>JAHLJS010000002.1:100772888-101372888 GCA_038502445.1 Eremochloa ophiuroides
GGGCCGCCTCGGCCGTGGGCCGTTTTCGTTTTTCCAAAGGGATTTTCAAATATCTTTTCTATTTTGATTTGTTTGAATAGTGCTGATACTTGTTAATTTCATATGAATTAATCTGATGGTTGGAAAATTATGAAAATATTTGTGTATGCTCTCTGTGATATGTAGTATTTGTTAAAAATATAATATAGTGTGTTCCAGTACTTTTTGCCTAATGAATAAATCAGTAGTTTAATTAATAATTGCAAGTTTGAGCAATTTTAATTAATTTCCTGTAAATCCAAAATCATGAAATTAATTGTGGTACTGTTTATTGATGAAATCTATCTGTTGGTAAAGTTTGGTCACATTTGGAAATAGTTTGGTTAGTTAATAAATATATGTGAAATTAGGGAAAGTAAATAAAATGAATAGAAGAAATGGATTTAGGGTTTGGTGTGATTTTTGGATTGATTGAAGCCCAAGGGTCTACCCTATATGATCCTTGGCAACAAAAGATGTTAGTATGAGGTAGTAGTCATAAAGCTGTGCAGCGGCTTTCCATGACTGTTAAAATGGGTTTTAACATAAAACATGAGATGCCTATTTACTTTTTGAGATCTCGTTTACGACTTCTCCGTGAAGGAAAGTTGTACTCAAGATGTTGATATTTGATTATTGCATTTCTATCTATGTTATTGCATCATGTTAAGCATGCATCATTGCACACGTGTAGTGACCGGGAGCGAAGGAGTGAAAGTCGAGGCCATTGCAGGGGAAACAACTCCGGAGGTGATCCAGGGTTTCGACATCTGCGGGACCGACCCCGATCCCACCCTCTTCTCAATCCAAGGCAAGCCCCGGTGCATTAACCCTCTATTGTGAAATTCCTTATAATTCGAGTTAACTTATTGCATTAGGTTGATAGGAGTTGATTGAAACCTATCCAGATGCATTGTCCCAAATAATTATCCTGAAAACTGATTTAAATAAATAAATGATTTGAAAAGTGCTTAGACATGCTTAATGAAAATTAGAATTTCATAAAAGAAAAACTATTTTCTGTGCTATGGATGTACATATACTCTATGACTAAGTGAAGAGCTTGTTATCCGTTGGTTGATGTGTATTCGGGTTAGAGTCCCGGTGCATGATCGCCTTCGGAATAGTTTGGAACTGGTCGGTATCACCGGAAATGTGTTTCGCCGGGTGTTGTGCTCTTGGGACGGCGTTTCCCATGACTTGGTACCCGGCAGGCACGAACCAAAAATAAAAGTAGGGACCGCTCGTTGTCGGAGTGCTGGATCGAGATGAACAGCCTAGCCACATACCAATGTGGAAAGCCTAGAGTCAGGTGGCTCTATTGCTGGAACCGACAACCACGCACTGGGAGTGGAGAGATGGCGGGAGTAGCATGTACCCACGTGGCCGGCGTGCCTGGAGACGAGTGGAGTACTGTGCTCCCGGGTGGCGCAGGACCGGTTCCGGGATAGAAAGACCTAGATGAAGGGTTGGTATATGTATGCCGGCGTGCTGCATATGCAGTGTGGTTAGAATCCCCAGCTGGGTTTATTTCTGGATTCGAATCGACGTGCTCCTCGGTTAATGGAGACTCAATCCACTTTCCTACCCCGAGAAGTGGTTCTCAACTAGGTCAACTGATCGAATGAAGGAAATGGATGAATGATGATGGTTGAGGTTGATTATTAGAACTATGGATACAATTATAATATCAATAAAATAAAATATTGCTTAGTAATGCTTTTCCGCAAATTCTTATCCTCTGCTAGCCCTACCTATGACCTGCATTCCTGAGTCTCATTTTACACCCTTAGTCGGGTAAGTCTTGCGGAGTACCCCAAGTACTCAGGGTTTGTAACCCATGCTGCAGGTGAACCGCCATCGGAGATCTGCCTTGCTCCGTGCTGCATGACCATCATCCAGGAGGGCAGTGAGGAAGAGTAAAGTGGGACCCGTGGGCAGGGTCCAAGTTATCATATTCATAATGTTGTATAATTATTCAACTGCTACCGCCACTATCTATGGTTTGTAATAATAGTACTTAAATTCTATTTGGAACAACTGGTTTGTAAACTTAAGTTATGTAATATTCCGCTTCTGTACTCTGATGTAATTTATTATGAAATGTTGTAATCCTGTGATGATTCTGCAATGGTGATCCTGCGGAGTTTAGGGCGCTGATGTAGCCCGACAGATCTGCCTAGATCATTTGGGACACGGGCCCGGCCGTCAGAAGTCATTAGTGACAATGACAGGCGCCTGTGGGCCAGGTGATTTAGCCGGTTCTGTTACATCGGCGGGGACGCCTGAGTCTGGGAGGACCCCAGCTCGAGGTCCGGCACCTTGGCGCTGGCCAGCTCCGACTCTGACGGCGTCCTCTCGCCTCTCCCCCCGCCTTCGGCCGTCGCGCCGATCAGCGACGCGTCGGAAGGAAGGGTGCGCCGGAACAAGGACTCCCCGGTCCCACCGGCAACAGCCTGGCCTGGCTCGGGCGCCGGGTCCGAGCCAGTTCCCGGCCTCTCCAGCGGGCCCTCGCGGCCGTTGGGAGGCGGAGCCATGGCTCCAATGGTATCGCTGCCAGAGACCGCGTTTTTAGACGCGGTCTCCGGCAGTTTTGCCTGGGAGCTCGAGTCGCGAGCCCCAGCACATCCACCGGTAGACGCTGACATGGGAGCCTTTCCTGGCTCGTCGGCGCCCACCGCGGGATTTGTGGCCATTGCGGGCCGATCCAACAGGATCATCAAATCATCGTCGCCGTCGTCATCTTCCTCGTCACCTTCGTGGGTGGGGGAATCCTCCTCCGGCTCCCCCACCGCCCTCTGGCGCCGGTGAAGCTAGGCAAGCTCCTTGGTTCTCTGGGCCTTCTTCCTCCTCAGGGCGGTCTTCTTGTCCTTCCTCGCCTTCTCCTCCTCGGCGCGCAAGCGGTTCAGGGTCCGCTGCAGCTGGTCCTCCGGGACAGGGGGGAGGGAGAGCTTCCCGGTCCTCGAAAGGCCCTGCGACGGAAGGAGAAGAAATTAGAAGAAGACAAGGGAATCACAAAGACGACGACGCAAGCGGTGCTCACCAGCGCGATGAAGCCTGTGCGGGGGCGCATGGGCACCCGGTTCAGCTCGTCGCAGGTATGATGACCGCCCAACATGTACCTAACGCGACGCATGATCTCGTTTTCGCCAATATTCTGGGGCAGCATCGCCGTGCCCTCCCGCGACGCCCCGATCAGCATCTGGTGCAGCGCCAGCCTGCACTCTATCAGCGGCAGCACCGTCCGCGCATGGAACTGTGCCACCACACCGGCTCCCGTGAGACCCCAATCGCGCAACACCTGAAGCGCGTCGAAGTAGACATTCGGATGCCTGGCCTCCTGAGCCAGGCACCCCCACTCCCACTGAGGAAGGGGAGTAGTGAACGCCCTTCCCGTAAACTTGGGAAAGGCGTCCCCGTCATTGCGGAGGTAGAACCAGCCATGGTGCCAGCCCTTATTGGAGGTGGGGGGCTTGCAGGGGATGTACGAGTTGGAGCGGATCACGAGGCCACAGCCCCCCGCGCGCGGGATCTCCCGTGACTTCTTCGCACCAGCCGCCTTGGTGTATCAGTCGACGCGGGAGATGCGACGCCACAGGTCCCAGTGCGGGGGTATTCCGAAGTAACCCTCGCACTGGGCGACGTAAATCGACACCTGCGTGAAGGAGTTGGGGGTGAGGTTGTGGAGCTCCAGCCCGTTGCTAAAGAGCAGCGCCCGGCAGAAGCAGCTCGGCGGTGACCCGAGCCCGCGCTCGTGGTAGGCGATGAAGCTCACCACGTACCCCTCGTCGGGCTCGGCTCGTCGTGGTCGCACAACGGCATGACCCACTCCGGACGCTCGTCGGTGCGAGGGCGTAGGAGCCCTAGCTCCACGAGTCACTCCAGGTCCGCCTCCGTCACAGTGCTACGCGGCAACGGCTCCAACCTGAGAATGCCGGCGGCGGCGGCGGCGGCGGCATCGGTGGCAACATGGGAGGAAGCCATGGCGAGCTAAAGACGAAGAGCTGTGGAAAAGACAATGATGTCGGCCGCGGTGGCGCTTCTCATTCGGGCAAACAACGAGGGCGAGGATATGGGCGATGGAAGCGAGAAGGCGAACGGCTGCGCAAGCGAATGGCTAGGGTAGAAAGAAAAAAATCACGATTTTCCTTATATACCCAGGCGGCAAGCCGTGTTAGGTGCGGAAAATCCGCCGCATTGACTGCGTGGGACCCGCCACGATCCCAGCGTCGCCGCCGGCCTCGCGCACGCAACTGTCTTGACTGCCCCTGAACCGTCGCGTCCGTCAGGTTTCATGCCTCAAAAGGTGAGCCAAATCATTACGCCCGTTCGCCTCGATTTCCGCCCAAACATTCTCCTTCTCGACGAAAGGAACCTCGGGCTCGGACGCCCGTTACGTTCCCAGGGGATCGAAGACTGGCCCACAGCGGCTCGAACAGTCGCCCCAGGGAAACCGAGTAAGGGACGGCGAAGCGGATGGGTCACGAAAACGTCCTAGTATCCCGACGCCCGAGCGTCACAAGAGATATCACGTGCTGTGTCCAAGTCCCAGTAGCGAGTCGATTACGTGGAATCCCTCCTGTGGGAGGCATCAGGCCCTCGGGAACCATCGAAGGGACCCGACATCCACTAATTGATCCTCAGGAAAACATTTGGAGTATGCTCAGGCCACTAGCCGACCCCCAACGAATGGGGCCCGGACCTCCATTTGGACCAACCCGTTTGTAGCTCCCCAGAAATGCCGACTCGTGCCCCTAACGGGGAAGTCGAGCAGGACCAAACCTTCCTCTTTCCGAAAAAAAGAGCATGAAGGTCGAACTAACAAAAAAGACAGGGAAGAACCCGATCGATCTTCGATACGAAAACGGAGTCTCGAGAACTTACCCTGCGCCTTGGAAATATCATCGAACGACCTCCCTTTCACGATGGGAGGCTCGGGGGGGCTCCGTTTCCAAGGGATCACCTCCCCTGAATAAATCAAAGAACACCCAAGGACTCGTAATCACGATTTTAAGCCTTTGAGGGATATAACATCCCTCCAAAGCCTCGGGGGCTACACCCGGCGAGTGCGCTCGCTGCACACCCACCGGAGAAAACGACCTACACTTCATCTCCTCGATAGGAAGAGCCAGCTTGAACCTGTGGAGGAGTGCCTTCACTCCTGCCACAGGCTCGGGGGCTACTGTCGGGTACCAAAGTATGAGGTACCCAACCTCGAATGCAAAAGCACATATTCCCAACACGGCCTGGCCCAGGCAAAGCCAGTGGAAGCCCGCGAAGGCCGCGCCTACGGAGGCCCATGACGACACCGCATCAACACCAGCCTACCCTCGGGAAAGTGGCACCCTCGAGCGCCAATTTTTCGATTCGCCTGAGCCTCCCCTGAGAGAGCTCGGGAAAGCGCCACCCTCGGGCGCCGCATCTCCGATTCGCTCGAGCCTCCCCGAAAGAGCTCGGCAAAGCGGCACCCTCGGACGCCGATTCTCCGATTCGCCCGAGCCTCCCCGAAAGAGCTCGGGAAAGCGGCACCCTCGGACGCCGATTCTCCGATTCGCCCGAGCTTCCCCATCCCTCTCGGGTGCAACCTTTCTGAAGCATCCAATGCACAATTGACGTTAGCGGAGCAATCTTGGACCACAAGGGACCTCTCTGCCACATTACAAGCACTGTCCTCAGGCGAGATTCTCGACGCGACTGTGCTTTGCACGCGTACGACGGCCATACCACCTATCAGGACTTCCCTGGCGACGGATTTGATGGACCCACTACGACCATACCCTTCCCAGTATGGTCTACGGTGCTCCGCCCCGTTTTGCGCCGGGATCTACCAACTACGACTACGACAGTCCAAGCGTCTGACGAACGGGTTATGCAAGAACGGGAAAGGCACCTACTGCACTGTCTGCTCGAAAGGACAAGCACGCCATCCATCCGGACCCACCTGACCCTCGGGAAACACTGTCCAAAAGCTGAAAATGCGCCCGAGGGAAGGTGTCGCCCTGCTCCATTCCACCACGCCTCCAGGAATCCCGAGCCTCGGGTGACAACGCCCCGAGGCGACCCGCCTTCTTGTCACATCATGCAGGAGGACAGCCATCAGGTGTGACACTACGCCACGCCGTAATCATGACGACTATTATCGCCTTGGAACTCACCAAGATCGTACAAACCACTACAGTCATACCCCTGGGACGCAGAGACAAGACCGTGGCTGACGACAGTCAAACAGTGACAACTACTCCCAAGTGTAACATGCATAGCAATGTACGCTCTGCCCTCGCCCCTCCCTTATGACTATAAAAGGGAGAGCAGAGGTCACCCTTAGAACAAGCTCTCACACACACCCCACTTCTCAACACACAACTACAAGTTACTATCAAAAAGCTTGTACACACTTACACGCTCACATGAGACTTAGGAGCACTTCCCTCTCTCGCTCAGCTTGTAACCCCTACTACAAGCACCCCGGTGCAAGGCAACACGATCTGCCTCTCCACTGGACGTAGGGCCCTCTTGGTCTGAACCAGTATAAACTCTGTATCCCCCCTTGCACACCATCCGAAGGCTCAATCACGAAACACAAATTCACTAGCCGGTGTTAGCACCCGCCTAAAACTAGGCATCGACAATCCAATATGGCATGTAAAAAACAGAGGGATTATTTGAAATTTAGTAGTGATGATAATGTCACTACTAGTTCATCCACTACAAGGAAAAAAGCCTTTAATTTCAATATATATAGTCAGAGTTGTCTAAAAGTTTTTGACTTTCTAAAACGGAGGCCGAGCAAGACCCCCAACATCCATCCCATCGTCATTGAAATACTTTTAGACACCTTAAATATAGCAAGTCTCTATAAAATAAATAGAGGGAAGTAGTTAGAATACTAGTTCATCGCCTATGAGGACAAAATAGGCATTAGTTTCAATATAGAGTTAAATGCACCAACAGCCCTTAAACTTGTAAGGGTGTGTCGCTTTTGGTCTGCGAACTCTGAAAACACACTTTCTGGGTCACTAAACTTGTAAATGTGTGTCACTTAGGTTCCACGAACTCTGAAAATGCATTTCTGGGTCCCTAAACTTGTAAGGGTGTGTCACTTAGGTCCACGAACAAATATTATATTTCTATTTATATTTAATAATATAGTTATTCAATTTCTATTTCTATTTATATTTAATAATATAGTTATGAATATCACATAAAAAATATTTAATATGACACCATCAATAAATAAATAAACTAAAGTGTTCAAATAACTTAAAAGAACAAATATATTAGGATTAAACTAAATTAAAAAGTACTAAAATTAATCTAATCTTTATGATAGGTTTCATGATACATAAAGATTAAATTAATTTTAGTACTTTTCTAATTTAGTTTAATCCTAATATATTTGTTCTTTTAAATTATTTTAATACTTTAGTTTATTTATTTATTGATGATGTCATATTAAATATTACTTTTATGTGCTATTCATAACTATATTATTAAATATAAATATAAATATAATATTTGTTCGTGGACCTAACTGACATACCCTTGCAAGTTTAGGGATCCAGAAATGTATTCTCAGAGTTCGTGGACCTAAGTGACACACCCTTACAAGTTTAGGGACTTCAGAAGTGCAGTTTTCAGAGTTCGTGGACCTAAGTGACACATCCTTACAAGTTCGAGGACTGTTGGTGCATTTAACTCTTCAATATATACTCCATCCGTATTAGTAAAAGATGACGTTTTGGACAACGACACGGTCTTCAACGCATGACTTTTACTTCATATTTCTATAAAAATATTTATTTAAAAGTGATACATGTAACTTTTATGAAAATATATTTGAAGACAAATATATTTATATAGTTTTCATATTTTCAAACTTAATAAATTAAAAGTTCATTCATGATTTATATTTCCAGTATTTGACCAAAGGCCTTTTTCAAAACGTCATCTTTTACCAATACAAAGGGAGTATATATATAAGTAGAGTTTTTTTTTTAGAAAATGTTGACTTCTAAAATTATGCAATGCATGGGTAGCATAAGTTTTAAATTCATCGATTATTCTATATCTCTTATAAAGCTAATTCCCACTTTTAAGTCTATCCCAAGTTCTCAATATTTAAGCCATCCACATCATCCCTTGCTAACTATGTACTACTAATAGTCATGTCATCTCACCAACTTTGAATCTCTTAATCTAAGCTATTAATGACATCTCCACTTAGTTTTTATAATTCCCATAGCAACACGTGGAGTATATTCTACTCCCTCCGTTTCAATTTATAAGTCATTTGACTTTTTTGACGCCAAGTTTGATCACTCGTCTTATTCGAAAATTTGTGCAAAACATGATATTTTGTGTTATGACCTGCTTTATTAACAAAAGTTCTTCAAGAATATGTTAAATTTAACTCTTTTTATGCAATTTTTTTGAATAAGACGAGTGGTCAAACTTAGCGTTGAAAAAGTCAAACGACCTATAATTTGGGACGGATTAAGTAGTTTTTTATATAACTTGAAAAAGAGTATATATAGATTATTAAAAAAAATTATGCCAAATAGAGCCCTAACAACGTTAGAAGGCGGCCCAAGGCCCGTCGTCATCTCACAGTTGAAAAAAAAAGGCCCATAAGCAGGCTATCGTTTAGCACGGTACAGCCCACATAGAAAATAAATGAGTCCTCAGAGGCCAAGCCAGACCCCAACATCCATCCATCCCATCGTCATCGACGCCCCCTCCGCTCTCCTTATCCCTTCCCTTCGCATAAAACCCCGCCGCCGTGACCCCGCCCGCCCGCCGCCTTCCCCTCGCCGGGACCCTGCCCTCGCTCTAGGCTTTAACTGCCGGCCCCGCGTCTACCGGTAAGCATCCTACGCCTCACCCGCCGCGCGCACACTCCGCTCCGTTCTGGCAGAATTGGTTTTTGTTTCTGATTTTACGGAACGCCCGTCCCTGTGGCAGGACAAAGGAAGGGAGAGGATGGCGGCGCCGATACCGCGCGAGTGGGTCGGGCTGAAGCAGTTTCCGGCGGCCACACAGACCAAGCTAGCACGAGCTCCTCGGCAAACTCAAGGAGGAGGTACTCCACTACGCGTCTATGTAACGTTCTATGCGTGAATCAGTTATTACCACGGGTCAAATAGATACCATCCGAGAATGTGTGCCATGGGAACTCCAATCATTATTATGCATGGATTTATCGCGTGAAAATGAATGCCATCAGAGGTACTGCAACTGCAATGCCATCACAATTTGGTTAACTCATAATATTCTGGGCTCAGAACAAGTAATGGTCAAAATTGGGAGTTATGGCTCTGCAGAGTTTAGGAGCTAGGTCTGCAGTTAGATTTTGGCGACCTAGCTGTGCAATGTCTAAACGTTATCCTGCAAACTGGTATCTCCGGAAATATGTTTTCAATAAAGCAGGGCTGAAGATGCCTTTGGTCTACTATATGGTCCTAGATGGCAAATGACTGGGCTATATGTAGTATACTAGTCAAGGATGGTCGTGTTTTCTGGTTGGTTCTGTTTCGTTCAGAATTGATGATCAATGCATGTTCTGCTTGTGTTTGTGATCTGAAGGATGTGAGCACATTAACAATTCTGGTGATGGGGAAAGGTGGAGTGGGGAAGTCATCCACGGTTAACTCCATCGTCGGGGAGAGGGTCGCCACTGTCAGCGCTTTCCAGGTTTTGCTTCACCATGTTCTAAGTTTCTGGTTCGGCTCCTGCCAGAGTAACTTATGTGTGGTTCTGTTGTTGGATGTTGCACTGTGCAGTCTGAGGGTCTGAGACCAACGATGTGCTCACGCTCAAGGGCAGGGTTCACCTTGAACATTATTGACACTCCTGGGCTCATTGAAGGTGGATACATTAATGAGCAAGCTGTTGACATCATTAAGAGGTATGCACATTTCAGCATTTCAGCATGTTGAATCATATCCATACTTGCCTGAAAATGATTCAATTTTTTACAGATTTTATAGCATGTAATATAGGACTTTATGTGGCACTGTACCTTGATAAAGGATTGCTGTTCTGGACCTAGCTTAAGGAAGAATTGTTTCATACTATCTGGTTGCTTCAGTTGGATATATAGTGGATTAAGCAAGGTCTTTGGGTAGCACATTTAGAAAGCATTTTTTTTTCCCATGAAATACTACTTGCAGATCCTTGAATGCTATGAAAAATTCTTGCGCTGGAATATCCGCTTGTGACATGCATATCCTTACTATTACTCTCTACAACCATGACAACACTGTCACTAGTAGTCTAGTGAAGCACTCCATAACATTGACTGCATTTTATAAGTTATAAGCTACATTGCTTGTTCTGAAAGAGAACAAACCTCTTGCAACTTCAAGAGCTTAAGCAAGAGTGATTTTTTTTTTTAAAAAAAGTGCAGATATTTGGTTAGCAACTTTATGCAGAGTGGCTGTGTTATCTTGGACGATGTAGACCGTATGCAGCCCTAACAGCATTAACTGAGGGTAGTTGTTTAAACTGATCTACTGAAATGTTTGTGGTTTGCTGGTCTCACTGACCTTTACACTTGGATCCAAATGCAAGTGAAACATTGCGGGGCAAGTGCAAATGAATGAAATAGCAACTCCTGAAGCCCCTTTTAGATTCATATACATGTATCTTACATGTTATCAATTATATTGCAGATTTCTTCTGGGGAAGACTATTGATGTTCTCCTATACGTGGATCGCTTGGATGCATACAGAATGGATACACTGGATGAACAGGTTATAAGAGCCATCACCAATTCATTTGGAAAAGATATTTGGCGAAGATCATTGGTTGTGTTGACCCATGCTCAACTCTCGCCACCTGATGGAATCGACTATAATGATTTCTTTACAAGAAGATCAGAGGCACTTTTTGCGATACATCCGCTCAGGAGCAGGAATCAATAAACGAGAATATGGGGTAATGCACGTTTTCATTTATCGTACAACTGTTTCCATCATGCTCTGTGGAATACTCATGCATCAATTAGGAGGTTTGACAAGTGTTTGACATTCTTCAGCCACTGATCATTTTCTGCCATTTTTTAGTTAGACATACTCCTGTGGAAATGCCTTTTGGACTTCTGATTTTGGCTTCACTTCCCTAATATGAGTGCTAGAAACCACACTAGCTGCTAAATAATGGGCATATGCATATGTATTTATTAATTTATGACATTAACCTTTCACGGTCATCATTTCCAGTGCCAGATTACCTTGCTAGTTAGTCTCCATGCAACCGGTAGCTGAATATTGCACAGTCATCATTTGCAGTTTGACACTAGTTCGAATTGTATACTGACTGTGAGTCTAGATTTGTTTGGGGTTTACATTAGTAGCAGTCTTGTCCGTCTTATTCAATGCCATTGTCTTTTTCTCCATCTATTTAGTTTGCTAATGTTAACACAGTTTTTTTTTTTTTAAAAAAAAAGCACTATCAGGATTCAGGTCACTGCAGCGTGCTGAGTGAGAGGGTACCATGGCGCCTTGTAAGCGGTATCCTAGGTAGCTGTTGATTCCCTGTGACTCTGCTGCCACTGCCACCTGACCCCTTCATCTCAGCCGCCTTCTGACCCATTCATCCCACCTGCCTCCCGATCCCTTCATCTCAGCCACCTCCTGATCCCTGCCTCCCAGCGGATCATGAGGTGCTCCCTTCTCCTTCTATGCTTCCTCTACTTCACACACGCTGAGATATGGGAGGCAGCCACCACAGAGGCAAAGAAGTTGAGAACTTCCCGACACTGGTGGACAGGGCCATGCAATTTAGGAAGAAGCAGCAACTGACGCAAATTAGTCCATCTCCAATGAAATCAAGAGGACAGGAGAGAAGAAGAGAATGTGGGCAATCAATTTTTACTAAAATAATATAATCCTGGTCCAAGGAGTTGGCTGGTGGTGATTGATTTGTGTCTGGGGGTGCTGGTTTGCCTGAGCTGAGAGAGAGAAGCAAGCCAGAGGGAGAAGGCTGCTTCAAATCATGTGGTTCGTGAGAGCAGCAACAACGCTGTTAGGGTTATATTAAGTGGATAGTTGGCTCGATCTGGATGGGCCATCATATGAAGCTTAGTTGTTTTTATCACTTTGTATTAATCTTCTGAAACTATGTGATGTGCTGGCATATCATATGTCATCCACTATGTTACAAAATGCCTAAGCGTGCCAATGCTCTAGGCTAAGGGTCTCGCTTAGTGCCTAGCGCCTTTTGTAACCTTGATTTGACATGGTTATGACAGTCTGTGGGCGTTAGATTTTGTTGGTAGTTTCTCTACCTGCTGATATTTTTTATGACATACTCTTACAAAATTTTGTTTCCATGGGCAACACGAAATTTGGATTTTTCAGTACATAAAAGGTCTCTTTGTGCGCAAGCAGACTGTGCTGACGAATTCATTTCGCTTTTGCATTGTAAGTTAGTTCTAATAATGTAATTTCTACATTGCTTTTTTTAAGGATTTCCCTTTGCCGATAGCATTGGTGGAAAACAGTGGAAGGTGCAAGGCTAATGAGCATGGGGAGAAGGTTTGTCTGTTTCTGTATCCAACCTTAGCATTGCATCTATTTCTCATTTCTTAATGGTTAGTAGATGACGACATTTCACTGTAAAACAGATACTTCCGGATGGAACTCCGTGGGTTCCAAACCTGATGAAAGAAATTACTGTTGTCATCTCAAACGGGAGCAAGCCCATTCATGTTGATCAGAAGTTAATTGATGGTCCAAACCCTAACAATCGCTGGAAGATGTTCATACCACTTATCCTTGCTGTGGAGGTGAACTGCCTTACATAATACTGTACTCTTTTCACTGACATCCTCGAACATAACTCTACACTCATATCTTCTGTACTCTTTTTCCAGTACTTCTTGGTAGTAAAAGGAATCCGGAGGGCAATCCATGCAGATATCGCAAACGGGAAGGTGGATGACTGGGAGCAGCGTTACCGGGACTTGGTGGGAAGCAGGGACCCCGTAGAGCAGAAAGGTTCTACCTCCCGGAACCGCAAAGCCTAAGTTGGTGTACCAGAAAGGATTTAATTCGTTGTGACTTGTGACCCACTCGATCTGTTGTTCCTTTTCCAAATCTGTGTTGGGGGTTTATAGAGTTCGCTGGTACTACTTGGAAAAAATTGCTCGTGTTGTAGTTGATAAGAATATGTTTTCCATTTTATGATGCTTGGCCCTCTTCGCAATTTTGAAGATGTTATCGAATACCTGCTATTTTATTGTTTTCAATTTTATATGGCATGGAAACATCAAGTGTAGACTGGAGTTCTCTGAACGCCCTGAAGCGTCGGTTGACGATTTATTATGAAGTGTCACTGTATCAGGCCTTGCTTATCTGACGTGCCTAGGAATCTTAGGATGACAAGTCCAGCATTCCAATCAGCAGTAACTTCTATTTTCATGCAAGAAACCTTGGCTCTTGTGGCAGTCTGGCAGAAGTAGCTTCGTTCTGGGCCTGGAAGCATAGCGTGCCTGTAAAAACTGAAATCTTGGCTTCAGGGACAGTATCATTAAGTGCCAAAAAACAGTGTGCCTGTAAAAGGCCCCATCGGCTCCATAAAATCCTACACGTCACCCGGGTACACAATTCCAAATCTGTAAAAGGAAAAGGATGGCTCCTTCCAAATATAAATATAAAAAAGGTTGCTACTTCCTGTTTTTATTATACACTTTTCAGCCAAGCTAGTTTGCTCATTTTAACCAATTAGTTCGTCCTAAGCAATGAACTAATTAGCTTATCTTAAACGTTGCATAATTCAAAAACGAGGGAGTATACATTCATGAACAGCATAACAGCAACAAAACCGCAGTACATAGAAGAACACAACATTTCTTCTATTCAAAGCTGGTTATGTGTATGTACATCAGACAGAGCACCTGATTGTAGATTTTTAGTCTGCTCTTACCCTCCAAAAAAACGAAATAAAACAAAAAATGGCAACCAGCCATCTGTGTAAGTCTACAAGCCCTGTTGAAATTGAATGAAGCATGGAAGGGATTATTATTGCTTTGGCTTTGGTATTTTGTGCGAGCTACAAAAATCTTGGTATGGCTTGAAATTGTTTTGCCATGATACAAATTGTTTTCTCAAGCATTTGTACACCTTTTCCTCGGCAGACTGAATTTCCATGGCTGGGGTATCAAAATCCATCCTCACTGGGCTGAAATCGAACAAAGAAGTTGCAGCTTGTTCAGGTGAATCGGGAACTTTAGCTTTTCCACAAACAAATGTTGTGAAGATCTTATCCTCATGTAGTGTTGAAGACGTATGCAGATCATCTTGGTTTTGATCTTCTTTCTCCTCCTTTCTGGTACTTCTATCCATACTGAACCTACGTTCAATCTGAGGTTCATAACTAAAATAGGACTTTTCTTCATTCAGTTCTTGTGAACCAGGCCATCCATTACCGTTGTCAGTGTCAGAAATGGATATTACAGGATCAAAGGCTTCAAAAACTTCTCTACACCGATCATTTACGGAATCAGTTTCTATAGGTTCTTCAGAAAAGCTTTCTGCATCCTTGCTTTTCCCTTCCAGCGCAAGCAGAACATGTATGGGTAGTACTGGACCAACAAGGGCATTTGGAGAGACTACTTTGCTAGTCAGATTGTAACTTATGCTTGAAGGTTTTGCCAACAGGAAAGGTCTAAGTTTAGTGTTTGTCAAACAGGTAGGAACATCTAAATGTTCACATAAGGTTTTCTCTGTGCTGCATGCTAGCATGTCCTTGTATTTGGAGAAGGTGACATGCAGGATGTCTGATGGCAGGCCATTCAATATTCTCTGACAAGAAATTTCAAAAATGTTCATGGGAATACTAACATTGCATAAAAAATCTGAAACTGGTTGAGGCAATAAACTAGAGTTATCCTTTGCATATTCCGACACAGCTTCACTAACAATAATTTGGCGCGCCTCTTCATCGATACTAGAACCATGCTTTACCAATGCAGTTGCACAGATTGCCTTCAAGATACTCAGATAGGAAATGCAACTTCATTAAGCTATATCGGAGGGGGAAATTTTCATACGTAGTGTCATTAAATATAGCTACATTACTAGCCCTGACTGTATGTTGTGATTCATCACACGGGATATCATCATGCGAATCTGTCAATGCATGGTACCTTTGCATTTCTAATTTCCCCAATGCTGTCAAGCAGACCATAGCAAAGCCAGAAAATGATGTCTCTGAAACTGAGAGGTCTTTTGGAAGAACATAGTAGCCAATAATGGAGTTCTTACTCCGTTGTGAAGCATATCCATCTCTTGAAACAGGCATTGAGAATACATCTTTCATTATTCCATTGCTGCAGCTGCAGTGATGACCTGTCAGTGAAAACCGTGAAGGAAGATCCCAAGCATACGGTTGAGAGTTCTCTGGACAGCCTTGCTCTTTAGGTCCATAACAGAAAACACTGAACTCCCCTGTCCTGAACGAACCAACCAAAATAGCAAAACCAGAATTTGATGCCCACTCATGCTCCTTGGAAGGCCTCAATTCAGAGAGTCGAAACATAGCAGCATTACTAGGACTCTCAAGCTCATGCTGCCACGCCAACACAGGCGTCAATGGCTGTCTCAAATCAAGGAGAATCAAGTATCGCTTTGTCACCACTGAGAAATGAAAATGATCAAACCCACCCCTACAGAATGCAAGATACTGATCTACCTCAGCAAAAGGGTCAGTTTCAAGAAGTCCTGGCATCCCAACTCTTGCCAAGACCTTGTGTTGTCCACAGTCCCCAAATCTTAAGTCGATCAAAAGAACGGATTTTGAACTCGCAACTATTACCATCCATGGTTGTGCCCCATAGTCACAGCTTAGCCATTCCCCAGTGTCATCCTTGTTGCCAACATCAATTTTTGTTTTTCCACCTTGTCGAGTGTCCAGATTGAACCAGCATAACTCCCCACTCTCCAGCAACGCAGCACATTCGGATGGCAAATGCCTGCTCCAACAAGCATGCACAATTACAGAGTCAACCCGCTGCTTGGCAACAGGCACTAAGGCGTAAGTCTCCGAACCCTGTGACCCAACCCTGAACCAATTCAGGGAGTACATCGTCACGGCAAGGAGGAACCCCTCAGGGCTATCTCCAAGCTGCAGCTGCCATGACGACTCATTAGCGGTGGTAGCAAGCTGCTGGATACGGTGGCCCGGGTGCATGAACCCATCCCTCTGAACGGCCGGCGAGAGGGGCGTGGAACCAGTGACAGTGGTGGCATCCAGAGTAACAAAGGCAACATGCTCCGCATTCTCGCCGTAGGGGAAAAAGAGAATGAGAGAGCGCGAGAGCCGGAGGACGGCGAGCAGATTGGAAGGCGGAGGGGAGGGTGGGGACGGCTGGGGGAGGAGCGTCTCAGCGAGCGCGTCAAGGTCGGCGCGCGGGAGGAAGGAGGTGTCTCGGACAAACGAGCGGAGGAGGCGGTTCAGGCTGCGGGTGGATGAGCTCGGCAATGGGATGGGGTAGGGGAGGGAGAGCAGCGGGGTGCGCGGGGGGAGAGGGGAGAAGTGGAGGGGGCCCCGGGAGGAAGCGGCAGCAGGCAGCGGGTCAGCGGACGGCGCAGCGAAGACGGCACAGACCGGGAAGACGGAGCGCCAGTCCTCGGACAGGTTCATGGACGGCAGGGGTAGGGCGAGCGGCGCCCGCCAGCTCGGGCGCGGAGTGAATTGGTGGCGCGGCTGGCACGGGAAGTGGGGAACCAATCGGGCGGAGAGCAGCGGCGAGCACGCGCTGGAGCGGAAGGCGGAGGAGGAAGCCGTCGGAGGGAAGGGTTTTAGAGGGGAGGTCGCGGTAGCCGACTAGCCGGCGTCTCGGCGGAGAGCTTTTCGGGTTCCCGTTTTTTTTTTTCCCCCTGAATTGGTGTGGCCGCTGTGGGCGGCGGCGCGGGCGGTTTGGAACTGTTTAGGGCAGGGCTCGAGGCAGCTGGCAGCTCACCAGTCGTTGCGAGGACGGTCTACGTGGTTTGCTGTAGCTGCTCCTCGTACAGTCTCAACGGAGACGGACATGTCCTATAAAATAAAATAATACTAGAAATATTTGCGCGCTTCGCGGCGTCCTACCATATACATTGTAAATCCCCAGATAGCAATAAAGACCATATATTTTTAAGATCAAAAGCCATGCATAACTTTGATTTATCCAAAATAAATTAATTATTTTAGAATGGTTCATCAAGTTGTCCTGTCAGCTTATTGAATTACAGTGCTCGCCCGTGTGCTGCTGTCTTTGGAGGCACATCTATAGGGCATTAAACTTATTGAAATGCTACAGAGGGTAAACTCTATTAAAAACAAAAAAGATTCGCTGTCAAATGAACATTCATTGTCATATCCAGGATAGAGGCGGCTACCTGAAGTCTGGCAAAGCTCAGTAATCAAACCCCAACAGCTGACTTAAGTTTGAACCGAGAGGATGGAATTTTGCTGAGTGTAGTGCAGTTGTGCCTTGGATGAAGCCCAAATATAATAATACTATACTCTTGGTGAGGAGAAGAACCTGATGGCGCAGCAGAAGAAGCATCACGACAACATACGGGAGACCATGAGATGTTTCCAGATTATATAGCTTACCTATATGAGATGAGTGGAAGTTACGTTATGTTACAGTTGCTCTGTCCTCTCTATGGTAACCAGAATTTAATCAAATATATGGTCTGGATCATCATATATGTCCTCAAGCCTGGCCCAGTCCTTTTCTTTTAGACAGGTCATAGGTCCTTGAGAGAAATATGTGCCCACCTGGATATCATTGGTAAACAATAATATTTGAGAAATGGCTTGGATTTTTCACAGTGAAACCAATGGTAATGTAATACGGCCCACATATGAAAATTGTTTACATTACATATATGTATAAGTCATGCCATCATAGCTTTTTCCTTAGTTTCAAGATCCGAAATACAGGTATAGATTATAGAACAATAACAGAGCATGTTAATTTGCAATAATTGCACGTGTAAAAGCTAGAAATACACAAAATGTTCAAAATAGCTCATTTTGGCAATGGAACAAACTGTTTTGACAGTTTTCAACTAATCCCGGATAATTTCTCATTTGCGGTCCAAAGATTATTCAAAAATAGTCAAATTTTCAATGAATCCCAGATAATTTCTGCTGGCCTTCCAAGACTTGTATCTCGAGTCACACGGGTTACCACAAACTGATACGTTTGTTCCAATTATTTTGTTTACCTAGAATAGATCCTAGCTAAGGCCAAAATTGTTTCAGCTTTATTAAGAGATTTTTCCAAGAACTATATTATATTATTACAGTTGTTGCTTTGACAAATCTATATTTGTATGTTATAAGCACTGCAAAATATATCTTTTACTATCACTACACTATGTAACACACCTAGTTTAGATACAAGTAGCCTATATGCATAAAACAATAAACTTGATCTTCAAAATTCAGTACAGATTAAATTGTCTATCACGACATTCATAGCTTCTCGAGGAGGTAGTATCCTCCTCGGCCACGATGCAAGTTTTCTATGCAAATTTCAATCATTTCTATACATGCATAAGAAAATTGGTTTGGACATGTAGCAATACGAAAATGCATATTGAATAATGCACAGACACAAACTATACCCGAAACATTGCTTTGGTCCTTCTCATGCTTCTCTGCCAGGGCCTATTTAGTCATATATTTCTTGTCCCAAATGTTTTCACAGTTATTTGCTTCTAGATTCTAGAGTCACCTCAAGATCTGTACAGAGTATGAAGCACTAAAGCAACAATGCATGCAACTGCAGTTCACTGCTTGCACATAAATATATGAATAGTCTAGCTTTTCCTATTTTTCAATACTTTGCATTATTGTAAGGTTTAGAAACGGAGAATTATAGGAACACAAGACAGAGTAGCTCAAAATATTTCCAACATGGGCAACAGTTATATTGACCAATGAATCATCCATGTATCACTAAACATTAAGCAAGAATAAATGCTAACAAAGCTCAATACTAATGCAGGACCATATCTGTTTAGCGCAAGGCCTAATGGCCAATCCATGAAAATGGTAAGCTATGTACACATAACAAATCAGCTAAAGATATCTCACCATGAATGACAAATTGGAATTGGTACTGTAACTGATTGTTAGGTTAAATTTATTCATTGATCACCTGAACACCTAGGAATTTATATCTCAAACAACACATTTATAACCAAAATTCCATCTAAATTTCTACTGAAAAACAAACCTTTCGGTAGCCTATTCTTGAGTGCCATGAGCTCAGTATTGAGCTGCTCCATCTTGAGCCGCATGGAGTAGTGGAGCACATCTGTGTTAGCAGGCAGCAGGCGCACGAGGAGAGCCTCATTGCTGGCATTGTGTGCGATGTGGAGACCTCGCTGAAGTAGTCTGTCTCCTTGAACCTTCGAGGTATTTTACACAAACATAACTGGGAAATCCAAAACACAGTATCAAGTTTGCATTGGACCCTGACTTCGTATTATTCATTATCAGAATAGTAATTCGTCACTTGAAAGGCCAACTGACGCATCAGGACCCAAGATGCAGGACAAAATGCAAGCACGTGTCTGAGGTTCTTGCCGATGCATCCAAAACTGGGGGCTCTCGCTATAGTAGTCAATGACGTTGTTGTGCAGCTCCCCTTATGTAGTTCTCGAGCTTGAAGCAGTAGAGCTAGATCTGCGATATGCTGCCCGAATGGTGTCGAGCGAGCGTAGCAGCGCCGCGGCCTGCTTCCGTGTGCACTCCTCTATGGCCACCATCACGATATTCACCTTGTCCACATCCTTGCCACAGCCCACCGCCGAGGAAAAGGCGCAGCGGCTGCTAATAGCAGAGGGCGCAGCAGCAGGAGGGGTCACCACGCCGCAAATGCGGGCGAGGTCGTCGCAAGGCTCCTTGCTGGCCGCCGGGGACAGTTGAAATCCATTCCCCTACACGGATCGAGGAGGGACGCCGGAGTCAGGGCCACTGGCTCACCTTTTTGTGTTGGGCAGGATGCTGCCGCACCAGATCTGGTGAGGGAGGAGCCGCCACTCAAGTTCCAGTGAGGGACGGCGGCGGCGGTGGGGAGAACAGAGAGAGAAAGGAATGACGGGGATGTTGGAAGTGGAGGAGGGGTCCTCCGCACATTTGCCTATGGGGGTTTTCTGCAAAATGACGACGATATCAAATTTTCTCTTCTTCGTACTGAAATAAGAATTACATTAAGGATCCATACGTAAATGTTTTTGAACACAGCTACGTCTTTTACCACTTGAACTGGACTGCAGATTGATTACTCAAAACATAGAGTACCTATGTGTAAAAACTCGGAAAACACGTGTCCACACAGCAGGGCTTGGCGTGCCCGTGGAGGACGGAGAAAGCAGCAGATCGGGGTAAGTTTTAAGAACCCTGATTTAGATAAAATACTCATTTTTAATATAAAGTTTTATTATATAGTTTTATCTGCATTGAATTTTATAATTTATAAAATTATCGTGCCAAGAGAATTTTATTTAGATAAAACTTATTTCCACTTTCTTCTTTTAAATACACCGTCATGATATCGAATATACCTTTGTAGTAACCCAATTAATATAAATAAAACTTAGATAAATTTTAACTAAGACTATCCTAAGGGCTTCAGGGGGTTTACTCCTGCTCCTTCCATTCTAAGGGCTTTTCTTTGTGGATCCACTCTAAGGGCTTTGGAAAGTATATTGTTTTATAAAGTGTAAACGGTTTTGTTATGTAATACAATTTTTAAAGTATAATATTGTTTCGAAAGTATAATAACTACAGATCCTTCTAGCTTATGTATTAATATTGTTTTGTAAATCGTAAATTGGTTTATTTTATATTTTTCTATGCATCTAGATATATATTAGTCACGTCTAGATACATAATAGCTCTTGAAAGTTATCACATGATAGCTTTTGAATGCATCTAGGTTCCCTATAATAATTATTAGATACGATTAGAAATATGACTTAGGACATAATTACTAGTTGCATTTTTGTTTTGTGTTTTGTTATTAGATTCACTTATCGTAGTGAATCTAATAACAAAAGTTATATATTGCTAACCTATACATTTTTTAAAAATGGTTAAATGTAATATGGCTTATGATATAACTAATACCACATATAAAAAAGACAGAGATGGTATCTAATTGGCTATTTAAATCTAGCTAATAGATTGCAAAAAGTCACTTTTACCATCCCACTTAACTTTATTCCTATACCTTGCCAAAATGCTAATAGAAGGTATAAAAGAAAGTATATTAGACAAACCGCAAATGCATCCATCGTTAAGCTATTGGATCGAAGCAACAATCGGCCAATATAAACTATGAACTATTAGTTGCTAGTATAACCTAAAATATGGTCGCCATGCACATAATTAAGATTTTTACTGATAAAATGTAATACCCCGGGTATTACGGCTAATTAAATATGCCATGTCATCATGTTTATTTTAAGTACCTGCATATGATTATGCTTAGAGACTTTAGAGTGACTTAATTATGAATAAGGTTGATGCTGCTATGGAATCACTAATTGGTGATTAAAAATAAAAGCAAAAGAAAAATCTAAACTAAGCCCTGATCGGACCCTAAAACCCTAAATCAAAATATACTTGGAATCAAGTGATGGTGTCTTAATAAAAGTTGTAGATCTTTTTAAATGGAACAACTTTTATTTTAGGTGTTTTTGAAGTTCTTTAATGAAAATTTAAATTAAACCCTAATTGCTACTTTGAAATTCAAATTTGAAATACTAATTTGAAAACTAATTAGAATCTAATGAAGGTTGTCAAGCTCAACTAATAGGACAACTTTTATTTTGGAAGATTTTCATGTGTTGAGAAAAACTTGGAGAATTTAATTGGATTAGAAATAGAATTCAAATAGTAGTTTTACCCTCTTTTAAATATCTTCAAAATTATTCAAAATCTGAACTTGGTCCCAAAACCAAAGTTGTGCAGAATTCAAAACCCTACAACTTTTGTGTTGGCCAAATTTCGTGTTGCTGCACAAAAACTGAACAATTTGGGCAAAAACCATGTGAGAGAGGCATTAAGTGCTACAGTACCCTGCCTCCCTCCCCTGTTCGCGCACAGGTGCGGCCGCCCGCGCCGGCCAGGATCTTGCCTCCCCGGTGCAACCGCGCGTGTGGAGGGCCCCGCGCCGCTCTGGATCGGCCCGTCCCCTCCCTTCCAACTCCTTAAAGGGCGACGGTCGCTCTCTCTCTCTCTCCCGTTCTCCCCTCCCGGCCACCGTCGTGCCTGCCTCGGATTACGGCGAAATTCGCCCTCGCCGAGCCATCACCACCATCTCCATCTTGTAACCAACTAGCTAGCTTCCTTGCGCGTCGTTTGCATCCAGTGGTACGAGCCATAGTGGCTCGTACGTGCCGGAACGTTCGCCGCCGTAGCCATCCCTCACGCGACTAGCTTGCTGCGGTGAGCCTCTCCTCCCTCGGTCTCCCGTTTGTGACTCTATGGTCCATGTTGGGGCTCATGTTGGTGACGGTTGTCCATTTCGTCCCGTAGAGTCGTCGGAACGAGGAGCACGCCGCCGGGAACGTCGCTACAGCCGCTGCCTCCGTCACGCTCACGCCTCAGCACCGCCTCGAGCTCGACCTTCTAGCCGAACGAAGTCCCGGTGATCTCTGGAGTCGATTACGCCCCTAATCTTGAACGTTACCGTCCTGGCCTCGCCGGAGCACGGCATTCCACCGCGGCCGGGCCGCCATGTTCGCGGCTGTGCAAAACCCTAGGCCCTAGTAGCCCCAAAACCTACCTCGATGGATGCGCTAGAGTCTCGGGAGTGTATTGGGCCGGTCAGTTTGGCCGGAGACCTCGCCGGCGGCTAGCTAGCGCCGGTCAGAGCTGGCGGGCAACCGGTCAGCGTGTGTGTGAGTGTGGAGGGACCTCGGGTTAGAAGAAACAGAAGTTCAGGGGGGTTATTTGTAAAGTGGATGACTCATGTGAATAGTGGGCTTTGGACTGCGGGTTGATTGCTGCGTAGTTCGAGGGGTTTCTGGCAAAGTGGCCAGGGCACCGCACGGGCTGGCCAAGTTGGGCCGGCCTGTTCGCTCGTGGGCCGACTCGGGCCGAATGGGTTTTTCCTATTTTGGCCGGAATTAAATGTTTTTTCTATTTCTGATGAAATAAATAGTACTGCTATTTGTTATTTTCATAAGAATATTTATGCTAAAAATTATAAAAATAATTGTGTATGCTCTCTGAAGTATCTAGTATTTAATAAAAATATTAAATATAAGTTTTGGACACCTTCTGCAGGAACTAAAAATCGGCACAATAATGGTTAAATGCAAATTTGAGCAATTTTAATAAATTCTAGGGTAATCCAAAAATCATAAAAATTTATGTGGTACTGTTTTAGGGTAAAATCTATCTGTTGGTTAAGTTTGGGGTCAAGTGAAAGCTGTTAGATCATCTATTAATTAAGTGCTAGGTTTATCGGATAATAAAATGAATATAAGTAATTAATCCCTTTAGACTTGTGTGATTTTTGGATTGATTAGGTTCATGGATCTTTCACCATAGTGATCCTTGACAAAAGAAGTGATGTCACTTGGTAGTTATAGTAAAGCTGTGCAGCGGCTTTCTATGACTGTTAAAATGGCCAATAAAAACAAAGTATGAAAACACCATTTTACCTTCTGTAAAATGTTTACAACTTTACCGTGAAGGAAAGTTGTACTTAAGGACTAAATGGTTTACTTTTGAGCATTGCATTCGTTATCTTCACACCATGCTAAGTATGCATCATTGCATACGTGCAGTGCTCGTCATCGAGGAAGTCAAGGTCGAGGATCACTGCTGAAGAGGTGACTCCCGAGGTCGTCCAGGGATTCGACATCTGCGGAACCGAGCCCGACCCGACACTTTTCGCAATCCAAGGTATGCCCCGGTGCATTCAACCCCACCTTGTGTTTATAAAATATTTATAACTTGAGTCGATTATTGCATTAGGTTGTAGGAGTTGTTTGTCACCTGTATTGTTGCATTACCTGCCTTGATATATTACCCTTGAAACCTGTTTAAAATAAAATTGTTCGAAAAATGCTTAGCCCTGCTTAATCAATTTAGATTTGCATAAAAAGGGTATTTTTGACTTATGGGAATATGATACTAATGAATCATGAGAAAGGAAAGGGATATGAGTCCGTTCGGTGATTTTGCACTTGGGTAGCAGCCCCAATGCATCGTTACCAACGGAAAAGGGTTTTTCTGTTCGTTGGTTGTGAATTTGGGTTAGAGTCCCAGTGCTTGACCATCGGCGGGAAAGGGATTTGAAAACCGTTGGGATACTTGTACTTGGGTTAGAGTCCCAATGCAATATCGCAGGCGGAAAAAGAATTAGGGACCGTTCGTTGTAGGCCTGCTGTGATCGAGACTTGCAACTAGCCACATACTACGGAAAGCTTTTGACTCCGATGGCTCTACTACTTGAACCGATAACCACGCACTGGGAGTAGAGAGATGGCGAGAGTAGCGTGTACCCTCGTGGCCGGCGTGCCTGGAGAGGAGAGGAGTACTGTGCTCTCGGGTGGCGCAGGACCGGTTCAGGGGTAGAAAAGCCGTGGTAGGCGGGGTTGGCATATGAAAGCTTAGGTGCTACATATGCAGTGTGGATAGGAATCCCCAGCTGGGTACTAATCGATTTAAATCGTCGTTGCTCATCGGATATAGAGATTTGATCCTTTGACCTACAATTAAAAAGTGGTTCGGAACTAGGTGTTTTGAGAATGAGTTAAGAATCGGAAAGTAAGATTAAAATTAAGATTTGAGATGAAATATTGAAATAGGATAGTACTGCTTTTCTGTAAAACTCTTTGATTCTTGCTCAAGCCTTACCTTGACTCTCCTTAGCCTGCATTTCTGAGTCTCACTCTTTTTCTTGGTCAGGTAAGTCTTGCGGAGTACCCCAGTACTCAGGGTTTGTTAACCCCATGTTGCAGGGATACAGCAGTCGGAGGTCTGCCTCGCCCCCTGCTGTGTGACAGTTGTCCAGGAGGGAAGTGAGGAGGAGTAAGGTTGGATCTTTGGGCAGGGCTCTGGTTATTAAGTATTTAATTATGTTGTATCGTCGTTCCACTGCTATCTACTTTTATTTATGGCCGGTAATAACTGCACCTTAATTTTTATCTGGACAATGGTTTGTAATCTAAGTACTTTATAATCTTACCGCGCTTTTACTCTGATGTAATTTGTTATAAAATATTGTAATGTTGTAATGGCTTCGCAATGGGATCCTGTCGGAGGAAAACGGGACGCTAATGTAACCTGGCAGGACCTTTTAAATCATTTGGGACACAGGCCCGGCTGTCAGAGGTCATTAGTGACAATAACAGGTGCCTGTGGACCATATGATTTAGGCGATTCTGTTACATAAAATGTCTATAACAAACACTTACGATGCTTTGTAAAGAGTATGATCTAATGACCCCTTGTCCGTATAATATTGATGTTGACATTTTCTCTTGTTGCACTGAAAACTTTGGAATAGTTTTGTCGATGATTCTTAAACTTTGTCCCGTGTTATCGTTCAAATCCCATTACTCTAAAAAAGCATTTCGGCACATTGTACCATGAGAGGTCTAAATCTTTAGCACTAGCATTGAAATGCCAACTTGGCACGCTAACTATTCAACCATGGGATGGTGAGTAAATTTCACTAGCAAACTCTAATTTGTTCTATGTTGTACTTTAGGTCAATAACTCTCAAAATACAATTTTACCGCTCTAAACTTGGTAAACAGGGAAGGTCCAATTCTTAAAAAATCGCATTAAAGCACATAAGAGACATATCGCTATCAGTTCCATCTCCCCTTCTCTCTCTATAGTTTCCTCTTTCCTTATGCGTTGGCTATGCATACGATGAAGCTATGATAGATCTTAAAAGGGTGGCGACATTAGGACCATTATCATCGCTAGTATAGACAGACTCACGTACACCAGTGTTGCCAAATCTCAGTGTCCCGAGATGCGCTATTGGTGGGAAATAGGGTAATAACAGACTCCCGCCACACACATACTGAGGGTGATACGAGAGTAACATGTCAATCTCATAGTCAACATGCCATAGGAACAATTCAACATAAGTTCTAAAGATCTAGACCACATGTAGTACAATTAACGAATCTAGGGTGCAAAAGGTGTATTTTAAAAGTAGGGACCTACTCGCTCCGTCCCTGTTTAACTGTCGCTTTCGTTTCCTGAGAAACAACTTTGACTAAATATATATTAAATTATATTAATATTTATGATATATAATTAGTATCATTGGAAAAATATTTGAATCTAGTTTTTTTATAAATTTATTTGGAGATACAAATGTTGCACGTTTTTTATACAAATCGAGTCAAACTTGTGGCACGCACACCAACAGCGACAGTTAAATAGGGACAGAGGGAGTAGATAAGAGCACATGCCAAATTTAAAGATTGTTGATGAGTGTGTTTACCAGGCACCACATGGTAAGGCCATGCATAGCACAATCAACATAACATGCGATTGGTTTATGTAGGTTGTAATGATATGGATTGACCTGGTATAATTAGCATATTTGAGTACCAACAATATATTTTAAGAGTATGAGAGCCACCGATGAAATATACTAAAATCATTTTATCTTTCTTGTTCCCGACCGGGTCAATGAGCATAGAATAAATTTGGTGCACTGGACGCCAAATGATACATGATCAACGAGCACATTCTAGATTTAAAAACACGGCTTGCTGCGTAAGGCCTCATTTGAAGTAGGGTTCTTGTCATAGTTTATTCCTAGAGGCAATAAGAATCTGTACCATACAAATAGTTGTGAAGACAAATGAAAAATTCATGTCAAGCAAATTCTCATATTTAAGGATATGACCCTTTTTAGTCATTCTCTAAAGCCCATCCATGAAATGAGTTTTTTCAACTTTTAAAATATAGAATGCGTCCTTTAAAAAACCAAATCCCCGTGAAAAAATGTCTTAGTCTCTTAGACTTTAAGGAAACATATGTTGCATATTTCAAAACCCTATGACTAAACATTGATAAATCACATACATGGATTGGCTTTGCAACCTCATTGAGTCAGCGATAAATTTTATTTATGTTTATATGATAAAAGTGTCTAGATGTCTAGAATTAATAGGACTAATGAAAATAAATACACTTGAAAGCTTCAAGTTGGTCGTAACAAAAGCTTTCCTTAAAATAAGCTCACAAAGCTGGACATTGCTAGGTTTATTTGCTGTCCGAAAAGGAAAAGGAAAAGGAAAAACAGAAAAACCACGCTCTGTCCCTGCCTCCATTGTCTGTCAGACCCAGCGTTGTGATTGGGGGGAGTAGGAGTGCTCACACCATTTCCTCTCCATTCACATCAGCGCTCCAAGCCTGCGCCCCCGAATTCTCCCCAAATCCTGCGCCGCCTCCGCCCTACCCCGCTCGTCGACTCCTCCCCGCCGAACACGCCGGAGGAATCCTTCTCCGGGACTCGTCTTCATCCTCTCTGCCGGGCTGGCGTGGAGTGGAGATCCATCACCACGTGGATTGGTCTCTTCTTCTGCTGGTAAGTAATCCTAGCTTTGCCTGAACGGAATTCCGTCTTCAAAGAGTTGGTTTGTTCTAAATCAAATAAAAAAATTTCCTCCCCCTCCATTGAGTTAGTCGTGGATTTGTGTGCTGCCGCGATGCCCCTGATTCAATTTATCGACCCGTGGACCATTAATCGAGGCGGATCCACCCATGCCCTCGGGCGGGACCCCAACCCCGGGGCCGGCGACTGTGAGGCTGTTCCGATTCCGAGGTTGCAGACGACGGTCGAGTGGATTTTCTGCGGGCTGCTGGTGCTGCCTTGGTGGGGCCATGGACCTTGGGACTTGGCTGTCTGCATTGGCCCATCGAGAGGAGAGACAACAGTCGCAGGCACACGGTAGCCACTCCCCCCTCCTACTTGACTCGATAGGCGATAGCAGGCGGCGGCGGCAGCGCTCCCGGTTCTGACCCTCCGCGGCTCCACTCCCGGCCAGGCGGCCCTGCGTGGCTGCGCTCGGCCCCAACGGCTCGTGCCCCTGAGCCTACGCTCTGTGCAGCAGCCGGCAGGCAGGTTTGCCTGTGCGCTGCCCGCTGCTAGTGCTGGTTGCTTTGCCCGACATGGGTGTTCTCGAGCCAGGTGCGTTCGAGGACGACAAGGAACTGCTAGTCATCCACAGCGCCAGCGCTGACCCCGGGAAGCGTTGACACATGCAGAATCTTCATCTGTTATAAAGCTGCAACTTTGGTTTGTTCACAATACTTCAATAGTTCAACTGTTGCTGGGTTGTCATAGAAAATGAATAAAAAAATTGGATCGCTCATCAGTCGATTCCGAACAGCTTAACTGCTTAAGTTTGGTAGTTCACGTCGAACCTGTGTATATGATTTTCCCCCATCAGTCCTTTTTGTAAGGAGTCAGTAGATATAATTATGTCCGAGAAACAAGAACTTTACTGAACTTATAATTTTCCTGTTTCCAAGTAGATGGTTTTTCCTGTTTTCAAATAGATGGTGACATAGAATGCCTGTAATCAAAACATTTTAAATCGGTTATCGGTATGCACAGTGCACTGAACTATTGGGTTTTCTAGATACATTGCCAATGATAAACACTATATTCTAAAGATAACTTGCTGGGTGTGCTAAATAACATTACTTTGTAAATTTTTGGCTAGAATAACATTTGTTAGTAAATGTACCTGTTTCCTTGCCGTGTTTTGCAAATTTGAAATTAAGTAGGAGTCTGGTTAGTATAATTACCAAAATGTCTGATTGCTTATGCTCTTAGAGTTCAATATGGTGATGGCCGTGATACGATTTTTCTACCCCTAGCACTCCAGACTTATAAGTTCAAATGCATCAGACTTACACATTCATGTTGGTTCCTTGTGAAACACCCTGTCAATGTAAAACATTTGATAGTAGTGACAAACTGACAACCACATAACAATAAAGGTGGTATGCTCTGATTGGATCCTTGTGGTCCATATATGCATACCTTTCATGAACCCAGACCCCCCTGCTGTAAGCTAGTTGCACAGAACATTACAAATTACATTTATTTCCTTCATTTTTTGGGCAAAAGTCATTAATACATTCTACGCTCTTCCTTTTGCTTTTTTTGCTCTACATTGCTAGTAAATAAGTAAATCGTGTGTCGTTCAAGACTGCTTGGAGACTCCACTGCTTCCTTCACCAAGCGAATCGAAAACCCCCTCCTTTGTGCGTGGGTAACCGTACATGTTCTTTATTTTCTTTGTTTCTCTTGATAGTTTCGCTTTTTTTTTCTTGGTCACTGGGAACTTTCATCTACTTCTGAATCACTTTGTTTCAGTGATGAAGAAAATTCATCTTCCTCCTAGAATAGTTGTTCCATCATGTTTCGACATGTTTGCCTGCCAAATAATGTTTCTTACACTCGTTAAAACTATAGTTGATTTAGTACAAGTTCTTACAACTGGAGATTTAATTATCTTGAAAAGGAATGTGAGACCTTTACATTTACGGATTTGTTTGCTTGCTACAGCAAGATGGAGTTTTAATTTCTTTACCCAATGCCTTGCATGGTTGCACACCCGTGACACAAAGCGTCGATACACCCATAGCAATTAAGCATGATGGTTGGTATATTGAGAGAGCAAACAAAGTTTTTCCTTTCAATGTTGGAACACTGAACACATATGGAGGGTGAATCAAAATGATCGTTATTGTTTGCTTGACTTTCCCGTTGTTCAGTACTATGAAAGAAAAGGTCCGTTTCCATTTCCCAGATGTCAGCTTCCAAAACACATTGTCTAAAAAGATTTGTAGAATAGCTACTGGTGTATTTGTGTCAAATCACATTTGATGGAATTAGGTGAATTATTAATCATAAAAAAGGTTGCTGTAGGTCTTTCCGTCTCCCCATTATATCTGGCTGTCTGCCTCCTAAACCATTATTATTGTTCTCAATGGTTGAGTACATGCTTCTCTTATAAAGGTGTTAAAAATTAGGATTTATCATTTTGTTATGGTTAGATGCTGAATCTTTCATTCACTTTTTACTGCAGGTTAGACGCTGAATCTGTCCTTCAATGCCTTCACAGGCTCTATCTCTGAAGAAGTTTCAGAGTTAGAAGCTATTGCCACGTTTTTTGTTGAAGGGAATAAATTTTCGGGTCATATCCAGATTGAATACGGAACATGGTGAGTGTCCGATCATATTCTCGGTGTCATGTGTTCTCCAGTCTCTAATTCTCCATTATTTCTCAATCATTACTCAAAGAAATGGTAAATTCAAGGCCTTTGGGGTTCTAACTAAATGATTTGTTATGGAGTTTGTTTTTGTTGCTTATGTCCATCGATCCTAAGATGTTGCCTTTTGCTTTGAAGTGAAAGCTCTGTCCTTTTGGGACCTTAAGAGAATAAGACGCAAAAGGAACACAAGGATAGAGGAGAGAAATAAACAATGGGAAAGGGAGATGTGGCTACTAGGTCCAAATCTCAAAAATCGTCAACAATACAGGTTTGTATGGTTAATTTGGAACTACAACTGGCTCAAAAAAAAAAAATATGGAACTACAAGAGTAACTACTGGCACCCTCTTACCTTATCTTTCTTATCTCAGAATGAGCAGAGTACACCTACTAACCCCCCCACAGCATATCCTGATTGGTCTCAGTTCCAGGTGTGTAAAATGAAATTGTTCTATATTCCTTTTTTCTTGATCTAGTAGATTTATTTGTGTAACTGTTATATAAATCTGTAGGCATACTATAATGCTGCCGGGACAGCTCCAGTGACCCCACCGGCTTTTTTTCATTCATCTGTAGCTCCAGGCCATCAGGGGCACCCATATATGTGGGGTCCACAGGTATGTTCTCTCTCTTCAACCATTTTGCAAGAATAAGTAGTAGCCAGTGTAAGTCTGCAATCATGACTTCATGAGGTTTAGTGAGTAGATGTTAATCCTGTCTGTTAACTGTAGTACGAGGTACGAGTTTGGCAGATTTTTTAACATTTTGTTCATAGGGTTTGCTAGCCATTTATTTATTTTAAGGATACTATGAGCTACTGCAACCACTATAGTTGGAGATAATCAGTTATCAGTCATCTAACATTTTATTAAACTGGTATAGATGATGCCGCCTTATGGGACACCACCACCATATGCAGCAATGTATGCACAAGGCACACCATATCAGCAGGCACCCATGCCACCGGTAGTGTATCTCATTTTACTTGAGGGCATGTTCTTATTGTGTTAATGGTTAGTTGATATAGTAATGAACTAAAATGTCCTCTTTTTTTTGGTCAGGGTTCACACCCATACAGTCCTTATCCTATGCAGTCACCAAATGGGACTGTTCAAACTCCAGTAAGTCAATGGGCACCTTTTATCTATTTATTGTTGCAAGAGTGTCTGCAGAATTTCACCCATTCCTTTCTATAGCTTTCCATCTTAACTGTTCTCTGTCAATTATATTTATTACTTATGAATTCATCTGTTCGAGTCCTGTTTATGCCATTTGTCTCCTCAAAGCAGATAAGATTTTGTTTTTTTTTTTTGATTGGGTTATGTTGTTAGACATCTGGTGCTGGAGGTACAGAGACAGATAAAGCAAATAAAAATAAGAGGAAGACTCCCCTGAAAAGATCAAAAGGAAGCTTGGGTAGTCTGGATGTTGTTGCAGTAAAAAATAACAAGTCACCAGCAAAGCCTTCAGCTTCTTCCTCCAATGAAGGTTCTTCACAAAGGTAATTTCTTTACTTTTTTTTTTCTTGCACTAACAGATAAATTATTGAATCCACTATCTATTATACAGTGAGAGTGGAAGCGGGAGTTCTTCTGAAGGAAGCAGTACAAATTCAAAAAGTGTATGTCATTTCCTTATATCACTTAACATTTGACTTCATAATGCTATTAGTACAAATTCCAAAGCAGTATGTTACTGTTTCAATCCTCCCCATAATGGAAGGCCTAGTTTGTGTGAGTAATTTCTGTTCTAATCTTGAAATCCTCTGGGCAGCATCTGCAGTATGCAGATCGAGTGTGTGAGAGGTGTAATTTGGTACAGTTGGCAACTGGTTCTGTTTGTTACATGGTATTTTAAGAGGATGCTGAGTAATGAGTATCCAGTTCATTTTTCAAAACAAATTCTAAAGAATCAAACTGTAACCTTGTATTAAGTTTCATGAATAGGTTCCGTATGTTGGATGAGATACTTTCCACTTTACAAATCTAGTCTTCGGTTTCATATTTCTTTTCATTGGTTATTATAGTGACTTACAAGTTAGAGGTATCTATGTTATCCTTGCTTCCAACATGGTTTACCTGCTACCTCATGGACAAACTAAAAGGATGCATCCTACCCTCCTGCATTTTTCTTCCTTTGTATGTTCTGTGTTGGATATGATCATCCTCATGCTAATTTATACTAACTGGCATAAACAAATAATTTGCTTGCAGGGTCCAAGGGCGAAGGATGGTTCTGAGCGAGGTCAGGGTAATGGTAAGACTTGAAGCTTTATATATAACTTGTAACCAACTACTTTTAGAGCCCCCCTGCGGGAATAGGTACTGAGAAACAAATCTGTGTTTTATTTTATAGCAAAACATTAGATACAATAGTCATGTTCCTTCTTTTTTCGCCAGATGCTAGGAGTAAAGGTACTCAAAGCTCTGCAGTTGAGCCCACACAACCATCATCTGGGCCTGTTGTGCTTAACCCTATGATGCCGTTTTGGCCTGTTCCCCCTCCCATGGCTGGCCCAGCAACTACTATGAATATGGGAGTGGATTACTGGGGTACTCCTGCTTCTGTACCCATGCATGGTAAAGTTATTGCAGCACCAACATCAGCTCCTTCATCAAATTCACGTGACATTGTTCTCAGTGATCCGGCTATACAGGTCTGTCACCATGCAGGATTTCGTGCTCCTTGTCTTTATTTTGTTCTAGTCCTACCTTGCACTTTTCTTATTTAGGGTTATTTTTTTATTAACATAGGATGATAGAGAACTGAAGAGACAAAAACGGAAGCAATCAAATAGGGAATCAGCTCGACGCTCAAGATTGCGCAAGCAGGTCTGTAATGACTGCAGCTAAGAATCTTGGATGTTATAATTTATCCTATATCTTGTGAATAGTTTGCATTTCTGCTATCTGCTTATTTAGGAGTGACCATCTTGTTACTGATGGGAGTTGTTGGTGGGGGGTTTGGGCCACCAGTTTGGCAGCAGCATCAACCAGTCAAGACACTTATGCTAAATCTCGGTTTAGAATTGGTTTAAGAAAAAATTTGTAAGGAAGATAGGGTCAATTGGTTTATTTGTTAAGTGTGTTAGCATCTTGTGTTAGGGGCTGGTTATAAGGCATAGGCACACTACCAGTTGAAATGAAGCAAGAACCAAAAAGAAGCTGCCAGAACCTCCAGAACGTGGTTGACTAGCCGCCTAGCCGGTTCTTCCTGCTATCCCATTCCCATCCCTAGTCAATCTGTATCATGGTTCATGGATCTAGTTGAAAACAGTGGGTTAAATTAAGGGAGGACCACAGGAGGATAACTTTTGGTGACATAAAACATTAGTGAGCTTTTACCTATTCACTTGTATAAGGTGATAACGCCTATTGGATCATGAAATTATGCAGTTGCTGAAGAGTTCTGCACAATATGAACTTAACATGTGTATATATAACTTGAACCACAGTATATTAGGATCTGGTTGAACCTACTTGAATGGACTGCAGTAGATGATGAGAATAATTGCTAAATAATATGCATAACCATGTGGACCATGCATGTGTTCGTGCGCATATTCCTAGAGTCAAGAATAACAATGGTGTTACTGTAGTGATGAGTTATTATTCATGGATGACAACTAATGTTTCAACAGAACAATACTGACTAGTTGAGGACTAATATGTCAGCCGTTTTTTTCCTTAGAAGATGGTTGAACCAGGATCATAAAGTAGATAGTGTCCATCATAAATTTCCCATAAGGGTACAGAAGAAGGTTGATGCATATTGTGAAAACAGCTGCATATTTGTTTACAAGCTCGTGCATATAACTGATAGCAGGACCCACAGATTTTTTTTATTTATTTCCTATCTGTAACACCTAAAGGGTAGATGCTGCCATGCCTGTTCATATAATTTGGTGTCCTTTGCTCCATGCAAGCCTTTGATGTATTCTATATTTTTTATGGCATACTACAGGCTGAATGGGAGGAAGTAGCCAATCGTGCAGATTTGCTAAAGCAGGAAAATAGTTCACTTAAAGAAGAATTGAAACAACTTCAGGAGAAGTGCAATAGCTTGACCACAGAAAATACAACTCTACATGTAAGCTTTCTCTTTTGTTTTTGACCTCAGAAAATACATCTCTACATGTTATAGAGAGAGAGAGAGAGGAAGGTGAGTGCTAGATTGATGGGAGCTGCCTGCTGCTGCTGCTAGTGGTTGTCGATTGAAGGAGAAGCTGGGTGCTTTGATTTTTTATTGACCGAGAAGGAAAATAGAGGAGCAGTGCAATAGCAGTAGCAGCAGGTTCGAGCTGGCATCGATGCAGCCAAACTGCAGCTGTGCAGCACCACAGCCACCAACCAACTACCATGGCTGGAGCTGAGCACAAGTGGCCATGCCGCCTCCGCTGTGGACTATTACAGCGTGGTGCTGACAAGGGGGCAAGGTGCTGCGTTCGGCAATGGCGCATGCCACCTTGGCAGGGGTAGCATTCGGCAATGGCTGTGCAATTGCCAGCGCTCGTCACGGGGCCAGTGCTCAAGGGGGCAAGGTTGACTCTCGAAGGGGATGTGGTTGGCGCTCGGTTCAGGGCGGTGCTCGGCCATGGGCAGCGCTCCTTCACCATGGTTGGGGTCAGCAAAATTGGGAGAGATGGTGAATGGCTGGAGATAAGGGATGAGCAGAGGGACCCACCTATCATTGGCACAGAAGGTAAGGGAGAGGAGGGACTCACAGGTTGGCCCAATATGAGTCCAGTGTGGCTGTCAAAACCAGTGAGACCAGCATTATAAAGGGTTGTGGTGGCCAAATATGTCTGGTTTACACAATTGAATGGCCAAATATTTTTGTTTTTCGAGTTCAGTGACCGAAACCAAACTCTGATGATAGTTCTGTGGCCAAAAATGGACTTCTCCCTTTTTTTAAAGCCAGTGGTTGGGAGCTGTATGCACACCTTTTTGGAGTTTTAGATTTCATCTTGCACTCTTGACTTTGAGAAACTTATGTGAGGCATTCCTAATTCTTGCAGGAGAAGCTTAAAGCGCTTGAGGATGAGAAATCAAATGGAAATTGGTACAAGGATTAAAGGCTGAAACTTCTATCTTTCTGACTGCTGATGTAAGGAACAATCTACTTGTGAGCTACCATAAGGTTTACAGAATACCAACTCTGATTGCTGCTGTAATGCTCTCGATTTTCCAGATAATTTGATGGTAACCTGATAGGACGACAACTAAAGAGGTATTCATGTACGGTATTAGATTTTTGTCTAAGGGGTAAAATTGTATCATAGGATTTGACATGGTTGATGGCTACAGATTATTCTTCCAGTCGCCTCAGCTGCTGTGCTGTGTTGTTTTTCTTCCTCTTTGTGCTAGATCCTACAGAAGTATAACTATGTAGAAAACCCCAGGTGTTGTTTGAAGCTTGGGGATTGGCGAATGGTATAGCTGTTGTAGAGCTGCTCATTGAGCTTCTTGACAGAAACTGGAGCATGTTGAAGTCATCATTTGATTTATGATTCAGACGGACAGTATTGTACTAATGAATACAGTAGCTTTTACGGATTTCACTCGATCACATGACTGGTTGCATCCTTGTATGGAATGGTCGTGGAAATCTGTGTAAGCTGAACAGTGTGTGAATGTTGCTCAAATGTTTGTTGGGAACATATTATTCCCGTGTACTACAAGAGGCAGCAACTCAGCAAATCATCGTGAAATATCACCTGAAAACTAACTCTTGTTCGTTTTAAAACGACAATTTGAAGGGTGACATTACTTTTTATTTATCTTGTACTCCGATCACATGCTTCACCGGTTAAAACAGAGCTTTTTTTTTTCCAACTGATGTTCATGGATCGCTATTCAATCACTTTATCTTACCTGATCCTTTTTTTTGCCTCGCCTTTTCTCTTCCTTTTGTTGTTCGAGTCTAACACCACTCTTTCCCCTGCATGTAGCCTTCGAACAAAAGGCCACGGTGCTTGGCTATGAGTCTATCTACTACCTTTTTTTGTTGCCACTTCATGACCAATCTCGTGCTTTCGTCAAGCACATGGGTGGTTCCTTCTCCTTTTTCATCCTCTTCCCCCGGCTCCGGCTGGTATAGCATTTGAATGTCGTGTAGCGTGACTCGGCGAAATAATCACAGAACACATCATACCACGTAGTGGGAGTTGCTCGTCATCTGCGAGGGGGCATTTTGCGTGGTCTCAGAAAGAAACATCATAGCCAGCAGCCAGCATGTGTCGCAGCAGATTGTCTGAACATTTGCCCCGGATCCAAATTGCAGATTGTTGAGCTCGAGTCTCGGCCATGTCAGTATAATTTTAGTACGAACACTAGTCGCTGTTGCAGAACAGAGCTCTACTGTACTATCTCTCTCTACAGCGTACTACTACTGGTACACGATTGAGGAATAAATTTCAGATCTGGCAGTGCAGATTCGCAGTCGGCAATCTCGCTTTGCAGACAGTAGTGGCTGTACAAAACTCATCTCGGCTTTGCCCAAAGCCCTCAGCCGGCGTACGAACTCCCCGATCATTTCCTTTTTTTCTCCCGGCCCGTCTGTCCCCCTTCCGATTCCAACCATCCAAAGCGAATGGGGGTCATCGGATCCATTCATCCATCCCACCACATCCATCCATCCATCGATTCAGAAACAGCAGTCAGCACCACGAGGCCAGCGAGCGGAGTAAACTTGCAGGCAGGCATGTCTTGCAGAGCGGCAGCAGCAGCAGCAGAACTACAAAAGCTACCACTGCACAACACAGCACAGCCACCCGAACTACTTTCTGACACACCGGAAATAATCACACACAACTGGGGTCGCTGTGCCTGTGCTGCTGTTGAGCCATTGAAGAGTCACGGCCATGCCACCGCCGGAGTGCTGGTGTCTGGTGATGGGCACCACCACAAGTACTGGGGGAGGGGAGGGGCGTGGGAATGGGAATTGCACTGCATTTGCAGGCATGTTACGCAAGAACAGGCGAACAGCTGCGACGCGCAACAATGGAAAGGAAAAAAAAAAAGGCACAATTCTGACTCACCCCGTCACCCCTGACAAAAATCTCATGGCGCTACCTCTGGTCCCCTACCAGTCCAACTCTCCCACACACGTCCCTTGAATTGAATCTCTTTCCGCTGTGTTTAGATCCCAGTTGCAGTTGCAATTTTGTACTGTAGCACGTTCGTTTGTATTTGATAACTTTTATCCAATCATGGCCCAAGTAGGGTTAAAAGATTCGTCTCGTGATGTATATGCAAAAAGTACAAACATGCAAATATTTTGTCTACATTTAATACTCTATGCATGTGTCACAACGTTGATGTGACTAGTTACAATTGCAATTTGCAGTGAGTCTAAATAGGGCCTTAAACTCTCTCTTTTTTCATGCTCCTATCTCTTCCTTCCCTGAAATGAAATATATAGCTATGCTAGTACATTAGTATAATGGGAAGGGGCATCTCAACTCAGTGCTTTAGATGAGTGGAAGTGGAAGCACACTTAATCCAAGTCCCCCTCCAAGGAATAAACAAGTGCCATCACATGAATGAGAAGCAGCCCCAGCCCCCCAGCCCCAGTTGTTTACTGCAAGCTGTGGGCACTTTCTGTTGTGCCCTTTTCTATGATGGTGGTGGTGATGGTACAAAGACAACAAAAGAGATGGAAAGCTCAAGCCTATGTATACTTGTACACACACACACAAATAATATCCTGGTTCATCTTTAGTGCAGTGCAGGCACACACACATACAACATCCCCTCCCTTCCTTTGCAGGTTTGCCTCTGTACTACCACCACCTGTGAGATGAGATGGGATGAGATGAGCAGCGCGGCTCATTGTCCTACATCCATCCCCTACCAGCAATTTACCAAACCTCTGCTGCTTTCCATAATCAAACACCACAGTGCCAGTAGGGGGTGCCATTTAACTGAAACACCCCACACCACTTCACCCCCCCCCCCCCCCCCTCCTCTTCCTCACTTTGCACCCCCCCCCCCCCCCCTTCTCTCTCTCTCTCTCTCTCTCTCTCTCTCTACACACACACACACACACTGTATCTCTCTCTCCCACCCTTCGGTGAGCACAGGGGAAATTGGTAAGCAGGAGCCAGCCATAGCCATGGCCTGAGAAGAGCCTGCTGCTTCCTTGGCATCGTCTTCGTCAGGCCTGGCTCTGATGGACTGAGAAGCGGTGCACAGAATTCTGCTTCTGGGTGGTAGAGGTAATTCTGCCTTCGCTGTAACCAGCGATTCTCTTATTTCTTGGCAGCTTTCCTTGAGTTCTTGGCTCATGCAGTTCCTGTTCATCGTAGCCTTCTCGACGTCTTGGTTCTCTGAATAGCTAGCTCTCTCTCTGGCCATGCTGGCTTGAACCACAACGTACTTCCAGTAGAATTTTGGTCCTGAAGAGTTTTGATCCTTCTGATCTTGGACTAGTTAGTCCCCCCACCCCCCCCCCCCCCCCCCCCAAAAAAAAAAACTCATGATTCGTTCAAACCCAAGGTTGTTTCATCGAGTTTATAGAATATGGCAGTGGAATTCTTATATGAAACCACTATGTTCGTGGGTGTCTATGCTAAAACATGCTTGCATGTTAGTCCTGTCTAAGTTCCATCATGTTTTTTGTCCTGATATTATTATAGGTCTAGTGGTGCCACATATAGCTGATGAGTCAGGTAACATAGTATCTTGTCTAGATATTTCTGTCTACTTGTTATGCTTGGTGACACAAGATTAATCTCTGATCCGGATGCTTTGCTTATGTACCGAGCCAAACTAAGATGAGTTTGCTTACATTATCTTCCAGCACTATGTCTGAGGAATTGTGCTTCTATTTGTTCGAATTTTCAACTAGTAATTTCGTGGCTACATGGAATAAATTTTGTATTATATGCAGAAAATACCAGTGGAGCTCTTTCCTGTTAGTAATAATCTGGCATAGTTATTCAACCTTTACAGTTTTACCATGAATGGTGGAATTATCTGGAGAACACTAAAATTTAACTGCAAGGTTAGGTGGTGCATTCTGAGCCGGCGAATTAACCTAAAGTACAACATAATTTAAACTAATGTGGTTTAGATAGGAACAAAACAACAGAGTTCCCATCTTTTCTGACAACTACTGAATATGCTATTCTTGGACTTTACTATTAGATAAGGTTCGATTATAGAGATTCTGAGACCAGAAAAGATGGCTTGCTTTTCATATGTTTGTCTTCAGACCTGGAATTTGAAACTAGCATATCCAGGCCTATGAATGAATCAGATGCTTGTCATGATTATTGAACACAAAATCGAACACTCTGGAAATAGGCTACGATTCCCCTTCCCCTTGTTTGCTCTTTACGTTATTGTCTGCATCCAGTTTGCACTGCCTACTCTTTAGCTCAGTAATTTTTTTTCCCTTCTAAAAAGGTGGTTTAGCTTAGTAATTCAGCGACCACAAATTTTGTTTCCCTACAGACACATGACAAAGTATTACTCTAGTCCATATGGACAAACAAGGGCCATCTTGAGGATCACTTAAGCTGCAAGCAATTTCAGCCAAAATAATCATTTGAGACAACATCCTTTTTATCCACAAGGCTGTCTGACTAGACACTCCCCATCTTCAAATAATCAGTTTGTCATTGGTTTATCTGAATCTAGTTATAAACTGATGATCACCAATCTGCACACTAGTACGCAAAATAGTGAGTACGACTGCCACTGAAACCACTGGGATTCTCCCCAGTTTTGTGAATGAGCATATCTGATAAAGTTGCTTTCTCTACCCTTGAACACAAAGCATGTTCCATATCTTCACCATGAATGCATGCATCTGTGTTGCTGCCTTACCTAACCTGCCATGTTCACAGAAGAATCGTGATTAGATACTTATTAGAACAGGACAACTTATTCTTATAAGAAGCATTCACACAGAAGTGCTTACTAGAATGAGCTGGTGTGTTGTCTGCATGCAGGTGAGACAGAGAAACCAAGTGACGGTTGAAAAGATTGTTGCCATCAGTCAGAGATGAAGAGCAAGGAGATGTGCCCAGAACCGTGCGACGAGCTGTCCGAGATCAGCAGCCAGGAGGCGTCCAACTCCTCCGGCCTGGTCAGCCTCGACCTCTCGCTCACCGTCGCCGCCGCCGCCGCCGCCGCCGAGTCGAGCACTACCGACAACAGCAACAGCAACAGCAACAGCGGCGGCGGCGCGCAGGCCGACGCGGCGGCGGCCGCCCGCGAGCCGTCGCGCGTGTTCACGTGCAACTACTGCCAGCGCAAGTTCTTCAGCTCGCAGGCGCTGGGCGGGCACCAGAACGCGCACCGGCGGGAGCGCACGCTGGCCCGGCGCGCGCTGCGGATCGACGCGGCGGGGCCCTACGGCCACTACGCCGACGTGGCGTCCCTGCCGCTGTACGGATCCGGCCTGTACCCCATCGGCATCCAGGCGCACGCGTCGACGGCGGCGCCTCCGCACCCGGAGCAGCAGCGGCACGAGGGCGCCGGCGCCGCCGAGCTGAGGAGGCCCGCGCGGGGGCTGCTGAGCCCCATGCCATTCCTCGTGGCCGACGAGGAGATGAGCTTCGGCTGGCCCGGTAGCTTCAGACCAGCCACCGCCGCGCCGGCGGGGGGGAGCGCAGCCCTGAACTCGGCCGGCGGCGGCGTCGCCGTGCATGCCCGGGAGGAGCCCGATCTGACGCTCAGGCTGTGAAGCGTGAACTGATCCGTCGACTAGCTATACTGGTTAATTAATCCGTCGGGCTGTTCTGTTCCTTCGTCGCCTTCTTTCTCTTTGAATTGATGATGATCGGCCCATGTCTGACGATGATCAGACCGTGGCGGTCTCTTGCTTGACCAGATTCTTCCTATTGTTTCGTGCGTGCAAGAATTTTTGTACAGCAGTTGGATGTGCAAGAGCTCGAGATATCTCTTTCTTCAATGATCTTGCTATGTTCGTACGCTTTCAAACTGTGAAACACAATGCGCCATGGCTGCAAGAAGCCGCCGGCGTCGGCGCGACATCCGCCATCGCTACCAGGGAACTTTGGCGGCGAAATAGTAGCTGCATTTTTCTGTTTCTGCTTGGCCATATGATTCTTCCTCAGCGGGCAGCAACAGAAGTGGCGGCTGCAACTTGCGAGCTGAACTTGCAACTTGCGCTGGCTGTCGTCGACTATCCCGGACTCCCGGTGGTCACCCCGGTGGAATTTTTTTAAAAAAATAATATTTTTTTAATGATTAACTAGTATTTGGATTTCAAAAATTAAAAAATAGCATCTGTCGGCCAGCCAAGGGCCAACAGGGACCTGTCAGCCATCCAGAAGCCGATAGACTTACGTGTCAGCTGCCAAGCAACCGACAAGCGTCGGCAGCGGGTGTCGGCGTCGATAGCAGGCCTGTCGGCTACTGGTGGGCCGATAGGTCCAGTCGGCTGGCGGGCGGCCGATAGGCCTGTCGGTTTACCGTAAGCCAGCCGACAGGCTACCAACAACTTTCATGTGCCTTTTCATTTTGATGTTCATTTTTACATTTTTTTCATATTCGTTACACGGTTCGATCCAAAAACTTACTCCCGTCTTTCAAGACTATTCTACAAATGAAGTGTGTTGCAAACTACGAGAAATAGAATTAAAATAACACATGTTCAATTTAAAAGAGTAACCTAGCGATACATGAAATGAGCGGTGCGTGGCATGTGTTGTACTCTACGTTGTACCAAACCTAATCCTAACATGCCTTAGGGAAAGTGAATACAACGATGGTTTGCAATGGCATGTGTGTGTGACTCTGGTAAGAGGCCACAGACTATTGTAAACATGACTTAGGAAATTTAACTTGTTAGGTCTATTACATTGTTCTACTGGGTGCAGCGTGATTGTTTGTCCTTGTTGTCCCCCCGTGAAAACGGTTCCGTTGCATCCCTCTTGTTCTCGAGTGCTACCTCTCGAGGTTGAAGCTCTTTCTCTTTACTGCTTGATGATTGCTTCACGCAAGCTTAACTCCTCCCTCCTCCTGGCAAGATCTTCCTCCTTAGCTTTGAGACGGATCTGATCGGCCCTGATCCGTCGCTCTTTGTCCTCCCTGATTTTGTGGTCAACCTCACGAGCCTCATTCGTCCTCAGAAGATATTGAGCTTTGTCTTCAAGCTCCTTCGGGCGCCTCTGTGGCCATGCGGGCATCTCCCGATCCACCCATTGAATCCACTTGCAAGGCGACATGTGTGGATGTAAATGATCAAATTGTGTATAGTTTATAAGAAACAAAAGAAAAAGTTGTTGATAGTACCATAAAGTCGTCATCCAGATCTGGGCACCCGAAATACCTACACCCATAGTGTCGGTCCAACTCCATCCACACGCACAATCTAGTCACAAACCCACAACGACACTTTGGCCGCTCACGCCACGACGGTAGCTGAGTTAGATCAATTGTCCATGACGACATTATAGTTAAATGAGGAGGGTTTGGAGAAGAAAATGTGTGGTATGCTAACTCGTCGGATGTCTTTAAATAGGCCAGGCATGGAGTAAAGTAGTAATTTCATAGACCTCAGCCTTTTCAGACTTAGTCCTTTATAGGTTTTACAGAGTTTGTTTTTCGCAATAAGTGCATATACCCTAGCCTTTTAAGTGCTTTGTAGAACACAAATAAGTGGAGTAGCTGTTCCTCACCTCAGATTACACAGCAAGTAGCCTTTTCAGTATATTGGCAAATCAAGAGTAGCCTGTTGAATCAGTCAGAACCAACAGCGATTAGCCTTTTCAGTCATTCAGAGGGCTTGCGAATAGGCTTTTCAGTGCATAGCCTTTTTAGTGAGTTGTCAATTCAATTTATGGCCTCTTCAGTGATTGCGACTGCACAGTGACTAGCCTTTTCAGTGACTCTATCAGACCGAGAATCTAGCCTTTTCAGTGATTCAGAAGGCTTGCGAATAGGCTTTTCAGCGCATAGCCTTTTCAGCGAGTTGTCAATTCAATTCATGGCATATTCAGTGATTGCGACTGCATAGTGACTAGCCTTTCCAGTGACTTTGGCAGACCGAGAATCTAGCCTTTTCAGAGTACTTCAAAGTGTTGTGCTCAATTAACCCTGCATTAATTCAGTTCTATTCAAATGCAATGTCACCCCTCGGCTGCCTCTATAAATATAGGACGGTGCTTGGGGAACATCACCAGCAATACAAGATGTCTGGACTAAAGAAATAGGGGTTTAGGGTTGGGAAGCTCAGGGGCACGGTGGAGAGCAAGGGCCCGCCAATAATATGGGATGATGGGGGTAGTCTTGGTCCCGATGAGTTCGATGAACCCATCGACAGGTTTTCAGAAGAGAGTAAGAGTGATTATGGTCCACAAAGACCTCTAAGGGAGTACGTGAAGAAGGATAAAGAAGTGTGGTCGAAATGCAGGCATGGTGAGGACTGCCTTGTGCAGATGTACACCGAGGGCGGGATACACGGGGGTCGGCGATTCTTCAAGTGTCCCTATGCATATGTAGTGTTTTATTGTCTTTTTTCAGTAATGTATTTCACAACATAAAAGAATGTTAATAAATCTATTCATCGCAGACCTCGTGGGCAGAAGACAGTTGCGGATTCACTAAGTGGGTGGACCCTCTACCTGTTACCCCGCATTTGGAGTACATCTGGTACCTGCAGGACTGCATCGGCTCGCTCGGCCCAAGCTACAGCTCGAGCCACAACAAGGAGGAAGATGAGGAAGAAGGCAACAGTGAGGCCACATCGCAGGAGCCAATATGCACAGACCCGTACTGCCGCTGCCCTCAACACAAGAACAGTGGCACTCCGCCGAAATCGCCACCACTACCACCTCCGCTAATGCGCGGTTACTGTGGGGAAGGTGCCACTCAACTCAATATGTGGCAGCACTACTAGTAGGCTGTCCGATTGTCCGTCTATGTGTGTGGTGCATGTTTCAATTACCTAAGGCATGTTAGGTCTAGCGCAGAGAGTCTTAACCCTTGTTTGGTTTAGATTCTCACATGCCATTTCGTATATTCGTTGTATGTTTTAATTTGGAAAGGCATGTTAGGGTCCACACATGCCTTTTCATGTGTTGTGCTTGTTCGTATCGTTTCATAATAAGTTCGAGAAGATAAGAAATATCCGTAATTCGAGCGTACTGGAGCATTGCCTCCATTTAATGCAATGGAAACCACAAATACGATTGGACAGAACAGTAATGCATTATCACGTAACATCCATGGAAACTTGTGATCATACACGCATGCGCCCTCAGTCTTATATTACAACACTTGCATAATATAAGTAGTACATACTAAAAAAACTACAACACTTTCTAAGCATTGCTATGCGGAAGAGCCGCTTCGACTGCCCTTTCGAGATGATCGATGTGGAATAAGACGCACTTCTGTACCATCAGGAAGCTTTTTTGTCGGATACATATCACAATTTTTCCTCAAATGATTTCCACCGCAAGCAAGACAGTATGGACGCTTGTCACCAGTTTCAGAAGCGTCCATATCATTCCTAATACGACGACTCTTGCGACGTCCCTTTGTCTTAACTCATTTTTCGGGATCCGGCGACCGATAACGATCGCAATCCGTAACTCGCCTTAAAATCAGCAATGGCCCGCCACTCTCGAAGCTTGCCAGACCATGTGTTGAACACATTCTCCTTTCTTAAGTAAGGGGACACAAATGTCATCGGAATGTTGCATTTCCCGCAAGCAGCAAGCAAATGGGAGCACGGATAATGGTAGTACTTCGGCTTGTTGCATGTGCACTCGCACTTGTTCTGTTCTGGTCACAGCTGACACGCCATAGTTAATTCGCTCGGACCAGTGCCAAGTCCACCCTTATCACGCACCCTAACTTTGAAAACGAGGTCCCGATTGCCAACATAAAATACGTTATGCATGGCCCCTTTCGCACTTTTTTCATCTAGGTATGCAGAAATCTTGAGCGCATATGTCATAGTTGGATTCTGGGCTACTAAGGTCGCTGCTGCACAACGTTCTCGCTGATAATCCATTGTACCTCTCAGGATACCCTCCAAAAGTGCAACCAAAGGAAGGGATCATGTACTTTTCAGCACCCAGTTGTAAACCTCTGTGAGATTCATGGTCATTATGCCATAACGTGCACCGTGCGTGTCATGTAACAAAGACCACTTCTCCCGGTCCTCCTCTTTAATCCATTCTGAGAAACAAGTTAATGACCTGCCCCCTTACATCGACTAGTCTTGCTTCTAGACTCGCTTGGTAGTGGTGGAAGGCCTTGCGGCTCCTCCTCTGTTGCCACAACAGGTCACCTGCGCACATCTTTCATGTGGCTCCGGGTAAGCTCGTCTAGCCGTTCCCAGATGAAGTCAAATTTTCTTTTCTAGTTCTACTTACATAGCCGCTTGAACAGGTCCTGCAGACGCTTGCTCTTGAACTGTTTAAAAAAATTTACAGCTAAATGCCTCATGCACCAACGACTTTGTATATCGGGCTATTGAACCTCTTCATCCTCAACATTCTTCAACTTCTGCACCGCATTCAGTAAACCTGCATTCCGATCATGCAACACACAAATATTCTCCCTTCCTTCCACTAAACCTCGTTTCAGCCACTTAAGGAACCACAACCAACTCTCGTCGTTCTCTGATTCAACCAAGGCAAAAGCAATGGGAACAACCTGACTGTTACCATCAACCCCAATAACTGTTAGCAAAGTACCTCTGTATTGCCCAGTCAGGAATGTACCATCCACGCATAGCACAGGTCGGCAATACTTGAAGCCCCGTCTCATGCACCCGAAGCACCAAAACGCTCTCTTAAGGACACGGTCTCCGTCGACATTGATATAGTCCTCATAATCAATTATGGTGCCAGGGTTTCTAACTTGTAGGGTTTGTAAGAGTGTTGGAAGGTGGTGATATGAATCCTTGTACGTTCTAAATCTCTTCTCCAAAGCTAACTGTTTTGCTCTCCAAGCCATGTCGTAAGATATGTCATAGCCATATCTGTTCCGTATAGCCAGCATTATCCGAAAAGGAGAAATGCCAAGTTTTTCAACAATCTCCCCATGCATCTCATTTGCCACGAACTGTGCTGTCATGTTTCGATGCTTGGTCAGCGTCGCCTCCAGCAAGCAACTATGTGGTTGCATAATAGTAGCTACGAAGTTGCTCTCCGTACGTGGCATATGACCATGAACATGCCAAGTGCACCCTGGGCTGACGCACTTAACGTCCCACGTCTTGGGGTTGGAAATAACAACCCTAAACTGCCTCTTATCACAATAAGCCCACCGCCTGACGGCGTGCTGCAGATGAACCTTATCATGAAACATCTGCCCCTGCATCACCTCCGTCCTTGAGTACTCCCACGCCGAGTGATGACTATCGTCCACCGTCATGGCATCTGGTGAGAAGTTAATCCATTCCGCGGGGATGTGTTGACGGTATTTATACCATATTTTCTATCATCATAACCATCAACAAAACACTCTTTTTGGAAGGAACAAGCAAACACATAGTGATATAGGTACAAATAACTTGGTTCCACATGTACATGTTAGTATTTGTTTGCAGGTACCAAAAACAGGTGATTTTATAGTTTAGAAGCCCAAGATGAAGATATAATGCAAACCCAACTATGACAAAATGGCTAGGTGATGTCACAATCATCAAAGACTTCACTTCAGGATCAAGTGGACACTATTCATGGTTCGGCCGAACCATGAATAGTGGCCCCGGCACTCCAACTTTAAGGAATCAAGTAATGGAGTGATATGCAAGAGAGCAGAGGCCACGTGGCCCCACCCTACGGTTCGGCCAAACCAGATAGGGAACCCTCGTGGCCATGTTGACGTGGCACGATCCGTGGCACACCCCGTGGAGTCCATTTGCACCTTTGGATCACAATGGTGTCCTCAATCAATGGCTAAGGAGCAAAGCACTCGGATCAAGGTGTGAAACGACAAGATAAAGACAAGGGGATCACACAGCCTCAGTCCATGACAGGTGGGGACCAAGGTGGTGGGCCCAACTCACCAGAGGTGGGTTGGCCGAACCACACTTGGTGGACCCACCTCACAGGCATCACTTCACTGACATCACAAGGCTTCTAGAAGGTCCTGGCAGGGCCCACCTGCCAGTGGGTGGTTCGGCCGAACCGCCCATGGTGGGCCCAGGCCACTGCCTTACTCCACCGACTTCCTGCATGCCTCCCACGTGCTCATTGCATCACTGCCGTCCATCCAAGCCGGTTTCAAGGACGGTGGATCCAAGGGTGGAGGTGGAGAAGTACGCGAATCGCTGACATAGCGCTGCCCTTCATTCCCCTATAAATACCCCCTAGTCCTTCACTTTAGAGGCATCAAAGTAGTAAATATCAAGTGTATCATAGTAGTTTTAGTGTTAGAATAAGAGGGAAGAGAGTGAGGGAAGTCTTCTGGAGAAAGCCCCGGGCCTGTCGGGAGTCTTCTTCAAGGTGTACCTCAGCGGATGCAAGCTTCTAGTAAGTTTTCCATCTGAGTCCTTCTAGCATTTAATATTCTGGTTCTGGTATTTTAAGTATATACTTGCTTTACCTGTGAAGTGCTCTAGTCTCTAGCTAAGATTAGAGTAGTAATTATAGTGTAGACGGGCTATATCTTATCAGTGTGGGCCGCTTGTTGCATGGATTATTTGTGGTAGCCAGCAAGTGGTGACAGCCTTGTCTGGTCTTCGTATTTCACCACGTGTGTAAGACAAGTTATTAAAACGGCAGGGCATCAAGACAATAGTACAGCCGTCTCGGGAGGAGTTATATCTCCTCCTGTTTCGCTTGTCGCCTCTTGTAAAGGGAGGAGGTGGTAAACCTCTTTATACTTAGAAAGCCAAGACCAGATATCTTTTGCTACATAGAACCTCTCTATACCTATATTCTAAACCTCTTTGATCACCAACATCCTTGATCACTATCGGACGGTCTTGAACCTAGTTAGTTCACTTCACATTCTCCGTGGAAAATACGATATCTGGAATACTCCCGGTGAAAGCTACATTGACTACCGTACGCTTGCGGTATATCCGTTTGCCACCTTTGGTGTCAAAAGGATGTCGGTCTCGTCTTCGAACCTCCTGCCAGCGTGCTCATCCACAAATGCCAGGTGCTCTGCATTGTCAAGTTCCATCTGTTCGACGATTCTTTCATCCTCGTCGCCCTCGTCAGCTTCCATGTTTGTATTAAAACCTTGTTCTTCCGCATCCTCTGTCCAATGCTCAACCCCTCGAGAATCGAAAACCAAGGTCTGCTCAGCATTTGTTGCATATTCTTGTTGTCCTGCATCGTCTGTCCCCAACTGAACACCGTCAGAATCGTGAACATAGGTCTGCTCTTCGTTTGTGACCTCTAAGTCATCTACTTCTCGAACTGTGCTGCTACTCTCTCCTTGCATGGCACCATCGACGAACTGAATAAGCATGATGTTGTCATACCCACGTTACAAAGCCTTACTGACAAGAAACTTCCATTTGTTCGTATTACTTGCCTCGTATAGCTCCCATCTCCATCAATTGTCCCTTAACCTGGGCACCAATATACTAATCTTCAAATGTTGCTGCGACGGCGGAAAACCAAACCATTCATGCAACAAGGCTAATACTTGTCTCCGGCTGTGATCCAACGGTGAGTTCAGTTGTGTGTCAAAGAACTGTAACTGACTAAGGTCTACACCGCCATCCCCAATTCTGATTTCACCCTTGCCATAGTAAACTCTGAAACGAACTAGATCGGACGACATTTCTGCTCCCATCGTTAAAATTACACTGTCAGTTGAATATCGCCATAACCCCTAAACCCTAACAAGAAACTAATTACAAAAACTAATACAACTAGGAAAAAAATTCCTAACTCAAATAACCCTAAATCAAATAAATAAGTACTACTAAACAAAATAAAAAATAATCCTAAAAATAAACTAATACTAACTACATAAATAAACTAACACTAACTACATAAATAAACTAACACTAACTATTCCTGAAATACTAATAAATAATCCTAATAAATAAAGTAATCCGAAATACTAAATAAACTAACCCTAACTAACTAAATCAACTAACCTAACCCTAACTAAATAAATAAACTAACCTAAATAAACAAAAACTAACCCTAACTAACTAAATAAACTAAACTAACCCTAATAAAAAAACTAAAGAAACTAACCTAACCCTAACAATCCCTAATAAAAAAACTAAAGAAACTAACATAACCCTAACTAACCCTAATAAAAAAACTAAATAACCCTAAAACCATATACGGTATAATAATCTACAACTAAAAGTTACCCTAAAAGAATCTACAACTATAAATAACACTAAACTAATCTACAACTAAAACGAATCCTAAACTAATCTACGACTAAAAATAACCGTAAACGAATCTACATCTGAAACTAACCCTAAACTAATCTACGACTAAAACTAACTCTAAACTAATTTACAACTTAAACTAAATCTAACCCTAACCCTAAAACTAAATATACTAACTAAATCTAACTAACCTTAAAACAAATCTACATAACTAACAAATCTACATAACTAATGAAATTTATAAAGAAAAAAACATAAAAAAAAAAGAAAAAAAACTTACCGAGCACACTCGCAGACGCGCGGTGGGGGGCGCCGTCCGGGGCCTCCGCGCTCGCGCGGGGAGGGTGGAGGGCAGTGGCGGGGGGCCCTCCGCCGGATCCGGCGGCTGGAGGCGGTGAACGGCGGCGGCGAGCGCGCGGTGTGAGAGAGAGAGACAGCGCGCGGCGTCGGGAGGAAGGAGAAGGTCGCGCCTTGTATAGGGACCTGTCGGCTCCTCAATGGCCAACAGGTTCCTATCGGGTCGCCAGCGGCCAGGCCTATCGGCCCAACATCTCTGACTCCGCCTGGTTGCGTGAGATACTAGTCGGCTGTGGAGCGGCCGATAGGGACTTGTCGGCTACTCAGCGGCCGACAGATCCCTAATCGACTCTCCAGCGGCCGACAGGATGCTATTTTTGTAATTTTTTGAATTCAAATATTATATTTGCAATTAATCATTAAAAATTATTATTTAAAAAAAGATGCCGCTCAAGGTTCGAGGGTTTCCACAGCTTGCAGGAATGGCCGTGGCCCACCGGCCACCGGTGGCCCCGTGAGCAGAAGATATGATCAAGGCGGAAGGGGACCGTCTGAAGAGGCAAATCTTCGAGGGATTGCAAATTCCAATCCACTAGTGGCAACTGACTGATAAGGTTTCTTTGTACGCGCCCCACAGGCTCTGCTTGCCTGCCTACAGTGCAGGCTGCGTGTAGTAGTAGTCTGTCTATCACGGGACCATTCTCTGGCTTATAGTCTTATCCTGAAATGGAACAGTCTACAATGTCTATCACAGAGATAGGGACGACTGATACGGCGCGGCGATATATAATACATCATGCCAATCTATTCCATCCGTCGAAACCAATGACGACGAACAGGACGCGGGGACATTCTCATGGAGATGCCAACCAACCACAACACCAGGGCAACACGTCCAAGTCGTGAGCCAACAACTCCAATCTGCACATAAAAAAATTATTATCTGCAATGATATAGCAGCACAATCTGGCAAACCACTAACTGAATGCTGGCAAGTTATATCAGCAAGCGCAAGGCTAGGCATCCACTTACACGTTACAACAGCAGGTTGATTATAACACAAGATGGTGAAGAAATACAGCAATGGACAAAGTCTCCTAACGAACAACACCAAATCTCAGGTATTTCAGCAGCAGCAGCAATAGCAGACAGTTGTTAGCTGGAGTCTATACCCGAAGACATTAAGCAGCAGCACCATGCAATTGTTAACTGGAGACCTATACCCGCATCTTCTTTGTGGCTTCCATCCGTTCAAGCAAGCCCTGGATTTCGGTCTGCATCCGCAGCTTCATCTTCTGGTAGTCGTAGTGCGAGTTCTCGAGAACCTTCAGCTCTTCAACTTTCTTCCTCCTCTTCTCTTCTATCTCCTGGAAGCAGAGCTTTGCAACCTTCGCGGCGTACTCCTCCTCCAGTTTCTGGGTCTTGGCACGCACGATCTGCCGGTAGCTGTCTACTTCCTTCCTGGCATCATCGGCCAGTTTCTGGAACAGTTTTGCTTCGGCTTCCTTGCATTTCACAATGGTCTCAAGGCTGGAGGAGTCCTCATCCTTTGAGCTGGAGCTGAAATGGGGTTCTATAGAGAGTGGTTTTGGGCTGGCCTTGAGCACATCAATCTTTGAATCAAGAATGGAGGTGCTTGGCTTGAAGTTAAACGAGGATTTTGGTGGAGTGATGGCTGGGGTCTGAAGATGAAGCATATCTGTAGATTTACTCGTATGAGCCGCCAGTATTCCTTTTGACTTGTTGCCAGTAACAGAATAGTCTGTTACACCATCTGTCAAAATGAACGAGTTAGCTCAAGATACTGCAGCTGCTAAATTCTATGAAAACAATTGCACAAGTATATTGCATTGTTAATATAGAATGGCATCTGGTTTCTAATGCATCATAAAATGTGACTGAACAACAACATACACAGACAGCTAGTGAGCAGCGGCTTTTACTTTCGGCAATATGTATATATTGCTTCAATAATAACATATGTAACTGTTGACATAGCTACAAGTCTATTGGTCAACCATTCGAGAAAAAGAGCATTTTGTATCTGAGAGGATACTACAATGCGCTTAGCATAAAAGATGACTACATACTACAATGCGCTTAGCATAAAAGATGACTACATGATAGAAAATCAGAAGGCCTCAAGCTCCTAACAAATCCTGGTTTACTTCATCCATATTTTCAATTGAGAAGGTATTTGGAATAACGAAAATTAAAAGATCATTAGGACAAATGTTTTATCAGCTTATGATAGAGATGTTCTCGAATTATGATAAAGATGTTCTAATTGAAAGAATTCATACTTTTGGCAACAACGTTGCCATACAACAGCATTAAACATCACAGCTTTAGATAAGAATTGTATCAGCAATTGCACCACACAAAGGATAAGTAACTGGACAAACATATGACATCTGATTAAATGAATATGACTGACAAAGCACACTTGTAGAAGGAAATATATAAAGAAATGTGACTGCAGTCCCATAAAAAATGCTTATGAAATCGCTGGTAGTAAGTTAACATCTAACTGAAATAGTTGATCAAGAACCTATGCCTAACAAGTTAAAAAATGTAAAGTTCGTACATTATTGTGCTACTAGAAAGAAATACAAAAGCAAGCAGCACTGCATTTAGACAACTCAAGCTTGTAATAAGACATGCTAGAATGTAAAGAAGGAAGAGAGATCTCACATTTAAAGAATTGTAGCATGGTGTTCGTCGCATCAGAAGGGGAAATGATTTTCTTTACAAGCAGGCTGAGGACCTCTTCTGCCTTGGCATGGAGCCCCTTCCCCTCGAAATCCTCACTAGCAGCAAATATCTTCCTAACAAAGTCCAGCTCTTTCATCAGCGTCTCAGCACTCCAGTTCTCAGCACAGCAACTGAACACCTCCTTAACAAACCCAAACATCTCAGAAGCATGGTTGCAGCCGAGGCACTGGAACTGCATCTCGGTTGTGCCCATCGCCCCCTTCAGCGTCGGCCCTGGCCTTATCAAGTTCTTCTCTAGCGCGCACGCAGCATGGCACCAATGGGAGCACACATCACATCCAACCCAGCTGCATGTATTTGCAGCACAATCAAACTTCTGGCACACCGGGCACATACACGCACTGCAGAACCCCTTCTTGGTGGCACAAATCTTACACTCACAGTCGTCCACAGGGATGGCACTCTTGCAGTTCAGGTTGCGGCAGCGTGTCAATAGGAACATCTCCACGAGCTCGCTGCTCGAAACTCGGCCCTTACCAGTTACAAAAGTGGCCATGCAATTCTTGATAGCCACCAGGATCTCCAGCTGCGTCTTGTTTGCCCGCCCCAATACCTCGGCAGTCAGGTCCGAGCGACGCTCCAGCTTTCGCTGCAGGCTTGAGAGCTCATCCCTCTTCTCCGGAGCATCAATCATGCTCCGCACTGTCTCCCGCAGCACCTCCAGGGTTTCACTGGGGAAATCCTGCAGGACCTGAGCCATGGCAGGCACAGGGTCCGACACGATATCCCGCAAGATCCTATCAGGCCGCGACGAGTGCATCCCTCCACGGCTGCCGTCAAAGCTGCCGCCAGCGCTGAGCGCTGCTGCCCCCATCCTCGCGGGGAGCTCCGTGGGGAAGAAGGACGTTGTGCCGTCCTTGAGCTGCGACGGGGCGAAGGCGACGCTGCCGTCCCCCATGGGGCGGAAGTTGAAGCGGCTGTGGACGGAGCCGTTAGTGCCCTCCCCGGCGGCGTAGATGTCGGTGGAGTTGTGCGTGAGGGAGCAGCTCGGGTTGTGGGAGAACACCGAGTAGGAATAGGACATGTCGTCGGAGTTGATGCTCCTGGTGCGCCCCGTGTTGGCGCTGTAGGTCCGCCTGGGGGGCGGCGCGACAGGCGCGGCTGCGGTGGCGGCACTCCCGCCCCGCAGATCGCCATCGACCGGGAGGAGTGACGCGAGCTGCGGCGGAGGCAGGGAGGAGGAGGACGGCTGCTGCTGCTGCGAGGCCGGCGGCGGCGCGGGCGCGTCGTTGGAGAGGGAGAGCGAGAGCTGGAGCGAGTCTAGGCGGGGCTTCTTACCCCCGACCACGGAGGAGTCGTCGCCCGGCGGATCCCCGCGCTTGGGCGCGGAGAGGTGGAGGAAATCCCGCTCGACGCACAGCTTGGCGCTGGCCGCGGCATCGTCGGCCGGGCCAGCCGCCTCGGGGTGGTTGGGCGGCGAGGACGGCCCCGCCGCGGCTGGCGGCGCCTTGTCGCAGAGGTAGCTGCTGAGCGTGAGCTCCCGGTTGGGGAAGGGCGGCTCCGGCGGGTTGGGCTTGGACCCGGGCGCGGCGGCGCTGGCGTCCTTGGATCCGTCGGAGTCGCCGAACATTGTCGCTGGATCCGGGGCGAGCGCGGCCGGATTTCGGTGCCTTTTTTTTTTTTTTTCCTCTTCCTTTGGCCGGCGGCGGGGAAGGCGAGGGGAAGCGAGGCGGGGGCGGCGGGCGCTGCGCTCGGTTGACTTCTGCACGCCGCAGCACCCACGCCAACGCGGAAATGGAGTGGCAAGGTGAGGACTGACGTGACCAGGTAATGAAATGGGATTTGATTTGATTGCATTTGTTAATTAATTTATTTTTTCTCCCTTGGCTTTTCTTGTGATTTGTTTTTGTTTCGTGGGGTGGGCCCCCCAGCGCTGTGGATGTGGGGCTGCGAGTAGGCCTGGAGCGCGTCCGCGGTTCAAAGCGGCGCGGCGGCGGTCACTCGGCTTGGCCCGTTTTGCCGACTGGTTTCCGTGTCGTGGACCCGGCGCTCCCCGTTGGAACAGTGACTACGCGCTGGCGTTTGACCAACACAGTTACGATGCACTGTGGACCGCAGGACCGGGCCGAGTGCTTTGCCCTAGCGTGTCTCGTGACCAGTGTGAGTAGTGACCGCAAAGGCGTGAATCTATCCACCCGTCCGGGCGTCCACCGGTGAACGGGAGAAAAAGAAGGGAGAAAGGCCAACTCGCATGTGATTTCGGACAAGAACCTGGAGTCGTGCCGGTCTCGCGGGCGGGAGAGAAAGAAAAGACCCCACGCGACGCGAGTTTGGCAGAAAGAGCACGGCGAGTCGCGCCGGCCTGAGTGGAGTGCCGACGCACAAGCCAGAAGCAATCGATCAGCAGCAAAAGCTCGAATTTCATAACATATCTCTTGCCCGGCCGTGAGAATTGAGATGGCGTTCTATTTTGTCCGTGGCGAGTGCAAGTGCAGCACTGAGTCACTGACGCAATGCACTACTGCTACTATGCCGGTAAGATTAGGTACGATAAGGCCGTCGTCAGTTTTGCAGTCCCAGGTATGGCAATCCAACCACTTTGTGGACACACGCCCGACAACGGCCCACCGGAGGACGAAGACACAGCAAAGGCGATGGCGGCTTGACGAGAAAGAAAAATTCCAACCAGCATTAAAAGGCCGGGTGGGTGGCCGCGTCGTCAGTAGTCGCGGCAATCGGCAGGAGCCTGCCTGCGCTTTGTTTGTTGTCTGATGATCGATCTCCTGCTCCGCCGGCTCGCCGTCGCAAAGTCAACGCCACATGACACGAGCCACGGAGCCGCCCAACCGCCGCGCGCCACTTGTGTCGCGTCGCGGGCAAGCGCAACCCGTTCTCGTCGCCCGCTCGCGCCATCCGTTGACCTGTGCCGCGCTTGCTTCACCCTACTACCAGTGCTATAGTATCGAGCGGCCATTGTTCCGTGTCGTCGGGGCCGGGGCATCTGATGCTCTCATCCGTAGTAGTAATTTCTTTGCAGGCCCCGCCTTTCTGCTGATTGGGAGTTGTTGGAGCATCTCATCCATGTGCTGCGTATGTGTCTCAGGAGGACCCGCCGAATCACCCCAAGCTCGATGCTTGGGTGCTGTTTTGCCCGCTGCCGCTGCACTGCACCGGAGCGGCGCCTCAGCTTGAATTGAAGATATTTTCCCCTCCTCGATGCCGAATTAGCTCTTTTTGAGAGTTGTCCGTTGCCGATCCCTGTAGTCCTCTACTCCACTCCATAGATAAGATCAAGCTCCACTCGACTCCCAAAGCTCGGTCATTCTGCCTTGGTGCGCCTCGACCCGCTGGCCGCTGCCTTGATCCTACCTTTGCAAGCCATCTTTCGCTCGCTTTCCATATGCTGCTACGCTACGCCATCGTCACTACCCCGTCTTGCCTTGCAGCAGAAAACGCTATTGCTCCGTACAACTTACAAGGACCAACAATAGAAGAGAAAAATATGGCCCAAAGTAACCTCTTTTTTTCCCCCCTTTTATTTTACATGCAATATAATCTGGGCCCATTCGGCCTAGGCCCATTCAGATTGCGACAAGGATACTTGCAGGATTTCTATCCCCAGAACACTTGTGCTGCCTGCAAACAGACACCAAGAAGCAGGACGATGGTGCGACTGAAGCGTGATTCAAGTATGGTGGAAAATGATGTTGGATCTTTCTTCCCTAGTATCAGTGCATTTTTCGCAGAGTTAGTTTTGTTTTTACTGTCTTTGGTGTTTTCGTTATGTGATGTTGTAATGAAGTAGAGTTTTCAGTAGACTTTAGCTCTCTGTTCCCTCTATGGCTCTATGTTAAATAAATAAGAAACCCGAAGTAGATCTTCAACTTTCCACGAGGTAGTACTCCGTGTTGTTGTTGTTGTTGTTTTAACATGGAAGAAATCTTAATTACTCATAAATTGTTGTCAAATCATTGACAACTTTATGTTAGAGTGCGCATCGGATTTAGCCCAAATCGCTATACTCACAAGACGCCCCTCGGGTCCAGGTCCACCGGAGTTCACAACATACCGAGACCTTGAGCCTAGCTCAACCCCAAAGACCAGCCTGATAAAATGTGGGACTAAACCTAACAATCTCTCCTGTCACACATCGGACCCAACTCTTCGCATCACATAACCCCATGTAATCTTGGGAAGATGTTTTTCAGGCCCTGAGTCCAACGCTCCATGTTACACATAACCCGTGTGAACCTTCGAGACGTTAACGTGCTCCTCTGTCACCATATGACCCATGAGATTTTCTAGGTTTTCACGACCATGGTTCTGATATCATTTGTCAGAATGCGCAGCGGATTCGACCCCGCTCGCTATACCCACGAGCTGGCTTAGGTCCACCAGAGTCTACAACATACTCGGCCTTAGACCTAACTCAACTCAAAAGACTAACCTGATAGGTGTGGGTTGTCCCCGTCTTATATGTTGTGTTCCCCCACCATCAATTACCAATGTGAGACTAAACCTAACATTTTACACGAATACAATTTACAATGCCATCCATACAGGGATTAACTAGACCATCAGTAGCCAAATTGCGTGTTGTTTCTGTCTTGAGCTTGCTATACAAAACTTTTTTTTCCGTTCGCATGGGTAAATACTTAGGCCTTGTTCGATTATTCCCTAATCCATAGGTGTATATGGGATTAGAAGAGATTATAACTTGTTAGGGATTTAAACCCTCTCAATCCTCTTTGATCTATTGTAACCGAACAAGCCCTTAAAAGAAAACGGGCCCCTACCTCATGTCGGAAAACATGTTTGGGCTAAGATGCCAGACTATGCCCAGGCGCCCAGCCATGCGCCATAAACTCACCCATTAGGCCATTACGAAACGGTGGGCCGGCCCACCACTCAACGGCACCGAAGTTTGCGTGGGGAACATGTTGCTTCAGTCTCCGACTAGTACACTGTACACGGCTACGAGGATACTGCCTGGATGATTATTAGGCCTGGTAATATGTTGGGTTGAAACGGGTTTAATGGGTTGGGTTCTCAAGTAGGTACACTTTAGACGGGTAGAAATAGGTTGACTTGCTGAACAGGTTGGGTTGGGGTGGGTTTAATAGAAAAACGGGTTGGGACGGGTTAGAACTGACATCTCGTTTTTTGGGCTTGAATGGATTGAATCCGCGGATGGATGTTAGATTAATAAACATCTGACAGTGCCGATTGTCATGAAGTTGCTGCTTGCTATATTAAATCATCTACAACAAATTTTAATCGATTTCGATAAAATTTTAAAGTGTGAACGCGATGTTTTATTTCTAGGGTCCGTCTCTGACGTGGGGTCCACATACACATCCGGCAGTGCCGGTTGGCATAAAGTTGCTGCTTGTTATATTAAATCATCTGCAACAAATTTTAATCGATTTTGATAAAATTTTATGGTGTGAACGCGAGGTTTTATTTCTAGGGTCCGGCTCTGACGTAGTACCCACATACACATCCAGCAGTGCCGGTTGACATGAAGTTGCTGCTTGCTATATTAAATTATCTGCAACAAATTTCAGCCAATTTCGATAAAATTTTAAGGTGTGAACGCGGGTTTTATTTCTAGGGTCCGGCTCTGACGTGGGGCCCACATACACATCCGGCAGTGCTGGTTGGCATGAAGTTGTTGCTTGCTATATTAAATCATTTGCAACAAATTTTAATCAATTTCGATAAAATTTTATGGTGTGAACGCGAGGTTTTATTTTTAGAGTCTGGCTCTGACGTGGGGTCCACATAGACATCCGACAGTGCCGGTTGGCATGAAGTTGCTGCTTATTATATTAAATCATCTGCAACAAATTTTAGCCAATTTCGATAAAATTTGAAGGTGTGAATGTAAGGTTTTAAATTCAGGATCCGGTTTATGGGTTGAAATGGGTTGGAATAGGTTGGTTCGAAGATATAATGGTATGGAGTAGGGCGGGTTAAAAAAAATTAATTTGTTACGGGTTGGGTTGGTATGAGGTGGGTATTAATCTATTATCAGGGCTAGATGATTTACAACGAGTTTAGGCTGAGCTGAAAGCCGTCCAAAGAATAGGACGACGACTCCTGTCCTGTTGATCCAAGCTGCTACCAGTACACTTGTTCCAAATTTTCCATTTGCACTTGGATGCTAAGAAAAGACTAGTGGAAACAGTGCCTCTAATAGCGGCAGCCGCTGGCGAACAAGACCTGGCCGTCAGTCCGTCACCACTAGTACTCGAAAGCGAGAAACGGCCATGAGCAAAGCTCCACGCGAGGACAAGCCCTCCAGCTCAGCGCGCCACCAAAAGGCCTGCATCCGTAGCGATCAGCGCAGGCGCGACGAGGCGAAAGAGCGGCTGAAAAGCAGGAGCTAGCCTAGCGGGCACCGGCTGGGCGGGCAATAATCCAACGGCACGGCACCCCAGAGTTGGCTGGCTGGAGGCGAAAGCGGCGAGCGGCCCCAGCCACCACCACCACCAGCCAGTTCACCGCGGCCGCGACAGCCTGCTGCCCCGGGATCAGCGCTCGTGAAGATGGTCCAAGACCAAAAGCGCGCGCGGGAAGGCAGAGGGGTGAAGAGAACGAACCGTTGTTTGGCGCCGCTGGGGGGCGGGGCCCCGCCTTGTCCGCCACGGCCTGGCCGCTAGTTTTGGCGTTGCGGCGTGTGGTTCGTCGCTGTCCCAGGCCCCAGACAGACACCGCCGCATTCACGCCGCTGACCGGCCATTACCAACGCCTAGTTAATCGCGTGTCGCTTTTACTACTACTCACTCCGCCACTGTGGCTCGCTGTGAAACCATCCATCCGTCCATGGACCATGGTGAAAAAGGTTAGAGCAAGTATAGTAATGGGCTGTAAGCCGACTAAATGCTAACGTGGAGGAGTGAAGGAAGGAGAGAGAAGAGAAGTGGCTGTAAGCTCACAGCCAACTTAGGCACAGGAACTAAGAAATCTGTGAGAGAAACAGGTGAGTCATGCAGTAGATATGAAAGGCTAACTACTATACGAGTAGGCTGAGAAAAGACTGTAAGAACCTTACATCCAGCAAGCGGGCTATATTATTAGCCTTGCTCTTAGGCGGCCACAAGCAGCGGGCAGCGGCAGCCAGCCATTGGAGGGAGGAAAGAGAAGTGTCGCCTGTTCGTTCCGTTGCCTTGGCTTGCCTCAACGGCCGGCTCGGGCAATCAATCCCGCATTGAAGCGCGGACGTTACATGGGTTTCCAGTTGCATTGTAGGGCGGCCATCAAAATTTATTTTCAGAAGAGAGAGGCTTCATCACCGCGCGGCGGCCGCCTTCCTCGCCCATCCAAGTCCAAGTCCCTCCCATGGCGCGGCATGGTCCCGTCCGTCTCCGTCCTGAGCTCCCAGTTCGTTGCGCCGATAACCCCCTAAATTGCCGCACAATCAATGGCAGCCAACTGAATCCCCTCGAGTTCGCGGAGTTCGTTGCACTTGCACGCACACACTTACACACAAACAGATCAGTTATGCTGCTGCTTTGCATCCGCCTCGTCAGATCCGAATGTATCTTGTCCGAGCAGCTGTTGCTGGCAGCGGCCCACGTTTTGGTTTCGATTTGAACCAAATTAAGGGCTCGTGCTCGCTGTCATGGAGATTGGAGACATGGACCGGGCCAAGGTTCGTACAGTTGTTAGGTGAGACACCTGCATGCGTGGATAACAAGATCTCGCTCGCTGCCAAACGCATGTGTGATGCAACGGGGCGGAACTGATGGCTCTAGATATCCAGTTTTTTACAGTGGAGAAGGCGTATGTGAGCGAGAGCTAGGAAGGGTAGATCGAAGAGTGAGACAGTGAGACGTTGGAGTAGTGCAGTTGGGTACAGTACGTGAAAAACATCCAGGATTTGTTTGCTGCGCGGCTAGACTAGGCTGTGCCGGAACGGGACCAGGAAGAGACCTCTCCGGCCACGGCTCACTGTTCACTCGTACGTACTACTCGCTGCCAGCCAGTGCAAGTTGCGCAGCTCCCAATAAAGAGCTATACTTGCTGCTGCTCATACTACATGTCCTCAAGTCCTCGCCAAGCTCCAACTCCAATTCACACCCTGCGCATGAAAAGCTGCCCTCCTTTCCAGCCCATTTAGCTAGCTTGGGAGGGACAGACAGAGCGAAGAACAGGGAGCGCGCGGCTCAGCGCGGAGCAGAGCAGGGCAAGCAGCGGGAGAGCAGTGCCGCCCGATGGCTTGTTCCTTCCTATTCCTGGCCTTCTTGGCGGCGGCGGCGTGTCTGTCATCTGCGGCCGCCGTCGCCACGGGCAAGCTTGTTCCCCCGTCGGAGTCGGAGGCGGCGTCCCTCTCCTTTGGGGAAGGCTACACGCAGCTGTTCGGCGACTCCAACCTCGCGCTCCACCGCGGGGGCAAGACGGTGCACATCTCCCTCGACGAGCGGACAGGTGGGGGCTGTTCTTGCCCGATTGATCGACGGCAATGGCGCAAGCCGTACTTTCGTCTTCCTCCTGCTCTGTTCCTCATGAACCTCATCACTGCTCCGTTGCGCAGGCGCCGGGTTTGCGTCGCAGGCCGCGTACCTCCACGGGGTCTTCAGCGCCCGCATCAAGCTGCCCGCCGACCACACCGCCGGCGTCGTCGTCGCCTTCTACGTGCGTGACCAATAACCCCTGGCTGGCCTCAATAACCCCACACTGCACTGCACCGCCGCCCTGTGGCTGGCACGCACACGAATGCGATGTGACAGAACCGAATGCGATGGCAATGCAATGCAGATGTCCAACGGGGACGTGTACGAGCGGACGCACGACGAGCTGGACTTCGAGTTCCTAGGGAACGTGCGGGGCAGGGATTGGCGGGTGCAGACCAACGTGTACGGCAACGGCAGCACGGCGGCCGGACGGGAGGAGCGCTACGGCCTCTGGTTCGATCCCACCCAGGATTTCCACCGCTACGCCATCCACTGGAGCCGCCACAGGATCATGTAAGAATAAGAAGAACCGCCCTCTTCTCCTCACACCTCACCTCACCTCACCCTCGCTCATGAATAAATACAACATGATCATAACTACGGTTTTCTACTGTGCGTACTAGCACGTATACGTATCAGGATGTATATGGTTGCACATCTGGAACACAGTTTTGAGGTGATCTGGGCATCTGGCTTTCCTTAGTACTGTATTATAGTAGACAAGTAAATAATCCTGCTATTACTAGTTAACAAGATTAATTTTGAGGTGCCCACGAACATTAGTAATTTTGATTTGAAGTGTGCATAGGAAATATTGGGCATTAAAACAACAAGTATATATATACATCAATTAAGCAGAAGAAAAGCTCGACTATGATGATTAGGTGATACATTCATACAGAGATTTTGGTAACCCCCTGATGGCATGGTGTCAGTACTTCACCAGTTCTCTTCTTCCGGTGCTTGTTATTGTTAGTACGATACTGAACAGTGCTGCATATGGCTTGTCTGATTGCGCTCTAACTCTCTCTACTAGTACTACGGTTTACTGGAGAAACTTACAATCTTCATTATTAGGCTGAGGTACTTTTTGTTTGATTCTTTCCCGGCTCACCCTCTCTTTTTTTTTTTTCCTCTTTTCTTTAAATTTTTGGCTCTCATGAATCATGATTGAGAGATATTGGCCTCTTCGTCTTTACAGCTTGTAGATTCCTTTGCTTGTTGTGACTTTAATCATGTAAGTCCTGAGGCCCCAAGATTTGACTAGAGATGGAAGGTGTCGAAATATTTGCGCAGTGCAAAGTGTAACAAACTACACCTCGTTTAAATCTGAACTGCAAAGTGGATAGAGCACAAGCTTCTGCTTAGGCAGTAGCCAATGATATCCTCACCTAGTCATCCAGTAGATCGTCACTGCACTGGCATTTTTTTGGCATTTATTTAGACTAGCGTTTCAACTTTCAACTCTTCTGTTTTGATTCAGATTCTGCATTCTTTAAACTTGACTCTAGAATGTGGCAGTGATTGAAATGCTGTAAATCACAAATGCATCCTGCTCATATATGTTTTCACGTGAAAAAAGAACTTAACATCCAAAGTCAATGTGCTTAGGCGATATTTGTGCTTAGACGATAGCCAATGATATCTGTCACCTAGTCTTGCAGTAGATCGTCACTTCACTGACATTTTTTTTTTGGCATTTGTTTAGACTAGCGTTTCAAATATTCTGTTTTGATTCAGACTGCATTCTTTAAACTGACTCTAGAATAATGTGGCAATTGTTTCGCCTTTCAGTGATTGACATGCGGTAAATCACAAATGCATCCTGCCGGCATTATATATATGTTCACGTGAAAAAAGTTGGACATACAAAGTGGTCCATTTACTGCTGCGATGCCCACTACACTGAGCAAGTGAGCATCCATCCATCACAACATATGCATGAGCTTCTTATCTCTGATCCTCCCACCAATACTCGCCTAGTCGCATGCCGCCTTCCCCCGCATGATTGCGTTCGACACCTGCTTTACGCCTGCGCCCTGAAGAACTCACAAGGAACCTTTTGATTTCTTGGTAGCATGGAGATCAGCGAAAAAAGACATTCTACCATCAATCCATCACCTGCTTTTCAGTTTCACCTTGCATTTTGCCATGAGCCCCTCCCCTGTTTTCAGGTTCATGCACATGATCCTCTTAGCTTTCAAAGGAACATGACTCATCATACTGCCACTAGCGGCCGTACAATCCAAAAGTCTACAGCTTTGACAATAATGTCTGGCAATCTCCAGTGCTTAGAATTGAACCTGTCAGTTGTTGATAGACGACTGATACGCCTTAAATCATAGCCCAACTTGTGCCTACGTTACTAGTGTTACTAGTACGTAGGAATTCAGATTTCAGAACTCTCAGATCATTTTCCATTACTATTCGTTCAGACAGAGAAAGAATGGCTTTAAATTTCGAAAAACTCCACCTTTGTTTTAGTTGAACAACCTCTGGCTGTGCCTGCTGCAGATTCTACGTCGACGACACACCGATCAGGGAGGTGGTGCGGACGGAGTCCATGGGCGCGCAGTTCCCGTCCAAGCCCATGTCGCTGTACGCCACCATCTGGGACGGCTCCAGCTGGGCCACCTCGGGGGGCCGCTACAAGGTGGACTACAAGTACGCGCCCTACGTCGCCGAGTTCGCCGACCTCGCGCTCCGCGGCTGCGCCGTCGGCGGCACCGCCACGGCATGCGCGGCGAGCTCTGGCGGTGCCGGTGCCAGCGACGGCGACGACGGCGACGAGGCCGCCGCGATGTCGGCCGCGCGGCGTTCGGCGATGGAGGCGTTCCGGGCGCGGTACATGACGTACGGCTACTGCTACGACCGCCTCCGGTACCCCGCGCCGCTGCCGGAGTGCAGCGTCGGCGAAGAGGCCGCGGCGTTCCTCCCGTCGGGGGACGCGAGGTCGGCGTTGCATAGGCACGGTAGGCGCAGCAGCCACCGGATGCGCCGCGGCGCCGACTCCGCCGTCTGATCGATCGGCAGCGCTGGTGTGTGCCGCGTCGACTGTGATGTGGTCTGATTCTATGATTAGGGTTCTTGATTAGCACTACCATTGTAGGGTAACTGGAGTTCCACTGTGTATAAGCTTCGTCGCCTCTACTATTACTCGCAGCACTGCTCCAGCATCCGTGTTCAGTGCTATTTGTAGTTCATTCCGTAGATGGAGCCGTATGAACATCGCACACCATAAATCCCAAATGCTTTGCTCACGTCCTGAGCAAGAATACTTGCAAAATCAATCGTTCAGGTCCCAAAAGAGTGATCAGTTCATAATACATAATCGAGCGTACAACGATAACTCGAAGGGCTCATCAATAGCAACACAGCCATATTGGGTTATAATTCCAGATTAAGCGTAGCTTGCAAGGTTATAATTGCCATCCACAGCAAACATATGTAGCAGAACCATCCATCAGCAAGGAACAATCTACCATCATCAGACGCATATCACAAGAGTTATATGCAAGAAATTTCGCCCACATTTTTTCCATTTCAGATGTAATTCATATGATTTGTGCAACAAAATACATCAGAAATGGTTCACTGCCCACAACTCTGATAGCAGATGATAAATTAAGGCAATGTGATAAATCCAGAATTGCAACAGAGCAGCTACAAAATTTAGGACAATGTTTTCCGTCTCGAGAACTTGACTACTTGACTCCTTGACACCGAGGATTCTTGTCAAGGATAAGAGAGTGCCAGCATAGACCTCTGCTAAGCTCTGCGCACTACCGCAAATTCACGGCCCAAAATTCAACTTCTCATCTCTTCAGTTTTTTTAACTTCTCATCTCTTCAGTTTTCTGTTGTCTATATACTAAAAGTCCCACTCTATTTAGTTGCCTGTCCATGTGGCTGGACCTTGCTACTCCCAACATTCTCCAGAATACCATTCTGCTGCTCCATACCTACAGCTGACTTCTCATACGCAGAGCTGCCGACACCATTTGAGCTCCCATTGCATTCTGGTTTCTCCTCAGCTGTGTAAGATATCTTTGTCGGCAAGTTCTTAGGAGGAAGATTGCCATTAGACGTCTCCTTGCCAGTGATCTTATTATGCAGGTAAGCGGATGAACCTTGCGGAGAGTTGGGTTCACCATGACCATGGGAACCTGGCATCATCTGATGAGGCAGAGGGTGGCCTGATCCCGGAGGAAGGAAGACCCCTGTACCAGGCCCAGGGAATCGTGCCGGAGCAGGTCTTGGAGTAACTTCTGGTATCCAAGCTGCTGTCGTATTTGGTAAGGGAACAGTTGGCGTGAAAGGTATGGCTGCAGCAGAAACAGAAGCAGGGGCTACAAATAGTGGCTGCATCCCATCAGACGGTGGGACATGATGAGGTCCAACCGCTGGTGCTGGATGTACACCGCCAACTGGAGCATAGCCAAAATGTTTAGGACTTTGGGGATGGCGGGAGATGTTAACTGGCCTTGATGATTGACCCCAGGGCATAGGAGGTGTTAATGGAGGAGTAAACCGGGCACTTTCAGTTTGGATGTGCTTCCTTGCTACGGACTTTCCAAAATTCAGTATGACTCTCTGCTTGCGTGTAGCAGGAATAGCTCGCTTGGCATATTCAACACTTTTCCCTTGCATGAGTAGAAGTGACCTGCGGTCGAGACAGACAATAATGTTCAGGAAGCCTATTCAACAAATATGCAATGTCATGACATGCTATCTAAACCTTATGAGTTATGAGCAAAAGACAAACAGCTGAATGGCTTTTTCCTTAACCAAAAACTTAAGCCCACGATTACAAAGAGTGTGATCTATCAAGTGCTGTCTATGGTTTGAACCTTTTAGGAGCCAAATGAAACAGGGAGAAGATATTATTAGGGAAGCCTTACCCAGTTGTGAGTGAGAGCTTCAGAGGACCTCTATGATCACCTTTTTCTCCTGATATAGATCGGCCAAACACCATATCACAATCTGTCAAGCAAAGGGTACAAAGAGGTCTACCATACCAAGGAGGGGATTGGTGAGGATGAGAATAGTCTCCCTGAAAGAAAGATAAAAATCATTTAATCGTACATATCGTCCATTTCAAGGTGTCCACAGAGAGCAATAAAAGCAGTAAGCAAGGAGCTTTGTTTCTTGGCTCACCACTGTGGAGGCACGAGGCAGGTAATAAAATCGGCAGTAGTATTACTCCACTATCGCACTACTACAACACAACAAGAACTAAACAAATATTAAATCTCTCCCTTCCGTGCATCCTACCCTTACTCCAACCCAGCCATTCCTGCTCTCACCAATATCTCTCTCATTTTTTTCAATTAAAACATGGTCCCACCCATTACTACCTACTTCTGTCAATGTATATCGCGCCAATTTAACCACTCTTGCATACTGTCAAAGGACCCACCCTTACTACTTGGGCAACATACATTCACCTTGCCCTAGGCCAAAAGAATAATGGAAGCAAATTACCTCATTGAAGCTGTCAATAACACAATAATCTGGTTTGAAGGGTATAATTTCCTGCTGAGACAAGCGATCAAACAGATCATGCAGCAGCCCAGGAATCGCCTCCACCCTTATCTCTAGACTCACATTTGATAAAGTTAAAAAAAATTCCATCAATATGAGATTAACAGTAGGCACTGCGGTACAAGCTTGACCTACCTCTTTGATTTTCATCATCAGGAGGACCTTCAATGATAGGAACACCCAGCTGAACAATTTCCCTTCCATGACCCTTCATTGGTCTTTTAGCAATAATAACCGTCTGTCCAGCTGTATCAAATAAAATAGTATTAACTTGACAAAATTCCAAACAATTAACTTCCTGGTGCACAAGGACTAGACATTTTCGCAAGTAGAAAACCAAACTAGAGACAATATTATCCCACAGAAAAACTGTTTTTTTTTCTAGGTTACCAGCACAGCTCTATCGAGGTATGTAATCTACATGCAGATTACAAATTAGATATAGCATAAGTGAAACAGCTGACAAACAAATTTCCAATAGAGAGCTGTGCGCACATAAAGGTCATAAGTAAAAGAAAGAAATAACTTATAACGGAGAAAAGGAAAGAACAAACATTTAAAAGGTTACCTTCAAGGCCCCCTCGCCGGTAAGAGTTTTTTGTATCATTAACTAAAGAAAGAATATTATTTGCCTCGTTCACATTTACTAACCCTTCATAAACCTTGAGTCCTTCAACAGTATTAACCTAAAGGAAAAAAAAAATTATCACGCACCATGGTTAGCCATACGAAAATGAAGTTAAAAGATCTTTGACATGTCAAGATAACATCAAGAGAAAACTGAATAACCCAATTGAAATTCAACTTTTTTACGCTAACATACCATGCTGCCATCAATGATCTCATTGGCTGAATGCTCTATGGGGGTTGCAACCATTTTGCTACTTCCTCCAGAAACAGCTTGGAGCTTTGATTTTTTTTCACCTTCTACAATATAATAATACAATGTCATAGTTTAGAAATGTAATATATAGGATTCTTTATGTTCTATCACAATTTTGTAAACTCCGTAAGGCAGCAGTGATCAAGACATGAACATCGACTCTCATATACCCCTTATATCTCTATAGGCTAAGCTTATTCCAGCCAAGAAAGCAATGCCCGTCAAGCTCAGGTCCTATTTGTCATACATTACCATCAGGTCTTACTTGTCATACGTTGCTCACCAAAAACTTGATGTTACAACAGAATAGATCCATCCAACGATTTTCATACAAACGGGAAAGGTCAAGATGCGTCCACTGATCATTTGAGTCACAGCAACCAAAAAATGATGAGCTCACAAGAACTATACATCACTAGTTACTTCATGGGCACTATTAACAGTTTCAGCTGTTTTTTCACATTAATCACTGGCTTATGGTTGCTACTAACAGGTCAGACCTTGAACACTGTAGGTCCCAATTTGAGTTCTCTCTCTATCCCTAAAGGCACCCTGTTATTAACAAATTGGAGAACATCATCCCGCAATTAGCAAATGTACTTAACCATGAGTATGTGCTTCTGTACCATCAATTATAGGAGAATCCACCCGCGAACTTTTAGTATCGATGATGTTCCCCGCTTCTTTCAGCCCCTTCCCATCCTTGTTATTATGAATTTCACGTCCTAGGAGAAATCAAGAGCACATGAGAGTATGTCTAAATTAATGAGTTTGCCACCTTTGTCAAGGTTACATGCAAACAGGGAACATACTGCATTAAATGAGTTAAATAAAATCGTAACTGCAATAGCATGGATAATTCAACTTCAATTTCCCACGCAGATGCTTGAGTGTAAGATTCACATAAATCACAGCTCTAAGGCAGCAGAGAAATCTATAAACTCATTTTTGGACCTAGCAGGCCTATGAAATGCTCATAATGAACAGTGTCCACATGGAGAAGCTCTGCAGCATAGTTTTGCACGTGCCTATATACATAATTTACACAGGAAGGTAGTTATGGATAACATTATCAGTATCTTTTGGGGCCTCCTCAATTTGAAATCGATGCAGAATCACACATTTCAGCACCTTAAAAGCTTGCCGTTTTAAGACCTCGACATTTATTAACATATACACAAGCCAGAAGCAGCAACGCTTCATCTACAGATGGACATCAGCATTTTCGCAACGAGCATCATTGGTTCAATACCTTGACCGATCAGTAAACAAGAAAATCAAATGCACACTGAAAATTCATTTGATGGATCGTACCGTTTTGTGACCTGTCAGAACTCAGAACTCCGTGTGGCAACGAAATAGACACTATACTAACGCCAAACAAAGAAAATAAGACCATACTAGTATCACGCAAAGACAAAATAAGAGCGTACTATCACCCGAAGAGAAAATAAGAGCACTGTATCCCACAAAAGGATCTCGTCTTACCATCTTTCTCGGATCCAGTCGCCGCAACGGCGCGCGCTGGATCGGGGCGGTAGTGACCGCCGTGGCGATGGTGCTGGTGGGAGTGATGGGACTGCGAGAACGGTGCGCGGCGAGGCGGCGGCGGCGGCGGCGCGGCCGGCGACGCGCCAGGCCCGAGCGCCTGAGCCGGCTGCGCGCGGCGGCGCCAGCCGGCGTGCTGGAGCGCGACGGCGATGTCGTTGACTGGGTAGAACTGCTGCATGTGGATCACGTGCGCCCAGTGGTGGCGGCGGTGCTGGACGAGAGAGAAGACGTGGTCGTACTCGCCCGGCTCGCTGAGGGAGCGGAGGTGGAGGATGAGGAGGTCGACGATGGCGTTGGCGGCGGCGAACTCGCCCCGCAGCCAGGTGATGAAGCCGTCGCGCTCGTCCATGAGCCAGGCGGCGGCGGCGGCGGCGGGCTCGGCTGCGGCGGCGGCGGCGGGGGCCGGGGAGGTGATGACGGCGGCGCCGGAGGCCATCGCCGTGCGTCCCTCACCACTGGGGTCCCGCGCTCATAGAAAGGCGCAGCCCAGTCAGCAATGCCGAGGGGGAGAGAGATCTAGGGTTTTGCCGTATATTTTCGTTCCAATGTTGTTGTTTTTTTGTTTCTGCTCGCTGGAATGGTGAGAGAGAGCAGGCTCGGCTGCGGCAGCAGTAGACAGTAGTGAAGAGAGGAGGGAGGAGAGAGGAGGGTGTGAAGAGGAGAGCCGGATCTGGGGCATCCGAAGATTCGCGAGAGCAGAGGCGGGCGGGAGGGCGACGCGGTGTACCTAACGACCATGTGGAACCGGGTGACCGACAGGTGGGGTCTGGACCCATCTGTCGGCGTGAGGGGATCGGGAAGCGCCGGGTAGGCGGCGGCCGGAGCCCGTGGGGGTTTTGCTTTAGGCTGCGTTCGGTAGCGCTTATAAGCGCTTATAAGCGTTTATTTTTCAGCACTTCAGCAGTATTTTTCTCTCACAAGATTTCAGCACTTCTACAGCACTTCAGCGCTTATCTACAGCACTTCAGCTTCACCGAACAGGGCCTTAGGATTCGCGGGCTGTCTTGATGCTGATTACGGGAGGCGGTGTGTGTTGTCGTTGGTTCGCCGATGGGCTGTGTGTGCTGTTTTGGAGCCCACATCTCCCAGATGCTCGGCCGGTGGACCAGGGTCCAGGGACCCGCTAGTCAGTGGCATAGAGCTGTGTTTGGTTTTTTATCTAATCACACGGGGCTGTTGGCTGTGTCGTCTGTTTAGCGAGACAATTTCGCATTGACGGTAGGGAAAAGCGGAACAGAAAAGCTGTTACAGTCTTTCGGAGCAAGGCAGCGAGCGACCTGTAGCTGTAGCTGTTCAAATCTCAGCGTCCGACATGTGGGCCATCGCCATGCTGGTGCCTGCGTGTGAGGCCCCCCAGCCATCAGCGGCAGCGCTCGGTGGGGCACGGCACGGGAGTACGGGACTGCGTGAGGCGTCGGGGGCGGACGCCTCGAGATTCGTCCAGTTTGCGACGGCCGGGCGGGCCGGCCTCTGGTGGGTGTGGGGTGTCGGTTGCAGCGGTGGCCCCCACATTAATGTGGGTTGTTGCGAGGTGGGGTGCGCGACACGCACGGGACAGGAAACCGGAGCCCCCTTTACGCCACCCGGCCGTCTCACATGGTGGGCGCCCCCACCCGTCAGCCACGACCAAGCCGTGCCACCAGTCGCACCGCACGCGCGCGGGGCCCTAGCGTCAGCGTCAGCGTCCGCGGGGAGAGGAGGTAAAAGCGGAGTTCGTTTCCGAGGTGGGCGCGCGAGAGAGGAGGAGCAAATTCCGTGCTGACTCGGGCAACTCGGGGCGCGTCGGTTTCTGCTCCTCGATTTCGGATTTTGGAGCGGTCCATCCGCGGGTTGGGCGCTCCGCGACGGCAGGGCGCCCGCACGGAAACCCGTTCCGTTCCGTTGCGTTGCGTTCCGTTCCGACCCGATTAGGATCGATCCCTCGGTCAGCCGATTTCTTCGTGTCACCGTGCGACGGTCACGTCACGGCAGAACAAACAAACAAACAGGCCGGGGGCGGCACGTGTGTTTCTCGCGGCCCTCCGCTTTTTTAGAGGCAGATATATGCGTCTGATTCGCGAGGAGAACGTCGGGTTTTCGTTTACGAAGTGGAGGGCAAGGAAATCCGCGGAATGGCAGATTCGGCACGTTGGAGTGGGGTACGGGTGGGGACAGGCCGCAGCCGTTGTGCGGTGCGGATGCGATCGTTGGGTGGTGGACTGGTGGCACTGGCACGTTGCCGTGGAAACTGAAAAGCGCAGCGAGTTTGCTTGCGGATCAAACTTGTTGCCATGAGTTGTTGAAGGTTCACGCAACGGGACGGGAACTTTTTTTTTTTTTTGTCTGGCAGCGTTCAACGGGGGGTGTGGGGTTAACTCACCGAGTCAAACTTTTTGACGGAAGCGACCAAAATCACTCAAGTAGCTGCCATTACTAGCGTGCAAACGGATGGGTGTGGATTGACCAGGTGCCCAGGACGGGTTCAAAGGTCTTACAGTAACGCCTCTGGTGTTACTCGTACTGATGGGCTTGTCAAAGCATGTGTTTGCGGCCTTGCGCACGTCCGTTGGGAACGTTTTTCTAAAGAAAATTGCCGCGACGACAACGACCGCCGTGACACGCGCGCGGTGGGACGCGACGCGGAGTATTCACACATTACAAAAACGGTTTTGTTTTACTTTAACAGACTTTTACCGTACCGGATGATTGATTTACTCGTTTGTTTGCGACGGGCCGACGGCACACAACAAGAAGTTGACGTGGGGAAATGGTTTGAGAAGAACACGTCGCAAGCCAAGCATGGCATCTGGTAAGGGTAGAAGACACCGTCGTAGAGTAATGGTGGCTACTCATGCAGGCCCATGTGCCAGTCTAGAATCTTTGTTCGCTGGAGCTATAGATAAACACTGATTTTGGTTGATACTTATTTGTTGTGACGGTAAAAGGAATGGGAAGCTGTTGGAGAATGTTTATTGTCAATTTGCCAAATCAAAGAGGGAGAGGAGACATAGCAAATTGTTAGAATTGCTCTTTTATCTAATGATCTAACCAACAGTTATTTGATCTACTGTATAGATAATAATTATTAACAATAGCTACTGGCAACTAAATAGGACCTAAAGTGTTTTTCTTCTTGTGCACTTATTCAATCTAATGAGCCCTATTATGTTGTAAAAAAAAGAGAGCCTCATTACCATTTTCTAGCACAAGCCTATCTTGGCCCAACAATGGCCCAAATTTACTTGTTTGTTTGCAACGGCCTGTCTTCCCCGTTCCCACACGCCTCTCTAATGTCCAGTACCACCACCTCGCCGGCGCCGCCGGCCGTCGGGGACCATCCCCGCATTCTCCTCCGAGGTTTCCTCTCCCGCGAGACATGCAAGGTACTCTCCTTGCTCCCGGAAAACGCTATTCCACTGAAGCCTGCCGTTTAGAACACTAAACCTTAGCTGCTCGGTTCGGTCTGCATCGTTTGCCGGGCGCGGCGCGTGCGTGCGGCAGGAGCTGGAGTTCGTGCACCGGAGCTGCGGTGCCGCGGGGTACCGCCCCTCGGTGGTGTCGACGTCTCTGCCGCACCTGGCGGCCACCGGCTGCGGCCACTTCCTGCTCCCGTTCGTGTCCGTCCGCGAGCGCCTCCGCGACGCCGTGGAGTCCTTCTTCGACTGCCACTTCGATCTCTTCATCGAGTTCACCGGGCTTATCAGGTGCACAGTTGTCGTGTAGCGTGGACTCGCTTCTTATGTGGTTGGTTGCACTTGCACCAGTTTAGCTCCAGCATTTTCTTAAGTGGCAAGTTTAACGCCAGCATCAAATTGTTGTTTTCAGCGTTTCTCTTAAGAGGGATGGAACCGAGTGTGGTGTGAGTATGGGTGAGCAGTGAGCTACCTTAAGGTCTTTTGATGCACTCGTATTCACCTCAAACCACGTGTGCTAGAGTGGAACTTAGTTTAATTTTAATTTCCACCCCAATCCACTCCTACACCCGTGGATTGAGGTGGATATAACTTATAAGTGCGTCCAAACAAGCCAGTAAGTGTGTGTGTCATCAAATTCACATTGCTTCTCACTGGATTAACGGCTGCAGTAGAGTGTTTCCTTGTGGTGCCAATACTAATGGTCGAGTTGGTTTGGCAGATTTATACTAGCGGCTGAACAGTATGCAGTATTATGCTAGGTGCACGAATGATTTGGTACCATATTGATGATTTTGAGCATTATTATGGTAGTTTTCTTCGGTATGTGACTAGTTTGTATAACGAGATTGAATACCTTGCATGTCTACTGCATAAGCTATATGCAATTTTGGCACTTTATTAATTCTATGTGCACATTCCTTAAAGGGATCATCACGTCTGAATGTTCTTATAGTGCTTGAGGCAACATGCTCCCCACTTATTTTCTATGCAGTTGGTGCAAGGGAGCTTCTATTGGATGGCACAGTGATGACAATAAACCTTATCTTAGGCAAAGGGCATTCACAGTAAGGACCTATCTTTGTTTTTTACTTGCAGTTTCGTCAGTTCAGCGTAGGTCTATTCCTGTTCATATATTGCATCTATTGCGCCTACCGCTGTGTGCTTGTGGCGCACCTGTCTAAAGTGATTAGCGTCTCTCTGTTATCGGGATCTGAAACGACCTCGATTTCCACGAAGGGAAATCCACAGGCTCGAATTGTAATTCAACAGATTGCTTGGGACAATCCATGAAATTACCCATATCTCAGTTGACACCAGGATCCATACAACGGTAATTAAGTCTTACATAAACATTTATTACATCGCCATACTGGCGGAATTAACATTCAGAGAAGCTTTAGAAGATGCGGAAACGTTTCTTCACGGCCAACTTGAGTGTAGCACGTGACCCTATTCCTCGCCATCGTCTTCCTCGAAGTCGTACTCATTCTCGTCACCTGACAGCAAATTTATCAGTACGATTTGTACTGGCCACGGAGCCCACCTATGCAGCATTTGCTTGAGTGTAGCACGTGACCCTATTCCTCGCCATCGTCTTCCTCGAAGGCTATACAAGCAGACCTATAGGCTGAGGTTTCCTATGCAGCTGTAATCAATGTTTAATTAGTCAAGTTTTATCTCCAGTTAACACCATCATCCCTTTTCCCATCACCACATCTCACTTACCCACACCTCGCTCTCATTCGACAGGCCTAACTCCCTCTCGGGCCTATCTCAGCGGCACACTACCACAGCGGGTACACTGCCGGAAAAATGTCATCCAGGGGGAAAAGAGAACACTCGCTACACTAGTAGAAGCTTCACAGGAAAGGTCCATAGCCAACAAGTTGGCATATGTATCGATCGATCAACCGTACACTCTGCAGAGGTTTCACTACCCACAAGATTAGCCATCATAGGTGTTGCGCAAACACCTAGGCAGAATTCCGGGTGCTTGCTTGCCTAGGTCGATGCCACCCTACCACTCAGCCCTGGGATATTCCGGATCCTACACCGTTATGCTGAGACTGGGAGACACAGTACCGGGCCCATCCAGTGGTACTGTGCATCTAGAACGGAACGGGAACCCATCGACCGTCTCCGCCCACCCTTATCACCTCTCAACCTAGCAGTAGTGGCACCGTCCTACCAAGTAGTCCAGCCGTCTCCCGCCCATCAGAAGCGAGTGAGTAGAAAAGGATTCCCATGAACCTGAAACTAGTCCGTCCTAGGTTTGACCAAGCAGGCATCTCCACTTAGGGGATACTCTCCCCGTGCCATCACAGCACCTCCGTCCACGGGCTTCAAACCACCAAGGCTATCCCACCCGGAACCTCCTCAACAACTTTACCCGCCACAGGTATCTCGCTTGGGGATGCCCAGGTTGCACCCCCGGCACGACTTGCCCCATGGGCTTGTCTCACATCCCACTTGGTCGACATCAACCCTTACCACGCACCCAAGACGCACGCAGCACTCTCTCCCAGTGGTTATAATCAGTTATACACCGTCCCAATTCCACCACATAGCATATAGCAAGTAGAAAGTAGTGGAAGAGTAACAGTAAATTAAGCAGCAGCTAACCTAGCAGCGGATAGCAGGGTATAGTCTTATCAAGGCAGGGAATTCAAATACACTATCATGCAACCAATCCATACATAATCATAAAGCAATAGCAACAATGTCATTTGCAATGCGTAAATAGGATCTAAGGATTTGGTGGGACGTGGCACCTTCGTAGTCGTCTCCTAGCTCCTGAAAGTACTCGCGGTCGTCTTCCTTAGTCAGATCCTCCTCCGGCTCTGAAATCGAACACGAAATAGTCGCGTCAGCGACTCCTATAGAGTATTTCAGAAAAATCCAATAAAATAAAGAGCCAAATGCACACAAACATAGTCTTAGATTGTAGATCTCATTTTTCTGAGAATTTTGATATATGGTGCGCAATTTTTGGACATCGTATGAATAAGTTATGAATTTCCGAAGATTATCCTATTTTCTGAAAATGGGAAAATTGGTCGGTTAATCAGGGGCAGCTCGGGATTGGTCCACGTGGCGCGCGGGTCCAGTAGTGCGGCATGTGGCGCCTCATCAGAACACAGACCCGATGGTCGCCCACCAGGTGTTCGATGCTGGTTCCCAGAGAGTCGCTGGTGTCGGCGTAGCTCGGCGTAGCTCGGCGGTGGTCGGGGGTAGCTCGGCGGAGCTCGGCGGGGCTCGGGCGAATCGGACATTTGGGCGCCGAGGGTGCTGCTCTCCCGAGCTCTCCCGGGGAGGCTCGGGCGAATCGGAGATTTGGTGCTAGCAGGGTTCCAGGGCGTCTGTTCAAGGAGGCGGTGTCTCTCCGGTGTGGCGGACGATGACAGGGCGGCGATGACCATATTTCGGCAAGACAGGGCTCGGCTTTCCCCAATTGGCGTGCTCAGGCAGTCGTCCGACCACATGGTGGCGGGTTAGAGTCGTGGTATGGCCTCCTTCTCTCCCTCGGCATACGGCGGTTCTCCGACGAGGTGGAGGCGCACGTAGCCAAGGCGACAGACATGATTCGGGGCTCGGCTATCTACGCGGCGGTGCTGAGGCAGACTTGGCGAACCTCGTCGGCCTCTCTCCGCAGCGCGAGGCGATCGGGGGTACTCGAAACGGATTTAGGCGAGGCGGATCGTGTCGGCGGTGATCACGTTTCCCCGAGAACGCACCTCGCGGTGTTCCGGGCTATGGAGGTTCGATTTTCCGCAACTAAGCTTGTCCGAGGTGGTCGGTTTTTGTTCCTGGTCGCGGTATTGAGATGCTCCAGTCATCGGCGGCGATGTCGCCGCGACTGGGAGGTTCCGGCGGGGCTAAGGAGGTCTTCTAGGAGATGTATACGCCTCCAGGGTCTATGGCGATGGTATACCAACTACCAATTTTGGCTACCGAGATTCCCAAGGTGCTCGGTTGTGGCGGCGGCGTGTCGCCGACGACGGCGGAAGGTGGCAACGCGGCTACGACCATGTCTTGGTTCAATCGAATGCGGTCTTGTCAAATTGGTGAGGTCAGAGAGGCATACAACACTCTAGTGGCGAACTTTAGCCTTGGCATGGCCTTCTTTTGGCGACGGCTCGCGGCGGTGCTCCCGCGAGGTCGCGGCGCACTCGAGCAGGGCGGACGAGGCTTCCTCTAGCGTTTAGATCCGCGTAGCTAGCTCAAGGGGTCGTGGCGGTGCTCCACGACGCTCTAACCTATACGGGTGCTAGTCGGATTGCTCGGAATGGGTGATTCGGCGTCGGAACGCGTCGGTGGTGAGCGCGCTCCGCCGAGAACGCGTCGTGCTGCGTTCTCGGTCTAGCAAGCTTGTAGTCCGGGGGTTTCGGCCGGTCGCATGAGTGCATGGTGCAGGTGATCTTCCTGAGCCGGTAAAGGCTCGTGCCTGCGCGTCCCGTGGGCGGAACACCATGGCAAAAGCAGGGCGAGGTAAAAATGGCGATGCAGTGGCGAGTCGGAGCCGTGCAGAGCGTACGCAGTGCCGTGCCGAACCGCGACGGGGCTCCGGCTTCTCCTCCGTGTCCGGCTCGGCGCGCTCCGCGGCGGCAACGCTCCGGCAGCTCCTCCTCCTCTGCTCCGCCTTTCTCCTACGTTCTCTCTCTCTCTCTCGGTGTGGTGCAGTGTGCCGGTCTGTGCCGCGGTGGCAGCGAGGGGAAATGAGGGTAGGGCTTCGGGTGAGCTCCTTTTTATAGGCGAGCTTGGCCAGCTCCAATGGCGAACGGTCCTGATCGCGCTCGACCGATCGAAGGGCCGTGGCTCGAGTGGATCTAGGGCTCCGGATGGGCGCGGGTTCGCTTGGCGGCCAAGAAAGGAGGGGACAGGAGGGGGACAGCGGGGTCAGGGCTCTGCCATGCGTGGCGCTGTCGGTCACGCCATTTGCGTGACCCGGTGGCGTCGTCTTCGTGTGGAAGAGAAACAGTGGAAGGGGAAGGCGGCTGACATGCGGGGCCGGGTGGTCAGCGGCTGCGGGGAAGCGGGTGAAACGGTCGCGCGCGTGCGGTCGGCATCGCGCGTGCGCGCGGTGTTGGGCCGGCCCAGCGCGGGGAGGCGGGGTGGAGCGCGCGCGCGGGTGAGGTGAGGAGAAGAAGGCCGGGTTGGTTTGGGCTGGCCTAACTCTCTCTCCTTATTCTATTTTCATTTTAGTGTATATATACATATATTGCCGATTTTAAATATTGAGTAAATACAAACATAAATTGCAATAAATCCCAAATGTGATGCATAGGCTATTATTCTATGTGAATGGAATTAAAATGCAAGCTATACTCCTTTATTTACCAAATTCATAATGAAACCTATATGCTTGCACAAGAAAAATGGGTTTTCATAATAAATAAATGAATATTTTTAATTGGTTGGGATTTTTAGATTGTGTGGATTTTTAGGATTGTTACAGTCCTCCCCCCTCATTAGGATCTCGACCTCGAGATTCAGAGATAACGTACCCATCGAAGAGGTAAGGAAACATAATCCGCAAGTCCGATTCTTTCTCCCACGTAGCTTCCCTTTCAGTGTGATTGCTCCATTGTACCTTGCACATCGGAATGGTTTTGTTTCGAGTCTCCTTTGTATCCTGTGCCAAGATCTTGATCGGATGTTCCTTGTATTCAAGTGTGTCTTGCAGGTCTAATGCATCCGTAGGAACTTGCTCCTCGGGAAGCTTCAAACACTTCCTTAATTGCGAGACATGGAACACGGGGTGTACTTCAGATAATTCCTCCGGTAGTTCCAGCTTGTAAGCAAGCTTTCCAACCCTTTTACAGATCTTGTATGGCCCAACATATCTTGGTGCCAATTTTCCTTTTACGTGGAATCTGACGGTGCCACGAAGCGGAGATACCTTGAGGTAGACATAATCCCCAACCTTGAACTCATGCTCTCTACGTCTTCTATCCGCATAGCTCTTTTGCCTACTTTGTGCAATCCTCAAATTCTCTCTTACTTGGGCAACACCCTCTTCTGCTTCCACAATCTTAGCAGGACCGAAGAATGTCCTTTCACCTGGTTCTAACCACATTAGCGGGGTTCTGCACGGTCTTCCATACAACGCTTCAAATGGAGACATCTTAATGCTTGTCTGATAACTGTTGTTGTATGAGAACTCGGCGTGGGGTAGACAGCTCTCCCATCCTTCCTTGTACCTCAATACGCAAGCACGTAACATGTCCTCGAGAATCTGGTTCACTCTTTCTGTTTGCCCGTCTGTTTGCGGGTGGTATGCTGTGCTGTAGTCGAGCTTGGTCCCGATGGACTTGTGCAAGGATTTCCAGAACTGTGATACAAACTGTGATCCTCGGTCAGATATAATACTCAGAGGTGCCCCATGTAACTTCAAAATGTTTGATACGTATAGATCTGCCAGCTTTTCAGCTCTATACTTCCTTTTGACCGGTATAAAATGTGCAACTTTGGTTAGACGGTCCACTATTACCCATATAGAATCATATCCATGCTCGGATCGGGGCAGTCCTAATATGAAGTCCATGGATATGCACTCCCATTTCCATTCTGGTATCTCAACTGGTTGTAGCAACCCTGCTGGTCTCTGATGCTCGGCCTTGATTCTATTGCATGTATCACATCGGGCTACATGCCCTGCAATGTCTGTCTTCATATTCTCCCACCAAAAGTGCTTCCTTAGATCATGGTACATCTTGGCTGACCCTGGGTGAATGCAATATTTGGAGTCATGCCCTTCTGACAGAATCTCTTCTCGTATCGCTGAATCCGTCGGTACACAGATTCTATCTTTGTACCATACAGTTCCCTGCTCATCTTCTCGGTATTCGGGGCCTCTTCCCAGCTTCATCAAACCACGGATATAGTCTATCTCAGGACAGTTCTTTGCGCTTCACGGATCCGTGAGGTGAGATTGTACTCGACGCGAAGCTCATTTAGCATGCCATAGGAGACTACCTCGAGCTGGAATGCGTCGAACTCTCTCCTGAGCTCAGGCGGCATAGAGTTGGTGATGAGGGTATGGCAGTAGCTTTTGCGGCTAAGTGCATCAGCGACAACATTAGCCTTTCCTGGGTGGTAATGGATCTCAAGATCATAGTCCTTGATGAGTTCTAGCCATCTGCGCTGCCTCATATTCAGATCTTCTTGTGTGAAGAAGTACTTCAGGCTCTTGTGGTCAGTGTAGATGTCACACTTGTTGCTTATCAAATAGTGTCTCCAAATCTTGAGTGCATGTACCACGGCTGCAAGTTCTAGGTCATGAGTCGGGTATCGCTGCTCATGTTCCTTCAACTGTCTTGAGGCATAAGCTATCACTCTTCCTTCTCGCATTAGTACACAGCCCAAACCTTGCCGAGAGGCGTCACAATATACAACGAAATCTTTGTGAATATCGGGTAGGGCTAGTACAGGTGTAGTAGTGAGCTTCTCCTTCAAGGTCTGGAAACTCTTCTCACATTCAGGAGTCCATATAAACTTGTTCTCTTTCTTCAGCAAGTTGGTCATGGGTCTTGCAATCTTGGAGAAGTTCTCAATAAATCTGCGATAGTATCCTGCGAGTCCCAAAAAGCTTCTGATTTCTGACACATTACGGGGTTGTTCCCACTCTTTCACAGCTTCAATCTTGGCTGTGTCTACCGTGACTCCTTCTCCTGACAGTACGTGACCAAGGAAAGCAATTTCCTCAAGCCAGAATTCGCACTTGGAGAATTTGGCGTATAGCTGGTTGCGAGACAACCTCTCCAAAACGGTCCTCAGATGATGTTCATGTTCCTCTTTTGTGGCTGAGTAAACCAATATATCATCAATAAATACCACCACAAACTTGTCTAGCTCATTCATGAAGATCTTGTTCATCATGTTCATGAAGTATGCTGGAGCATTAGTGAGTCCAAATGAGACTACTGTGCACTCATACTGTCCATATCTAGTGACAAATGCAGTCTTCGGGATATCCTATTCCCTGATCTTCATCTGATGGTACCCTGATCGGAGATCGATCTTTGAGAAGTACCTGGCCTTACTCAGTTGATCTAACAGATCATCGATGCGGGGCAGTGGGTACTTATTCTTGACTGTGACCGCATTCAGATTCCGGTAGTCAATGCACATCCTCATCGTGCCATCCTTCTTCTTGACAAACAAAACGGGAGATCCCCAGGGCGAAGCACTAGGCCTAATGAAGCCCTTCTCCAGTAATTCTCCCAGCTGCTTCTTGAGTTCCTTCAACTCATCAGCCGACATTCTGTAGGGTCTTTTGGCAATCGGTGCAGTTCCTGGCATCAGCTCTATAACAAACTCCACGTCTCTATCTGGTGGCATTCCTGGCAACTCCTCTGGAAATACGTCATTGAACTCACAGACCACTGGCACATCTCTGAATGTCAGCTCTGTTTTATCTGCTTTAGTCTCCAGGGCACATAGGAGGGGTTGGACTCTCTCGGTTTGGGGTACACATCGGACAGCTGTTCCCCAAGGGTGGGTTACCTGAACATATCTAGGTGAACAAGATATCACTCCCCGGTGTTTGGTTAGCCAGTCCATGCCTAAGATGACATCTAAGCTATTGGAGGGTAGTAGGGTTAGGTCAGCTTGAAAGTCAAGTCCCTCGATTGTGATTATCACTCCTCTACATATGTGAACGCTTCTGAAGGTTCCTAAGGGCGAGCTAGTTAGGATGGGGTTTGCTCTCGGGGTTGCAGGTATGTTATGCTTACGTGCATATGCAGATGAAATGTACGAACATGTAGCTCCTGAATCGAACAGAACTGTAGCCATGTTACCATGAACTAGGAACGTACCGTACACAGCATCAGGTGCAGCTTCAGCTTCCTCAGCGGTCATGTGGTTCAGTTTTCCTCGGGTAGCAGATCCCCGGTTCGGTGTGCCCTGTGCAGCTGCTGGTGCACGGTTGAGGTCGGGGCACATAGCCACACGGTGTCCAGGCTTTCCGCATCCGAAGCAAGTGAAGGGCGCACTGCCTGCTGTAGCTGTCGCAGGAGCCTTCCAATTGCTTGTCCTTGGCGTGTTGGTAGTGGGGGCGGGTGTGTTCTGCACAGCTCGAGTCGGCGCAGGGTAGGTCTGAGCGGGGCGGTGATAGTTGCTGCTGTTGGTACCACCACGGCTCGTTCCCGAAGAAGGTCCCTGGCGAGTTCGGAAAGGTGGGGGTGCACCTGTTCGCTGTCTCTGGGGTGGAGCAGTGCGAGCGGGTGCCTCAGAGCGGCGCTTCTTTCCCTTGTTCTGGGCCTCGAATTCCAGACGTGCTTCCATACGATCCTTCTCGATCTCAATACAGCGGTCAATCAGCTCACGCAGAGTGTAGCTCTTGTTCCCTGACAGAGCCAACCTGATCTTGGTCTGAAGTCCCTTCCTGTAGTAGTACATCTTTTCCTTCTCGGAACTCACGCAAGACGCAGGTGCGTAGCGGAGCAAACAGTTGAAGCGGGTGGTGTACTCGTGGATCCGGTCAGCTCCCTGGGAGATGTTGCGAAACTCGTTCTCCTTGGCCTCCATGACTCCCTCAGGAATGTGGTGGTCACGGAAAGCCTCGGTGAACTCATCCCAGTTAATGCGGGCTGGGTCCTCGTGAGCGCTGGTGTAGTTGTCCCACCATGCTCGTGCAGCACCGGTCAGCTGGTGGCTAGCAATCCCAACACACTCCTCATCGGAGCAAGTGGTCAGGTCCAGCTTCTTCTCCATCTCCTTAAGCCAATCGTCGGCAGCGAGAGGATCGCTGTCGGTCCCGTCGAAGGTAGGTGGCCTCAGCTTCAGGAAACCCTCCAGTTTCCTTTGGAAGTCATTCTGGGGTGGCCCGTGGTGCCTGTTCATCCCAGTAGCTATGGCATTCAGCAGCTGGGTCTGCTGAGCCATCACTTCCGCCAACGTCGGTGGCGGCGGTGGTGGCGGTGGCGGAGGCACGTTCTCGCCTTGTGGTGGCGGATCGTTCACCGGCGGTGCATCCTCTGCCCGGCGTAGTTCTTCTTCCAGGTTAACTCCAGCACGTCTGCCAGCTGGGCGTCCACGGTTGCGTCCACGCCCACGTCCTGGCGCAGGCGCGGGGGAGGGCTGGCGGTTCTCCAGACGCGCGGAACGTCTCATCGACATCTGAATTTATTAGGTACGTGCTCAGTGCAGTGATAATCTTGTAGTGGTTTAAGTAAGAGTTAGATGTTTTCAACGTTTTAAATGAATTAAAACATTTTTCATGCTATCCTACACTCAACCAAAGAAGCATAGAGAACCATAAGAAGCATAAGATCCAAATGTCACTCATCACATGGTTATTATTACATAAAGGATGTTCCTAGCTGCTAAGAAGATCGTGCTATGCGCAGATAGCCAATGACAGGACAACTCATGGTATCACTAGTCTAAGGGCCACGCAGGGTCCCATAAGCTACTGGTGCATAAGGTCGAGTACGGCGTCGGGTATGCGGCTGTCCTCTGCCTCGACAAGCTTCCCTCGGCTAAAGTACTGGATCTGGTCAGACGGTGCTCCCAGCTCCTCCAGCACCTGGCGTAGTACCATGGCAAATCCGCCGTGGTTCCTTCCGTTGATCGGGATCTCAATAGTGACGTCGTGCAGTGAACGAAGTGGTGGTCTAAGGCTGGTCATCAGCGAATTTTTCAAGAAACGGATTAGCAGGTCCTTGTATTAGATAAGCCATTGCATAAAAAGTGAATGCAAGGTCGGTAATATAACCGAAAGAGAGTCTGGCTTCCTATTCTAGCGTCCATTTTTTATGGGTCTCGTCCTACAGTCAAGTATGGCTCTGATACCAACTGAAACGATCTCGATTTCCACGAAGGGAAATCCACAGGCTCGAATTGTAATTCAACAGATTGCTTGGGACAATCCATGAAATTACCCATATCTCGGTTGACACCAGGATCCATACAACGGTAATTAAGTCTTACATAAACATTTATTACATCGCCACACTGGCGGAATCAACATTCAGAGAAGCTTTAGAAGATGCGGAAACGTTTCTTCACGGCCAACTTGAGTGTAGCACGTGACCCTATTCCTCGCCATCGTTTTCCTCGAAGTCGTACTCATTCTCGTCACCTGACAGCAAATTTATCAGTACGATTTGTACTGGCCACGGAGCCCACCTATGCAGCATTTGCTTTGTGGAAAGTGGATGCAAGGCTATACAAGCAGACCTATAGGCTGAGGTTTCCTATGCAGCTGTAATCAATGTTTAATTAGTCAAGTTTTATCTCCAGTTAACACCATCATCCCTTTTCCCATCACCACATCTCACTTACCCACACCTCGCTCTCATTCGACAGGCCCAACTCCCTCTCGGGCCTATCTCAGCGGCACACTACCACAGCGGGTACACTGCCGGAAAAATGTCATCCAGGGGGAGAAGAGAACACTCGCTACACTAGTAGAAGCTTCACAGGAAAGGTCCATAGCCAACAAGTTGGCATATGTATCGATCGATCAACCGTACACTCTGCAGAGGTTTCACTACCCACAAGATTAGCCATCATAGGTGTTGCGCAAACACCTAGGCAGAATTCCGGGTGCTTGCTTGCCTAGGTCGATGCCACCCTACCACTCAGCCCTGGGATATTCCGGATCCTACACCGTTATGCTGAGACTGGGAGACACAGTACCGGGCCCATCCAGTGGTACTGTGCATCTAGAACGGAACGGGAACCCATCGACCGTCTCCGCCCACCCTTATCACCTCTCAACCTAGCAGTAGTGGCACCGTCCTACCAAGTAGTCCAGCCGTCTCCCGCCCATCAGAAGCGAGTGAGTAGAAAAGGATTCCCATGAACCTGAAACTAGTCCGTCCTAGGTTTGACCAAGCAGGCATCTCCACTTAGGGGATACTCTCCCCGTGCCATCACAGCACCTCCGTCCACGGGCTTCAAACCACCAAGGCTATCCCACCCGGAACCTCCTCAACAACTTTACCCGCCACAGGTATCTCGCTTGGGGATGCCCAGGTTGCACCCCCGGCACGACTTGCCCCATGGGCTTGTCTCACATCCCACTTGGTCGACATCAACCCTTACCACGCACCCAAGACGCACGCAGCACTCTCTCCCAGTGGTTATAATCAGTTATACACCGTCCCAATTCCACCACATAGCATATAGCAAGTAGAAAGTAGTGGAAGAGTAACAGTAAATTAAGCAGCAGCTAACCTAGCAGCGGATAGCAGGGTATAGTCTTATCAAGGCAGGGAATTCAAATACACTATCATGCAACCAATCCATACATAATCATAAAGCAATAGCAACAATGTCATTTGCAATGCGTAAATAGGATCTAAGGATTTGGTGGGACGTGGCACCTTCGTAGTCGTCTCCTAGCTCCTGAAAGTACTCGCGGTCGTCTTCCTTAGTCAGATCCTCCTCCGGCTCTGAAATCGAACACGAAATAGTCGCGTCAGCGACTCCTATAGAGTATTTCAGAAAAATCCAATAAAATAAAGAGCCAAATGCACACAAACATAGTCTTAGATTGTAGATCTCATTTTTCTGAGAATTTTGATATATGGTGCGCAATTTTTGGACATCGTATGAATAAGTTATGAATTTCCGAAGATTATCCTATTTTCTGAAAATGGGAAAATTGGTCGGTTAATCAGGGGCAGCTCGGGATTGGTCCACGTGGCGCGCGGGTCCAGTAGTGCGGCATGTGGCGCCTCATCAGAACACAGACCCGATGGTCGCCCACCAGGTGTTCGATGCTGGTTCCCAGAGAGTCGCTGGTGTCGGCGTAGCTCGGCGGAGCTCGGCGTAGCTCGGCGGTGGTCGGGGGTAGCTCGGCGGAGCTCGGCGGGGCTCGGGCGAATCGGACATTTGGGCGCCGAGGGTGCTGCTCTCCCGAGCTCTCCCGGGGAGGCTCGGGCGAATCGGAGATTTGGTGCTAGCAGGGTTCCAGGGCGTCTGTTCAAGGAGGCGGTGTCTCTCCGGTGTGGCGGACGATGACAGGGCGGCGATGACCATATTTCGGCAAGACAGGGCTCGGCTTTCCCCAATTGGCGTGCTCAGGCAGTCGTCCGACCACATGGTGGCGGGTTAGAGTCGTGGTATGGCCTCCTTCTCTCCCTCGGCATACGGCGGTTCTCCGACGAGGTGGAGGCGCACGTAGCCAAGGCGACAGACATGATTCGGGGCTCGGCTATCTACGCGGCGGTGCTGAGGCAGACTTGGCGAATCTCGTCGGCCTCTCTTCGCAGCGCGAGGCGATCGGGGGTACTCGAAACGGATTTAGGCGAGGCGGATCGTGTCGGCGGTGATCACGTTTCCCCGAGAACGCACCTCGCGGTGTTCGGGGCTATGGAGGTTCGATCTTCCGCAACTAAGCTTGTCCGAGGTGGTCGGTTTTTGTTCCTGGTCGCGGTATTGAGATGCTCCAGTCATCGGCGGCGATGTCGCCGCGACTGGGAGGTTCCGGCGGGGCTAAGGAGGTCTTCTAGGAGATGTATACGCCTCCAGGGTCTATGGCGATGGTATACCAACTACCAATTTTGGCTACCGAGATTCCCAAGGTGCTCGGTTGTGGCGGCGGCGTGTCGCCGACGACGGCGGAAGGCGGCAACGCGGCTACGACCATGTCTTGGTTCAATCGAATGCGGTCTTGTCAAATTGGTGAGGCCAGAGAGGCATACAACGCTCTAGTGGCGAACTTTAGCCATGGCATGGCCTTCTTTTGGCGACGGCTCGCGGCGGCGCTCCCGCGAGGTCGCGGCGTACTCGAGCAGGGCGGACGAGGCTTCCTCTAGCGCTTAGATCCGCGTAGCTAGCTCAAGGGGTCGTGGCGGTGCTCCACGACGCTCTAACCTATACGGGTGCTAGTCGGATTGCTCGGAACGGGTGATTCGGCGTCGGAACGCGTCGGTGGTGAGCGCGCTCCGCCGAGAACGCGTCGTGCTGCGTTCTCGGTCTAGCAAGCTTGTAGTCCGGGGGTTTCGGCCGGTCGCATGAGTGCATGGTGCAGGTGATCTTCCTGAGCCGGTAAAGGCTCGTGCCTGCGCATCCCGTGGGCGGAACACCATGGCAAAAGCAGGGCGAGGTTCGGACATGGCGTGCGGTGGCTCACCATGGTGTCGGTGAAGCTAGGATGGCGATGCAGTGGCGAGTCGGAGCCGTGCAGAGCGTACGCAGTGCCGTGCCGAACCGCGACGGGGCTCCGGCTTCTCCTCCGTGTCCGGCTCGGCGCGCTCCGCGGCGGCAACGCTCCGGCAGCTCCTCCTCCTCTGCTCCGCCTTTCTCCTACGTTCTCTCTCTCTCTCTCGGTGTGGTGCAGTGTGCCGGTCTGTGCCGCGGTGGCGGCGAGGGGAAATGAGGGTAGGGCTTCGGGTGAGCTCCTTTTTATAGGCGAGCTTGGCCAGCTCCAATGGCGAACGGTCCTGATCGCGCTCGACCGATCGAAGGGCCGTGGCTCGAGTGGATCTAGGGCTCCGGATGGGCGCGGGTTCGCTTGGCGGCCAAGAAAGGAGGGGACAGGAGGGGGACAGCGGGGTCAGGGCTCTGCCATGCGTGGCGCTGTCGGTCACGCCATTTGCGTGACCCGGTGGCGTCGTCTTCGTGTGGAAGAGAAACAGTGGAAGGGGAAGGCGGCTGACATGCGGGGCCGGGTGGTCAGCGGCTGCGGGGAAGCGGGTGAAACGGTCGCGCGCGTGCGGTCGGCATCGCGCGTGCGCGCGGTGTTGGGCCGGCCCAGCGCGGGGAGGCGGGGTGGAGCGCGCGCGCGGGTGAGGTGAGGAGAAGAAGGCCGGGTTGGTTTGGGCTGGCCTAACTCTCTCTCCTTATTCTATTTTCATTTTAGTGTATATATACATATATTGCCGATTTTAAATATTGAGTAAATACAAACATAAATTGCAATAAATCCCAAATGTGATGCATAGGCTATTATTCTATGTGAATGGAATTAAAATGCAAGCTATACTCCTTTATTTACCAAATTCATAATGAAACCTATATGCTTGCACAAGAAAAATGGGTTTTCATAATAAATAAATGAAAAATTTTAATTGGTTGGGATTTTTAGATTGTGTGGATTTTTAGGGTTGTTACAGGATCCACTTCACAACGCTTCAGAGTCTAGACTACATCCATGCATTGTGTATCTGTAGTGCATAGTGATTTTCGGGTCTTCTTCTAACTAGGTAGGGATGCTATGGACTTCACTCTTACCTTATGAAGTGACGTAGTACTGTCTTTCAAAGCTAATTGAAAATTGAGATGCTCCGGAAGGATCTAATGCGACTGTCACTGTTGGGACGTTGGTTCCTGTTGACAGCCCGCGTGGTGCCAAGATATATCATACATCAGCGGTCTTCTTGAAAAAGAATGGCTTGTCCCAGTTTGCAAGCCTACATATGTTTTCTTTAAGCCCTATTTGTTTGTTTTCATGCATGCTGCTTTCCAAAGTGTCCTCCAGCATATCCATAGGAACGCTTTCTGCTTTGCTAAACGTAACTATTGTTGTTTCTTGCACCAACTGCATTTTTTTCTGGCAGATATGCTGCCTGAAATTGTTATATGTATATGTATCCAGAGATAGTTGCCTTCAACTAGTCTGTTGCTAACTTTCACATGCTGTCTTTACCTCTAGTCATGATTAGATAGTTTTCAATCACATCCCCGCCCCCCCCCCCCCCCCCCCCCCCCCCAACACACACACACACACACACAAACACAACATGGAACTGTGGAAGAATTGACACAACAAAACTGCTATTTTCTGTCGTCTATAGAACTCACTCAACAAATGCAGCCTCTGCCAGGTCCCCTGTAACTATGAATATACTTGGATGTTTGTGCGTACTTTCCTGATTAGATGATGAAACCTTGTATACTAGAATTATTTCTGATGTCTACTTTGTTTGTTAGTGATCTAATTTGTTTCTCACTTGCTCTTTCTTATCTTATTATTTACAGGTAGTTTGCTACTTGAACAGTCATGGTGAGGACTATAAGGGTGGAATTCTGCAGTTTCAGGATGGTGATCCTTCCTCTATTGTTCCAGTTGCTGGTGTAAGCAAATCTAATTTTACTTTGCATCCATGTGATTTCAAAATACTCTATGAAGCACACATATCTGCTTATATTAGTAAAAATGTTACTAGGTAGTTTCGTTGAGTTTTATCACCCTTTTTTTTTTTCCAGGATGTTGTCATATACACTGCTGATTCTCGTAATGTCCATTGTGTAAACGAGGTACGTTCTGCTGTCTGCATTATTCAAAGTTTCTTTTTATTTTGTTCTTGACTTTTTGTTGGATATTGGGATGCATATCAACTCTTTCATGAGCTGTACTAGACGGTGAACTTAGCCACTTAGGACATTTCATTATCAATACTCATCCCAAATTTCTGTTTTTCCTTGCATATTTTTTGGGTAAAGAACTTTTTTTTTTTGGTGCAGACATGTTGTTATCAAGTATTCTCGAACTTTTTGAAGGTTCTTGCATGCCCTTTCATTTTTACAACAATTACAGCATGTTTTGCTTTACAGGTAACTGAAGGGGAAAGGCTGACCCTGACTCTTTGGTTCACTAGACATCATGCTTATGATGAGGATCCAAAACTTCTTAATTTTCTCTCTCAGAGATCAGTGAGCTGTGAACCAAATGAGCAAAATTCTTATATTCCTGTGCCAGCTTCTGATAACATGTATTGGTTTTCCTGTGATCAGTCTGGTTTTGACATACGATGTGCTAGAGTGCATGTTCTTGGGTTTAGTTTTCACTCAACTAGTGGTGAATACAATATATCTGTGTTACCAGCTGAAGATGACCCAATAAAGTTGCTTGGAAAGCAACTGCGAATCGGGAGGGGAGATGATGTCTTTGAGAAAAAATTTTCTAACAGCTTGCATGCTCTTCAGGTATGTTCATTCTTTCAATGGCCTTAATTTCTGCTGTCGACGACATAAACATCATATATCAGTCCTTTGTTACCATATGTCGCAAGTTCAGGAGGCACTTATCTTAATGCTATTTCCTAAAGTGACGTGTAAAGTACTGCTTTTCCCTTTTGTCCTTGTTTTGCAGTGAAGCGTTAACCATAGGTGCACAATAATACCATGTCAAGTTCACATGTCTCTGTTTGTTACATCTATCTATCTCTTAAATAGGTGGTGCAATTCTACTACTGGAAAAAACATGAGCTGGCAGCAAGGAGGGAACAAAGTGGTGTTGGTTCAGGAGCAGTCGGCTCTCCAATTATACATCATTCAAAAGGAACAGAACTATCATTACCAGGCAATCACGCACTTGCACAAACTATATTTGGATCATATAATACCGAGGAGATTGTCCAGTGGAATGATTTTGCATTAGCTGTTGTTATGTGGGAAAAATATTCAGAAGAGTTAAAGAAACAATTGTTGACATTTTTGCCATACTGGCTGTCCAATCAAACCATTTATGTTGTTGATACCTCTGAGCTCCAGGTATGTAAGAAGCTAAGCAGTGATCTGGTGAATTGAAATTAAATAATCTATATCACATTTCAAGCTGCTTAACCTTGACTTTCCCTTTTTAGCCATGAGCTGTTCTGGATTTAGATTGTAGCTATTGGATTAAATGCAGATTCCACACAGTTTTGTCCCATTTGAATAATCTCTTAAAAATGTTGTACTCCCTCTGGCCGCAAATAATGTCCATCTAGCTTTCTTCCAAATGCACCAAATACAAGTCAATGACGTGCAACCTTTTGATTTATTCTTCCATGCCTGCCCACGCTTAAATGCATCATGAATGCAATAAACTTGCCAGCTATCCTGACTATAGCAATATTTGAATGGCAAGTGTCATTGTATCTCTTACCTTCATTCTTGTGCTCAAGGTCAAATGGACTTGTATTTGGGGTCCGGTGGAGTACAAAACATCATGGTAACCAGTTTGTGATAATTACATTTTTGATAATTTCATTTCGCATGATCAAGAATCTTACAGCACCCAGTGTTTCAAAACATCATGGTTGGGCTGGCCTAGAGACTAGTCCTTGGCTGGCGACTATACTGTTTTTTGTGGGCAGTTATAGCAATGCCATGATAGATAGGAAAATTTGCATATCAGAATAAAAAATGATTGTCATGCATCCACGAGTAAATAGTCGTAATTCATCTTCGTCCATCCCTAATTTTGCCCATTTCCATGCACAAGAATGAAAAAAAAAAAAGCCTAGACAACACAGGTTTTAGGCGAGGCGGTACAACATTGCTCCCATACAAACACCAGGGTGCACATGGTTCATAATTCATGGAATCTGTAGAAAGTATTCTTACTGTTGAATCCTTTGCGTAAATAGTTTCCGTTGGTTGCACCTGCTTGGATGTCAGCTTATACACATTTCATCTCGTAATGGCTCCATGTTTCTTTGTCAGATAAACCACACACCACATTAAATCCTTGCAATTTTTAAGTTTTTTATGTCATTTACCACAATGTCTAATTCAAATTTTATACAGAGAGCTGAACCAATCTAACTCTCCAATGTTGATTTGGACCGCCTCATTCTTTTGAGGCATAGCTGGGGCGTAGATATGTTTCTCTCAAGCTCCACTGGGAATACTGGTACAATATATTCCCATCAGCATCGTAGAAGGTGAATTCAGCTTGGTCCCGGTATAGCTGGAGGGACATGAACCCTTGCCCATCATAAAAGAACTTGAGCTTGTCTTCATTTGGCTGGCAGAATCCTCTCCATGCTCTGGAACCGCCTCCACTTGTGAAGTATTGAATTGGACTGTATAACAACAGAGCATGTAAGGTATAAGGTCATGTGAATATATTGGATATCGACATGCATGTTCAGCTCTAAATTACTGTGAAAATTGACTTTGTATAAAATGGATGTTCACCTGTCTCTGCTGCTTATGTGTCCCAGGCAATGGTCATGCCCATTGATGTAGAAGTCGACGCTGTTAATCTGGAATGGAGTAAAATTGTTATCAAAAGACTAGTATGGGGAGGCGCGCCATCGCGCGCCAATTCAGATAAAATGTGCTGTATAATCTGAGGTAGAACATATTAAGACATACTAACCGTACAAATTTTTATAACATGAAGCAGAACTTAAATAAGCTGTAGGTACAAGAACTGATAAACATTTAGTCATCAACATTTTTGGCAGCAAAGAAAAAGTTGTAGAATAAGGTGGTCCACAACTAACATCCAGTTTTTGAGCAGGTTAAAAAAGCAACAATTTCCTACAAACTTAGATATTTGTTGGTACTTTCTTTCATAACTAAATAAGTAGCAATGAATCAATAATTTAATGAGAAAAATAAACTCAGAATGTAGCAAAGGAAAGGAGGTAAAGATGGGACTATGGGAGGTGACACCAACAGCTATAAACACATGCAAGTCCATGAAGGGAAATAGAGCCCAGTGTAACATAGACGGTTCTCATCAGGCTTGGTTTTGTTTGGTAAGGGGACGTGACAATGATATTTTACACCGACAGAAACACATCGAATTGAAGCGGAATGGTCAGCGAAAGAAAAATTTCTCCCGGAACATACATTGACCATTTGCCGGAAGCCTCATCAGACAAGGAATACATCAATATTATTAACTTTGAGCTTATTAACCAAATCAGCCATTCAGGAGCAATTCTGTAAAAAAAAGAAACAGCATTTTTTTTTAGGCCACAGAGAATCAATGCAGCATCTGCCTTGCTGGCAAGAGAAGTGATTTTTTGACGTGGTTTTCAGCGACAGTAAGCAGTGGAAGGGCGGTTGAGCTTTCCTGACATACCGGGTCAAACAAGGTGAGGATGCCACCCAGTGCTGCATCTTTAGATGTGTCAATGAAGCGACATTTGTAGACACAAATAAACTGCAGGACATGGAAGCATAGTTCATGGCTATAAATCTATCATTGGGGTTGCAAGGGAGGGCACGGGGGAGGAAAAATGCAGACCTGATCAAGTATAGGGCAAGCAATGGTACCAGATTCCCCACTGATTGTTACTAATATGCTCAAATACAGGTACCTGCAAATCGGAGAGTTATTATCAAACAAACATTGGCAGAAAAAGCAAGCTATACTACACACTGATAATTACTCTTGAAGCTCGGTGAAGGTAGTAGACATTCCAGGTTATATAAAGAAAATAAAACAACTGATAAACCTTTATCTGAAATGCAGACCCTCTGTGCACAGTAGACCTAAAGATGTAGCTAATCTAGAAATAAGCTAACAATGGCACAAACAATATTATAAAATAAATATTATGGAAGTTATCAAGCCATAGACCAAGCCTATTTGCCCTTGGGGAACTGAAACACCAAAGTTGTCAACTTTGTGCTTTTAGTAGGAAGTTACCATAGTTCCGAAGAATTATACCATGCAAAAACTTTGGTAAAGCAACATGGATAGGGAATTAATCTCATAGGTCAAGAGACAAAGGATTACATCATTTGTGAAACTACTTTACCAAGGAGCAACATATTCTTAGTAACCATATGAAGGGTGATGATTTATAAAAAATAAAAATAAAAAAAAAACTGAATTGTCATCAGGCCACCGGACCAAGTATGCTTGAGCTAGCGGCATTACCTTAGGCAGTGACACCATCCTGAGCTATCTTCGTGCTGCTTCTTTCACCAAGCAATATTTATCTAGTCAGCTTTACAAAATCACAATATAAATCTGAAGATTTTAAAAGGCTACATACAGAGTGTCAGGTTTTAACTGCATAAAAAAACATTCCATGATAGGGCTACAAATAAGTAACAAGAGAGTAGATAGTTATCTCCAGGCATGCTATAGGATAGCCTTTAGAAAGGAAAGAGTCGAGCAAATAACAACAACCAATGACTAAAGCTCCATCTATGAAACAAAGACCCAAGGAAGATTGAAAGATCTGTAATCCTGTAGGAACCAAATAATTGCCCCATAGCTATTTTCTTATAGCAGTCTACGTAGTAACTGGTCAACTGATCATTTGATGGGATAGCCCTGCAACCCACGTAGAACTATCATGAAAAAACAGCATAGAGATTTTTACTTTATGTGGCTCATGATAGCACCTAAGTTTGGTTCACTGAGGCTTGAAAAAGTAAAAGAACAGTAAATAAAAAATAGGGGCACCTTTTTTTTCATCATTTTAATTAAACGGCAAAATTGATAGATTTAACTGGAAATCGCAAGAATGTAGGAAGATACACATAGGAATAAATACATCATTGGCAATGGTGTGTGCTCAGTAATAGACAACAAATTTTGTGAAGTAAAAACATCATTGACAATGGACTTATACTAAATAAAAATGCGCAAAATGTAGTAGCCAACGCAAACTGAACAACACATGCAAGAGAGTTACTAAGATATATTGACACCATCACCACAAAACCAATGCAGATAGCAAGAATCATGGAACGATGAAATAATTAATCCCATTGCATAATTCCATTGTCTCAGTCTAGAAATAGTTCATCACTGCACAACACCAAAACCTCAATAGATAACATGGAGAGCGAAAGAATCAGCCATCATTGTACAATGAAGGATATCAGTTGTGCACATGACTACACACTGCGTGCGGCACAAGGTTGGCTACTACTACTAAACAAGAGAGCAGGAGGCCAGCAGCAGGTCACAACGCGCGCACTGCCGCGCTAGGTGGAAAGTACAGATAGAAGACATGATAAAAACGTGTGCACCTGCTTGAAATGCAGTAGTGATAGCCAACCTCTGTACAACCAGAAAAGCATGGCATCCATGTTGTACCTAGCTGATAGATGAGCCTCTGTTATGGGCTCATGGCATTACTGTCAAATCAGGATCCATGTGCACTCAAATGAATCCAAGAAAGGAAGCAAAGTAAACACTTGGCTGAGTATCATCACTTTGTAAAAAGGGAAAAATATATCCATCCTCACACCTTAAATGAAGAAATAAATGGCACAGTTGCCGTAAGGGCACAACAATTTAAAAATACGAAAGATCTAGTGAATAAGAGTAGCCTCAGAAACGAACAGAATGACATCATTTGATCTTTCATTAAAAGGCACAATGGCACGCACCGAGAAATAGCATCATTTGTAGCAGTTCATGTTGCCAGCACATAGAAGAAATTGTGGATGTAGAGAGAAGCAGGGTACAGTACCAGCACATGTAATTGCAATGAACCTAGCCCAGGGAAGTGGCACGATAAGATCAACAAACACATAGAAATACATGTATGCACATGAACATGCTATGGACCTTTGGAGATCATCAGTCGGTATTCCCCAAGCTACATGGGAGTTCATTTTCATCACAAGCTATACAGCAAAAACACATTTCTATCACTTGGACCAAGCATCAGGGTATTTGGTCATGCCACGGACTGCACTCAAATCAGAAATACATTGCGTAGGAATGAAATTCGCATGGTAAAAATTTGCATCAGATGGCAGTATGGAGCCGTGTCCCAAATCAGTACATCTATGCCACCTCATCCGAGAAGAAGAACCAGGAAAAATACTGCAAGAGGGATCAGCTTGTCTGACCTGGGAGAACACAAGAAGCGAATGGAGCAGGGAGGCCATCGTTCTCCGGAGACATACACGCGCGTGCGCGCGCACACATAAGCACACACACACACACAGAGAGAGAGAGAGAGAGAGAGAGGGGGGGGGGGGGGCAAACCAGGCCGGCTCCAACCCGCAGCGGTAGCTGGGGAAGGGGCAGCCGCGGCAGCGGCCACCGGCGGCTGGGCCCGCGCGGTGTCGGGGTATGCCAGCTGCAAGAAATCCGGCAGGGCCACTGCCATGGCTGACCGCAGTGCGGGAGAGGCGCGGTAGAGGGGCCACCGCACCGGTGCATCGCCCAAGCGAGCGAGGATAGGGTTTGAGGAGGGGAAGCGGCAGGCGCATAGCGGGGCCCCGATGGCGCCGCAGTGTGCGCGTGGGGGAAGGGGGTGCGGGCACCGGCGATGCCGGTGCGCGTATGCGGTGCCACGCTGCTGCCGGCCGCATCGGATAGAGAGGGAGAAGCCGCGTCGGGAGAGAGAGGGAGAGCCGGAGAGAGAGCCGAGAGGAGAGGGAGACAGGAGAGGTGAAATGAGAGGCACGTCCGCGGCGCGCCGCCGCCGGCCACACTGGGACGGGTGGTAGGAGGAGGGCGGCCGCCGGTGCCCGCGCGCGTCCGCGGTGCGCCGCCGCCGCCGGCCGCATCGAGGAGAGAGGGAAAGGCCGCGTCGAGAGAGAGAGAGAGAGCGAGGAGGAGGAGGAGGAGGAGGAGGGCGGCCGTCGCCCTGGCCGCGTCGGGACGGGAAACGGGAGAGGGGGACGGTAGAAAAGAGACGAAGCATCTCGAACGCGAAGTAGACGAGCGGAAGCAGAAGCTGACTAATATATGTCCCTCCCTTCGTGCCGTGCGGAAGCTGCGAAGCAGCGCGGTGGAACGGCTTCTGCCGAACCACGAATCGGGCGCGTTCGTCCGTGGGCGTCTGATGGAACGATCCGACGGGCCAAAAAATTCGGGTGACGTGGATAGTGCTCCTGGCTGAGGAGTTGTTGCAATTGGTATAGGTAGACTAGTGAGGGGAGGCGCGCCATTGCGCGCCAATTCAGATAAAAATGATGATAAGCATACTACCAGGTAGAACCTCATGCATCTTATAAATTACTGAAATCAGAAATTATCCAACTATCGATCATAAGGTTGTTTAATTACTAATTTCTATTTTTTATGGATTAAAACATTATCGGTAAATTGAAGACAAAAATGTAGCAACTCCACTGGAGCAAACGAAATTGACATGTTAATAGAAGCAAGAGAAAATGTTCAAGATAAGGTCTAAGCAGTGCTGACACGTCATTCAAGCTATATGAACATGTCAAATACCCCCTTATATTCTGTTGCTATGAGAAGGGAATGAACGCAACCCACTCCGGATCCTGGTCATAAAGGCTCAGATAGAAGTTGAGCCCTGTAAATAAATTTGCAATATACTTGTCATTATGTAAAGAACGTAATATGAATCAAAATAATATACTATAAAGCATCCAACGTTATAAATGAAATTAATATACCATATAGCATCCAACACCACATAAACATACCATGCAAGGTATAGGACTAAATCCAATATAATAAGAGCAGAATGTGAATCCCAAGGTAGCATTAATCCGTATGGGAAGAGAAACTGGATCTTAAGCTAGCATAAATCTATACAGGAAGAGTACTAAGCAATCTGAACCTGATGCAGAAATTGGTGCTTTTGAGGCTAAGGCACATATATGAAGGGCAGCATGTATGATGACGTCCTCCACTCTGGCAGCAGCCACTATACCAACTGGTTATCCCGCAGCAACCTATAAAACCTGTCACAAAACATAGAAACAAAGGAATATGGTAGGCTTCATGATATATAAATAATTGCCAACCAAAGTAAGAGAGATGGCAAACTCAGAGGGGCACAAGAGGAAATTTTGATATGGAGAAAAATGTGCGGAATCAAATTATCATTGCTAAGCATGAGGAATAACTAATAACCATGATAACCGCACGTAATTCCTTACCCGAATTTGGCAACTGATAAAGTAGCATTATTCATTATGTAAGGGAATTCTATTTTGTGTACGCCACAGTTGTACGCAGAGTATGATAAAAATTGGTTCAGCACAGAGTATAACATGAAAGTAGGCAGAAACACCTACCTGCCGTTGGAACAATTTTAGAGAGATAAAGAAGCCGTTTTCTTTCAACAAAGGATTGTGGCTTTCTGCTGGTTGTGAATCTAGCACCTTAGCAGCACGCCGAGCATAGGATGAAGGGTTTCAGAAGTAGATGAGAACTGGTTTAAGCATATCCAAAGAAGCCACAACAGATCACTCTTTTAGGAAGCTTGCAAGCTCTTTCTGGAACAGCTAGCCTTAATATCTTAGAGTAGTCTCCTCTATTGAGTAACTCCTTAAAAACAAAGAAGCTGAATCTTCCATGAGGTCCCAGAGTATCATGTTGCAACAAGATGAAGATTTTAAGGTAGAACTATGTCTTAGTAGGAGGTAGAAAGTGATGACCCACACATTTAATGCTAAAGTATTGAACCAAATTGGATATGTTATCCCCTACAGTAGATTAAGGGATTGGTAACTAATTTTAGATATGTTTGTGATGTAAACCATTAGGCTGCAGAGGAGTCCTGAATACTATAGGTCATAACCAATCTGGCACAGTTTTTGATACCTTTCAACATGCCGTTTGACTGTTGCTTAAATAGGAGAAATAAACTCTCTAAATATAAATTCTTTCGGATCTGGATTGTCCGTACCATCTATTGACTCCTGATATATTAGGAAAAGATATTAGTTGTTATGTATGAAGGTCAAGAAATTGGATAGCTACCAAAGAGGAAGACGGCCACACGAACCCAGTACACAAACATATAAGTGAAATTGGAGATCATCCAAATACAGCTTCGCTACACTTCTTTATCATTCCAGTAGAAACCATTTTTTCACACTAAATAGCAAGGTACCCCTTCCGGTCTGCAAATACTTCAGGTCTTGTATAAGATTTGAGACAAACTTTGAAAACTGTTGCAAATAATAACTCTAGGGTATTTAGTTTAGAAACTTTTCCGTCATTGTCTTTGATGGTACTTAGAAGCATAAATTTATTAGGATGCTAATTGAAAATAGTGGCTAAAGCTATGTTTTGGAGACCATGGCTTTGTAAAAAACATCAACTATTTGCAAACAGGAGGGAGTAAAGACTAATAACCTTACATTCATGGCAGACCACTGATTCGTGGTTGATAATCAAAAACTGCTATGACTAAAAAAAGATAGTGAATAATAGACTGAAGTACTGAATGAGTACTGTAGAAATCAATCCATGAAGGAAAAAGAGACATGAGAGAGGTGGTTATAACTAAATTGCTGAGCAGTATTGAAGAATAATTAGAAGGGATATGGAAAGGAGTGCGCAAACAGCAGACCTTGATGGAACCCTGCGAGAAGTGATACATAGAGGAGGCTTCAACAGTTAGTGTTCATTGGGGTGACCTGACAAAAGCCGCGGCACTCTATTAGCATCAATGTAATAAATATATGAGAAACATATGTTTTTTTGTGTGAATATCACGTTGTGCAGAACACATTAAAACAGAATACATGAATCAGCAGATACATCAAATGGGATATACCTGTATCGGCGATTAAGATTATTGGTCTTTAAGTACAAGTTAAGGAAAACAAGGCAGAACCTGCAAAGTAATATAGTCATTCAGTGAAACTTAGGAGGTCCATATAGCAGCGTATGAGATATAGGTTGTCTTAGTAAGAAACAGTAGAAAAATCCATACTACTTTGTTTTCAAACGTCATACGTAGTACTCCCTCCGTCCCATAAAGACTGTCGTTTTAGACTTTCCAGACATCGTGTTTGACCATTCGTCTTATTTGAAAATTTTGTATAAATATCATTTATCTTATTATAATTTGTTTTATCATTAGAGATACTTTAATAATTATTAATTGATTTTGTATTTTGTACAAATTTTTTGAATAAGACGGACGATCAAACACAGTTTCTGAAAAGTCTAAAACGACAGTCTTTATGGGACGGAGGGAGTAGTACATAAATCTTGTCGAGGAAGAAATCATAGTTACAAATGAGCATGGTAAAAGAACTGAGTATTGTCTAGTCCTGACATCTAGTTCAAACATTCAGTGAAACTTAGGAGGTCCATATGGCAGCGTATGAGAGATAGGTTGTCTTAGTAAAAAAACATTAGGAAAAATCCATACTATGAGTATTGCCTAGTAATGAGATCCAATGAAGACAGTTAGAGGCTACAGTACAATAGAACCAATAAACATAACTCTTGTTGAGGCAGAAACCACAGCTATAAATGAGCATGGCAACAGAAATAAGAAATAAATTGTTACTTCTGAGATCTGGTTCAACCAGTTAGAGCTTACAGTACAATAGAATAAATCTACAACTATGAATGGAGGTGTAGCCAAAAATGCAGGGCCAATAATCTAAATCTTTGAGTCTGCAGTTCGAAGGCATGGTGGCCAAAAACGGAGTTCCATTGTGCTGCAGCATGAATGGAGCTCGAGCACTGCTTGCTCCCTTGCCGTTATAAAAGTTAAGAAACAAGAGAAGATTCTAACCTGGGAAAGATGAGCAACTGAAGACAAGAAAGGGCCCTGTGTCCCCAATTGCATTGAGCCCTTGAGGCATCCACGACCTGTAGGGTGCATTACACGGGCTCAAATTTTTACCTGGCACTAAATCACACCATGGGAGGAAGATGACCACAAATCATTTAGCAGATCCAAAACCGAGAGAGGATAGAGGGTCTAGCATGGGAAGATCAGAAAATCGGAAAGGCTAGCGGACGAAGCTGGGCACAGCTTTTACCGGCAAGCCCATACAGACATGGTCCAACGTCGACGAGCGCGCAGTGTGACGCTGCTATGGCGCTGTCCAGCGAGGTAGACCGGCGTGCCTAGATCGACGGTCGTCCCTGTCCATGCGCATATGAAGAGGCAGCCGCTTGTAGCAGGCCGCCGCCGGAGAGAGAGAGAGAGCGAGCAAGAGAGAGAGAGAGAGAGAGAGAGAGAGAGAGAGAGAGAGAGGGCAAACCAGGCCGGCTCCAACCCGCGGCGGTAGCTGGGGAAGGCGCAGCCGCGGCAGCGGCCACTGGCGGCTCGGCCGGCGTCGCGTCGGGGTACGGCAGCTGCAAGAAATCCGGCAGGTTCACTGCCATGGCTGACCGCAGTGCGGGAGAGGCGCGGTAGAGGGGCCACCGCACCGCTGCATCGCCAATCGAGCGAGGATAGGGTTTGAGGAGGGGAAGCGGCAAGCGCATAGCGGGGGCCCGATGGCGCCGCAGCATGGGCGTGGGGGAGGGGGGGCGCGTGCACCGACGATGCCGGCGCGCGTCCGCGGTGCACCGCCGCCGCTGGCCGCATCGGGGAGAGAGGGAGAGGCCGGGAGAGAGAGAGGAAGAGCTGGAGAGACAGCGGAGAGGATTGAGAGGGAGAAGAGGAGAAATGGGAGGCGCGTGCGCGGCGAGCCGCCGCCGCCGCCGGCCGCACTGGGACGGGGGGAGGAGAAGGGCGGCCGCAGCCGCCGCGGCCCGTGCCTCACGCGTGCCAGCGGCTGTCACCCTCCCCACGTCGGGACTGGAAACGGGAGAGAGAGGGACGGAAGAAAAGAGACGAAGAATCTGGAACGCGAAGTAGACGAGCGGAAGCAGAAGCTGAGAAGCTGAGGGGCGGAAGCGGCGAAGCAGCGGGGCGAAACAGCTTCCGCGGAACAACGAATCGAGCGCAATCATCTGTGGGCGTCCGATGGGACGATCGAACGGCGGAAAAAAAACGGACGACGTGGCGGCTGCTTCTCTTCGGGAAGTTGTTGCAATTGGTGGGGAGTAGATAGATTCTTTTGTATTTTGGAGGCTAATATTGTGGAGCAACCTTAAGGATTGGGAGTAGCAGTTGCAGAAGCTCAACGGTATCACCATGGTGACTGACACTCCTCATGGTATGATGGCCAACGGCAACCTTCCACTTTGCAGTTGATTTTTTCATCGCCTCATCCAAATCCTAGATGATATAATTCGTGAAAGAGGAAGAAATGAATCTTGCTATATGGCATGTTTGCACTGTCTGTTACTAATGAATTTATCATAATATGCACCTTCAACAAGTTGGCTATGTATTTCTCTCGAGGTGCTACTCCTCTCCAGTCATAATGATTATCTTTCGGGTGAGTCCAATATTTCAGTTGAAATGGAGTGGTGTCAATGAAAAAGAAATCCGCGATTTCTGAAAGGATCGTGTCACAGAGTCAGCTCTCATTCTCAGAATCTTCCAAAACCTAGTAGCAAGTTTTTCTGGTTTGAATAAAAAAATATAGTACAAATTTGCACCTGCGTTCACGATGAATGATCTCATGCAAATAAACCGGCTGTCAATCTTCCGCAGGGCTGGACTAAACTGAGCTAGTGCGTCGCCCTTGTAGTCATGGTTTCCCAGAACTGAAAACGCACGCGCACACAATGTGCAAGCCTTAGTGAACACGTATAAACAGAGTATCTTCGTCGTCGCATCAATAGAAATGGTAATAAAGGGCGCGAGTTTCAGGTTCAGTAAATAATGCTTTACCTAGGTACCACGGCTTCTGTAAGCTCTTCGCCGTGTAGATGTCCGTGAAGGATTGCTCAAACGCGTCGTCATCAACGCCCGTCAGCCCGGTGTCGTAGAAGTTGTCCCCGGTGGAGACGACGAAGTCGATGTCGAGCTTCTCCCCGACCCTTCCCATCTGCACAAAATCCGCTGATTACTACGACTGCTTTTACCAGTTTACAGTGCCCAGAGGTAAATTCTCACGCCAGATTGGCCCTAGGAGTAAAATCTTTTGTCCTGTTCATGTGATTCGTTGATCCACAAGATCACAACCGCCGGGAGCCCTACTATTTATTCTTCTGATATTCTCAAAAAAAAAATAAAAAATCTTCTGGTCCATTTCTGCATTTCGACAGATGCTGAGATGCGCACCAACAGAATGGGAGCAGGGCGTCGAGGCATATAAATAAAAAAAATAAACAAATCTGACGCGACAACTGTCTGCCAGGCAGTTTCATTCCCACGGCTCTTCCGCCCAATAGGGAAACGGCCACCTGATTTGCTGACCACATATTCTCTACTCCGGCGAACAGGAACGGATCGGAGATGAATGTGCTTGTTTACCTGCTGGGCGACCCGGGACTGGTTGCACGCCCCCTTGCGGCCCCAGTCACCGATGACGAGCAGGCTGAGGGAGCCGTCGTTCTTGGCCGGGTGCTCCAGCCGTGGCAGCGCGGCCGCCGCCGGGTCGCGCAGGGACAGGAGCGCTGCCGCGGCCAGGACGGCGATGACAGTGCCAGCGCCGCCCTTCGCCATGGCCTTTGCGCGCTCGGACTGCCGGAGGCGCAGGCGCGCAGCAAGCCACTCTCGGTCAGTGTCTTGGGCCAGCAGTGGAACGCAGCTTGGAAAGAAGGGAAACAAATGGAGTGACTAGTGAGGCTGCCTGCCCCTGCCCACTGGCCAGCCGATACGTGTGAATGGCTGGGCCCCACGCCCGTCCCTCCGGCCCGGCCTCTTTTTTATCAAACATATACCTGTATTAAATAGTTAAGGACCGTACAAACACGTACATGTACAGGTACTGTGAGAAGGATACACTGAGTCAACCAAATTACACAGAGATCCCTAAGAAACAAATAAAACACAAAAAGGCCCCTAAATTCTATGTCGGTTGGATCTTCAAGACTTCGTCGCCGCCGGTCGTCGCCGGAGGTTCTTCACCACCAACCCCAGGTCGAAGGAAGCCTATCGCCACGAGGCTTTGGGAATAACCGCAGAAGACACTAGCCCCAAAGAGCAAGATGAAAACACCGCTGAAGCTGCAACGGCCGGGGACGCGTCCCGAGCTCCTTCGACCATGGACATGGACTCGCCGTCAACGATAGAAGCCGATCCGAGAAACTCGAGCCTTTTCCACTTTCCAATCGACCACAGAACCCAAAGCCGCTTCCTTCTCCTTAATCCAAAAGTCCAGAAAACGCACCTCCTGAACGATCGATGCGCCGCCAGCCGACGCCTCTTAGACAGAGATCCCCTACAGAGGAACCCTTATCCACGAGCTCGCCGTCAACGTCGGCAGGGCGAGGAAGAGTCCGAGAGAACTTATTCCAACAGGACGTCGCCGCCATCACCTTGCCAACGCTGCAAGGACACGAAACCCTAGAAACCCTAGGATCTATTCTACACCGTCGGACGGAGAGCCACCGTTCCCATCCACATCCGAGACCTAGAGGGTCACCAGAGGTGGCGGGGAACAGTGACCTCGCCAACGGGAGCACGAATCGCCTTCCTGACGCCTCTCTCAACTGTAACAGGGGAAAGGGCGCGAGAAACTTGGGAAGAGAGAAGTCTTGATGCCGCGGGGGTTTTGGAAGGGGGAGTAGGGTTTTTCGGCGCGGACCTTTGGTGCTCTCACTTCTCTAATACTTTGTAATTTGGTGGCGCTTCGGCCCTCACCAATCAGACATTTATCGGGTATCAGTGGAATACAAAAATAAGGTGAGGATCAATTTGATCCTCCCTACTGTTGACTAAAAAAGACAGCATATATAATATTGTTTGTTTTATTTTTACACCATTAAATAACCATGTAATTTTTTTTATTTCAATAACCATGTAATTTTACATACTGTTGATTGGCCCCTGCTGCTTTAGGTCCTACGCGGTTTCAACTACTCTTCTTTAATGAATATTTGAAATATTTATGGTTGTCCTTATCATGTCATGTTTTCAAACCGATGGCATGGACTAAACAGTTCCGACGACGGCAGTGACAAATCACAAATGTCGAGAGTGGGATTGAAGCGAGGACTTCTAAACCCGACTATTGCCCTTGACAGATGAACCACATCCCGTACTTAAACAAATGCTGCTAATACACTCTGTAGCTCACGTATGCCGCTCATCAGTCACGTTCGAATTTCACACTGAACTGAATCGATCTCAATTCTCCAGCTGCTGATTCGCCCCTGCTTTATTCCTCGATGACATAGTGGGAGCCTTGGAGGTGGCCTGTTTCCGTCATCAGGCTCGACCGTGTGTAATTGTAGAGCGCCTGCCCATCGACATCGTAGAAGGTAAACTTGGCTTCGCTATGGTCCAGCTGGAGGGACATGAACCCTTGCCCATCATAGAAGAACTTGAGGTCATCTTCATTGGGGTTTTGCACTCCTCTCCATGCTTTCGAACCGCCTCCGCTTGTGAAGTATTGGATTGGGCTGCAGCAGGAGGAGGAGGAAAGCACATGTGCGTTAGTTTTTGGTAAAACCGATGATTCTCTCGGTTGCAAATCACAGCAAAACATGAGTTTGTATATACACCAAATATAATATAATGGACACTAGCTAACCTGTCTCTGCTGCTGATGTGTTCCAGGCAGTGGTCATGCCCGTTGATGTAGAAATCGACGCCGTTGGCCTGGAAATTAAATGTTATAGATCTGTTATTATTGGAAGATTCCGTTCCTTCTTATAGAACTTGTGAAGACAATGTTGCTGATGCTTCTGAGTTTTTTATATACCTGGAGGACTGGGAGCAGTAGCTGCAGCAGCTCCTTGGTGTCACCATGATCACTGACACTCCTCATGGTATGGTGGCCCACAGCAATCTTCCACGCTGCAGTGGATTTCTTCAGGGCCTCGTCCAAATCCTGAATTGCATAAGACAGAAAGAACGATTTAAATAATTATTATAGCTCCAATCATCATAGCTCTGCTTATCATTGATGAGCACATTCGAGAATACATATATATGCACCTTGAGCAAATTATTTATGTATTTTTCACGAGGTGCCACTCCTCTCCAGTCATAGTGATCATCTTTCGGGTGAGTCCAGTACTTGAGTTGAAACGGAGTGGTGTCAACAAAGAAGAACTCCACAATCTCTGGTAAAAGGATGACAGTGATATGTTATGGACTTATGGTTACAGTTAGTCATTTTCCCCCTTTCCGTCACAGTTTTCGCATGCCTAACCTGTTCCTTAATTCTGACTGAATAAAAACACGATCTTGTATTACGTACCTGCATTAACGATAAATGATTTCATGCAAATGAACCGGCTGTCGATCTTTTGCAGGACTGGGCTCAGCTGTGCGAGCGCATCACCCCTGTAGTCATGGTTTCCCAGTACTGATCGAATGCAAGAATGAACAAATATACGAGTTTCAATTAGTACAGACAGCATGCATACATATATCATAAAAAACTAAAGAGATGGTGTCGTAGCAAGCAACACGAGCGACGGAAAGCTTACCCAGGTACCACGGCTTCTGCAGGCTCTTGGCCGTGTAGATATCGGTGAAGGACTGCTCGAACGCCTGGTCATCCGTGCCCGTCAGGCCGTCCTCGTAGAAGTTGTCCCCGGTAGATATGACGAAGTCGATGCTCAGCTGCTCCCCAACCTTGCCCATCTGCACATGGGAAACCACTCACAGTTTATTAGCTGTCGTCAACGAGCACTAGCAGCAACTGTGCTTTGAGTAGTTGAGTGCATGCACTGTGTGCGCCAGTAACAACAAGAACAATTGTATTCTTGAGAGGGAGAGAAACAGAGAGTGCGCCGGCCATTGGGGTATCGACAACGGGTTTTTTTTTTTTTGAGAGAGAGAGAGATGGAAAGAAGGTTCCAGTAAGGGCGCGTTTGGTTCCTTTCTCGGCGTCGCCTGGCTCGCATATGAGATACAGGCCCCCAAGAGCCAGGCCACGATGATGAAGTGCCCGCTCGTTTGGATGTCTGGATCAGCAGATCCTGGCCACGCACAACACACGTTTGGTTGCCAGCATCGCACGCAAGCACAGGTGTTTTTTCGCTCTGCTAGCGCTCCCTGCGACTCGCGCGAGCCAGGCTGCCGGGAAACGGATTTCGTTTTCGTTTCCTAGAAGCCAGGCCGACGGACACCGATTGCATGCCACGGGCCAGGCCCAACCAGATAAACAGTCAACCAAACATATGTTACTTGCATCTCACGGGCCAGGCTGAGACAAATACAAGCAACCAAATGTGCCCTAACTGTTGGGCTAGCCCACATCGGTGGCCACCGCATCAGATACAATAGCAGGAAAGGAACATCGTCAGGCCAAAGCATGGACGACTTTTGCTTCTCGATCAGTAATGAAGGTTGAAGGGAACAAAAGCGACAACCAGTGATGGAGACTTCACCCAATGGCATTAGCCGGCCAATCGTACCCTGATACTTTGGCCAGGACAGAATGCGAATATTCGATCGTCTCCTACCTCGATGAGAAGATCGATCTTTTTCTTGAAAGAAATGAGAAGAACGATCTTGACCACGTTTACAATCCTAGTATCTATGATTAGTAATTAATCTATACGACCTATACAAACAACAACGGACCAAGATGCTAATAAGAGAAGCAGATTCTTCGGCAGAAGTTGTTGCCTGCGCGGGTGGTTATTACCTGATGGGCGACCCTGGACTGGTTGTACGTGCCCTTGCGGCCCCAGTCGCCGACGACGAGCAGGCTGAGCGAGCCGTCGTTCTTGGCCGGGTGCTCCAGCCGGACCAGCTCCGCGGCCGCCGGCGCGCACAGGAGCGGGCCGGCCACGGCGAGAAGGGCGAAGAACGCTGCGGCGGCGGCGGCCATGGCGGCGCTGCTGCCCTGATGTCCAGCGCCCGAAGCAAGAACCAAGAATATGCCGATAGATGGCACGGCCGGGCTATATAATATCACCGGCCAACCCGTAGCACAGCACGCGACGGCAAAGTCACCCTCTGGTTAAGGTGTCTTGCAAGCATTGGCGGTGGAGACTGGAGGAGGCTCGGTGGTGAAGGGGTGACGAGGGCCCCACCCACGCCTGCCCTGTGCCCTGCCAATAATCCTTCTCCAGTGAATTCTCCTCCCGCTCTCTGATCGATTACTTGTCGCGCTTGGGGACGTCGAAACAGTGAGCGACTGAGCGATAATGGAAACTGGCGTCGAGAAAGGCAGAAAAGCCGCGGGATAATGCGATCCGTGGGGTGTGCTCGCATTATTGGCGCGATCCATGTGCTTTGTGCATCCATGGAGTATGGGCGGCGTTCATAGCTGGGTCGGTTTCCTTGCGTATCAGCTCACCGCGCGCTTGACGTTGATCACTAGATGCGGTGCTGCTCCATTAAAAATGTGGACCGCCCGCTTTCCGATGTGCTGGGTTGAGACTACTGCCGGGATACCGGCGGCGTTTTCTTGGCCGGATCGGAGAGCTCGCAGCTCGGACAGGTAAGAACCGGCGAAGGCCGTGATCTGGCAAGATCCAAGTTGCCTCAACTGTATGTCTGGATGCAAATGCAAGTTGTGCTCGCGTGCATTGGCATTGCGCCATTGCCAATGTAGAATGAATGATATGGTATATATTATATTTAATATATCTTGTCCTAGTAGATAGAGAAGGAAAGCGAGAGACAGAAAAAGGAGCTTTTGCCGCCCATGTGCCGTCAGCAGCAAAATCTGCCAGCGTGCCATTATCCTATCCTACCTGAAATTTCCTCTTGCGTTTTAGAGCAGGTTATTCCTCATCGAGATAGGTGGAGGACTGGGGATACCCGGTTTTGCTTGAACTCCATTGGTACAGTATGTTCCCAAAAACGTCGTAAAAGATGAACTGAGCCTGGTCTTGGTTCAGCTGGAGGGACATGAACCCTTGCCCATCGTAGAAGAACCGGAGCTTGTCCTTGTTTGGATGGAAGATTCCTCTCCATGCCTTCGAACCGCCTCCACTCGTGAAATACTGGAGCGGACTGAAACAACAGAAGCAATTTCACACGGTTTAGTAACTTGGAAAAAAAGGGAACTGCTCACATTCTAAAAGTTACTTGAATTCATCTCTATATGACTATATCGTATGGTGCCTGTACCTGTCTCTGCTGCTAATGTGTTCCAGGCAGTGATCATGCCCATTGATGTAGAAGTCGACGCCATTTCTGGACGAAGGCGCGCTGAAGCAATGTGAGTTTCAGGGAACAAAAGCAAATCGCTTGGTGGCTCATTAGGAGCGAGATATTCTTGCTTGCAAGGCCGGCACAAGGTTCCAACAGGATGGATATTGGACAGTACAGACCGGAAGTGATCTGTTAGCACCTACTATGTCGGGAAATGACGGAAACCGGACGCTTTTTCCTCCTGCTCGGCAGCTCCCCTTTTTCATGCTCCCAATCTCCCCAATTTCACAGATCAATTGCCGGCGTCCTCAATGGCGCCGAACAAATCACTAGCGATTTGAAATCAATCCAATTTATTCCTCATCGAGATAGGTGGAGGACTGGGGATACCCGGTTTTGCTTGAACTCCATTGGTACAGTATGTTCCCAAAAACGTCGTAAAAGATGAACTGAGCCTGGTCTTGGTTCAGCTGGAGGGACATGAACCCTTGCCCATCGTAGAAGAACCGGAGCTTGTCCTTGTTTGGATGGAAGATTCCTCTCCATGCCTTCGAACCGCCTCCACTCGTGAAATACTGGAGCGGACTGAAACAACAGAAGCAATTTCACACGGTTTAGTAACTTGGAAAAAAAGGGAACTGCTCACATTCTAAAAGTTACTTGAATTCATCTCTATATGACTATATCGTATGGTGCCTGTACCTGTCTCTGCTGCTAATGTGTTCCAGGCAGTGATCATGCCCATTGATGTAGAAGTCGACGCCATTGTCCTGAATGGTGTGAAAATGTCAAAAAAATACTGGGGGTTATTGTGGGCCTTTCTGAAAGTTAAAACCAACTCAGGTTGCTTCTGAAACGTAACCTTGAGGACTGGAAGTAGTAATTTCAGAAGCTCCTGGGTGTCCCCATGCTCACTGACACTTCTCATCGTGTGATGTCCAACAACAATTTTCCACCTTGCAGTTGAATTCTTCATAGCCACATCCAGATCCTCCATTGCAGGGTAAAAAAAAAGTGTTAGAAAACGAGTTTTCTTTCATATGTAGCTTTTCGCGCACTTTTGTGTTCCGAGTGCGCACCTGCAGCAAATTGGCTATGTATTTGCCTCGAGGTGCCACCCCTCTCCAGTCATAATGATCCTTGCCAGGGTGAGTCCAATACTCCAGTTGGAACGGAGTGGTGTCGACAAAGAAAAAATCCACAAGTTCTGACAAGATTAGGAATAACACCACACATTTCAGTCTTGCTTGCCTTGTTGCAGTTTTATTAGGAGATTAGTAATCCTCTCCAGGTTCAAAAGAATTTACCTGAGTTAACTATGACTGATCTCATGCAAATGAATCGGTCGTCAATCTTTCTCAAGACTGGGCTAAGCTGTGCGAGTGCATTGCCCCTGTAATCATGATTTCCTAGAACTGAAAAGGATAATGCAGTGTTAGTTCACATAAATTTCGTCATCGGCTGTTCATGTCAAATGGTAAATAACCAAGAAAAATGCATGGTGGAAGAACATGGAAGATAAATTACCTAAGTACCATGGCTTCTGTAAGCTTTGAGCTGTATAGATATCGGTGAACGATTCTTCAAATGCCTGGTCACGCACGCCCTTGAGGCCGTTCTTGTAGAAGTTGTCCCCGGTGGATATAACAAAGTCGATGCCGAGCTTCTCCCCGACCCTTCCCATCTACATAAGAACATAAGAAGATTGGTTGCAAATTTCTCCGGTCACAAGCTATTGGTGTTATGAATGAACTTGGTAAAGGAGCAAATATCAAAATATCACTCTTTTTTTCTATGCAAAATATTCTAAACTATATTTTTTAAACAATGGCAGGGCCTGTACTAAAGAGGGCCTAAGTAATTAAATTCATCGTGAAATGTATTTTCATAGAATATACCTACTCCCTTCGTTTTTGTACATATGACATTAGCTTTGTCCTAAATCAGATATTTGTATATTTAACCATCCATTTTTTTTAAAAAAATAAAGTCCTAAGATAAATGTTTACAAATTCACTATGAGAAATACCTTGATAACATATAAGTCATATGTTGTGAAACTATAAGAATTTGTTAAGATGAATAATAAAAGAAAGCAATGTTTGATTTAGGATAAAACTAATGTGACAAATACTTGGCGGATATGTGGCCACTATTGTCGTTGTCCTCCCTTTTCGACAGATGCTTTGCTACCGAGTGTGTCATGGTCGCTCCCTTTGCAGATGCATTGATGCAATGGGAATCTTCATCTTGGCAGATACTTGGCCACCATGGTCTTTGTTGACGGATGCTTTGCCATCGTTGCTGCTGGATGCTTGATTCTCTTTACTGGTCAGATACTTTGCTACTATGGCTTTGTCTAATTTGTAGGCGATCATTGCATTGTTCTATTCTAATCTTGTAGTCTCGAATAGTAGCTTTTGGACGTTGAGGACAGTCGTTCTTTCTTTCCTTTCTTTTTTATTTAAGTTGTATTTCAGGTCACTCACCCCTTGCTTAGTGGTTGATGGATCAGGACCTAGAATATCCATCGTAGGAGAGTTTACCTAGGCCCGACTCGTGGTTCGCTTGAAGGCACGATACAAGGCGTAAGAAGATCAAACCTAGTCAGACATTAGGAAAGATAGCTATGTAATAAAAAATAGAACTCTCCTATTATATCCGACTAAAACTATATTATGCACCTGTCCTATGGACTATACAAAGAGAGGCAGGAACACCCCTTCTAATCACATAATATCATATAATCCAATGCACGAGCAATATGTCTAACTGGACTAAGGTATTACGCTATCGAACGGCCTAAACAATTGTCCCGGATAACATCATGACATGTCGTCGATTAACAAACATCAACAGTGGCTTGTAATCTTTTGATATGAGTGCTCTTTCGTAATTGCGTTGTATAATTAACTTTTCTTAATGATAAACGGGCTATATTACCCGGCGACAAATACAAAACTAATGTGTCATTTAAAAGATAGAGAGAGTATTTATTATACTTCCTCCATTCTAAATGGTAAGTCGTTTGATTTTTATCTTAAGTTTGACCACTCGTTATATTCAAAAAAATTTGTATAAATATAGTTAAATTTAAGTCATTCTTAAAAATTTTATTAATAAAGCAAGCCACAATAAAAGAAGTGGAATTTTGGATAAATTTTTGAATAAAACGAGTGGTCAAATTTGATGCTAAAAAAGTAAAACGGCTTACGATTTAAAATAGAGAGAGTAATAAATATTAAAAGTCTTCTTTTATAAACTTAATCAAATTTAAAATAGTTTTACTTAGGACAAAACTAGAGTGAGATTTTTTTTTTGTTTTTTTTTTTTTTGTGAAGAGCAAGTGCCGTTAGGCCTAAAGTCCGTTTTTGGTACACTATGTGCCAATGGCTGGAAAGAAAATGCATGTGACTATTCCTAAGTCAAACATTCTTAACTTTGACATTAATTTTAGTAAATCAATGTGATTTCACAATATATGAATTATACATTATGAAAGTATTTCTTAAACTTAATCTAAAAGCATAAATCTTATGTGGGTCACCCATATGTTTCATGTTTAAAATGGATGGTCAAAGATAGAAGTATCCGAGACCTAAGCTGATACTATATGACATGTAAAAGTAATTCGATGGAGTATTTGACTATTAATTAATTAGTTTGGAGGCAGCATGATCAATCTCTGCTTTGTGGCTAGAATACTAGCCTGATGCATCATGCATTACGACGCACGCAGACGCAGATGACGGGCGACCATTTCAGGCACGTACTACTACTAAACAAAGACGAATCGTCACATGTCGGACAAAACTGTTCTAATTTTGATCGGACAGTGACGAGCTTGAAGGCCAAGGTGTTTCAACACAGTGATAACTTGCAGTAATCGGAGCTCGCAGTGCATAAGAATTATTACCTGGTCGGCGACCCGGGACTGGTTGTGAGTCCCCTTGCGACCCCAGTCCCCGACGACGAGCAGCCTCAGCGACCCGTCGCCGCTCTTGGCCGCGTGCTCCAGCCGGGGCAACTCCGCGGCGGCCCGCGCGCAACAGAGCGCGGCCACGGCCACGGCCACCAACGCGAGGACCGCGCCCATGCCCATGCCAGCAGCGCCGTTCGCCATCGCCATGGCCCCGGGGCGCCTCGAAGAAAGAAGAGGAATATATAGGAGTTACTAGCTGTGAGTGTGACACAACACAACGTCACAACGAAACACAGAGGTTTGGAGGCTTTCGTGTGGCATCCGCGCCCTCACGCTCACGGCGCGCTTGCGATTGCGATTCGGCGCCGTGGAGTGGGTGGCACTCACTCGGCCGGATCAACCCTGGTTACAGGCGAAGCACTCGTCAATTCTGATGTAGTCCAGATCCGAAGATGATTACTCAATGATGCACAGTAGTAGTAGACTAGATTCGGAGGGCCAATCGCGCGCCGAGCCTGCCGCCCGGGGGGGGAACCGTGCGAGTGTGCGACGGTTAGGTCGGCCCATGCCGGCTGCCGCTAGCCTCCATCCGACGATGGCATATTCCCGGGCAGCTAGGAATCAGAAGAAGGATACCCTGCATGTACGTAACGTAACCTGGATTGGTGTAGACTGGCTCAAGGGTCAACTTTTGTCAAGCTAGCGCCTACTACCTGATCTTCGATCCGTTGCGACAGGGAATATTCCAGGTACATGCTCCGTGTGGGTGGAGCGCGCGGCGGCGGCCGCTGCTCGTGCAGATGCCAGGGTCGGTGCACACGGGCTTCGCGATTAGTTATGGCTGTTAAACCAAAGTTGAAGACTTATAATAGTTTATGCTAATTTCTTGTGAGAAAAAAAACATTGTTATATATGATTGAAAAGAAGTCAAAATAAATGTTTATAATTTAAAGCGAGCAGAACCATGAACGTGTACACACACCTTAGTTTTAGTTATATATTTTTTTAGGGTTTACGCTTGTTAAATCTAAATTAGTTATAACTAAATTAAAATAAATTATAACTAAATCTAAAGTTAGTTATAGATTCAAATCTGCAAAAAAAAAAAATTGTATTAAAGCATACAATATTATATATTAACTTGTAGATTTATTCATGTGGATTTCAACAAAATTTAATTTTTCATTTTATGATTTTTTTATGATTTACTATGATTTTCAAATATTTAGCTAAAATAAATAAAAAAGACAAAATTACCTTTAAAACCGCTTATAATCAGATCAGTGAGGTAAAATATATGGTTTTAAAGTTGAGAGACGTGATTTATCCAGTTTTGCTATTTAGGAAGAAAAGCGGACTTTCGTAAACGTTTAGGGGAAAAGTGGACCTTTTTTTTTACAGCTTCTCATGTGAAAGCCCAAGAAACGGAAGGAGCCCATCGTACTCTCACGCTTCTGTTTTCTCCGGGTTAGAAAGAAGAGCAGACCCGAAATAAACCGGCCCGTGGACACGCAAGAGCCTAACGTCCAAGTCGTCGTGAGCCCAACGACCTGCGAACTTTCGGGCCTATCACGAGCACCGCGCGAGGATCCGGTGCCGGAGTGTGTGGAGGACTTGAGCGGCCGTGCCGCCGGCGCCGGGCCACGGCTTCGTCCGGCTAGAAGCCGCGCGGCGGCAGGGATGCCCGTGGCGACCTCTGTTCCTGGGCTTCCGCGTGGGCCCATGCGCGCGCTCCGCCAGTCCCCTCCGCTCCGCCGATCGACAGAAATTTCACCCCTTCGCCCTTCCCACGCCTGATCGTCCCTTGTCCTAGTCTGATGAAATTTGCAATGGCTAATACCCGGTGTTCTTTTCCTGAGCCGGGCTTTTCCCCATTTCCATCTCATACTACTATCTCCATGTATGATGCTATATACATCAAACTCTGAATTCCCCGTATTTCCATTAGTTGGGCAAGAAGAAACAGCAGTTCGCCATGTAGTGGGGCTACAGTCCCGCAATGTCTCGATCGTTGGCAACTTGTCCGCAATCTCATTGGCATCACGAGAGTAGGTCCTTGTTTGGCACGGCTCCACTTCACTAGTGAAGTTATTATTTTTTTTCTCTGGCTCCATAAACAGCTTTATTGGTGGAGTTCGAGCTATTTTGGTAAATCGTTTGGCAAAATAGCTCCACGTATAATGTGCTCTCACAGGGATGAGGTGAAGCCGGGAGAAGCCACTATTTTTAGCTCCTTCACATCCAACAGCTCTGTGAGAGCATGTTTTTAGGGGATTCATCGGTGGAGTCATTTTATTTTACCCCGTTTGGCAGAAAACAGCTCTAAACGGCTCTTGAATCCGCTGCAGAAGCCCTACCAAACGGGGCCTAACAATTTCATGAGAAAATTATTTGTTTGGTCGTGTTTTGATCGAACTTTATTATTTTGCACTAAAACAAAATTCGCTTAGTTTTTTTTTCCTTTCCGACCAGACCAAAATATTTTAAAAAATCACAACTCTTCGATACGACATCAGATGAAGATGATTTTTATATGAAAATTATAGATTTCGACGAGATCTACAACTTTATAGTTTTTAGTTTTTTCATTTGAGAAAGTTTAAATGCTCAAAAAAGTTAATATATTATTTTAATTTTTTGAGCATATGAATTTTCTCAAATGCAAAAAAATTAAAACTATAAAGTTGGAGATCTCATCGAGATCTATAATTTTCATATAAAAATTATCTTCATCCGATATCGTATTAGAGAGTTATGATTTTTTCAAGTATTTTAGTATGGCTGAAAGGGATAAGAAACTAAGCGAATTTCGTTTTAGGGCTAAATAACAAAGTTCGACGAAAACATAGCCAAGAAACTAAATCGAACTTTTTTTAGGGCTAAATAAATAATTTCCTCCAATTTCATTGGCTGACGCGGTCTAGCAGTTGTGTGAGCCTGTACGCATCACAGCCAATCCGGACAAGACCACTAATAAAAATGATTAAGAGATATATGTCGTTAGCATATATCCATAAAACCGACAAAGGTTTAGGCTTAAACTAACGCGCATGATTAGCTCGGGGTACTCACTAACTCAGCTCTGTTCCTCATGTTACCCAACCAACTAATGATCCCTTAATTGCAAAACATAGCCCTCACATGATGTTAGCTTAATCATGTAGTTTATGGTCTATTCTTCCTAACTTTTTACACCTCCCGCAGTCGCTGTTCCTACCGCAATGACCATGGTCGGCAAATGCCAAGTCAATTAATGGTAAAACCTTTAGGTGTATGCAATCAGACAACCACAATGATCCATCTGATGCCCTCCCAACCCTGCAATAATCCTGGTTCGTAACTATCTTCAGTTTGGTTTGTCTCGATCCACCTCAGTCCTCAACCTATGAGCGATGACCGGCAGCACCGATGGACCAAAGGGGAAGCTGGCGACTTTGTAAAGTACTCCTAAGTGTAGTCACTTACTACAATGTTAGATCATGTGATGACTAGCAGGGATAAATTTAAGGTTTGTTGCAGAGGAAGGACAAATTTAGCATCTGCAATGTGCTTTATATCTAACTTCTGTCAGGCAGGCATGACATAAGCAAGTGGCTCCGCCCAAACTATTGCCCAAGATGCTAAGCTATGATGCAACTTGACTAGTGACGTTGGCTCCTTGAGCAGCAATGCCTCATCTCAGGCCCACAGTGAGAGTGGGAAGTTGGGATGGTCACATGAACATACAGAAAAGTCATGATGGATCAGTATGACAAAATCAGGCCGAGCTGAGGGAGCAAGTAGAAGGTTCAAGAAACACAGGCCACAAGAACTGTGAGCTAAGCAATAGCCTATGTGGCTTTGTTCTCTCCAGAATATACTGAGAGAGTAAGAGTTATGTAAGAATTTTGCGCATATGTGACTATCAGATGCTGTGGTGGCCTTATGATTCAGAAAATATTATATACCTTGAAACCGTCCAAGATATGAAAAATGAAAAACTGAAACACGGCCAACAAAAATTAGCTGATTAGACAAGGCACTTACATTATGTTATACCGGCTAGACTGCGACCAATTTTCAAGATTACAAATCCCTGCTGTGGTAACTACTAACAAGTTGCACCAGCGATTGCGATCGAATTAGTTTTCTTGGAACAGCCGACCGTGTTGTTCAGGCATATGATTGTGAACACATTTTGACTCGGTGGCAATTTGATCTCCACCAAGAATTGATTTTTAGATTAATGTAAACGATAGCTCAATAGCTTTGGTCTAGTTTGTATCATCCTGGCTAGAAATTGGATAAGCTAGGGGACAAGGTGGTTACATAATACACAGTATTTCTTGAGCATTAGTATACGTACAAGTAGAAGTCGTTGGTACTTAACCTGTGATAGGTTTCTCTCTGGAAGGATCCAAACAGATATGGTAGGCATCACCACTTGCAACTTGCTGGGTTCTAAATTTCTGTTGCTTACTCTCTCTTCTGACTAAATGCATATTCCAAACCTGAATGGTTAAGATAACAAACAGTGGATTATTTTATTGACCACTGAAGCGCGCAGCGTTATAGTTTCATGTGTCTCTTGATATCATGCATGACAAAGGTTTATATATTTGCAACTTGCAGTGAGAACACTTGGTAGTCAATAAGACATCTGGCTTGCACAACTCCATGGGCCACTTTCATAAATATCTTCGAGCTTCTTTGACGTGGATTTTTGGCCTTCTCTGATCCAATCAAAGTGGATTAGTTCTCGGAGACAGTTTTTATTTGATTCGATTGAATCTGAAGATTAATGCAGTACATAGGGCAGGCACAGCTTGGATGTAGTCAGTCCTCTGGATGTAGTAATTCCTTAGAAAGAAACAAATCTAGTTTTTTTTAAGTGCATCAGCATTTTTAGTTGTTGGCCACTGATCTGATGGATCAAGGATGATAGAAAGCACAGAGGGCAGATTGGACGATTGGCCGTTTGGATTGAATTGAAATTGAGATACATGCTTACAAGAGTTGGTGGCGTGTCCCTACTTATATGGCAGTGGAGCAGCCAACCAATACAGTATATTTCTAGTATAAAGTAGATGCTAACTTGGTTTTCAAGCCACCTACCAAAAGTTAGGTAAAAACGTAAAAGTTTAGGAAAGTAAGATACAAGTAAGTAGGCTTATCTAACAATCTCCCCCTAAACCTAGTACTAGGTGATCTGCTTCACGCCGATCCTCGTCCTCATCTCCTGAAACTTGGCCTTGCCCAACGACTTGGTGAGAATGTCCGCGAGCTGATCAGTAGTGGCGATGTGGCTGGCCTTGATGCTCCCGTCCTCTAAGCAGTCCCTGATGAAGTGGTACTTGATCCGGATGTGCTTGCTCCTGTCGTGAAAGACCGGGTTCTTGGCCAGAGTTAAAGCAGACTTGCTGTCTACCTTCAGCTCCATCACATCCACTTTCCTGCCTAGCAGCTCCACGAGCAGCCGAGACAACCAAAGGGCCTGTGTTGCTGCAGTAGTGGTGGCAATGTACCCTGCCTCGCAGCTCGACAGCACCACCACCCTCTGCTTGATCGATTGCCAGCTGACCAGGCAATTTTTCAGAAAGAACATGGTTCCACTGGTGCTCTTGCTTGTGTCAATGTCACCAGCAAGATCACTGCCGCAGTAGCCGACGAAGCACGGCCTGCAGGTGCTCCAGCGTGGGCCGTTCCATGAACCGGCTCATGTACCCGACAGCGAACGGTAGGTCCGGCCGGGTATGTACGAGGTACCGGAGGCTGCCGACCAGCTGCCGGTAGTGGGTGGAGTCCACCTCCTCCGCCTTGCTCTCACGGCCGATCTACAGCTTCTCCTCCATCGCCATGTGAGCTGGGTTGCAGCCAGTCATCTCGCCGAGCTCCAGGATCCGCTTGGCATAGTGAGCTTGACGGAGGGTGATGCCAGTATCGTCCTGGCGCACCTCGACGCCGAGGTAGAAGCAGAGGAGTCCGAAGTCGCTCATGTCGAACTTCTTCTTCATCTGCTCCTTGAACCTTTTCACATCTTCTTCATCTGCACCGGTGATGATGAGGTCGTCGACGTAGACTCCGACCAGCAGAGCAGAGCACCCACTGCTCCGCCGGTACACCGCTGCCTCATGCGCGCTTAGGTGGAAGCCCATCACCTTCAGAGTGGCGTCCAGCTTCGCGTTCCAGGCACGCGGCGCCTGCCGCAAGCCATAGAGGGCCTTGCGCAGGCGGTAGACCTTGTCTTCCTTTTCGGCGATGGCGAAGCCTGGTGGCTGTCGCACGTATACCTCTTCCTTGAGGTCGCCGTTCAGGAACGCCGACTTCACGTCCATCTGGTGGACCTTCCACCCTTCCTGAGCTGCCAGCGCGAGGAGGACACGAACTGACTCCATGCGTGCCACTGGCGCGAAGGCATCATCGTAGTCCACCCCCTCTTGCTGCACGAACCCCCTTGCCACCAGCCTTGCCTTGTGCTTGGTCACCGCCCCCTTCTCATCCTTCTTGAGCTTGAACACCCACTTCAGGGTGATCGGGCGATGTCCCGCAGGCAGGTCCACGAGCTCCCAAGTCTTGTTCTTCTCCACTGACTGGAGCTCCTGCTTCATGGCGGCCTCCCACGTAGGATCACCCTGTGCCTCCTTGTAGTTGGTGGGCTCGCCAGCATGCGAGAGATGCAGCTGGGCGAAGAGTCATGGCGCCTGCTCGGAAGGAGCTCCGTCACCGAGGATGTTGGTCATCCGTCAGTAGCGAAGAGGCTCATCGTCGTAGAATGCATCCAGACGGTCCTCATCATCCTCCGGTGGGGTGGCGAACTCGATTGAAGTGGTCGGAGCCGGTGCCGTGGTCGGAGTAGTGCTCGGAGACTGCTCGGCAGTGCTCGGAGGCTGCTCGGCGGTGCTCGGAGACTGCTCGGAGGTGGTCGGGGATGTGGTCGACTGCTCCCCCGGAGCTGAAGACCGCGTGGTCGGAAGGGTCAGAGTAGAGGTGGTGCTCGGAGGAGAGGACGCCGGGGTACGCGGTCCTTCCACTCCATTCTCCCAGAGGTGCTCAACGACGAACTCCCAGTCCGCCGAAGCGTTCTCGCCTTCCTCCTTGGTCCAGTCCCAACCACGGCTCTCGTTGAAGACGACGTCGCGCGATACTCGCACACGCTGGGTGGTCGGGTCGAAGACGCGGTAGGCCTTGGCGCCGTCAGCGTACCCGATGAAGATGCCGGGGCGGCTGCGATCGTCGAGCTTCTTCAGCTGGGTGAGGTCCTTGATGAATGCCACGCAGCCGAATGTGCGCAGGTGTTCGACCTCCGGTAGCATCCCATGCCATGCCTCATACGGCGTCATGCCCTGCAGCGCCTTTGTCGGAGACCTGTTCAACAGATACACAACGGTCACTACAGCCTCACCCTAGAAGTGTGCCGGCAGTCCTCGCTGCTTCAACAGTGCTCGCGCCATGGCGACCACCGTCTGGTTCCGCCTTTCCACGATGCCGTTCTGCTGCGGCGAGTACGGGGCGGAGTAGTGGTGCTGGATGCCCTCCTCGGCGCAGTACGCCGTGAGCTCGGCGACGGTGAACTCGCGGCCATTGTCGGTGCAGAGGGTTCGCATCTTCTTCCCGTTCTTGTTCTCCGCCATAGCTCGGAGGTGCTTGATGGCGTCGGCGGCGTTGTCCTTGGTGGTCAGCAGAGCCACCCACATGTAGCGAGTGGCGTCGTCGACGAGCAGCAAGAAGTAGCGCCTGCTGTCGATGGTCGCCGGTGTCACCGGGCCGCAGAGGTTGCCGTGGACCAGCTCAAGTGGTTCCCGTGCTCGGTACTGGGCTTCGGCCGGAAACGGTGCTTTGCGATGCTTGGTGATGACGCACGTGTCGCAGAACTGCTCGACGTGGTGGATCGCTGGCATCCCGCGCACCATGTCGTCCCTGGACAACCTTCGGAGTGCGTCGAAGTGGAGGTGACCGTAGCACTCATGCCAGCGCCACTCCTCATCATCCTTCCGAGCAGCAAGACAGAGCGGCTTCGCGGTGTTGAGGTGGAGGATGTAGAGGCAGTTGGCACTGCGCCGTACCTTGACAAGCAGCCGCCGTTGACGATCCTAGATCCTCAAGATGCCGTCCTCGATCTCCACCTTCGAACCTCCTTTGTCGAGCTGTCCGAGACTCATGATCGAGTTGTGGAGCGCCAGGATGTAGTAGACGCCGTGGAGCACCCTGTGCTCGCCGTCCTTGCCCTCGAGGATGATGGAGCCAACACCATGGATCTTCACCTTCGACTCGTCACCGAACCTCACGACTCCCTGAGCCGATGTGTCCAGGTTGGTGAAGAGCTCGCGGCGCCCGGTCATGTGGTGGGTGGCGCACTGTCCAGGTACCAGCCGTCAAGCTTCTTCCCGTCGCTGCCGATGTTGTGGAAGGCACATGCTCGCGGCTCCTCGAGCTCGATATCGGTACTTAGTGCTCAGAGGGTCGAAGCTTGAGGCTTGCTGTACCCTTTCTCCTCGATCTCCAGGATGCCGTGGACAAGAAAGGCCGCGCCTTCCCCTTCCACCTCGGTGACATTCGCCGCTCCACGCTCCTGGTTTTGCCGCGGATGAGGGCAGTCGCGTGCCCAGTGCCTGGTGCGGTTACAGTTGAGGCAGGTGTCGTCTTGGTTCGCCTTGTGTTCACCAGCCGCACCACCAGCCTTGTCTGCTTGTCCTCTGCCACCGGCACCACTGGCTCCATCGCGCGGCTTGTTCTTCTTGCCGCGGGGACGCCGGCGCCGATCCTTGGACGATCCTGTGCCCTCCTCCTTCTTCTTCTTGTCGAAGGCCCGCCACTGCTTGGCGGTGTAGAGGAGTTTGCCAGAAGCCGCCTCCGTCTCCGGCGCGCACTCGCGGTCCTGGACCGCCTTGAGCCGCCCGGTGACGTCCTTGATGGTGTGCGTCCTGAAGTTGAGCATGGTCTCGATCGAGTTCACGATCTGTCCAAGGCTCTTCGGCATGCACCACAGGAGCTTCTCCACCGCTCGTTCCTCGTTGAGGTCGGTGTCGGGTACCAAAGTATGGGATACCCAACTTCAACGCAAAAACGAGCAACCTCAGCGCAGCCTGGCCCAAACATGGCCAGCCGAAGTCCACGAAAGCTACGCGCGTGAAGGCCCAAAGTGGCCTCCCGTAAGGCCGGGCGGCACCCTCGGGCGCCGAATCTCCGATTCGCCCGAGCCTCCACGAGAGGGCTCGGGACAGCGGCACCTGCGGACGCCAAATCTCCGATTCGCCCGAGCCTCCACGAGAGGGCTCGGGATAGCGGCACTCTCGGGCGCTAAATATCCGATTCACCCGAGCCTCTTCATCCTCCTCGAGCACGATCTCTCTAAAGGCATCCAATGCGCAATTGACGTCAGCAGGGCAATCTTGGACCGCAAGGGACCCCTCTGACCACTTTACAGGCGCGGCCCCACTGATTAGACGCCATGAGGCGACGGCACCCCACTCGTGCACGCCCTCCGTACCCACTTCCATACCTCCTCCGGAGACTGATACGACGGTTCCACTCCTCCCACTCCGTCTAAGGACAGTCAACCAGATGACGCCCCTTGTTGACGGAGAGATTCTCCAACTACGACAGAGACAGCTCCTGCCCATAACGCACGAGCCTTGCAGGAACGGGAGAGGTGACGGCTGTCCCACCGACCTGAGAGTATGGGCAATGTGGCAACAGGACCGTTCGCCCCTCGGGAAGGTACCGCGCATGAGAGGAAAATATGCCCGAAGGAGGACACCCCTAATGACCGGTCCCGTCACGCTCCCGACGGCAAGGAAGGCTCCCGAGCCTCAAGAGTCAATCTTTGAGAGTCAACCAGTCTTCTCGTTGCACTGTGCAGGACTGGACGCGAGGCCATGAGGCACCGCCACGCAGCAAGCCACGTCCCATACACTGTGCCACCTTGGAACTCAACGATCAAACAGTGGAAGATCAGTCGAATGACCGAAGCCATATCGCCGAAGCGCCAAGACGATGGCATGGCTGACGATGGCCACTAATCACCTCTGCTCCCACCATGCTGAAGTATCGTCATCATAAGTCATTGCATGTAACTCTAGCTTCTCCCTTGTAACTATAAAGGGAAGGGCAGAGGCCAGTCACAAGGGGGGAGACGAAAACTCATGACACCAACATACACACAACACAACTACACGAAAACGAAAGCATCCTCTTCCTCACACAAGAGACTTGGGATTCACTCCCTCTCTCGACTCAGCTTGTAACCCCCTATTACAAGCACCCCGGTGCAAGGCAACACGACTCGCCTCTCCACTGGACGTAGGGCCCTCTTGGCCTGAACCAGTATAAATCTTTCGTGTTCCTCCTTGCACACCATCCGAAACCTCAACCGCAAAACACAAGTTACTAGCCGGTGTTAGCGCCCGCCAAAACTAGCACCGATAGTTGGCGCGCCAGGTAGGGGCCTTTTGCGTGTTGACGTAGGTTTCGATTGGCAACCCGCTGCACCACGCTTCCCGCTGGTGCGGTGCTCCGGTTCGGGACTCTCGAGTTCATGGCCACCGGCGAAGGGCTCGAGATGGACCTGCACCCGACCGGACCCCGCGTCCTTGTCATCCCAACTCTGGCCTAGCAGGCGGCCGGAGAAGGGACCTGTGCAACGCTTCCACCCGCCTCAGAGGACAGGGGAAACGTTGCACGCCGCCCCTGACAGACCAGGAGGAGGAGGCGCAGAGTGCCAACCAACCTCCGGCTGCCAGAGGTGTGGCCAACCTGGCACCCCCAACGGGGGAAGCCAATGCTGCACTAGCTGCTGTCCCGGGATCTCCGGCACTAGCGGCCATGTATCCGCTTATTGCCCGGAGGACGGGCGAAAGCGAAAACACGACGTCGGCCGAACTTTCTCTCCGCCCTCACCAGGGGAGGGGAACGATACCGTCGTCCCTCTTTGGGCTCCAAACCGCCATGGATGCCCACGTTCGTGCAGTTCGCGCATTATTGCACGAATTGTCGGACACTCCAGTTCAGTGCCTCGAGTGCCTGGATGGCCTCGTGGGAGACCACGTGGCGTCCTCACCGTCATCCCCTGGGGAAAGTGCCAGGACGCATGGCGGTGGGGAAATGGATACCACCATCAACCTCACCCCTCGAGAACACTCGGAGGGATGGGACCGTTATGGCCGGACCTCGTCGTCTCGTCACAGCTATAGCGACGATGATGACGAGTTCTGGGCAAATGTGGACTTCGCCGCCCACACCGACGGCTCGGGGGACAATACCCTGAACGTTATCTCCAACTCAGACAAGTCCTACATCGACCCCGCTCGGGAGTGCTACAACTTGATGCACCCCGATGTGGGGCGGGTGGAGGACGTCCACTCGGGGGACAATGATGACGTACCCCCTCCATTGCAACCCCAGCACCAACAAGTCACGCCCCCTCCAGCGGCCCTGCGACCTCAAACCCCGGAGCTAGAGCAGCTTCGAGAGCTTGAGGCGCAGATGGACGAGAACCGCTTGCGCCTCACCCAACTGCGAGCTACGCTGGAGTGCGACAAGCAGCGGAACGATGGAGGAACAGCTCGGCGTCGAGCCCGAGATGTTCAGGCCCGAATCGTTGTTGACGATGGGGCCGAGACGCCGGGGGTCGCCCCCCGGGCAAGCCGAAAGCTCGCGGAAACAGCGATGCTGCTCCGGAGCATACCTGAGCCCTCCACCAAGGAAGCACGACAGCTTAGGGATCAACTCAAGGACCTCCTGGATGATGCAGCCGTCCTCCTGGCAGAAAGCTCGGTGTCGCGACACCGTGGCGGCATAGCACGCCACGAGCGCGAAGCCTTGGTTCGACCCGAGGCTCCAAGGGCCCCGCTAGTCCACCAACGGCTTGGCAAGGACGTTGACGTCTGAGCCATTCTGCAAGCCCGCGGCCGGCGGAAGACTGACGGAGCCGCGCAAGGCTATAGCGTCCATCGGGGCGGGCGCTATGACACGGATGAGGATCGTGAACCCTCACCCGAGCCCTCAGGACCTCGCGTCTTCAGCGAGGCCATCCGAAGGGCCAAGTTCTTGCCCCGGTTCTGACAGCCAGCCAACATAACCAAATACTCGGGGGAACGAACCCCGAGCTTTGGTTAGCAGATTACCATCTTGCGTGCCAGCTTGGCGGCGCGTAGGATGACCTTATTATTATCCGCAACCTCCCCCTGTTCCTCGCCGACTCTGCAAGAGCTTGGCTGGAGCACCTTCCCCCACGGATGATCTTTGACTGGAGCGATCTGGTTAAGATCTTCGTTGGGAACTTCCAGGGTACGTACGTGCGCCCTGGTATCTCCTAGGATCTCCGCAGCTGCAAGCAGAAACCGGGCGAGTCCCTCCGGGACTACATCCGGTGCTTCTCCAAGCAGTACAACGAGCTGCCCCAGGTTGCCGACTCCGACGTCGTCGGAGCATTCGCGGCAGGAACTTCCTGCAAGGAGCTAGTTCACGAGCTAGGGCGTCAGACGCCGACCAGCGTCGCCGAGCTCATGAAGATTGCTACCAACTTTGCCTCAGGGGATGAGGCAGTGGGAGCTCTTTTCTCTGACCCTAAGGGCAAACGGAAGAAGGAGGCCCCCGAGGGCACCTCTTCCCAAGCCCCGACCAACAAGAAGAAGAAGGGGAAGGGAAAGCTCCCACCACGCAGCGACCCCTTGGTGGCGGCCACCGAGCCCAAGGGAGCACGGCCCCCTTGGGGCCGTTTTGACGAAATGCTAACCAAGCCATGCCCATACCACACAGGTCCGGTGCATCACACGCTCGGTCAATGCGTAATGCTCAAAAAGCATTACGGCCGGCAAGCGTTCAAGGAGGAAGCCGGCAAAAAGCCCGCCGAGGACCAGGAGGACAAGGACGGGAAAGACGACAACTTCCCGCTCATCGACAAGTGCCTCATGATCTTTGGTGGGCCAGGGACCGCCCTTACACCGCGCCAGCAAAAGCGCGAGCGCCGAGAGGTCTACTCTGTCGGGCCAGCGACACCTCTCTTCCTCGACTGGTCGCGCGACGCGATCACCTTCAGCCGGGATGACCACCCGGACTACGTCCCGTCGCCAGGACGTTACCCGCTCGTTGTCAACCCCATCGTCGGCAACACGAGGCTCACCAAAGTCGTCATGGACGGAGGTAGCGGCCTCAACCTTCTCTACGCTGATACCCTCGATTCGATAGAAATCAGCCGCTCGCTCCTCCAAGTCACGACGTCCCTATTCCATGGGATAGTACCCGGAAAGAGCGTGCAACTCCTCGGGCAGATCGACCTGCCCGTCTACTTTGGGACCCCTGACAATTTTAGGAAGGAGGTTCTAACTTTTGAAGTGGTGGGCTTCCGCGGCACCTACCATGCCATCCTCGGGAGGCCGTGTGACGCCAAGTTCATGGCGGTCCCGAACTACACCTACCTCAAGCTCAAGATGCCTGGGCCTAAGGGGGTCATCAACATCGGCACATCGTTCCAGCACGCGTACCAATGCGACGTCGAATGTTGGGAGTACGCCAGCGCATTGGAGGACTCGGCTCTCATCGCCGACCTCAACCAGATGGCGAAGGAGGTCCCCGACCCCAAGAAGACCATGGGCACCTTTGAGCCCGTCGAGGGAGTGAAAGGGATTCCCCTCAACCCGAGCTCCGCCGACGGCAAGGTGCTGAAAGTCAGCACCACCCTCGACCCCAAATAGGAAGCCATGCTCGTTGACTTTCTCCGCAAGCACGCCGATGTGTTTGCTTGGAGTCCCTCGGACATGCCAGGCATCCCAAGGGAGGTCACCGAGCACTCCTTGGACATCCGGGCCGGGTTCAAGCCGGTGAAGCAGCGCCTGCGCCGATTCGACGAGGAGAAGCGCCGGGCCATTGGGAAGGAGGTGCAGAAGCTTTTGGCGGCCGAATTCATCAAGGAGGTCTTCCATCCAGAATGGTTAGCAAATCCTGTTTTGGTTAAAAAGAAAAATGAAAAATGGAGAATGTGTGTCGATTACACTAGTCTAAATAAAGCTTATCCTAAGTATCCATTTCTATTGCCTCGCATTGACCAAATAGTTGATTCTACTGCTGGTTGCGAATGACTTTGCTTTCTTGATGCATATTCTAGTTACCATCAGATTCGTATGAAAGAGTCCAATGAATTAGCGACTTCTTTCATTACTCCTTTCGGCACATATTGTTACGTCACCATGCCATTTGGCCTCAAAAACGCGGGTGCAACTTACCAGCGCTGCATGCTCAAAGTTTTTGGGGACCTCATCGGGCGGACCGTTGAGGCGTACGTAGACGATATAGTGATAAAATCTAGAAAGGACAGCGACCTAGTAGCCGACCTAGGAAGGGCATTCGACTGCCTCAAGAGTAAAAATATAAAGCTAAACCCCGAGAAGTGCATTTTCGGGGTCCCTCGGGGCATGCTCCTCGGGTTCATCGTTTCCGAGCGTGGCATCGAAGCCAACCTGGAAAAGATATCGGCCATCACCCAGATGAGCCCGATCCGAAGCCTCAAGGGTGTGCAAAAGCTCATGGGGTGTCTTGCAGCCTTGACCCGATTCATCTCTAGGCTTGGTGAAAAGGGGCTTCCCCTGTATCGGTTGCTGAAGAAAAATGAGCACTTAACCTGGACCCCCCGAGGCCCAGGAAGCCCTCGAAAGGCTGAAAGCTCTACTTTCCAAAGCACCGGTCCTCGTGCCGCCAACGAAGGAAGAAAACCTCTTGTTATATGTTGCTGCCACTAACCAGGTTGTGAGCGCAGCAATTGTCGTCGAACGACGAGAGGAAGGGCATGCCCGACCGGTGCTACAGCCTGTTTACTTTATTAGCGAGGTCTTATCCGAAACCAAGACGCGCTACCCTCAGATCCAGAAGCTGATGTACGCAATCGTCCTCGCTCGGCGCAAGTGGCGACACTACTTCGAGTCACATCCTGTGACCGTGGTGTCATCATTTCCCCTTGGGGAGGTGATACAGAGTCGTGAGGCCACGGGAAGAATCGCCAAATGGGCAATCGAGCTCCTGGGCGACGGCATCACCTACACGCCACGCAAGGCCATCAAGTCCCAGGTGTTGGCGGATTTTGTGACAGAGTGGACCGAGACACAGTTACCACCACAGCTCTCCCGGGACGAGTACTGGGTCATGTATTTCGACGGGTCGTTGATGAAGACGGGTGCCGGCGCAGGCATCGTGTTCATCTCACCCCTCGGAGTCCGACTCAAGTACCTCCTGAGGCTGCATTTTGCTGCTTCCAACAACGTGGCGGAGTACGAGGCACTCGTCAACGGACTTCACATCGCCATCGAGCTGGGCATCAGACGCCTCGAGGTACGAGGCGATTCTTAGCTCGTGGTGGACCAGGTGATGAAGGAGTCGACGTGCCACGATGCAAAGATGGTGGCCTACTGCAAGTTGGTGTGGCGGCTCGAGGAAAAATTCGACGGCCTTGAGCTCAACCACGTCGCGCGTAGGTGTAACGAGGAGGCCGACGAATTGGCGAAAATCGCATCTGAAAGGACTTCTGTCCCGAGGGGGGTGTTTGCCAACGACCTCTACAAACTGACAGTCGACAACGACCTCTCGGGAAGCAAGGAGAAACGAGATCCCAAGCGTCCCAAGGGGCTCCAAGCCGTCCCGAACCTCGGAAATCACTCGGGGGCTGCCGACCCTTCGGGAGAAGGGCGACTCCCGGCCGAGGCTAAGGATAGCAGCGACGCCAAGGCTGAGGCGATGGAGGTCGACACTGAGGCGTCGGAAGCCGAAGCCGAGATGGACGACGACGAACCAGACTAGCGCGAGCCACTGGTCAATTGGCTTGTCCGAGGGATCCTACCCTCGGACAAGACCAAAGCTCGGCGGCTGGCACGTAAAGCCAAGATCTACAGAATGGTAGACGGAGAACTTTACCGACGAAGTCCCTCGGGCATCCTTCAGCGCTGTATCCCCTTCAGTCAGGGCAAACGCTTAATCGAAGAAATACACGCTAGGGCCTGCGGGCATCATGCCGCATCGAGGACCCTCGTCGGCAATGCTTTCCGACAAGGCTTCTACTGGCCAACAGCCATAACAGACGCCACCGAGGTAGTACGCTCCTGCGAAGGATGCCAGTACTACGCTCGGCAGACACATCCCCCGGCCCAAGCCCTCCAGACGATCCCTCTCACCTAGCCTTTCGCCATGTGGGGACTGGACCTTGTCGGGCCCCTCCAAAAGGCGTCCGAGGGCTTCACCCACCTGCTTGTCGCCATCGACAAGTTCTCCAAGTGGATTGAAGCTCGGCCACTCACGCAGATCACCTCAACCCAAGCGGTCCTGTTCTTCGCTGACATCATTCACCGATTCGGCGTCCCAAACTCCATCATCACCAACAACGGCACACAGTTCACAGGGAAGAAATTCCTGGTGTTCTGCGACCAGCACCACATACGAGTGGACTGGTCGGCGGTGGCCGACCCAAGAACAAATGGCCAGGTGGAGCGTGCCAATGGCATGATCCTCCAAGGACTCAAGCCCAGGATCTTCAACAGGCTGAACAAGTTTGGCAAGAGGTGGCTAACCGAGCTTCCCGCGGTGATATGGAGCCTGAGGACTACACCGAACCGAGCCACGGGGTTCACGCCCTTCTTCTTGGTCTATGGCGCCGAGGCCGTTCTCCCCATGGACTTGGAGTATGGTGCTCCGAGGGTCCGGGCCTACGAGGAACAAGGCAACCAGACCTCTCGGGAAGACACGTTGGACCAGGTCGACGAGGCACGGGACGTCGCTCTGCTATACTCAGCCAAATACCAGCAGTCTCTTCGCAGGTACCGCGCTCGGCGCATCCGAGGCCGAGCCTTCAATATAGGCAACCTTGTATTGAGGCTCAAGCAGGACAACAGGGGACGTCACAAGCTGACGCCGCCATGGGAAGGGCCTTTCATCATCGCCGAGGTGCTGTGGCCCGGGACCTGGCGAACGAAGAGGGAGAAGTCTACAGCAACGCCTGGAATATCGAACACCTACGTCGCTTCTATCCCTGAACCTTGATCGATTGAATTGTATAAGTCATGAAATCAATAAAAGGAATTATTTCGTCCTTCTTTATATTGATTTTAACCTAACCCGACCCTCGGGAACAAGCGAACTCGTAAGGTCCTGCGCATAACAAAGTGAGGCTCAGCCTTATCTTTAAGGCCGACCCTCCCTCGGGGGCTAGGACGGGGGGAACCCCCGACTCTCCTGAGCCGCAACGAAAAATTCGAAACGAAAAAATTTCAAAACTCGCTGAAATTTTTTCCTTTCCCGAGCACATCTCCCACCCAAGCCAAACCGAGGCTTATAAAGCTCGGAAGAGCGAAAGAAGTCCCAGAGGACAGAGCTGGCCAAGCCGCGGGACCGTCTACGCCTCCGGACTACGACATCCTCACTCGCCACTCCGCTTCCGAGGGATAACTCGAGCTCGGAAGAGAACTAATAAGATCGACGTTCGGCAAAGGCAGGAGCCTCGGGAAAACTTGGCCAAGCTTTCTTCTTAAGTTTTTTTCCTCTCATCGAAACTCTTAGACCCCGGCTGCGTCTACGCCCCTAAAGCTACGATACCCGGAAAAGTCTCCCGAGGCTCGATGGCCATGGCACAGAGTCGGTAGAGGAAAATACTTAAGAGAAAAGTGCCGAGAACGAACAAAAGGCAAACATGGAATAATATTTACATAAACCGCATGTTTGTTCCCTGCTAACTACTCACGACAAATTTTTTCCGAGGGCACGATGGCCCGACTTCTTTTCACGGCAGGTCCAGGGGAGGGAGCTCGATCTCGGGCTCGAAAAGGCTCGCCAGCTCCTCTGCAGGCGTCCTCATGGAGTCCTCCAACGCCAGGAGCACCTCGTCATCCGCCTCAATGAAGCCCTCACTGACGGGGCCGGCGTCAAAGTTCTCGTAATGAGACTTGGCGACCGCCAGCGTCTTTTGGACTCCGGTCAGCTGGGCCTCCTTGACGTGGTCACGGACACTGCCATGAAGCGCCTCCTGTCGGCTGCGGAGCAACATCCTCGAGGGCTCGCCGCCGCTGCCGACAGAGTCACACAGGGCGCGTGCCACCCGCTGCAGCTACTGGCTGTCGTGGACCTCGCCGTCGTAAGCGGCCTGCAGAGCTGCAAAGGTATGAAACAAGAAAATAGACAGGGTTTCAGGCGGCAAGCAACGAAGACGAACGAAGCAAAAAGAGCTCGACATAACGCATACCGCCGGTCTCCTCGTTAGCCAGCCGCACCGCCTCCCGAGCCTTCGACGCCTCGCTCCGCACCAAGTCAACCTCGCCGACCGCCTGAGTGAGGGCCGCCTGAGTCTCCTTCAGGTCGTCGGCCAGAGATGCGGCGGCGAAGGTCTTCTCGGCGGCAAGCCGCAGGGCGGCGTCGCGCTCCCTCGTCGCCTCGGCCAGGGCGCTCTCCAGCTCCTGCGACCGCCTTGTCGAGGCGGCGACCCGTCCTACCGCCTCCGCAACCTCCTCCTTCGGGATGGCGTTGCTGACGCTCACCTCGGCAAACCGGGAGGTCACGGCGGCGAGCTCGCTCTGGGCACGGTCGAGCGCCCTCTTCTTGAGGCCGAGCTGCGTCCAAAGGCCAAGCCCACCGCGGAGGAAGCGGGACTTGTCCCAGGAGGTGCGCATCAGGCCCTAAGAAGGAAGGAAAAAATGACAGCAGGTAAGTCGAGCACTTACATGCAGGAGAAGTTACAAGACAACTGACGCTCACCCGAAGCCGATCTGAGAGCTCTGTGTCGAGGACATCGGTGACCGCGTGGAGGGTCGCCGCCGAGTCGGACCCCAACTCCTGGATGGCGTCCCACTCGGGGCCCTTGAGGTCGTCCCGAAGCGAGAAGACGGGCGGCCCCTGAGGGTCCGCCCGATCCGCCCACTCGATCCGAGAGGACGTCAGCTCCTGAGGGGGCGGGCCCGTCAGCGCCAACGCCCAAGGACCCTCCTCGTGAAGAGGAAGAGCCCTTGCTGCGGCGTTCGCCGCCGCCGAGTCCGCGGCGACCGGTTGCGCGATGACGTCAACGGTCGGCTCCCACAAGGCGCCTCCAGAACCGACGACCGGAGTCCCGGGGGCAGGCGACGGAACCGCCGCCGCAGCAGTCGAGGATGCGGTAGCCGCAACATCGGACGGAGTCACCCTCCCCGCAGAAGGTCCCTCCGACGCCGACGTCAGACCCACGGGAGGGTGAGTCTCCTCGCCCGAGGCGCGGGCTCTCTCCCCGGCCGTGTCATCTCCCCGGATCTTCAGCACCTTCTGGTGAGAGACCCGGAGAGATAGCCTGGACCGCGCGCTGTGGTGGCAACAAGAAAAAGGTAATGACATTACGATTGAAACAGAACTCCGGCAGAAAAATCACACGAAAAACAACTTACGTGGTCTTCGGCACCACCCTCCTCTTCCTACTCACCGCCCCGGAGCCGATCGGAACGGCAAGCTCGGCGGACGAGCCGGCCCCCGCCGACGGTGGACGAGTGGCCAGTACCTCGGCATTGCGCTCGGCCCCGCTCCGTGGCACGGACGCCGCCCGCTCGCCCGAGGGAGTCTCGATGGTGACATCCCTCGGCGGGGGCATGGGTGGCGGCACCTCCAGGCCCTCCCACCTGTGGCCGTCAGGGCGATTAGCGACGCGTCGGCGGGGAGGGTCCGCCGAAACAGGGGACCCTCGGTTCCCCCACTGGAGCCTCGGGGCATCTCGGGCGCCGGGCCTGAGCATGTTCCCGGCCCCTCTGGCCAAACCACGCTGCTGACGGCGGGCGGAGCCCCGCCTCCTGATGTCGCCCTGCCAGGAGCCGCGTCCTTGGATGTTGTCTCCGGCAGGTTTGCCCGAGGGTTCGGATCACGAACCCCAGCACTTCCGCCGGCGGATGCTGACAACGAAGCCTTTCTAGGCTCGTCAGCGCCCACCGCGGGCTTTGTGGCCACAAGCGGCCGGTCAGACTCCATCAAATCAAAGATGGAAAAATCATCTTCTTCTTCATCATCGTCGTCGTTGTCGTCATCGGTGGGGGTATCCACCTCAGGCTTCCCGGCCTCCCTCAGGCGACGGCGGCGCTAGGAGGACTCCTCCACCTTCCGCGCCTTCTTCTGCTTCCAGGCGGTCACCTTGTCCTTTCTCACCTTCTCCGCCGTGGCCTGGAGGCGGTTCTGGGTTCGCCTCTCCTTGTCCTCCGAGACGGGCGGAAAGGAAGCCTTCCCGGTCCTCGAGAGGCCCTACGACGAACGAAGGAGAAAGGTTAGGAAGAAGATGGGGAAACCAGCGGTCCGATCAAACGAACGACACTTACCAGCGCCGGGAAGCCCGCACAGGGATGCATAGGCACCTGGTTCACCTCCTCCCAGGTGGGATGACCCCCCACCATGTAGCCGACGCGGCGCATGACCTCCGCCTCGCCAAGGTCACGGGCCAGCATCGCCGTGCCTTCCCGCTGCGACCCGGTCACCATCTGATGGAGCGCCAGGCGGCGCTCCATCAGAGGTAGCACCGTCCGCATGTGGAAGTTCCCTGCCACGCCGGTCCCTGTAAGGCCCCTTCTGTTCAACTCCTTGAGTGCGTCGAAGTAGATGGCCAGGTGCTTGGACTCCTTCGACGGGCACCCCCACTCCCATTGGGGAAGGGGAGCCATGAGCGCCCTTCCCGTGAACTTGGGGAAGAGACCCCCGTCGTTGCGAAGGTAGAACTAGCCACTGTGCCACCCATTGTTGGAGAAGGGGGCCCTACAGGGGATGTACGACGAAGAGCGGATCACGAAGCCGCACCCCCCGCGCGCTGGATCTCCCGCGGCGTCCTCGCGCCGACCGACTTGGTGTACCAGTCGACGCGGGAAATGCGGCGCCACAGGTTCCAGTGCGGGGGCACCCCGAAGTAGCCTTCACACAGGGCGGCGAAAATCGACTCCTGTGTGATGGAATTCGGGGTGAGGTTGTGGAGCGCCAGCCCGTTCTCGAAGAGGAGGGCCCGGCAGAAGCGGCTCGTCGGCGAGCCAAGCCCACGCTCGTGGTAAGCAATGAAGCTCACCACGTACCCCTCGCCGGGGTTCGGCTCCTCATGGTCGCGCGGTGGCACGGCCCACTCCAGGTGCTGCACGTCGGTACGAGGACACAGTAACCCTAGAGTGACAAGGCGCTCCAGCTGCGCCTCCGTCACAGTGCTCCTCGGCCATGACTCCAACCTGAGGACACCGGCGGCGGCCGCAGCAGCGTCGGTGGCGGCGACATCGGCGGTGGCGTCGACAGCGGCGGAGGAGGAATCCATGGCAAGCGAAGGGGGGAAGGGCTGCGGGAAGAACGACGGCCGCGGCAACGATGGCTCTAGCGAGGAAGCGAAGGCGAGGAGACAGGCGACGGGAGCGAGAAGGCGAGCGGCCGTGCGAGCAAATGGCTAAGGTAAAAAGAAGGAAATCACGATCTTTTCTTATATACCTGAGCCGTGATCTGCAGTGAATCCGCCGCATTAACTACGTGGGACCCGCCATGGTCCCCACATCGCCGCCATCGCCGCGCACGCAAACTGCCTCGACTGAGCCGAACCGTCGTGTCCGTCAGGCTTCGCGCCTCAAAAGGTGAGCTGAATCATTACAACTGTGCACCTCGATTCTGCCAACATTCTCTCCTTCCCAACGAAGGAACCCCAGGCTCGGGCGCCCGTTACGTTCCTAGGGGATCGAAGACTGGCCCATGGCGGCTCGAATAGTCAGCCCAGAGAAGCCGAGTTAGGGATAGCTAGTGGATGGGTCACGGAAACGGCCAGTATCCCGACGCCCGAAATGTCACAAGGGACATCCCATGCTGTGTCCAAGTCCCAGTAGCGAGTCGGTTATGGAATCCCTCAGTGGGAGGCATCATGCCCTCGGAACCCATCGAAGGGACCCGACATCCACTAACTGACCCTCGGGAAATATTTGGAGTGTTCTCAGGCCGCTAGCTGACCCCCAACGAACGGGGCACGGACCTCCACTTGGACCAACCCGTTTGTAGCTCATCGAAAATGCCGACTCGCGCCCCGGCGGGAAAGTCGAGCAGGACCAAACCTTCCTCGTTCCGAAAAAAGATCGCGAAGGTCGAACTAACAAAGGACAGAGAGGACCGAGTCGACCTCTAGTGCAAAAACGAAGGCCCGGGAACCTGCTCTGCACCTCAGAAATACCACCGGATAAACTCCCTTTATGATGGGAGGCTCGGGGGCTGCGTTTCCGAGGAATCACTTACCCTTGATAAAAACCCGAGCGCGCGCAACTACGATTTTCAACCTTTGGAGGGATATAACATCCCTCCAAAGCCTCGGGGGCTACACCCAGCGGGTGCGCTCACGCGCACCCACCGGAAACTATCTTACCCTTTACTGTTTTGACAGGCAAAAAGGTTTGAACCTGTGGAGGAGTACCATCACTCCCCCACAGGCTCGGGGGCTACACCCGCCGGGTGTGCTCGCGCACACCCAGCGGAAAAGGCATCTACTCCCGACCACAACGATAGGAAGATTTGAACCTGTGGACGAGTATCATCACTCCCCCATAGGCTCGGGGGCTACTGTCGGGTACCAAAGTATGGGGTACTTAACTTCAACGCAAAAACGAGCAACCTCAGCGCAGCCTGGCCCAAACAAGGCCAGCTGAAGCCCACCAAAGCTACGCACGTGAAGGCCCAAAGTGGCCTCCCGTAAGGCCGGGCGGCACCCTCGGGCGCCGAATCTCGATTCGCCCGAGCCTCCATGAGAGGGCTCGGGACAGCGGCACCCGCGGACACCAAATCTCCGATTCGCCCGAGCCTCCACGAGAGGGCTCGGGACAGTGGCACCCTCGGGCGCTAAATATCCGATTCGCCCGAGCCTCTTCATCCTCCTCGAGCACAATCCCTCTAAAGGCATCCAATGCGCAATCGACGTCAGCAGGGCAATCTTGGACCGCAAGGACCCCTCTGACCACTTTACAGGCGCGGCCCCACTGATTAGACGCCGCGAGGCGACGGCACCCCACTCGTGCACGCCCTCCGTACCCACTGCCATACCTCCTCCAGAGACTGATACGACGGTTCCACTCCTCCCACTCCGTCTATGGACAGTCAACCGGATGACGCACCTTGCTGACGAAGAGATTCTCCAACTACGACAGAGACAGCTCCTGCCCATAACGCACGAGCCTCGCAGGAACGGGAGAGGTGACGGCAGTCCCGCCGACCCGAGAGTATGGGCAATGTGGCAACAGGACCGTTCGCCCCTCGGGAAGGTACCGCGCATGAGAGGAAAATACGCCCGAAGGAGGACACCCCTAATGACCGGTCCCGTCACGCTCCCGATGGCAAGGAAGGCTCCCGAGCCTCGGGAGTCAATCTTTGAGAGTCAACCAGTCTTCTCGTTGCACTGTGCAGGACTGGACGCGACGCCATAACGCATCGTCACGCAGCAAGCCACGTCCCATACACCGTGCCACCTTGGAGCTCAACGATCGAACAGTGGAAGATCAGTCAAATGACCGAAGCCATATCGCCGAAGCACCAAGACGATGGCATGGCTGACGATGGCCACTAATCACCTCTGCTCCCACCATGCTGAAGTATCGTCATCATAAGTCACCGCATGTAACTCTAGCTTCTCCCTTGTAACTATAAAAGGAAGGGCGGAGGCCAGTCACAAGGGGGAGACGAAAACTCACGACACCAACATACACACAACACAACTACACGAAAACGAAAGCATCCTCTTCCTCGCACAAGAGACTTGGGATTCACTCCCTCTCTCGACTCAGCTTGTAACCCCCTATTACAAGCACCCCGGTGCAAGGCAACATGACTCGCCTCTCCACTGGACGTAGGGCCCTCTTGGCCTGAACCAGTATAAATCTTTCGTGTTCCTCCTTGCACACCATCCGAAACCTCAACCACAAAACACAAGTTACTAGCCGGTGTTAGCGCCCGCCAAAACTAGCACCGACAATCATTGTCACCGTTGATCGCCATCTGCTCCATCAGGCCGGTGAGGCGCAGCGCAAAGTCCTCGACTTTCTCCCCGGGCTGAAAGGCCAAGCCTTCCTAGTCCCCTCGGAGGCGCTGCAGCGTAGCACGAGGAACGTGTTCTCCTCCAACGTGCCTGGTCGCGATCGCCTCCCAGGCGAGCTTGGCAGATGGCTTGTTGGCGATGGCGGCCCCGAGCTCCGGCGGGACTGCAGCACAGAGGGCCTCCAAGGCCCGCTGATCATCTGCATAAGACACCTCACCGTAGCGGACCGCCTCCCAGAGCCCGCGCGCCTGAAGCTTGACCTTCATCAACAGGCTCCACTCGTGGTAGTTGGAGCGGGTGAGTTGTGGCCACTTGCCTCCGGCGTCGCGGTACACCTGCATCACCGGTGATCGGCCACGCCTCCCGCGGCGCCGATCTGGTGACGGCAAGAGACGACGGTACCGCCCTGGACTCCGCGATCCCTCCCGCAACCTGCCTGCCTCCTCCTCCATCATCTCCGCGCGGATCGCGGAGGCCGCGGCCACCGCGGCCTGGGCCGCGGCTGCTGCTGCCTGCGTCGCCTGCTGCGCTGCTGCCTCGGCGGCGGCGAGACGCACCTCACGACTCTCTGGGATCGCGGCCTTGCCGCCGATCTTGGAGTCCGAGGAGCTCCTTCTACTCTTGGCTGCGGCTGCTGCTGTGGCTACACGGTCTGGAGGTGGAAGCCATGGAGATGGCGGCGGCGGCGACGGTGGATTAGGACTCTCTAAAACCCTAGGCTCCGGTACCAATTGTTAGCCACTGATCTGATGGATCAAGGGTGATAGAAAGCCCAGAGGGTAGCTTGGCCTATTGGCCGCTTGGATTTAATTGAAATTAGGATACAGGCTTATAAGAGTTGGTGGCGTGCCCCTGCTTATATGGCAGTGGAGCAGGCAACCACTACAGCATATTCCTAGTACAAAGTAGATGCTAATTTGGCTTCCAAGTCACCTACGAAAAGCTAGGTAAAAACGTAAAAGTGTAGGAAAATAAGATACAAGTAAGTAGGCTTATCTAACACTAGTCACAACTAATAGAAATACCCACCATTTTTATGAGTAGTTACTATTTGTGATGGAAGCAGTATGCTTTCCGAATATTGAGTCGTCTCTATATGACTTCTCTGGTCAAAATAGCATGCAAACACAATTGCTCCCTGAGTTCATTTTCATGCGCTATTCATCGGACGCAGGTGGATCCATTTATCCATATTTTAACGGAACCTTAAGGTGAGATTAGGCAGGGTCATCTTCCATGTCTACATGAATGGAGCAGCCTACTCTGACGTTTGCATACCTGATCACACAAATATGTAAACCCGGAAATATCTTTTGCTACAAATTGACTGTGATGAGACATATACGATGGAGCTCCTGTCAGTGAGAAAATTTGAGTTCAGGTACCAACCGTTAACGTCCTTGTGACAAATACTCAACAGTGGTAATCTTAGCCATTTTTCTATTTTACCCACCTTTGATTAATGCTTTTGGCTATAGTATGTTAATACCGAATAATTTCTCCCTCGAAATTACTCTCTTTAATAGTTAGCCTGAAATAGTTACCTTATCTTCCTAATCCTTGATAAGGTTACATGTGCTTCATGGTTCATTTGTGCATAATAAATACAGTTAGCTGCCCAAACTGCAACTTGACTTAATCATCTATCTACCAAACCAAACACTTTATTGGTAATACAAGAATGTTATGATTTTTTTTTGACAAACCAAGAATGTTATAATTGTTTATGTGACAACAACTCTTTATGCTACATATAACACTGAACTGAATCTCTCTTTTTGGTTAATTATTTGCTGAAAGCTGCAAAAGGGTTATCACAAAAGACATAATAAGGGAGTATCTTTGCAGTCCTGGGTACAATTATAGTTCAGAAACTGACATAAGCACAAAACAGTTGCAGCAAGGAATGATTAATAGATTGGGCTCTCTCTTTTCTCTATAAAAATGGGATGAGCTTTCACCGAAATATATATGGGTACTAACGAGGAATCGCACCTATGGGGATCATTATGGTCACTAATGCCTTAGCTTTTTTATGTATTAATTTACAAAGTTAGTTATATAATCCTGTGTGATCATTGTATAGCTTCTAGTTCTAGGCTTCTAGCTGCTGCTAAGCTGCATGTCAAGAATACCTCTCCCTTTTCCCACCTGCGATCGCACTTTTTCCTGTTTCAGACAATGATTGTTGGCTAAACGACATTCAATAGGACTAATGAAACAGATGGAAAAGAAGGGCGAAATGAGGATAGCTCAGGATCAGATGGACGATGTATCGTGCCTAAACTGTAGCTGCTCATTGTTCTGATGGAAACTCAGCCACCATCCTTCAATTTGTATTTGCGGATTCTATGGATCTTCATAAAATCCAAATCGAAGAACATCTATGTTATTTGCAAGATTTAGATGATGTGGAAGCTTAAGAGTGGAAGGTATATTCCTTATTCAGATTACTACTGGGAAACAAGCCATGCGTAAGTTGTGCAAGGAATATATTTTGATCCACATGAAGGTTCCATACAATCATTTGAGAGGTTATTTTAACCTTTCTCAGCCCGGCTGTCATGAGTCGGCCCTTTCTCTATATGTTTAAGTATTGCAGCCTCAAGCCTTTCTGATTGTCATTTTCTACGAAATACTCTGTCTACTTTCATTTTGCTTTCTTTGTTCATAAATGTGACAGAAACGTGCTAATGAAAATAATCGAATTTAAATGGATAGATGTTTTTTGAACAAAAGGAACAGGTAATTCTATAATGAGCCACAGTTCTATACTTTCTTGGTGCTTTGTGTTTATCGTTTCAAGAAGTATATGGATTTTTTACTTAAGCCACAACCGTAACAAGTTGAAACTATAAAACATTAACCTTCAAAGTATAGTGTAGGTGCACAAAGGAACAGTAATGCAATGGCTTCGGTCAAAACAGCATAAACAATATATTGCAGGAAAATAGACAAGAACGTAATCAGATTTGATAGACGACAAGCTGCGGAACAAGTATTACCGAATTGACGGATGAACTATGAAAGGCAGAACGACGCTACAAATGGGTCTTATTAGTTAGCATAATTCATTAGGCTTTTTGGCAGCTTGCAAACATAATCCTGCGGGAGTTAGCTGGAAGGCAACATCAGAACAGTATCTCAGAATCATATATCTAATAAATTGATATTGTGTAAACCATGTACATTGAAATCTGCAATGCATCCTATCTGCAAATACGCTTTGTTTTGACTTGCAAGGCTAGCAGCATCTGGGAATCATACATCCTAACTCAGAATTTAAGTACACTGTATCTGAAGCTAAGTGGCAAGTATGCATAATAATTAGTGAGTAAACAAAGAACTTTTAACTTTTATATGTTATAAAATCACGTATATTGGTAGACTTTGATCACATAGTTGATAAAAAACATCAACATTGCCAAGTTAAAATTGCTTGACACAAATTACTGTATAGTATAACACACACAAAAAAAGGGAGATCGGCCGACGAGTGTCTGACGATGCATGATGTGATATATTCTTCAATCTGACACGGAAGATATGGCACCAGACACAAGTTGATCAAGTTTTTCTTTTTTGAGATTCAAGTTGATCAAGTTGAAGCTGAGCGACCTGCAGACCTCAACCTCCCTATCCTGAGTCTACGTATACTAGGCTCCAATGCTTAAACCACGTGCAAGGAAAATAGTAATATGTTTCTAAGAAATACTCTATAAAGTACTATCATACAGCTAGTTGATGAGCATACAAAAGCTACAATTTTTTTGCAGGCATCCCCGTCCACTGAAGACACACAATCTAATCGCTTGCTGAAGTGGCCCATGTATATTCATCTGATCTGTTCCCTGAATACATCCATTTTTCAGAATATAATATAATATGAGCATTCACATTTGGGATCATTTTTTCAGGGAGCTTTTTTTCAAATAAAAAAACCCATGGACTTGAGATGTTAATGTACTGGCGCATTGCCAATTGTGAATTGTGATTGCAGGAGCTGATTTTTGGAGTGCACGTTGAAGGACCGAGTAAGACGACTAGAGGGGGGGATAGGAGCCTCAAAGATTTCTTCCAAAATATTCAAGAAGCTACTGTCCTAGACACGATCCCAAGAAGCAATCAAACCATCACGAGATATCCACGAGCCTATGAGAGGTTGGATGACACAAGATCACAGCGGGATACTCGGAAACACCGGAGAAGACGCGGAAGCAAAGCACAAACGAGTGTTCACTGCCCAGACCCGGACTGTCCGCGGTCTAGGTGCGGACTGTCCGCCGGCACGTCCTGACAAACAACAGTAACTGCACCCGAACTGTGGACTATCGGATACTTTGCGTCGGACTGTCCGCCGTAGACAATCCAAAGAAAACAGTAGAGAAGAGAGAACTTTCCACTGTCGGGAACGCAGGGCCGGACTGTCCGCGAACTGAAGCGGACTGTCCGCCGGCTAAAGTCCCAAAAACACACTTCTCTGAAACCTTACTGCTCACCGTCGGGAAGTAGTCCCGGACTGTCCGCGGTTCACCAGCGGACTGTCCGCGACTGGGCAACCGAGCAGAGCCTTGGCTCCACTGTGCTCGGCCCCGACCTCCGGACTATCCGGCCCCTAGGCCCGGACTGTCCGTGACTGGACAGAGAGCACCGAAAGCTCGACCCAAAAATCACCCTCACCAACAAACGAAGAGGATTTGATCAAACGGAGATGAACTACCACAATTTTTCGGCCATAAGGTTACTAGGTAGTCTAGAATCAACTCCCAAAAGATCAAGACCCAATTCGAAATGAATCAACGGCAAATCGAATCACCCCCAAACTTGCTCTTGAAATCGCCCATGATGAAGAACACGCCCTGTCGGTGCTAGTTTTGGCGGGTGCTAACACCAGCTAGTGAATTTTTGTTTCGCGGTTGAGACTTCGGATGGTGTGCAAGGGGGAACACAGAGTTTATACTGGTTCAGGCCAAGAGGGCCCTACGTCCAGTGGAGAGGCGGATCGTGTTGCCTTGCACCGGGGTGCTTGTAGTGGGGGTTACAAGCTGAGCGAGAGAGGAAATTGCTCCCAAGTCTCTTGTGAGCGTGTAAGTGTGTACAAGTTTTGCAACGGTAGCTTGTAGTTGTGCGTGGTGAAGTGGGGTGTGTGAGAGCTTGTCCTAAGGCTGACCTCCGCTCTCCCTTTTATAGTCATAAGGGAGGGGCGAGGGCAGCGCGTATATTACTATGCATGTTACACTTGGGAGTAGTCATCACTGTTTGACTGTCGTCAGCCACGGTCTTGTCTCCGCGCTCCAGGGGTATGGCCGTATTGGTTCATACGATCTTGATGAGTTCCAAGGCGGCAATAGTCGTCGTGATTACGGCGTGGCGTAGTGTCACACCCGATGGCTATCCTCCTGCGCGATGTGACAAGAGGGTGAGTCGCCTCGGGGCGTTGTCTCCTGAGGCTCAGACTCCTGGAGGCGTGGTGGAACGGAGCAGGGTGACACCTTCGCTCGGGCGCATTTTCGGCTTTCGGACAATGTTTCCCGAGGGTCAGGTGGGCTCGGATGGAAGGCGTGCTTGTCCTTTTGAGCAGACAGTGCAGTAGGTGCTTTTCCGGTTCTTGCGTAACCCGTTCGTCAGGCGCTTGGGTTGTCGTAATCGTAGTTGGTAGATCCCGGCGCGAAACGGGGCGGCGTACCGTAGACCATACTGGGGAGGGGATAGCCGTTTTGGGTCCATCAAATCCGTCGCCAGGGAAGTCTTGACAGGTGGTATGGCCGTCATGCGCGTGCGAAGCATAGTCGCATCGGGAATCTCGCCTGACGGGACAGTACTTGTAAAGTGGTCAGAGGGGTCCCTTGTGGTCCAAGATTGCTCCGCTGACGTCAATTGTGTTTTGGATGCTTCAGAAAGATTGCGCCCGAGGGGGATGGGGAAGCTCGGGCGAATCGGAGAATCGGCGCCCGAGGGTGCCACTTTCCCGAGCTCTTTCGGGGAGGCTTGGGCGAATCGGAGATGCGGCGCCCGAGGGTGCCGCTTTCCCGAGCTCTCTCGGGGAGGCTCGGGCGAATCGGAAAATTGGCGCCCGAGGGTGCCGCTTTCCCGAGGGTAGGCTGAAACGACCTCGGTTTCCACGAAGAGAAATCCTCAGGCACGCATTGTAATTAAATGGATTGCATCGAACAATCCATAAAATTACCCAGATCTCAGTTGATAACAGGATCCATACATCGAGTTCATAACAGAGTCTTACACAAATTATTACATCGCCACACTGGCGGATTCAACAATTCAGAGAAGCTGATAAGATGCGGAAGCGATTCATTCTTCACGGCCAACTTGAGTGTAGCACGCGACCCTACTCCTCCCAATCGTCTCCATCGAAGTCGTACTCTTTCTCGTCACCTGACAGCAAATTTATCAGTACGTTTTGTACTGGCCACGGAGCCCACCTATGATAGCGGTTGCTTTGTGGAAAGTGGATGCAAGGCTGTACAAGCAGACCTATCGGCTGTGGTTTCCTATGCATGTGTAATTATCATTTTAATAGTCAAGTTTTTGTTTCATTCAACTCCGCCCACTTCACCCAATCCGTTCCAATCCCATCCCATACACCATCTATCACACACCTCGCACTCATTCGGCAGGCCCAACTCCCTCTCGGGCCTGTCTCAGCGGCACACTGCCGCATCGGGCACACTGCCGGAAAAATGTCATCCAGGGGGAGAAGAGAACACTCACTACACTAGTAGAAGCTTCACAGGAAAGGTCCATAGCCGACGAGTCGGCATATGTATCGATCGATCAACCGCACACTCTGCAGAGGTTTCACTACTCACAAAATTAGCCATCATAAGTGTTGCGCAAACACCTAGACAGAATTCTGGGTGCTTGCTTGCCTAGGTCGATGCCACCCTACCACTCAGCCCTGGGGTATTCCGGATCCAACACCGTTATGCTGAGACTGGGAGACGCAGTACCGGGCCCATCCAGTGGTACTGCGCATCTAGAACGGAACGAGAACCCATCGACCGTCTCCGCCCACCCTTATCACCTCTCAACCTAGCAGTAGTGGCATCGTCCTACCAAGTAGTACAGCCGTCTCCCGCCCATTAGAAGCGAGTGAGTAGAAAAGGATTCCCATGAACCTGAAACTAGTCCATCCTAGGTTTGACCAAGCAGGCATCTTCACTTAGGGGATACTCTCCCCGTGCCATCACAGCACTTCCGTCCACGGGCTTCAAACCACCAAGGCTATCCCACCCGGAACCTCCTCAACAACTTTACCCGCCACAGGTATCTCGCGTGGGGATGCCCAGGTTGCACCCCTGGCACAACTTGCCCCATGGGCTTGTCTCATATCGCACTTGGTCGACATCAACCCTTACCACGCACCCAAGACGCACGCAGCACTCTCTCCCAGTGGTTATAATCAGGTTCACATATACACCGTCCCAATTCCACCACATAGCACATAGCAAGTAGTAAGTAGTGGAAGAGTAACAGTATTAAAGCAGCAGCTAACCTAGTAGCGGATAGCAGGTAAAGTCTTAACAAGGCAGGGAATTCAAATATACTATCATGCAACCTATGCATAACATATAATCATAAAGCAATGGCAACAATGTCATTAGCAATGCGTAAATAGGATCTAAGGATTTGGTGGGACGTGGTACCTTCGTAGTCATCTCCTAGCTCCTGAAGGTACTCGTAGTCCTCTTCCTCAGTCAGATTCTCCTCCGGCTCTGAAATCGAACATGAAATAGTCGCGTCAGCGACTCCTACAGAGTATTTCAGAAAAATCCAATAAAATAAAGACCCAAATGCACACAAACATAGTCTTAGATTGTATATCTCATTTTTCTGAGAATTTTGATATATGGTGCGCAATTTTTGGACATCTTATGAATAAGTTATGAATTTTCGAAGATTATCCTATTTTCTGAGAATGGAAAAATGGCCGAATTACCGGGGGGTGACACGTGGCAGCACGGGATTGGTCGGGCACTGTTCACGTTTACCAAGTCAATGGACCGGCTGGCCCATGGTCTGCTGACGTCAGCGTTGACTTGGTCAACGGGCTCCTGTCGGGTGGGGTCCGATGACATCATCAAGACGTCGGCATGACGTCATCACCGATACGTGTCAACACGGGGTCGCGCCACGTGGCGGCTTCTGATCCGCAGCGGGGTTGGTTCACGGTGCGCTCGGTGCATCATGGGCGCGCGGTTGCGGTCGGTGGACCACAGGCGGGGTTCATGGTGGACTTGGTGCACCGCGCGGCTTCCCGCAGTGGTTCACGGTGAATCGAGTCTGTGCACGTGCTGCCGTTGAGAGTGGGCACGCCTGAGCTCACACCGACGCCCTCCAAGTGTTCGACGAAGACTCCCAACGGGTCGCCGGCGGCGGTGAGGCTCGGTGGAGGTCGGGTAAGCTCGTCTGTGTCCGGAAATGGCTCCGATGGCTTGTCGCCGGTCTTGCAAAGTGACCAAGGGCCAAAAAATGTTGGTTTAGGTTCTCGGACATAGGATTAGGGTAATTTGGTCGCCGACGATGAGTTCGTCTCACCGACTTGGCTCCGATGGTAAACTGAGGACCTCCAGATGGGTGGTTACACCTTCCCGGCTATCAGCGACAAGGTTTAAGCCTCTAATTAGGCTTGACCGGCCCTGGAACGCCCACCCTTATCGGCAGCGCAACTCTGGCAGCGGTGAGCAACGGCGGGGCGGCTACGGTCGCGGTTTGGCTCGATTGGTTGCGGCTTCCTTCGATTCGCATAGTCAGAAAGTCCTATGGTTCATCGGTGGCGGCTTTGGGGTCACGTCGGGGTCTCCTCCTGGCTTCGGCACGCGGCGGAGCTCCGGTGAGGTCGCGGCGCACACGAGCAGGGCAGAGAGGCTTCCTCTAGTGCTTAGATCCGCGTAGCTGGCTCGAGGGGTCATGGTGGTGCTCCACGACGCTCTAACCTACATGGATACTAGTTGGAAATGCTCGGAACGGGTGAATCGGCGTCGGAACGCGTCGGTGGCGAGCGCGTTCCGCCGAGAACGCGTCGTGCTGCGTTCTCGGTTTAGCAAGGCTCGTAGTCCGAGGGTTTCGGCCGGTCGCGTGAGTGTGTGGTGCAGGTGATCTCCCTGAGCCGGTAAAGGCTCGTGCCTGCGCGTCCCGTGGGCGGAACGCCATAGCGAACAGCAAGGCGAGGTTGGCATGGGAGAGCTCCAGTGACTCACCGTGGTGTCGGTGTAGATGGGATAGTGGGGCCGTGTCGAGTCGTTGCCGTGCAGTTGTTCGCCGTGCCGTGCAGCTCCGCGACGGTGGCTACGTCTCCTCCTCCGGCTCCGGCGTGCTCCGCCGCAGCGGCGCTCCGGCGGTGACTCCTTCTCTGCTCCGCTTCCTCCCTCTCTCTCAGTGGCACGGTGGGATGCAGTAGGCTGTGCCGCAGCGCGGCGGTGGGGTGTGGCATGAGGTCTAGGGCTCCACGGTGCTCCTACTTATAGCCGAGCTCGGCATGGCTTTAATGGCGAACGGTTTCGGCAGATCAGAGGGCTGCGGACGCTTGGTGCTAGGGCTCCGGTCGCGGTCGCGGCGCTCCTTGGTGGCCAAGGCAAGGGGACAAGCAGGGAACAGGCCTGCCCGTGCGTGGCTTGTCGATCTCGTGGGTCCGGGGTCATGCATTTCGTGTGCCCTCCTCCGCGCGAGGAAGAAGAACAGGAGAAGGGGCAAAACGCGGCAGCTGACAGGCGGGGCCGGGCTGGCAGCGGCTGCGAGTGGCGCTGCGTGCGTGTCCGGGCTGCGCGCGCGTGTGCCTACAGGGCCTCGCGCTGGTGGGCCGGCTCGGTGTGCGAGCGCAAGTGAGGAAAGAAGGAGAAGTTCGGGCTAGCTGGGCTGGCCAACAGGCCGGCTGGAATCCTCTCCTCTCATCTCTTCTTTTCCTTTTTCCTTTTCTAATTTCTTTGTGTATATTGGTACATATATATATTTGAACCAATATTCATTATATATAAATACAAGCATAATGTAATATGAATACAAATGTGCAGCATGGATTATTAACTTAATTTGGAAATGTATTAGGATACAAGTGACATCAACACATTACTTATTTGCAAATTAATTCCTACATGCATGCACAAGCAAATAAACTCAAAAATTTTAATTGGTTGTGTGGATTTTTCAGGGTTGTTACATAGGCTGGTATTGATGCGGCATCGTCATGGGCCTCCGTAAGCGCAGCCTTCGCGGGCTTCCACTGGCTTTGCCTGGGCTGGGCCGTGTTGAGAATATGTGTTTTTCATCGAAGTTGGGTACCCCACACTTTGGTACCCGACAGTAGCCCCCGAGCCTGTGGTGGACTGAAGGCACTCCTCCACAGGTTCAAGCTGGCTCTTCCTATCGAGGAGATGAAGTATAGGTCGTTTACTCCGGTGGGTGCGCGCGAGCGCACCTGCCGGGTGTAGCTCCCGAGGCTTTGGAGGGATGTTATATCCCTCCAAAGGCTTAAAATCGTGATTACGAGTCCTCGGGTGTTCTTTGATTTATTTGGGGAGGTGATCCCTTGGAAATGGAGCCCTCGAGCCTCCCATCGTGTAAGGGAGGTCGTCGGTGGTATTTCCAAGGTGCAGGGTAAGTTCCCGAGCCTCCGTTTTCGTATCGGAGATCGATCGGGTTCTTCCCTGTTTTTTCGCTAGTTCGACCTTCACGCTCTTTTTATGGAAAGAGGAAGGTTTGGTCCTGCTCGACTTCCCCATTGGGGCACGAGTTAGCATTTCCGATGATCTACAAACGGGTTGGTCCCAGTGGAGGTCTGTGCCCCGTTCGTTGGGGGTCGGCTAGTGGCCTTAGCACACTCCAAATGTTTCCCGAGGATCAATTAGTGGATGTCGGGTCCCTTCGATGGGTCCCGAGGGCCTGATGCCTCCCACGGAGGGATTCCACTTAATCGACTCGCTACTGGGACTTGGACACAGCACAGGATGTCCTATGTGATGCTCGGGCATCGGGATACTGGCCGTTTTCGTGACCCATCCGCTTGCTATCCCTAACTCGGCTTCCCTGGGGCGACTGTTCGAGCCACTGTAGGCCAGTCTTCGATCCCCTGGGAACGTAACGGGCTTCCGAGCCCGAGGTTCCTTCGTCGAGAAGGAGAATCTATCGGCGGAATCGAGGCGAACGGGCGTAATGATTTGGCTCACCTTTTGAGGCACGAAACCTGACGGACGCGACGGTTCGGGGCAGTAGAGGCCGTTGCATGCGCGAGGCCGACAGTGACGCTGGGATCCTGGTGGGTCCCACGCAGTTAATGCGGCGGATTCGCCGCTCCTAACACGATTCGCCACATGGGTATATAAGGAAAAATCACGATTTTTTCTTTCTACCTTAGCCATTCGCTTGCGCACCCGTTTGCCTTCTTGCTTCCGTCGCCCATCTCCTTGCCCTCGTTGTTTGCCCGAGCAAGAGGCGCCGCCGTGGCCGCCATCATTGTCTTTTTGTAGCTCTTCGTCTTTAGCTCGCCATGGCTTCCTCCCCTGTTGCCACCGATGCCGCTGCCGCCGCCTGCCGGCATACTCAGGTTGGAGCTGTGGCCGCGGAGCACCGTGACAGAGGCGGACCTGGAGCGGCTCGTGTGTAACACCCAAAAATGTGCATCCTTTTAAAATAGTGTAAATTGATTTATTTATGGCAATATTTGATTATCCAACTGTAGGGAAATATTAATTTCACAAAAATAAAATCATAGTAGGCCATACACATGTATGTTGCATTCATGCTGGAGCACTGTTTTATTTTGGTGCTTGGTTTGTAATTGAGTTCAAATATTCAAAATCCCAATTTGAAAATCCTTTTGAAAACCTAAATAGAAAATAGATAAGGGAAATAGGAAAAACCTCCTTCCTTTCTGTTGGGCCCGAGGCCACTCTTTGGCCCAGGCCGAAGCCCAAGCACTCCTCTCCTTCTCCTCTCTTATCTCGGCAGCCTAGCAGCCGGCCCAGCTCAGCCAGCGGGCCGCGCACAGGCGTCTTCCACCCTCTCCCTCTCTGTTTCACTGACTGGACGGGCCCGCGCGTCATAGACCGTGCCCCTGCTTTCCCTTCTTCCCCTGAGCACCCGAAGCAGACAGAGCATGGCAGGCTGCACGCCGCGCCATCCCTCTCCCTATGTGACCGACAGGCGGGCCCAGCGCTCTGTGTCACTGCCGCACGGACCCCACACGTCAGCACCCCCCTCCAGTTCCATCTGTTGCCGCCTGGGACTCAACTTCGAAACGAACTCAGCCGAGTTCGTCGGAGGACGGGACTCCGTTCAATCTCCCGATTCCTCGCCGAATCCAACCTCTCTATCCCTCGCTTTCGGGGGTATATAAGCCCCAGACCGACCCGTCCACAGCCATCAACCCTAGCAGCTGCTGCCTCTTTGCCACAACAACGAACAGAGCTGCCGACGAGTTCTTCCGCCACCACGACCAATTCGAGTTCCCCGGAGCTTCATCCTCGCCGTGAGACCCCTACCGAGTTTTGCCTCGACCTCTCGAACACGCCAAGCCTGTTTTCTTCTCGATTCCTACACTGACACAGCTGCCGCGCCACTGCAGGGTCTCGCCGTCCGCCTCCACCCGTGGCAAGCCGAACCCGAGCCGATTTCGCCCCCTGAAACTGCCCTAGGTGAGCTCGCGCACTCGCCCTCTCTCTCCCGAGCCCTCCCCTGTGTCGAATGGTGGCCCTAGTGCCGTTTTCGTGTTCTCCGATGACCCTTCGGCGATAGCGCCGCCGCACGGTCTCTGTACATGGCTGGAGCACCGCCCACACCCCCTCCCATCTAATCCGAGGTGTCCAATTCGAATCGGACGGCTCCTATTCGCCGATACCCTTTCGGCTGGCGTTTTTGCGAATAACCCCTATAGTTTTTAATGCTTAACCCGCAGCCCTTAGTGTATTCAGTAGATTACGTTTTCTGTATTTGAAGGCTTATTTATTTTCGGTATATATGAAAATGTGTTTTCAGATTTGAAATCAAAACTGTTTTGTTCGTAGTTTCTCCGTTTTAATTCCGATTTGAACGATTCAAATTGCGTTAGATTCGTAATTTGATGATCTACCAGTTAGTACCACTGTTTCATATGTTATTAACTTTTAAAATTTGAGATTATATTTAATCTATTATTATTCTATTATAAATCTTGTAAAATTCATATCTTCCTCGTTTTAAATCCGATTTGCGCAAACTTTATATCGATGTGATCATAGCGACGTGTAGATTTGTTTATAACCTTTTATTTTGTTTTATCTCTATTGGTGTACTGTTCTAATTATAAGCTTTGTTTGCTCTGCATGATTGCCCTGGATGTGTGTATGTTGATTTGGTGATCGAGTATAGACGGTGAGCTTTACGTGGGTGGTCAAGATCAGTACTTCGACAACCCAGATCACTAGGAGTTTGCTGATCAAGGCAAGTATTAGTATGGATCATCCTTGTTGTCCTATTCACCAAATAAATAATTGCATTTGCATGTGTCTTCCTTGTTAACCATAGTTACTTCCTAGTTTTGTTATCCTGTTCCTTGCAACCTATGGGATCATGCATATGGTAATTGATGCTAGTGCATTATTGATATCATGATCATGTAAATTGATTAATTGAATATGCAATAAAGATTAAAAGATGCCTTTTTAGCAACATAGAACCAGGGGATTCGAGCATAGTTATGTGATGCTCAAAATCCTTCACCTTTGGTAATGATCTGTAAGTATGACACCGGGATTGACAGTGCAACTATGAGGGCTACATGGCTCTGGTTTTAGTTAATTATGGGCACCTTTTCTAGCTTGTTAGAGGTTACTGAAAGGCGTGATGGGACCTGCCGACTCGGGTATAGTGCGGCTCCTGTCCGAGTGTGTATAACCTGCGTGACCTTGTGCCACGAAGAAGGGGGGCTCTACATCTGCTTGCCGGGTCCCTAGCGGCCCTAACTTGTTAGGCGAAGTTTTTTGAAAGACTTCATAGTGAAACCCTGCTCACTCACCTTGCTAGTGTTATGGGAGTAATTAACCCGAGCAACTGGGAATCATGGCTCATAGTGAAAGTGCACAACCTCTGCAGAGTGTAAAACTGGTATACTAGCCGAGCTCATGGTCACGAGCGGCCTTGGACGTCTTATGGAGTAGTTATCTTTTGGGGTGATGCTTACTTGTTGCTAAGTCTATTTATTGCTACCCATTAATTATGTTTACTATGATCATGAGAACGGGCTTATTCACTTGTTGCTATCCAACTACATAAAAGATGATTAATTAAAAGCAACCTGCTGTTAAACCTGTGTCAACCCTTTTGAGCCTCATGAACCCATGCTAGTCTTGTTTAGTACGACATGTACTTATGCTTGTTTATTTTTCATTACTTGGTTAAAAATCCTGGATGGGTAATAGATGGTGATAGTGATGAGGACTACCCAGAGGACTACTAGACTTGTGCTTCACCAGTCGACGTCCCTGTGCTATGGAGCTACCGCGAGAGTTATCTTTATTTTCCGCTGTGTAATGACTTTGATATTATTCGCTATGTATTAAACATTGGTTATGATACAATTTATGCAATTTGTTGGCTTATGTGTGTGACTGATCTCTGGGCGCACATAAGTTTATGCATCCCATTTTATCCTTAAAATTGGGTGTGACATCGTGGAGCTAGGGCTCCTACGCCCTCACAATGACGCAGAGCGTCCGGAGTGGGTCGTGCCATCGTGCGACCACGACGAGCCGAACCCCGACGAGGGGTACGTGGTGAGCTTCATCGCCTACTACGAGCGCGGGCTCGGGTCGCCGCCGAGCCGCTTTTGTCGGGCGCTGCTCTTCAGCAACGGGCTGGAGCTCCACAACCTCACCCCTAACTCCTTCACGTAGGCGTCGATTTACGCCACCCTGTGCGAGGGTTACTTCGGGGTACCCCCGCACTGGGACCTGTGGCGTCGCATCTCCCGCGTCGACTGGTACACCAAGGCGGCTGGTGCGAAGAAGCCGCGGGAGATCCCGCGCGCGGGGAGCTGCGGCCTCATGATCCGCTCTGGCTCATCCATCCCCTGCAAGGCCCCCCTCCTCCAACAAGGGCTGGCACCACGGCTGGTTCTACCTTCGCAATGACGGGGACGCCTTTCCCAAGTTTACGGGAAGGGTGCTCACCGCTCCCCTTCCTCTGTGGGAGTGGGGGTGCCCGGCGAAGGAGGCCAAGCATCTGAATGCCTACTTCAACGCGCTCTAGGTGTTGTGTGATCGGGGTTGAAAGAGCATCTAGGATCCCTAAGTGTTTTGGTGATTAATAACAACATGATTAAAGGACTAATGAACATTGTGAGATTTCCAGGTATTTATTTACAGGTGCACATTGATGGTTGAACTATTCTAAATCCATATGAGATTGCAAATCTTCGGTTGTCTAGCTTATATTGATGATTGGAAACAATCTAGGTGAAGCAAAAGACAACAATTATACAATTGAAATGGTATTCAAAGCATGATGTGAAGCATGGGCAATGCACATAAATCTTGATGTGGTGTTAATGGCAAGTGGGCAACTTCGAGGGACTAAGCGAAAGGTGAAGGGAAAGTGACGACTTGACAGCCGAGGGACCTAGCTAGGGTGAAGAAGAAGCCAACTTGAAGTTAGCCATGCAAGTGGTGATTGTCAATGTGGAAGATCAATCAAATGTTCAAAAATGACTTGGATTCGACACAAGTCACATGCTCAAGACGAAGGGATCATGAAAATAAAGTGATGAAGCTCTCAACAATTCAAAGTTCAAAGTGGCAAACTATTTGAAGATCAAGAACAACTCAAGTGAAGGACAAAACAAAATTTGTGTGAGTTGTATTTGTGCTTGCCCCTCTTGGAGAGTCGCATCACTAAAGTATTGAAGACAAGTGACAGTGCTCAAGGACAAAAATTAGAGAGAAAAAAGGTTGAGAGAAAAGGGAGGAAGTGAGAGAGGCAGCTGGCTGGGCAGCCCAACCCGGCCAGGCCGGGTAAAAAAACCGGCCAGGCCGGCTTTCCCGGCCAAGCCGGGTAGGCAACCCGGCCAGGCCGCCTCTCCAACGGCTAGTTGGACTTTAAACTGGCCAACCCAGCCAGGCCGGGTTCCCAACCCGGCTAGGCCGGGTTCCCAACCCGGCTAGGCCGGGTTTGTCGATTTAGCCCCAACGGCTAGTTTTGGAGAGGAGGCTATAAATACCTCTCCCACTCCCTCTTGCAAGGTTGCTGATTCTCCTAATACCCATCCATGACCAGAAAATCCCTCTTGCTCTCTCTACTCTCTCTTTGTGAGTGAAAATATTACAACTTCCTAATCCGTGATTGGTGAGTGAGCTTGAGCCTTGAGAGATTTGTCTTTGTGGCAAGAGTGATCCAAAGAGTTTGTGTGAGCAATCCCATTCTTGAGCACTTGAGCAAGTCGAAGATTCTCTAGTTCATTGCGTTCCTCCGCTTGGAGCTTCGACTCCGTGGTGGCAAGGCGTCACCGACGAGCACCCGTGGGTGTTGTAGGCTGCCTTGGTGGCCATTGTTTTAAAGGTTGCTTCCCCGCTGAAAAAGAAAAGAAAGCTCCTTAGTGAATAAGGTGGAAAGAGACCGTTTCGGGTCCGGCCACGAGTTGACCTTGGTTGGGTCCTCACCGGCTTCCACAACGGAGAGTAGGACACCTTTGGGTGTGCCGAACTTCAGTCAAATAAATCCTCGTGTCTTCTCTTGGTTTGCCTCACCCTTTGCTCATTCATCACACATTTACTTCCATATTCCACTTGTGCTACTCGGTTGTTGTGGTTTGTGTTTGCAGGAGGTGTTTGGATTTGTCCATACACTTACATAAGCCCTACAAGTCGAGTTGTAATCTTAGTGAAGAGAAGAAACGGTTCGAACATCGTTATTCAGCTGTGCAGGTCGGAAGTTCCGGATCATACCGGAAGTTCCGACATGTCGGAAGTTCCGACGCAACCCGGAAGTTCCGGGGAACCTCCTGGCAAAGTCGTGAAACCCGGCCAAGCCGGGTGGCAAAACCGGCCAAGCCGGGTTAGCCAGCCCAGCCGGGTTGAGGAGCCGGCCTAGCCGGTTTTGTCCGGGTGCAGTTTGTTTACTAACCTTTGTCTAACTTTTGAAGAGCCTATTCACCCCCCTCTAGGCATCGATTCGGTCCTTTCAATTGGTATCAGAGCTTGGTCTCACGATTGAAGCTTAACCGCTTGTGAGGATCGATGTCTTCTTCATGTGAGGTACCGTTTGAGTTACTCCGTAAGGATGGCTCAAACTTCTCTTCTTGGTCATCACATGTTCTCAATGCTTTACGTGCTATGGATCCAATTTGTGAGAGTGTTGTAGTAGCAAGCATTCCATGCTTGGTACTCAATGCTCATGCCTTACTCTTGTTTATGAGAACTATGTGTGCAGAGGTTTATAATGATTGTGTAGTATGTGATGGTGAGTACCTCGAGGATGCTCATCTTGTTTGGGTCAAACTTTGCAAAAAGTTTGGACAACCCAAACTTGATGGACAATTAGGAGAAGAGAAATGCTCCACCACCATCACCTCTGCACCCTGCTGTGATGACCTGAAGGAGGATGTTGGAGGCTATGCCGACCGGTTTGCTGCTGAGGGGACAAACCCGGCCGAGCCGGGCATGGAACCCGGCCAGGCCAGGTTGGTCGACCCTGCGGCGAACCAGCTTCTTGAGGCTGATCTTCATCCAGCTGCAGAGTGCTTTTCCTCCAGTCTTTCAGACTTAACTTGCTTCATGGCTAAGCAAAGGCCATTGCAAGTTGAGGATGAGAGAAAGGAGAATGATGAAGAAGAAAGCGAGGGCATTGTGATTGAGGATGATTACTCGGTTGATCATCTTAGTGACAAGGACAAATAAATCTTCATGAAGATTGTCAACCACAATGATAAGCTTGAGATGGCGATTGAGCAATAAAAGCAACTCCGTGAAAGAAAAGATGCATTCACCATCTCCAAGTTGAAAGAGCTAAAGGCAATGACCGAAAGGTACGAAAAATTGTCAATTGAGCATGATTTGGTTACTAAATCTTCTTCTAGTGTTGTTCAACTAGAAAAGAAAAACTTAGAGCTCAAGACAAAACTAAATGAACTTGCTAGCAAATACAACATTCTTGAAGCAAACTTTGTTCATCTCAAGTGCTCACATGATGAACTAGTGGATTCACATATCATGCTTGAAATGGCTCATGAGATTGTTACCACATCGGTAAAATCAATTCAACCTCCTACACATGCACGCACTCATGCACCATGTCAATCAAATATTTCTTGTTCTAATGTGTGTGTTTCTCAAGTAAGCCAATCTTTGATTGAGCATGATCAAATAGAAAACAAAGGAATCATAGATAAGCTTGAGAAGGGATCAAACCTTGCTTCCTCCACAATCCAACAAAAGAATCACATTCCTACCAATGGTAACACATCCAAGAGCAAGAGACATGGAAAAAGAATATGCTATGGTTGTGGCTTGTATGGGCATGAAGGTGCTATGTGTCCATACAAAACTTGGGCCAACAAGTGTGAAGCGGTCGAAGTCAAAGCGTCCACCAAGTTGCAAAAGCAAGCCAAGAGTGATGGTCCAAGTGCTTGCATGAGGTGCAAGAGGAAGTGCCATTCCGTCAAGAGTTTCTTCTTGGGCTTAAGAGATAGGGAGCAAAGAAAGCAAGCTCAAAAAGAAACAAGTAAATGCTATGGTTGCAATGAGAAGGGTCATTACATTGGTGAATGTCCCAACAAGCAAAACAAGAGCATTGCAAATAATGGTCGCATTTGCTACACTTGTAGAGGTAAAGGACACCTAGCCAAGGATTGTCCCAAGGGCTTGTCAACTAGCCCAAAAGGACTCAACAAGAGATGGGTACCAAAACAAGCTTGATAGGCAAATAGGTAAATGGAGATGCATTGGAGGCTTGACCTTGACATAAAAAGATCAAAATCAATACAAGTCAAGACTTTATCACAATACTTACTTCATCCAATGGCATCTCGGTAACAAGTTCAATTTATGTTGGCTAGCCATGCTACTTAGTGTAGACATTGAATATATATATGTGCATCTCTTGAAAAGGTTTGTATAGATATATATATTCATGAAAGTGGCTAGTCCTTGTGCAAAATTTATATTTTGCCCCATATGATGCTCTTAATGGCTCTCTAGTGGAGCAATGCTTATCTATATTGTAGAAAATCAAAATTGGGACATACAAGTGACAAGGCACAAGGAATGAACCAAAGGAGACCACCCAGAACTAGTACCATTGGTAAAATACCGGTACTACCGAAAGTCGATAGTAACGAAGGAATGCCGGAACTACCGACATAGTCGGCTCAGCCGGGTCTCAGACCCGGCCAGGCCGGTTATGGCAGGAAGCCAGCTAAGCCGGGTCCTAAACTTGGCCAGGCCGTTTTCTGCGTGGCAGGCAGGGATGCCTCTTTTCTGTGGTGTTTTCTCTCCTATAGTCATCTTTCACATATTAAACTGGTTCATGCACAAAATTGCTGTGAGTATCACCTTTCTAACTAACTTTTCATGTCTTACATGTTATATGGAGAATGGGTATATGTTGAATCCCTATAGATATAAATTTATCTAAAGTCCCTTGATGAGTAATTCAAGATCTCTAGTGCACTTCTTTAGGGGGAGTTCATCATATATCTAATCTCTTTGTTACTAACCTTGTTGAAAGAGCATGTGTATAGAATGCAAGTTAGAGAGGATTATGTTTCAAGTGGATGTTTCCCATTGTCTATCAAATGCCACTTGAAGATTTATTCCAAGCTAGAACTATACTTCATGTCAATTGATCTTGAGAATAGCTTTGTGAGTATCTCTTTAGCACAAGTTTCAATCTTGTTAAATTCACTACAAGAAATGCTTGATTTTGTGACATAAAATCCATTTATGACGCGGGTTTTTTGACATTAATTATCATACAGTTTATGTCATAATACGTTGGTTATGACATGATTTTATGTCATAAAACATGAATTATGTCATAAAATATACGCAATCTTCTTTTGACATTGCACTTTTGTCATAATATACATAACCGATGTCATAATTGACATAACTAATGTCATAATTCACATAACTATGTCATAATTAATGTCAAAAAACCCGCGTCATAAATGGATTTTATGTCAAAAAATCAAGCATTTCTTGTAGTGATTTCTTTTGCCATGATCTAGACATAGAGTCACTTCCCATATTCTTCATTGAATACAAGTGCTAGTTAGAGTTATTCACATCACTTAAAAGCACATATCAAGGGGGAGCTCACTCTATGACTAGAATTCATGAGACTAATGAGTTTGCTAAGTAAATTGTTGTAATCTCATTGAGAATAAGTTTCTCAAGTATTATCCGTACTCATGCTTAAATGATAAATCTTAAAAGTACTTATGGGATGCTAGAGACCAAGGTATGATTTATTTGAAGCAATTTAAGTATTGAAAGTCCATCTAGGATCCTTGCTTGTTAGAGTGTGCATTTATATGACATAGGGTAGATTTTGCGAAAACCCAACTAAATGTTTTAACTTGTGAAGGTTTATTTGCAAAAAATTGATTCTTGGTCTTTGTGACCTAGTCATGTCTAGAGTGATTATTGTTCATCATGATTGATTGTTTGGCTAATCACGCAAGATATGACTTTCCTAAGTCCGCGAATATCAATCTAGATTATACCTTTATCTCTCTCTTTTGGAAAGTGTCAAGTGAAGAAACATGGACATAAGTTGGAATATGTTTGGTGCAAGCATAAAAGGAAAAGAAAGTTTTGATATTTCGAATGAATCTGACATTTATAAAAGATAGCTTGAATGGAATGCAAACATTGAAAAATGGACAGAAAAAAACTTGGATAAAATAAGAAAAAGTCAATTTGGAGCAAGTATTTGGTGTGGGCCTGAAAGGAAAGCCTTTGTGACTGAGTGGGCAAACCCGGCCCAGCCGGGTATTGCGGGCAGGGCCCCACCTGTCAGGGGTCGCGTGTTTTACAGTGGGGGACCTCCTCTTCTCCTACCGACTCCATTCACCTTAATTCACCCGTGCTCTCTCTCTCTCTCTCTCTCTCAAGTGCTCCCATGGTGGTGTGAAGGTGCCCCCTTCCCGATCTATCTCCCTAGGGCAAGGATTCAAGTTCCCTCTCGGCTAGGGCCTCCCTTGGGTCGGCTAAGCTGGGATTTGGAGCCCAAATCTTCCCCAAGCTCTTCTTCCTCTCTCCCCAAAGGTATTAATCGTTCATGGTGCCCGATCTCTCTCTCTAGGCAACCTCTCTTGATTTCCCTTGGTTAGATGATGGATGTTGGTGCTTAGAGGCAATGCTGGAAGTATGGATGAAGTTCCATGGCGGATTTGTGTAAGGGGAGGATCTTTGGTCGACTGGGTGTAACCGGCCAAGCCGGGTGGAAGAGCCGGCCAGGCCGGGTACCCGGCTAGGCCGGGTTGCCGAGGCGGCTCAGCCGGGTTTGGTAACCGGGCTGGCCCCTCCCCTCTGTCTTGCTGGTTTGCTCAGTTGGACAGAAATCCTATTTTTGCGCAGATTTCTCCATGACACTTCAAAGTTAATTGACTTAAGTAGATGTCTTTGTGTGGTGGTATGCATTAAATAGAAATCCCTTTGGAGACATAGCACATTGAGTTATTGTAACTTTATTGTGATATATTTCCCTAGAGAAGTCCACTTAATGCGTGTCACCACACTATCTTGCAAGTCAATCAAAAGCATTGCACCTTATCTCCGTGTATAGTAGCAATAGAAAGAAACTCATGTGAAAATTGTGTTGGTCATCTCAACTAGATTTCGACATAAGTGTCCTTCTAATGCTATTTTACATCCTCTCTAAGCCATATCTTGATATATCTTGTCGGAGGTCTTATACTATATTGGAAATCCTTTGTGTGTGGCCTCAGGGACAATGCATCAATATGTCAGAAAGAAAAGGGTCAGAAGAGGGTCAGATGAAGGAGAAGGATCAGGGGCAAGAGATCAGGATGAAACACAGGTTGGATAAGGTTCAGGTGTGACTCATCCTCAGACCAGGCTTTCCTCAGGAACTCAGCCCAGGGTATCTATGTCAGAGATTCAGGAGAGTGGCTCCTCTAGTGATGATAAAGGTCCAGAGTTGAGCACAGAGACAAAGGTCCAGCAGATCCCTCAGTTGATGATGATGATGATGACGATGATGATGATGATGATGATGATGTTGATGAGGCAAATGATGAGGAAGATGAGCAACAGCAGCAGCAGCAGCCAGTCAGAGGCAGTCAGAGAGGTGCTTCAGCTTCTTTTGATACAGATCAGATGTTCAGGATGCAGCGCCCTCAAGGTCCTCAGAGAAGAGCTAGAGTTGACTACATGGCTAGAGGGATGACAGAGGCTTGTAGAAATGAAAGGAAGGTTGATCCCAGACTGGCTCCTCGCACTGCTACAGATTACAGGTTTCACACTCTCTTTCACCAGGATTTCTATGAGTCAGTTATTCTTTCTAGAAATATCCATAGGGCTCAGTGGATTGACTGGGAGTACATGAGGAGGAAAAATGATCCAATTTTTAATGATGTCAGTAGAGAGTGTGAGAGGAAGAAAGTAAAGAATATCATGGGTTTGCAGAATAACTGGAGTGATGAATTGATTGCTCAATTTTATGCCACACTCTATGTTGATGAGACTAATGTAGATCAAAGATTGTGGACCATGAGCTGGATGACAGATGGTGCTTGGTACAGTGTTACCTATGAGAGGTTCAGCACAGTACTTGGGTTTGATGAGCGTGATAGGAAGAGGCACAAGATTCACTCAGAGTTGCATTTGCCGGGAGCACAGATGAAATTCATGTATTCTCTAAACTCTCAAGGTTACTTTGGCACTGTGAAGGGCATCTACTCTTTTTATGGATACCTCAATTGGATGTACAGGGCCACTCTTGCACCTAAGTCTGGAGATAATGAGAATATCACATTCTATACAAAGAACTTGCTTGCCAAGATGGCTCCTTCTGCAGCATGCTTTAGTGTGTTTCACTTTATATGGGCCGAGATTAAAGGCATATCTGAGTATCCCATGCAGAGTGCAGCATATGGACCATACATTATGAAGATGATTGAGGATGTGACAGGTTTGACATTTGTGAAGGAAGTGGTGCACAAACCACTAAGGATTGCTTGCCTCAAGACACCAATTGTGCCCACTGATCCTGGAGCTTTCACTTCCACTGCTACAGCTCCAGGAGATACCTCTAGTCTTCCTTAGCAGCACGGTGGCTCTCACAGATAGCACTCCAGAGGCCATGCTAGGGACAAGCCACCATCTCCCATCAGAAAAATTTTCATGATTTTTGGGATGTGTAGACGCGAGGATGACATAGATAGGAGATTGTATAGTGAGCAGGTAGAAGCCAGAGCACAGCAAGCTTGGGTAAGAGAGACATTGACTCGTCCACCAGGTGCACCTATACCACCTGAGCCAGTTCAGCAGCCTTTGCCTCCTCCTCCGAGGTCACTTGAGAGTTAACAGGAGGAGTGGGAGCGTGAGGACTACTACTCACAGATTTATGGTCCCGGTCCATCATCTTCACATGGTCATGGCTTTCAGCAGGAGGCCAGTACGTCGACAGCTCCTCCTCCACCATCCACAGGTCTTGGTTTCTCTATGCCACCTTTTACACATGCTGGCTCATCTTCTGGGATTCTATATCCCGGTTCAGCTTCAGGCAGTGGTGCAGCATATGGTACAGGTTCAGGCTATGGCACAGAGACAGGATACGGCTCCGAGGTAGGCTTTAGCTCAGTTCCAGCTTACTCTTCAGGACCTCTTGAGCAGCCACGTATGTCAGAGAGTGAGCAGGTTGCACACAGATTTAGTACTTCCACATTTGCACCTCCATACACTTCAGAGATTCAGTGGCAGCAGACAGGTGCCAGCAGCAGCTACTTTGATAGCAGTGGTGGGTTCTATGACAGCACAGGTGGTAGTGGCAGTGGTTCGTTTGGTGCTTTGTGAGCCCTCTTGTGTCTTCCCCAAATCGTATCTATCTCTTTGTGAGCCCTACTTTGCGTGATCGGGGTTGAAAGAGCATCTAGGATTCCTAAGTGTTTTGGTGATTAATAACAACACGATTAAAGGACTAATGAACATTGTGAGATTTCTAGGTATTTATTTACAGGTGCACATTGATGGTTGAACTATTTTAAATCCATATGAGATTGCAAATCTTCGGTTGTCTAGCTTATATTGACGATTGAAAACAATCTAGGTGAAGCAAAAGACAACAATTATACAATTGAAATGGTATTCAAAGCATGATGTGAAGCATGGGCAATGCACATAAATCTTGATGTGGTGTTAATGGCAAGTGGGCAACTTCGAGGGACTAAGCGAAAGGTGAAGGGCAAGTGACGACTTGGCGGCCGAGGGACCTAGATAGGGTGAAGAAGAAGCCAACTTGAAGTTAGCCATGCAAGTGGTGATTGTCAATGTGGAAGATCAATCAAATGTTCAAAAATGACTTGGATTCGACACAAGTCACATGCTCAAGACGAAGGGATCATGAAAATAAAGTGATGAAGCTCTCAACAATTCAAAGTTCAAAGTGGCAAAATACTTGAAGATCAAGAACAACTCAAGTGAAGGACAAAACAAAATTTGTGTGAGTTGTATTTGTGCTTGCCCCTCTTGGAGAATCGCATCACTAAAGTATTGAAGACAAGTGACAGTGCTCAAGGACAAAAACTAGAGAGAAAGGAGGTTGAGAGAAAAGGGAGAAAGTGAGAGAGGCAGCTGGCTGGGCAGCCCAACCCGGCCAGGCCAGGTAGAAAAACCGGCCAGGCCGGCTTTCCCGGCCAAGCCGGGTAGGCAACCCGGCCAGGCCGCCTCTTCAACGGCTAGTTGGACTTTGAACTGGCCAACCCAGCCAGGCCGGGTTCCCAACCCGGCTATGCCGGGTTTGTCGATTCAGCCCCAACGGCTAGTTTTGGAGAGGAGGCTATAAATACCTCTCCCACTCCCTCTTCCAAGGTTGCTGATTCTCCTAATACCCATCCACGACCAGAAAATCCCTCTTGCTCTCTCCACTCTCTCTTTGTGAGTGAAAAGATTACAACTTCCTAATCTGTGATTGGTGAGTGAGCTTGAGCCTTGAGAGATTTGTCTTTGTGGCAAGAGTGATCCAAAGAGCTTGTGTGAGCAATCCCATTCTTGAGCACTTGAGCAAGTCGAAGATTCTCTAGTTCATTGCGTTCTTCCGCTTGGAGCTTCGACTCCGTGGTGGCAAGGCGTCACCGACGAGTACCCGTGGGGTGTTGTAGGCTGCCTTGGTGGCCATTGTTGTAAGGGTTGCTTCCCCGCTGAAAAAGGAAAGAAAGCTCCTTAGTGAATAAGGTGGAAAGAGACCGTTTCGGGTCCGGCCACGAGTTGACCTTGGTTGGGTCCTCACCGGCTTCCACAACGGAGAGTAGGACACCTTTGGGTGTGCCAAACTTCGGTTAAACAAATCCTCGTGTCTTCTCTTGGTTTGCCTCACCCTTTGCTCATTCATCACACATTTACTTCCATATTCCACTTGTGCTACTCGGTTGTTGTGGTTTGTGTTTGCAGGAGGTGTTTGGATTTGTCCATACACTTACATAAGCTCTACAAGTCGAGTTGTAATCTTAGTGAAGAGAAGAAACGGTTCGAACATCGTTATTCAGCTGTGCAGGTTGGAAGTTCCGGATCATACCGGAAGTTCCGACGTGTCGGAAGTTCCGACGCAACCCAGAATTTCTGGGGAACCTCCTGGCAAAGTCGTGAAACCCGGCCAAGCCGGGTGGTAAAACCGGCCAAGCCGGGTTAGCTGGCCCAGCCGGGTTGAGGAGCCGGCCTAGCCGGTTTTGTCGGGGTGCAGTTTGTTTACTAATCTTTGTCTAACTTTTGAAGAGCCCATTCACCCCCCTCTAGACATCGATTCGGTCCTTTTAGGGGTCTCACGGGAGCCGGTGTGGTGGCGCAGTTTCATGCGCGGACGGTGCTGCCGCTGATGGAACGCAGGCTGGCGCTGCTCCAGATGCTGATCGGGACGTCGCGGGAGAGCACGGCGATGCTGGCCTAGAATATTGGCGAGAAGAAGGTCATGCGTCGCGTTAAATACATGGTGGGCGGTCATTCTACCTGGGACGAGCCGAACCGGGTGCCCATGTGCCCCCGCACGGGCTTCATCGCGCTGGTGAGCACCGCTTGCGTTGCCGTCTTTGTGATTCCCCGATCTTCTTCTAATTTCTTCTCCTTCCATCACAGGGCCATTCAAGGACCGGGAAGCTCTCCCTTCCCCCTATCCCAGAGGACCAGCTGCAGCAGACCCAGAACCGCTTGCGCGCCGTGGAGGAGAAGGCGAGGAAGGACAAGAAGACCGCCCTGAGGAGGAAGAAGGCCAAGAGAAGCGAGGAGATTGCCCAGCTTCGCCGACGCCAGAGGGCGGCGGGGAAGCCGGAGGAGGATTCCCCCACCGACGAAGATGACGAGGAAGATGATGATGACGATGATGATTTGATGATCCTGTTGGATCGGCCCGCAGTGGCCACAAAGCCCACGGTGGGCGCCGACGAGCCAGGAAAGGTTCCCATGTCGGCGTCCGCCGATGGATGTGCCAGGCCTCATGACCCGAGCCCCCAGGCAAAACTGCTGGAGACCGCGTCTGAAAGCACGGTCTCTGGCAGCGAGACTATTGGAGCAGTGGCTCCGCCTTCCTGCGGCCGTGAGGGCCCGCTGGAGAGGCCAGGAACGGGCTTGGACCCGGTGCCCGAGCCAGACCAGGCTGTTGCAGGTGGGACCGGGAGGTCCTTGTTCCGGCGCACCCTGCCTTCCAACGCGTCGCTGATTGGCGCGATGGCCGAAGGCGGGGGGAGCGGAGAGAGGACGCCGTCGGGGTCGGAGCTGGCCAGCGCCAAGACACCGGACCTCGGGCTGGGGTCCTCCCAGACTCAGGCATCCCCGCCGAGGGGCGGCGGCGTCGAGACGATCCCCGGCGCCCAGGCAGGGCCCCCATCTCAGGGCGGGGCTGGCCCTGACGGCGAGGTGGTGCCCACTCCTCCACCGGCGGCGCGGCCCGCGTCGTCCGCCGGGCCCGTCTCTTCGCCAAGCACCGGGACGGCGAAGAAGAAGAAGGTGATCCCGAAGACTAGGTAAGTAGCTCTTTTGAATCATTCTTTCACCATTTTTGTTCTCGTCTCATGAACGCCCGTATTCGCGTTTCTCGTTCCAGGTTGCGCCCGGGGTCGGACCTCCAGGTTTCGCACCTGAAGGTCCTGAAGGCGCAGAGCGGCGGCACCGTCGGGAGAGGCACCCAGTTGCTGCACGAGGAGGTCCCTCCTCCTGTGGGCCCTGGAACAGTGTCCGAGGGACCCTCTTCGGGAGGAGTCGCTCCGTCTACAGCCACTGTCGCCGCGTCCGTTGCTTCGGCCACCGTCGTGCGGGCCGTTCGGGCATCGACCTCTGAGGCCCCAGTCTTCGCCGCTGGGGACGCTTCAGGAGCGTCGGCCGAAGCTGCCTCTACGGGGCCGGATACTGCGGGTGCGGCGGTGATGGACATTGTCGCGGAAGCCCCTCGCGAGGAGGGCCCCTGGGCGGTGGTGCTGCGGCAGCCCCCGCCCCAGGAGTTGACCACGTCCCAGATCGAGTGGATGAACCGTGCGGACCCTCAAGTGCCGCCCATCTTCTCGCTCCGAGATGACCTCGAGGCCTCCAAGTGGGACGCCATCCAGGAACTCAGGCCGAATTTGGCGACGGGTCTCCGGGCGATCACCGACGCCCTTGAAACGGAGCTCCCCGCGCAGCTGCAGGTAAGCCTTCGTGTTTGTCGGATATGTCTCGCGGCTTCGTCCGCATACATATGTGCGTGCCTTGACCGCCGTTGTTCTTTCCCTCTTCTAGGACCTCATGCACACCTCCCGGGACAAGTCCCGTTTTCTTCGCCGTGGGCTCGGGCTCTGGAAGTAGCTGGACCTCAAGGGGAAGGCCCTCGCCTGCGCCCAAGATGAGCTCACCTCCATGACCGCCAAACTCGCCGAAGTGCACATCGACTGCACCATCATGAAGGCGGAGGTCACGGAGGTAGAGAGTCAGGCTGCCGCCTCGGCGAAGTAGGCGCAGGAGCTGGAGAGCGTCTTGGCCGAGGCGACCAGGGAGCGCGACGCCGCCCAGAAGCTCGCGGCTGAGAAAGCCTCCGCCGCCGAAGTCTTGGCCAAGGACCTGAGTCAGACTCAGGCGGCTCTGACTTAGGCCGTCGCCTCAGTGGACTCGGTCCGGGAGGAGGCCCAGAAGGCTGAGGAGAAGGCCAACGGTATGTGTCCTGTCGTATTACTCGTCTCGTTTTACCTTGGGTGTTCGTCGCTCAGAGTTTCTGTCTTACCTTCTCGCTCTATCACCGCAGCCCTGCAGGCGGCTTACAACGGTGAAGTCGCCGACCACCAGGAGCTGCAGAGGGTGGCGCGCGCACTGTGCGACTCCCTCGGCGCCGGAGGAGAGCCCAGAGGGGAACCCTCGGGGAGCTCGCTCCGGAGCCGGCTAGAGGCGCTTCACGGCCGCGTCAGCGTCCAGCTAAAGGAGGCTCTGCTGGCGGGCGTCCAAAAGACGCTGGCAGTGGTGAAGTCCCATTTGGGAACTTCGACGCAGACCCCGTCAGCGAGGACTTCCTCGAGGTCGAAGACGACGAGTTCCTGGCGCTGGTCGATTCAATGAAGGCTGCTGGAGAAGCGCTGGCGAGCCTCTTCTAGGATGACGTGGAGCTCCCCCTGAACCTTAATTAAGAGAGAGAGAGAGCCGGACCATCGAGCCCTTTTTTAGGAAGAAAACTTCATGAAAAACAAACATGCAGCCCTTCGTGGCCATATTTATGTAAATGTTCGTTGCTTGTTTTTAAATTTTTCTTTAAGTTTTTCCCTTGCTGATTCTGAGCCCGGGCTATCGAGCCTCGGAGGACATTTTTCTAGGCGTCATAGCTTTAGCGGCGTAGACTCGACCATAGTCCTAGAGGTTTTGGCGAAGGGAATGCTTGAAAAGAAAAGTTTAGTCGTGTCTACCCGAGCCTTCTTCCTTTGCCGAGCGTTGAACTTATTAGTTCTCTTCTAAGCGCGAGTCGGCCTTTGGGCGAAGAGTGGTGAGTGGAGGTGCCATAGCCCTGGAGCGTAGGTGGTCTCGCGGCTCGACCGGCTCTGCCCTCTGGGACCTCTTTCACTCTTCCGAGTTTTGTAAGTTCGTGCTCGGTTTAGGCGAGAAGGACGTTCGGGAGACAAAAAATTTCAACAGTTCTTTGAAATTTTAAGTTTCGATTTTTGTTGAGGCTCGGAGGAGTCCGGGGGTTCCCCCGTCCTAGCCCCCGAGGGAGGATTGGGCTTACCAGAGGTAAGGCCAAGCCTCGTTCTTAGTGCGTGGAAAAAAAGATATGCTCGTTTGCTCCGAGGGTAGACTCGGGCTAGAATCTTAAAATCAAAAAGAGAAGAAAACAGGTTTTTTATTGATTTCAAGATTTGCAAACAGTACAATGCTCAGAATCTTAGGGATAGAAGCGACGTAGCTGTTCGATGTTCCAAGCGTTGTTGTAGATTTCGCCCTTTTCGTTTGCCAACTTGTACGTGCCGGAACGTAGCACCTCGGCGATGACAAACGGCCCTTCCCACGGCGGTGTGAGCCTGTGGCGTCCCTCGTTGTCCTGCCTGAGCCGCAGTACCAGGTCGCCTACGCTGAAGGCTCGGCCTCGAATGCGCCGAGCGTGGTACCTTCGCAGGGTCTGCTGGTACTTGGCCGAGTGTAGCAAAGCCATGTCCCGAGCTTCATCGACTTAGTCCAACGCGTCTTTGCGGGAAGTCTGATTGCCCTGTTCATCGTAGGCTTGGACCCTCGGGGCAACGTATTCCAAATCCGTGGGGAGGACAGCCTCAGCACCGTACACCAGGAAGAAGGGTGTGAAGCCCGTGGTTTGGCTTGGCGTAGTCCTTAGGCTCCATATCACTGCCAGGAGCTCGGCCAGCCACCTCTTGCCAAACTTATTCAATCTGTTGAAGATTCTTGGCTTAAGGCCTTGGAGAATCATGCCATTCGCACGTTCTACTTGGCCGTTCGTTCTTGGATGGGCTACCGCTGTCCAGTCCACTTGTATGTGGTACTCGTCGTAGAAGACCAAAAATTTCTTTTCGGTGAACACGAAGGCTTACCTGCAGCTGCGTTCGTGAGCTTGCGGCTTGCTCGAGGCGGGGCTCCTGATGTTCCGGCTCCATCGTCGGTGATGATACGAGCCTGAATGTCCCAGGTCCGGTGACGAGCTACTCCACCGGCGCCCTGCTGCTCCTCGCGCTCGACCTCGGCTCGCAGCTGAGTGAGGCGCAGGCGGTCCTCATCCATCTATGCCTCAAGTTCCCGAAGCTGCTCTAGCTCCGACGACTGGTGCGCGGGGCGAGACGTCCCAGCCCCCGGATCCTGCAGTGGGGCTGACCGTGCAGGCCGTGGAGTCACCAGAGGTGGAGTGTGTTGCTGAAGCTGCGGCTAGAGCGGAGGAGGTACTTCGTTGTCATCTCCCGAATGGACGTCCTCCAACCGTCCGTCGTCGGGGTGCACCAAGTGGTAGCATTGCCGAGCGGGGTCGATGTAGAACTGGTCGGAGTCGGTGATGATGCTCAGGGTGTCCTCCCATGAGTCGTCGGGGTGGACGGTTAAGTCCACGTTCGCCCAGAACTCGTCGTCGTCGTTGTCACTGAGGCCCCGCCGTGACGGTGGGGTCCAACCGTAACGATCCCACTCCTCCGAGTATTCTCGGGGAGTGAGACTGTCAGTGGAGTCCGTCTCCCTTCCGCCATATGCCCTAGGACTGCTCCTGGGAGAAGACGGTGGGGAAGCCACGTAGTCACCCATGAGGTCGTCCAGACGCTTCAGACGATGGACAGGTGTCTCCACCAGGTCGTGCAGCAGAGCACGGACTGCGTGGACGTGGGCGTCCACAGCGCTTTGGAGCCCGAAGAGAGATGGCGGCACCGTCCCCCTCCACCAATGAGGGCGGTGAGAGAGCCCTGTCGACGCCGCGATCCCGCCCTCGCCCGGCCTTCGGGCGGTTGGCGGGTGTACGGCCGCCGGCGCCGGAGATGTCGGGGTGGCGGCCGGTGTGGAGTCAGCGTCCCCCTGCTGGGGGCACCTGGTTGGCCGCGCTTCCTACAACCAGGGGCAGGTTGGCGCGGTTGCGCCTCCTCCTCCTGGTCCGCCGGGGACGGTGTGCAGCGTTCCCCTCATCCTCTGGGACGGGCGAAAGCGTCGCCGTAGTCCCTTCCCCGGCCGCCTGAAGGGCCGGAGTCAGGACGATGATGATGCAGGGCTCGGTCGGGTGCAGGTTCATCTCAATCCCTTGGCCGGTGGCCACGAACTCAAGACTCTCGAACCGGAGCACCGCGCCAGCAGGAAGCGTAGTGGAGCTGTCAGCCATCCGAAACCTGAGTCAACACGCAAAAGGCCCCTACCTGGCGCGCCAACTGTCGGTGCTAGTTTTGGCGGGTGCTAACACCGGCTAGTGAATTTGTGTTTCGCGATTGAGGCTTCAGATGGTGTGCAAGGGGGAACATAGAGTTTATACTAGTTCAGGCCAAGAGGGCCCTACGTCCAGTGGAGAGGCGGATCGTGTTGCCTTGCACCGGGGTGCTTGTAGTAGGGGTTACAAGCTGAGCGAGAGAGGGAAGTGCTCCCAAGTCTCTTGTGAGCGTGTAAGTGTGTACAAGTTTTGCGACGGTAGCTTGTAGTTATGCGTGGTGAAGTGGGGTGTGTGAGAGCTTGTCCTAAGGCTGACCTTCGCTCTCCCTTTTATAGTCACAAGGGAGGGGCGAGGGCAGCGCGTACATTGCTATGCATGTTACACTTGGGAGTATTTGTCACTGTTTGACTGTCGTCAGCCATGGTCTTGTCTCCGCGCTCCAGGGGTATGGCCGTAGTGGTTCGTACGATCTTGGTGAGTTCCAAGGCGGCAATAGTCGTCGTGATTACGGCGTGGCGTAGTGTCACACCCGATGGCTATCCTCCTGCATGATGTGACAAGAGGGTGAGTCGCCTCGGGGCGTTGTCTCCCGAGTCTCGGACTCCTGGAGGCGTGGTGGAACGGAGCAGGGCGACACCTTCCCTCGGACGCATTTTCGGCTTTCGGACATTGTTTCCCGAGGGTCAGGTGGGCCCGGATGGGAGGCGTGCTCGTCCTATTGAGCGGACAGTGCAGTACGTGCTTTTCCCGTTCTTGCGTAACCCGTTCGTCAGGCGCTTGGGTTGTCGTAGTCGTAGTTGGTAGATCCCGGCGTGAAACGGGGCGGCGCACTGTAGACCATACTGGGGAGGGGATGGCCGTAGCAGGTCCATCAAATCCATCGCCAGGGTAGTCCTGACAGGTGGTATGGCCGTCATGCGCTTGCGAAGCACAGTCGCGTCGGGAATCTCGCCTGACGGGACAGTACTTGTAAAGTGGTCAGAGAGGTCCCTTGTGGTCCAAGATTGCTCCGCTGACGTCAATTGTGCATTGGATGCTTCACAAAGATTGCGCCCGAGGTGGATGGGGAAGCTCGGGCGAATCGGAGAATCGGCGCCCGAGGGTGCCGCTTTCCCGAGCTCTTTCGGGGAGGCTCGGGCGAATCGGAGAATCGGCGCCCGAAGGTGACACTTTCCCGAGCTCTTTCGGGGAGGCTCGGGAGAATCGGAGAATCGGCGCCCGAGGGTTCTGCTTTCCCGAGCTCTTTCGGGGAGGCTCGGGCGAATCGGAGATGCGGCGCCCGAGGGTGCCGCTTTCCCGAGCTCTCTCGGGGAGCCTCGGGCGAATCAGAAAATTGGTGCCCGAGGGTGCCGCTTTCCCGAGGGTAGGCTGGTGTTGATGCAGCGTCGTCATGGGCCTCCGTAAGCGCGGCCTTCGCGGGCTTCCACTGGCTTTGCCTGGGCTGAGCCGTGTTGGGAATATGTGTTTTTCATCGAAGTTGGGTACCCCATACTTTGGTACCCGACACGCCCGATCTACGAGTAGGGATGGAATCAAACGATTTCCTTCGGTGGAAAGGCTCTTCACATGACAGACAACAAGCTCAAGCAAGAAGAACGAATCGAAACGACCTAGAACTCACGAATCAAGCCACACAACAAGAAGAACGCGAAGAACACGTCATGAACACAAGACTTACTCCAAAACCCAGAGACGACATGTAATACCTCTGGTATTACTATTTAATTAAAATGCCATGTCATCATGTTTAATATTAATCATCTGCATATGATTGTGCTTAGGGCTCCTAGAGTGATTGGATTTCATTTAGTATTGATTGTGTAATTTAGTCCTTAATCAAAAATCAAAAATAAAATTTAAATAGAAATCCAATTAAGCCCTAGAGTTGACGTAAAACCCTAATTCAAAATCTATAATGAATCTGAGGAAAATGTCTTAATGAAAGTTGTAGAACTTTTAAAATAGAACAACTTTTATTTTTGGATATTTTGAAGTTATATTATAGAATTCAAATTAAACTCAAATTAGTATGTTGATTTTTAAGTTTGAAACTTCAATTTCAAAAATATTTAGAATCTTCCAAAACTCCCTTAATAGAAGTCGTCTAGCCCACTGAGTAGAACAACTTTCATGTTGACCATTTTTCAAGTTGTTCAGAAAAATCAAAAGTAATTTTGAAATTTCAGTTTGAAATTCAAACCCTACTTTTACCCCCTTTGCTGTAGTTTGAAAATTCAGCCGAATTTGAAATTCTTGTCAAAAGCCAAAATGATCTACATAAAATTCTCTGCAACTTTGGTATTCAACATTTCCTTTGATTCAGCCGGTATAGAGATCAATTTGAATCCAAATAGCCTTTGACCTAGGGACCTACTACTGTAGCTACAGGGGGTCCCCCTGTTCTTCATCCTTACCCGTATGCGCGTGCCGCGCGCGGCGCCGGGCGCCGTCCGGCCAGCGTGGGCGGGGAGGGGCGCTGTCGAGCATCCAAAAGGGGCCCCCGGACCTAGCCCGAGCTTATCCTTCCCTTGCCCGGTCCTATAAAGTCGACGAGCACCGCTCCTCCCCATTTTTCCTCCTCGCGGTCGCTGTTGAGCTCATTCGGATTACGGTGAAATTTGCCGTGACCAAGCCACCACCATCTTCTCCATCCTGCAGCAAGCTTGTTAGTTCCCTTGCGCATCGTTTGGTGCCTTTGGTGTGGGCTGTAGTGTCTCGAACGGCCGGGAACGCGGTCGTCGTCCCCGCGTCCGACCGGAGCGCCGCCACGCGTCTTCGGCCGTGCCTAGCTCTCCATGGTGAGTTTCTTCTCCTTAGGTTCTGTGTTGTGGATTCCCTAACCCCTATTGAACCTTTTGCATACGGTGGTTTCCACTCCGGTGCCGTAGGGTCGTCGGAACGGGAAGGTTGTCTCCGGTGAATGCCACCGACCCGCCGCCGCCGTCACGCTCGTCGATTCACGCCACTCCAGTCCCAACCCACCACTGGTTTGCTCTTCTGGTGAGCCCCCGAATCTCCCTAGCCATTTTGCTAACCCAATCGTGTCTTGGTGAGCGGAACGGGGCCGCTGTGCCGCCGTGGTCCGCCATGGGCGAGAACGAGCTCGCCGGAGGCGGTAGGGCGTAGGATGTGCTAGGAGAGTGGCCGGCTAGGGTCTAGGAGAGTCGTAGAGTCGTTAGGGTTCACCATTGAGGTCACCGGTGGCGAAGTCCGCGCCATGCCGCGCACGCACGCGCGCGGGAGCGCTCGGCCGGAGGTAGCGGATGACCCTGACAGGGGTGGCCCGCCTGTCAGCGTCCGGCTGAGGAAGAACGTGCGTGCTCGCTGGGGCTGACGGCTGGGGCTAGCCTGTCAGCGGCCCAGCTCGAAGGCGAGTGCGCGCGGGCGCGTGCGGGCCGTGCTGGGCCTGTTCGCGTCAGTGGGCCGAATGGCCGTTTTGTATTTTCCCGAATGATTTACCATAGCTTTTCATTTTAAATTTAAATGAATAGTATTGTATTTTGATCTTTTTGTGTGAATTAATCTACTGTACCAAAAATTGTGAAAATATTTATGGATGCTCTCTGTGATGTGTAGAATTTAATAAAAATATGAAATATAGGATTTGAGTGCTTTTTGTATTAACTAAAAATCAGTACATTAAATGATAAATGGAACTTTGATGATTTTTAATAAATTTCCTGTAAGTCCAAAAATCATAAAAATTTAATTGGTACTGTTTTAGGTCCAGGTGAAGTTTGGCATCAAATAAAAATATTTAAATATTTATTAAATTATATATTGGTTTAAATGATTAATAAAAAGGGATAGGAAATGAAATGATTATTGATTGGTATGATTTTTGGATTGATTGAGATTCTAGGTCAATCACCTTTATGGCCTAGGGCATTATGAATTAGATTATTCATGTCTAGCTAAGGTAGGGTCTTATGCACATATGTGTTTTATTTGTTATTAAATTTCATCTGTCATTTCATGCATTCATGCATTCATTATTGCACACGTGTAGTGACCAAGAATCCGGAGATAAAGTTCGAGGGTCCAGCTGAGGAGGTTGCTTCGGAAGTTGTGTAAGGCTTTGATATTTGTGGCACTGACCCGGATCCGACACTTTACACCATCCAAGGCAAGCCCCGGTGTATTTGCCCTTCCTTACTATTTTACAATGTTTATCACTTGAGTTAATCTATTGCATTAGGTTAATAGGAGTTGATTGACAACCCAATTGATGCATGACCACCCTTGACCACTTATCAATACCTGAGAACCTGATTCAATTAAAGTATTGAAAAATGCTTAGTCATGCTTAATGATTAGATTTGCAAAAATGTTATTTTGAATTGTGATGATACAAATCAAATGAATCACTTTATGGGAATGGTTATGTCCTTGTTGGTTGGCAGTGTTCCTAGCTAGTTCATTGTCCTCCACGAGGATGGGTTTTTCCGTTTGGTCGACCATCTGTTTGGGTTGGAGTCCCAACGATCCTCGCCATCGGAAAGGGATGTGAAAACCAGGTAGTTACCAGTGTACTTGGGTTAGAATCCCAATGCATGGTTTCTAACGGAAAAATGTTAGGGACCGTTCGTTGTCAGGCCTGCTGTGATCAAGACTTTGCAACTAGCCACATACTACGGAAAGCCTCTGACTCCGGTGGCTCTACTGCTGAAACCAACAACCACGCACTGGGAGTGGAGAGATGGCGAGAGTAGCGTGTACCCTCGTGGCCGTCGTACCTGGAGACGAAAGGAGTACTGTGCTCTCGGGTGGCGCAGAACCGGTTCCGGGGTATGAAAAGCCGTGGTAGGCGGGGTTGGCGTATGCAAGCTTAAGTGCTACATACGCAGTGTGGATAGGGATCCCCAGCTGGGTATTAATCGATTCGACTCGTCGTTGCTCCTCGGATATGGAGACTTGATCCTCACCCCTACATCGGATAGTGGTTCGGAACTAGGATTGTTTTTGAATGGATAAAGCAAATGAAAGAACGTTGATATATGAGAAAGAACTTAGAGATATGGTTAATGATGAATAGTATTATTGAAATAAAATATTGAGATAGGACTAGTAATGCTTTTTCACAAAACTCTTGAACTCTTGTTAAAGCCTTACCTTGACTTCCCTCGGCCTGCATTCCTGAGTCTAATTTTACACTCTTAGTCGGGTAAGTCTTGCGGAGTATCCCATGTACTCAGGGTTTGTTAACCCCGTTGCAGGAGGGCAGCAGGAGCCTAAAGTCTGTCTCGCTCCGTGCTGCGTCACTATCGTCCAGGAGAGTGAAGAAGAATAAGGTTGAACCCGTGGGCAGGGTTTGTGTAATACTTATCTATCTGTTGTACTGTTGTTCTATCGCTACTGCTACCCTTTTAAAGTATGGTCTGTAATAACTGCACCTAATTTCCATTCGAACACCGGTTTGTAATATTAAGTACTATTTACTCTTCCGCACTTTTACTCTGATGTATTTTGTTATGAAATGTTGTAACCCTGTAATGGCTTCGCAATGGGATCCTGTCGGAGATAACGGGTGCTTATGTAGCCCGGCAGAGCCCGTCTAGGTCATCTGGAATACGGGCCCGGCTGTCAGACGTCATTAGTGGCGATGACAGGTGCCTGTAGGCCACGTGATTTAGGCGGTTCTGTTACACGACACGAAGTTAGGGCCTCGATTTCCCAGCTCAAATGCGAGTTTTACACCACCATAACAAGTGGAGGATCTTTCCCTAAGCACTAAGCCTAACCCTAAGTGGAGGGGGTAAGAAATGAAATGAGTGAGAGAGATAGGGAGGGGATGGCTGCCATACCCCTTCTTATCGCCTTATTACATTTTGCGAAAAACCCCCTAACCACTAACTATAGCTGCTCAGGCGAGCCAGCTAGCCCTAAGACATTCTGGAACAGCCTGTCTCTGATGATAAGATCGGACGACCCTGATTCCTGCTCTGAGTTGCCGTCGTCTTGACGCAATCTCGAAGATTCCGCCACGTGTCGCCCCGCTTTCCGCCGGAAGCAGCTCCACCCGGGTTTTGAGGCCCAAACCCGAAAACCGTCCCGCGTCCCGTCGGCCCGCGTACTGCTCTAAGTCCCTCGACCATGTTCAATCGCGTCTGTCGATGTTGCAGTGTCCGGCACCGCAGCTGGCACTCCGGCGTCCAAGTCCCTCGGCCCAAGTCCCGCGTCCGTCCTTCACCGCTCCCAGTCCATCGGCACGGCCCGCTCACTTGACCTTCACTCCGCCATCCGCCACTGCCTCCGAGCCCAACACCTACACATCACAAACCAATCAACATGCCAAGTGAACTCCATTGACAATCACTCATCACAATCCGGACCAAGTCCCCACTTGGGTCCGCACACGTGCACCTGTTGCCGATCAGGCGCCAGTAGTAGGCTAGTAGCCAACCTTGAAGGTGAATACTTGAAGACTGAAGAGGCAAAGATTCCCATTCCAAGAATCCCTCTCAATTGTGGACCCTGGACGGGTCACCCGATCCCCATCGGTAATCCCACGCTTTGACGGCCTAGTCTACAGCGCTAAAAATCAAAAGGCTACGTCGTTCCCTTTTCCTCACTGTCACTGCCATCTGTCCTCCCATTTCCCCCAATCCCCCTCGCCAAAAGGACAGGCAGTCAGGCATGGCTAATGCAGGTAAAAAAATGACCTCGACGGCTGAGATCTGCAGCTACTTAATAGGTTGCTTTTCATCAAATGGACGTGGAAAAGATTCATAACCAGATCACATCAGCAAAATCAAGACAGGCATTTAAATGGAAGTCACCACCGCCTGATTATTATAAGATTAATTTTTTATCCTCTTTCTACCAGAATTCTGACAACAGAGGATGTGGTTTTGTTCTGAGAAATAAGGAAGGACATGTTCTTCAGCTCGGGACGAGTAAGCTACATCACCTTTCAAGCCCTTTGCATGTAGATGGATGAATAATGTAATTATGGAGACAGACTCTATAATCCTCGTCTTCCTCGACGAAGCATTCAAGGAAACAGCATGGGACATGAGTCCATATGGGGCTCGTTAATTTTAGGCAGATTAGAGACCCACTGATATATGAGTTTTTTAGATTTTTCTATCTCAGTCTATAATAGATGTTGTAATCAGGTAGCGTATTCCTTAAAAAAAAAAGTAATCAGGTAGCAGATAGATTAGCTATCTATCAATCTATGGTGCAGGTCGGAATGCTAGTGATGAAGATGTGTTCATGGACCACGCACCAAACCAATGTCTATAATGGAAAGCTTTTGTTTCCGAGTTAAAAAAAAAGGAAAAAGGTCAGACACACCATGCAGTGCAGGCGCTGGACCGGCATCCACCCATAGTTACCAACCAACCAGCGGCTAGCTAGCTAGCTAGCTGTGACCTGTGCTGGGCTGTGCATCAACATGGCGCGGGCGTGAGACCGAGCTTCTGCTCGAGTGGCTAGCGGAGGCAGTGGCCACGCAGCCGGCGCAGGTTCGATTCCTGGAATCGGCACTGCGTCTCTCACCGGGACTAGCTCCCAGAAAATTTATTTCAGGTGCTGGACATCTCGCGTGGTGTCCGTCGTCTACGAAGTTTAGCACCGGGCGCTCGCGAAGCGAGCTCTCTCCTCTCGGCTGCATAGATTTTTGTCTCCGCGCGCCTTGTCATGTAGCCCCGTGGCGCCTATTTAAGCCGCCGTTCCCTTCCCCGTCTAACGTTTCCGACTTCCGTCCCATCGGCCTCACTTTCTTTCCCACCGCGCGCTCTCCTCTAGCTAGCTGCTGCGTTTCTCCTCTCACCAGGCAGCAGCCGTTCGATCTCTGTCTGAAGCCGTTGTCACATCACCCAAGCTTAATTAGCTAGACGAGGGCCTACGACTCCATCGTGCTCTTCATCATCATCATCATCATCATCATGCTAGAGAACCAAAAGCAAGCGGAGGTAGGCCATCCCGAACCCACGCACGCACGCACGCGCACTCATCACTCTGTGCTGTCGTCTTCTCTCTCGATCCCTCTCCGATGTCCGATCCAGCTCCGACCGGCCTATTCCTGTGTAACATGTCACTGACATCATCAATCATGCATGGCATGGCTTAATTAGGTTCTCTGGCCACGCCTGGTGGCTAACAAGCTCTTCCGGAAGGCCTCGGGCAGCCACGCCTTCGTCGCCGACTTCCCGGCCGCCGATGACGACGACGTCTTTGGAACGGAGTTCGACGACGGCGGGTGCAGCCCCGACGCGGACGCCAGCCGCTGCGTGAAGCGGGCGCGGCCCGTCCAGGATCGCAGCAACAAGACCCTCAAGTACAAGTATGCCTAGCTACTCCTCCGGATCCTTCCTATACGACACGAACGAACACCAAGGCTAGGAGTAACCAACAACGAACCAAATAATTGTTTGGTGGCAGGCTGTTTGCGAGCACGTGGAACGTCGGCGGCGTGGCGCCACCGTCGGAGCTGGACCTGTCGGAGTGGCTGGATGGCGGCGGCGACGGCGACGACGACGGGCCCTACGACATGTACGTGCTGGGGTTCCAGGAGGTGGTGCCGCTGCGCGCGCGCAACGTGCTGGGCGCCGACAAGAAGCGCGTCGGGATGCGCTGGATCGAGCTCATCCGCGCCGCGCTGAACCGGCGCGGCAGCAGGGGATCAGGAGGAGGGAGCGGCGGCGGCGGCGGCGACATGCAGAAGGTGCACCCAGTGGAGCGGGACGGCGGCCCCGGCGGCGAGCTGGCCAGGGACTACTGGTGCGTGGTGAGCAAGCAGATGGTGGGCATCCTGCTCACCGTGTGGGTGCGCTCCGACCTCCGCCGCTTCGTCCGCCGCGCCAGCGTCTCCTGCGTCGGCTGCGGCGTCATGGGCTGCCTCGGCAACAAGGTGATGAGTTGTGCTGGTGCTTCTCCTTCATCTGCGATAATGGTGGCCGGCCGGCCGGCATCTGAATCTGACCAATTAAGCAAATTGAACGAACCGAATGCATGCCAGGGCGCCGTGTCCGTCCGGTTCTGGCTGCACGACACGAGCTTCTGCTTCGTGTGCTGCCACCTCGCGTCGGGCGGGCGCGACGGCGACGAGGCGCACCGCAACGCCGACGCCACGGAGATCCTCTCCCGGACGACCTTCCCGCGGGGGAACGCGCTCAACTTGCCCTTGCCGCACAAGATTCTAGACCACGAGTAAGCCACTCATCACTCACTACTACTGTCTGCTACTACCTGCTCCATCGATCCAATCCACCACTACTACCACTTCGATCATGCGGTCATGCCATGCCAGCCAGGAAACAGATACAGGTCGGCCGTCGGCCGGCCCAGTTCCTGCAATAATAGTAGTATATACTCTACGTACGTAGCCGTAGTAGGGAAGGAAAAAGAAAGAGAAAGAAAGAGAGAGGGATGCTGACGCTGACACGCACCGCATACGTATAAAACGGGCGCCTCATTTTTTTTTTACTCGTCGACGAATCGTATATTGTATTGTACTACTATTGTTTTTAATCCGTTAGCTGAACCGTCCACGGACCACGGTACCGGTAAATCAAGGGCAGGTGTTGTAGATATTTCCGTATCTGAGTTCTCTGGTTATTATACATATATACGTTAAATATACCTATACCAATACTTGCTTTCACAAAAGAAAACCCCACTACCAGTAAACACATCATTTGATCATGTCATATGTTGACATAGACCGTTAACCGCAGCTAGAGAAGCTAGGTTAATTCAAAAGTAGTAGTATATATTTAGGCGATCGTGGCAGGTCTGATCGACCGCCCAACACCTTGTTTTATATACCGACGCTGCTGGTGCTCTACATATACAAAGTATAAAATATTTACACATAAACGTCAGCATAATTACTACTGTAAGTAACCATGCTAGATTGGTTCCATGCACGTAGTCAAAAGGCAAACCCACCTACTAGTGAAGACGAACCAATGATGATGAGGCAAAAGGCAACGCTTTGGCTTTGACCAATGACCAATAAATAGATAACTAATGGTGATGACGTGCTCCGGGCTTTGCATGCAGCCGGGTGATCCTGCTCGGGGACCTCAACTACCGGATCTCGCTGCCGGAGGCCAAGACGAGGCTGCTGGTGGAGCGCCAGGACTGGAAGACGCTGCTGGAGAACGACCAGCTGCGCGCCGAGGTGTGCCGCGGCGGCGCCTTCCAGGGCTGGAGCGAGGGACGCCATCACCTTCTCCCCGACCTACAAGTACTACCCCAACTCCGACGCCTACTACGGCTGCGCCGCCGCCGGCGGCCGGAGCAACAAGCGGCGCGCGCCGGCATGGTGCGACCGCATCCTGTGGCGCGGCGCGGGGCTCCGGCAGACCCGGTACGACCGCTGCGAGTCCCGGCTGTCGGACCACCGCCCCGTCCGCGCCGTCTTCACGGTGGAGGTGGACGCGCCCAGGAACCTCAACTCGCTCAGGAGCTTCTTCATGTCCGAGAGGTTCGACGACAGGCCTGGCGGCGGCGGCAGCCCCGCCGACCACCACCAGCTGCTCCGCAAGGACGACGTCAACAGCGCCAGATTCGGAGACACCATCTTTGAGTCATGCATTGCATGATGAGGATGGGATCGTCAGCCCAGTTCTCCGATTGCAATTGTACACAGGCAAGCTAAGAGAGATGCAGAGTATATATTATATGATGATTGTTTTTCATTTCTGAGTCAGTGTTCATATATAAGATCGTATCTACTACAGTCTACTGGTAGCTAGGAAGATGCAGAGATGGTTTTCTTTTTTATTTCCACCCTGTTCCCTACGTCTGCAAATGTATTTGTACCCTTCTTGATCCAATGAGTATGATCTGGTCTTAAGTTTGTTGCCATGGACAAGCATGCCCTTGTGGACAAGCATGAATGACAATAGAGTGTGAGCAGTAATTTTTTTCTACCGGGTTTTGAGTTTTCCTGCTACAACAGGTAGCTTAAGCAAAAGCGTGGATGGTTGTGTTCAGACTTCAGAACCAATTATAATCGAGGAGATCTTGGATGATTTGTGAAACTTACCCTGTTTTTTATTATGTCAACAGTGACGCATTCGCGGAGAAAACTATTGTGGGAACTGTGTCAAGTGTTCTCCAAAAAAAATGTGCTACAAAAACAATTGTGGCGTCGTCATGGGCCATATCAATTGGGCAATACGCAGACTACAAGTGGTTTTAAACTCTCAATCCATCCCCTAAATTCAAGGGTTCTGTACATTAAGATTGTCCCCCGATCACCCGCTTGTTTCCTGCTGCTTGTTCCTTCTATTTGTCAGGATTCTCCAGAAACAATTGTCTTGATCCAAGACTTGCATGTGATGGGAGACAGGCGTTTTGTCTCTAGTCTCTGCTTATCATTTAAGCATGCTACTGATGTAATTATAGATGTATACGATAACGAATGGCTGATTCAAATTATTCCTGCAAAAACTAGTATCAGTAATATGGTTTTTGAGCCCGGTTTCCATTCAAAAAACTGGATCAATCCTTTGTTTTCTTTTTCTTCGTCTAATAAAAATCGCCGCAAAGTTTTTGCCGTCCCTTCTAAAAAAAATAGTATCAGTAACTCACCTTATCTTTCATATCAGCGCTGAAATTTGTCCTAGTTCTACTTATTAGACATGTCGATCCTGAATCTGGACTAGGAGGCACATACATTTGTGTGAACCCTGAACCATATATACCAGGAGTCCCATTTCAGATGCTTCACAGATCACAGCCTGATTAATGTATGAAGAAGGTCCTAAACAAGAGATCCCTAAAGATTCTCTCCAGTACCAAGAGTAATTATATACACCAAGGGATTTATTTAATTAACAGTTAACTCAAATGCGTTGTACTATTACGGCGTTTCCACTTGATAACGCCATGAAGGTCGTCTTAGCGAGCGGCAAAAAAGAAATGACCAATCATATTACATCATGGATCAGCTAACACCTGCTGAATCATATTCATATGGGGTCCAGTCATACTCGAGAAAAATAGCGAAATCTTTATTGCGTCTCTAACGCCTCTAACAATCACATCAACATACCAGCTCACAGACAAGCGGCTCATGAACAAGTTGCCTCCTTTTTTTATCATTGTGAAAGCTCAATTAATCTATGTTTTAGCTCCTATGGCGTTGTAGAGCTAGCGTTGCAGAAGACATATACCGTCTTTCATCCACCATGACATCAGGCAATGTCAGTCGGCGCATAATTTTGCAGGAGACGATAACACTTGTATATATCAGATGATGATGCAAGTTGCTTATTGGTTTCAAGAATGGCAAGTTGTTGGTAGGCCCCTGCCTATCTTCAAATGGGGTGTCAGACTGTCAGGTCAGGTCAACCCCATCACAATCCTGAGGTAGCAAGGGGAAGAACACTTCTGGTGAGACAGGAATTGGTCTAGACTCTAGATTCTAGAATGATATGTGTTCTTCCTTGCCTGCTTGCTGGAGAAATGTGTTTATCTCAGCCATACATACAACCGGTCCACTGTCGCAAGATCCGAACACAAGCTAAGCTACAAAACACTCACTCCAAGTGGCGAACTTTCCGAATTCGGGCTCAAATTTTTGGTCGCCGCAGCTTGGTAGGGCAACTTTGGTGGACTTGGCAGAGGCATGCAGCTGTGGGCATCACCCCACCACAAATGGTCTGCGCATGTGGCGGCTACAGATCGTTTCCTTTAGTGGCATCAACATGCCATCATGCATGGTCCTACACCAGCAATCATGCATGCACTGTGTAGTGTAGGCTAATAAGGGTTACTTTTGGGTTTTGGCTGAGCTAGCCATCACGCTGGTGCAGAGCTTTTTGTCTATGACATCGGAGCTGCATCTTCCGGTAGCCGGTAGATGGATCTTCAAGCCTTCAACCATAATTATGCGTCGTTCTGGTCAGTCGGATGAGTTCCAGATTCCAGAATGTGCCGTTCAGGACACTTGGAACAAGGCGAAACAACAGTAACCTGCTCGTGGCACCGTCACGCCGGAGGTAGGACGGGAACGGCGTCGTCGGCCTGGCGCTTTCGGGCGGGCCGGGGCACCTGCTACGCGCGTGCATCGGGCCCCGTATGGTGTGGGCGGTGGCCCGTGGATCGGTGACGGCCCACACCAGCCCGTGCGGCATGTCGCAGCCGCGACCCGCACTACACAAAACAGGGGGGGCCATGGCCTCGGGAGACAGCGCACGGCCAAGCAGAGCCGGATCCGCCATGGCCGGTCGTGCCGTGCCCATCCCCACGCCCGCCGCATGGGGATTGCATTGAGGCGTACGAAATGCACGTTTAAACAACACCGTGATGCGAGGAGGTACTGATGCAGCAGCATCCATAGGCGTAGCGTATTGACGACGCCGTCAATCGAGCAAGCATAATGAAACCAGCAGCTAGCGGTGGCGATAGTTTCACTTCCACTCCAGTCAATTCCTTCATTGGACGTTTTTATCCTCTCCATCCGCAAGGTCTTCTCATGCATGATGCATCCTTCCTGTCCGCGCTACAGGAACGTGACGGCGACGACGAGGAAGCGGAGGTCGCCCCCGCTCAGGTCACGGCTGCCGCTCCCGCCACCGCGCCTCCTCGCCGTTGCCACCGCCTTCGCCTTCGCTCTCATCTTCTTGGTCCTCGTGCTCCTCTCCACCTCCTCCCCTGCTCCCTCGCCACCGTCCCACCACGGCGTCGGCGTCGCGAGATCATCCTCGTCCTCGGCACTGCCGCGCTGTGCGGCGAGCCTCGGGGAGCTCGGCGACGCGATGGTGTCCATGTTGCCAAGGGACCTCCCGTTCACCGTCTTCGTGCCCTCGGCGGACTCTTTCAGCCGCGTCCTCAGGCTGCAGGGGTCGTCCAAGTCCAACGCCACCAGCGCCGCCGCCGCCGCCGCTGGAGGGGTAGCGGCGGCCAGCGACACCGATAGCAACACCTACGCCATCCTCTCCCGCGTGCTCGGCTTCTCCGCGGTCCCTCGGCTCCTGCTCGCCGCGGACGTGCCGCCGCCGCCGCCGTGCGGGGCCGGGGCGGGGGCGGTGGCGGTGCGCCTCCTCGACTCCGTGTCCGGGCTGAGGCTCTACGCCTCCAGAGACGCCCGCGGGGCGCTCGTCGTGAACGGCGTGCCGTCGGAGTGCGTCGATATTGTTAGGGGTCACACCGTGGTCCATGTCATGGCGGGTGTGCTCATGGACGCCGAATTTGAGCCTTCTTTCTCTGCGGAATTTCATGGTCGATCGTGATCGAGTCATCAGCCCTTTGAGCTTGACATGGTTCGTTTGTTTGTTCTATAGAGGTTACACATAGCAATGCACAATGCATTTGCAAACAGAATCTTTATATAGCAGGGAAAACTAGCAGTGACTTCATCGTACGGTGAAGTTAGATGGAATTTGAACTTTATCTGAATAAAAAATTAGGAACTTTATATTTCAGGTGCCTAAAATATAGTATGTTTTAAGGCAATAATCTTTATCGTTGGCTCATGTAGTCATGTGTGCATGTAACGCTGAGATTAGCTCGATGGAGGGGAAAAAAAAAATCAAAGGAGTGGATATGGTATGGCTCGATGGAGGAAATATCAAACAAGGAGTGGATACACAACAATACACAGTGCAATTCCAAATCTTTAGATAGCGGAGAAAACTATATGTGACTTCAACCTAACATGAAGTTAAATGTATTTTGAACTCCATCTGAATAAAAAATTGGCACCACAACATATAAAGAAAAAGGAGAAATATTTAGACAAAAGAATAATTACTGAAAATTTTTCAAGCATTTGCTCATGTATATATCCACATGCGTTGGAGTAGAATGATGTGAAAATTACTGTAAGTTCTACTCTAATCTACTTCAACGTATGTGGATTGAAGTAGATATATATGCAATCAAATAAAGGTCTTAAGCTGATTGGAAAATTCTATTGATTCACTCAATAGCATAGAGAACTCCCCAATCTAAATTCCAAGCATACGAAGATCCCCAATCTAAATTCCAAACATACGAAGAGAGAACTGTTTATCTCTCTGTATATACACGCACAACAATGCTACAAAACCAATCAGGTGATGCTCCTGTAAAATGTTTTGTAAACACTTTTTTTTTTTGAGACTCAGAGATTCATTCATTACTAGGGAGCAGTATTACAATCTTCAGTCAACGCGTCCAACACATAAGTTGGTGCATAAGTCCACCACCCAACTCATGTGTCAGTCGTGACCCTTTTGGCTAACCGATGTGCTATCTTATTACATTTCCTGAGAATAAAAGAAAAATTAAAATCAAGAAAGCCTAGACTTAGCTCCCGAATCTCCTGCATAATCGTCATGATGGTCGATCTCTAAGTAGAACCCGCCCGCCAAAGTTGAATGAGTTGTTGGCAGTCTGTCTCCATCCATACCTTCTGAGCACCCAACTGAATCGCCGCTAACAAGCCGTCCCGACAGGCTATAGCTTCTATGGTTAGGGCGTCAAGACAGTGATCATATCATTTTTGCAGTTCCCCTGATAAAACCTAATGACGGGCCGTTTGGGGCCAATTAAATCATGTGGGGGAACCCCTCCCCCCCCCCCCCCCCCCCCCCCAGAAAAAAAAGAATGCTACAAAAGGAACCCCTGTGTTCATCGAAAAGATCTAGATATTACGAGATTGAAATTATAGTCTAACAGACCTCTTATATCTCTTGACATTTTAGGAAGCCATGATATTTGTTTTAAAAAAATATCATGCAGCATTTCTACGTCGTGCCAAAGTCAATCAACAAATCAAAACAACCGTCTCACCTCATCTCATTCGGAAAACATTCATTGGGCCATACATAGTGCAGAGGAGAACTGCTCGAGCCTTATTGGCGAGTGGGCCTCGCTCTTCCACTTGGGCCGCTTCTGGCTCTGTACGCGGACGCCCTGCTCGGCCTTCGTCTCCGCTTCTCTTTCGCTGTCGACTCTGCCTGCTGTCGGTTGGCCCGGGGCTGCCGGCTTGTGTCGCGCGTCACAATGCAGGTCGAGGACGACGATGGCACGGCGGCGGCGAGCGCGTGGCCGAGTCCGTCCAAGCGCCGCCACCTCCTCCAGTTCCTTCTACACGCCTCCAAGGTGAGCACTACTCCGTGCCTTCCGTTCCCAAACCCAAACCCAACTTCAAAACCAGCTACATCCCATGATTTCCTCGCAGCGGCTCGACCTCCGGCCCGTCGTCAAGTACGCCGCGCTTACCTTCTTTGCCGGACGCTTCCTCCCGGCGCTCCCGAGGTGATTCATCATCCACCCCTTTATTTTTTCTGGGGAACGATGGTTCTCATCCCTTGCCCCGGTTGCTGCAGGAAGATGGGGTTCTGCGGCGCGCGAAGCGGCCGAGTAGTCAGGTCCTGGCTCCTCGAGCCCCTGAGGGACAGTAACCTCGAGCTATTCGCGCTCGTCGCGGTGTGGATTGCCAGCAAGGTGAGACACCGTAAGCCTTTGCTTTTTGAGCTAATGCTGTGTGCTTTCATGTCGCGGGCGGTTGTACTACCTCGCCTTCTTATGCAATTCTTCCTTCAGATCCACGATCTTAGGTCGATGTCAGTGAGGAGCCTCAAAGCCCTGGGTGATCGCATCATCGCCGACCAGCATTTCATGTGCCGTGATTTTGCCAGTGCTGTGAGTTCATGATAAACTGTTTATTCCTTTTCTGAATGCTTTACTTGTCGTGACTGAAGGTGTTTGCTCTAACCTCTAATGCTGCAGGAATTGGTGTTCTTGGAGGTAAATTCTGGCTAAGATTATTACTGGAAAATAGGTTAAGTTGATAGGGTCAACTATGTTATATTCTTTTTTGTTTGTTGTGGGATTTTAGGTAGTGGAACACAACATTGGATATTCAAGCGTTGCTTTCATATACCTGGAGGAGCTTCTCATGCATTTCAGGTTGTTTTGATTGCTTACAACCTTTTTCTGGCCCATATACAGTTGTAATCCTGTTAAAGGCAGCATATGAAACCTGAAAGTGCGACACGTTGGGTTGGAGGGGGGGGGGGGGGATCACCATTTATTTACAAGACACTTTATCAACAAACATGTGTCGAAAGTAGTAACTGATCGCAACTGAAATGTTAAATCTTTCACATTCTGTTTTCTCACTCTTAGGAAGCAGACTGTGTACCTCTTTATAGCAAATTTTAGCACCAAATATCTTTCTGAGAAATGTTAAAATTGTGGGACATTAGCAGAAATAATCTCATATTGTTTCTCCTATCTACAATACATCTTACTTCTTTTGTTATCACAAGTGAATCTGACAATATGAAAAACTAAGAAAAGAAAGTTGATATTGGATAATTAGAAAATTTTCATAGCTATTCTTCTTAATACAAATATATACAGCTCTCCCCCCTAGACCCCCCCCCCCCCCCCCCCCCCGGGGGAACTTGTTTGATTCCCATGGTTTTACAGTTTCACCAATCCTACAAATTAATTGGCACTGGAATTATTATCATTAAGTACTCAGCAAGTGAATCAATGTACTATTGCTGCTAGTTGCTAGTTCTTGACTTCTTGGTATAAATAACATAACTTTACATTCTTCAATTAATTCACTGCTTTTTTTTTTCTTCACTACTAGGGAAATATCAAAATTAGGTGAACTCTTGGATCTGGATGTGTGCATGGAAATTTTGGACATTCTGTATGAAACAGAAGATACCTCATTACTTTTTAATTCTCCGTGCTCACTTGCTGCTGCCACTCTTGTATGTATGCTGCATTCCAACTGCACATATTTTGGAAAAGCTTTGCAGCAAAGCAATGCCTGACACAAGTTGTTTCAATCCTTTTCAGGTTGCTGCATATGCTATATCAGTTCCTAAGCAAACATGGGAGTTTCCAATCCTCCCTTGGGGTAAGCAATTAGGACAGTCCAGCTTATTTACATATAATTCAATACTTTCAATCCATTTGAAATAATGTGAACAACACTTATTGCAGATTAGGTTTAGATTATATTGGTATCTATGCAACAAAGGGTATTGAGTTAACACAGGAGGTGACACATTAAAACAATTAAATTTTGCAGTCAGGTTTGCTACATCGTATGATGAAGAGGAAATCATGAAGATTGTTCTGACAATTCTCCTGCATGTGCTTAAACCGGATGAGATCAAAGAGGACAAGGGTGGTTTTGATGCCAGATGTTTGTCGTGAGTATGTAATATGTAGAGCACGAGATTGTGCCCCAATTTTGCCTTTGAGTTCTGAAGTATTAACCATCTAACTGACTAACTGAGCACAGCGGATGCATGCTTTTAGAAGATACTGTAGCTAGTTTTTGACAGGCAGTTTAGAGACTGAGATGCCCAGAGTAGTCCTGTGAACTAAAACCATATGATATGATCAAGGGAATGCGCGTGTCTTGCAATGGAATTCTGTATTGGATGTATGTTGAAGAAAGATGCCTGCTAAGTAATGCCTTGACGTTGCAATTCTCGTTAGGCATAATTATGTTACCTCATTGTAATGACATTAAGCTTCTTGAGTTCTCCGATGGAAAGATGTTGCCTTGCCGCAAAGCTAGGTGCACTGTGAACTTTCTCTTCAAATCCTTGGGTTTTTTTAATTTCTTTTTATTTACTATGGAAGACCACTCAACACGTGTGAAGTGGTATGGTATAACGAGGATTCGTTGAAGTAATGGAATTTGCTGATTGTTGACACTCAAATTTGGCCTGCCTCGACACGTTCAATTTATGAAGTTGTCAAAATGTAAAATGGACATCATCATTGCGTCCGTCTCGTCGAGCTGATCGAAAAATATATATGGTTTGTCTCGTTTGGTGTCCGGACGAAGGAGTTACGCCCTCACGAATATGCCACCACGTCGGAAGTTCCGACCCAACTTCCGACACAAGTTCCGACGTGTTAGAAGTTCCGACCTAAATCGAAAGTTCCGACCCTCCGGAAGTTTCGACAAGCACCAGAACTTTCGACAGACCTAATAAAAGACCCTGTTCGGATCTGATCTCTTGGATTCTGAACCAGACTCTACCAGACTCGTGGGAAACTTGAAAATAAGCCTTAGAGAGGTTTTTTATTGGGATAAGACCACCCCCTCTATATATGAGAGGATCATGACCGATTGAGATCTTAACCATCCAATCGTCAAAAACACATCTACAAAGTAGATTCTTGCGGTGGTTCATCTCTATCCTGCTGTTCGGCTCGAATCTCCGTGAGTTTAGTCGGCGTTCTAGGCGGCCTCCGCGGTCCTTAGGGCAACCTGCACGTGCATCTATCCGACGGATCTTTCCGAAAGGTGTTCGGGAGTTCTCCGGCGAGAGACGGGAGCTAACGACCATCAATGTCCTGTGCTGCAGGTTACCGGTCGTCCCGACGACCAAGAAGACACGTACGATCTAACACCTGCTCGTGTGTTGGCCAGAATCTGTGTCAACACTTATGTACGGTATTCAATTTCTAAAGTAGATAGATACAGATGGCCTATCTACTCTCGATGTGATCTTCTCTTCTGCGATGTTCAAGACAAGACTTCTCTTTGTTTTCCTAGTCGAAAGGAAAGAGTGATGCACTGATGCACCCAGAGTCAAGGCCTACTGAATTATCCAATGAAAGACCATGCATGCATGGGGCCAAGGAGCGGTTGATGACTAAGGTTCAGAGTATTCCCCAAACAGTGTACAACAGAGCACTGAATGAAGAGCCATATATTCTCAACCAAATGAATTTCCAGAAGCTAACATGTCTTCGAGTTTATTGACCAGTGCAATCCAAGTCTCAAGGCTCAAGTCCCTAACTAACCCATAGGTTGCAAGGCCATCCATGAAACATTTGGTGTCCAGTCCCTGTCCAAGCATGCAACTTGCAATTGGTTAGCTGATACCATGCGTGGAGCTTTTGCTCGAGAATTCCAATTACAGTACAATATGAACCCAAGAAAAGCTTTGAAAATGGGATGGATCAGCTACATCAGTTCATAGCTATGTCTCTCTCCCCGCTCATTCTCTCGATGTTTGCTTTAGAAATATTGCATCAAACTGAAATGATTTTAAAATTTGCAACCAATCAGTACCCATGGCCATGGGATCAGTTCTCTTCAGAGTTTTCCCATCACTCGTCAGCGTCGCCTCGACCTGTCCGATCGCTATGCAGGAGCTCCCGCGATGGTGTCCAGTTCACCATCCTTAAACTTAAACCGGAGGCACCACCAACCAGAGCACTTGGTTCGCAGGGCAGGAGAAAGAGAAAGCACAAAGCAGCTTCCAAAGCAACGATTTCTCGTTGCGAGATGGGGACGGAGCACCTGAAGCTGGAGCCGGCAGACCGGCAGCAAGGGCCACACGTGTACGCCTTTGCAGCTCCGGAGTCCCTCTCTTGGCTCTGCGCTTTTCTTTTTTCTTTAAAAAATCTTTTAAAGGGAAAAAAAGCTTGAGCTGGGCGGCTTGAGACATGCAATTTTCATGCTTCGGTTTTAGTCAAATAAACGTCGTCATGACCTAGTGGCCTATTCAAATAGAACGCTTTTGTCATGTATAATATTTTCCTGGACCATTTTATGGCTTAGACTCTAATCTCTAGCGTATGCTTTGTATTTACAGGAGGAATAAACCATCATAACCTAGTGGACTAACGCCCTAACCTAACCTTAGGATCTGGTCTTTTGTAGGCTACCTTAATGATATCCGGAATCAGTTCTTGTTAGCTTGGAAGGTACTTACTTACTACCAATGAAGTAAAGTAAAACCCAGGATAATTATCTTTATGTTGACGATTTGTATAATATATCTGACTTATTCATTGACTAATATGTTCTTTTTTCTTATCTTTAAAAAAAATACTATAACACTACCATATTGTTAAGCAATTAAGCCCATGATTTTGATGGATTTCTGCTAGGTTACTGTAGTATTTGTACGTTTTGTCTATGAGAAGACACATGATTGTCCTACTGGCCAGGATTTCCTTTTCATGTCTATAATTATATCCTCAAATTCTCTGAATATTGATACAATCAAATTTGTTAGGCTACTGTAGTATGTCCCTGGAATTCGAGCGTTGATTTCTGATTGCCCATAGCTGAGTACGAGATCTAATAAATGACACAGAAGAAAATTTAGAATATATATCATGAGCTTTCTTTTGCTAAAGAAAATGAAACTTTAATTGTTTTAGGCCAAGTGCTTATATAACTTAAAAGTTTGGAAGTATTCTGGAAGTAAGGTGTTGAGAATTTCACTTCCTGCATGTATTACACTGCAAGAAACTCAGCTGACAGGTGTAGCATGTAACTAACTTCCCAATCCATTCCATGCTTGTGTATGATAAAAGAAAAGAAAAGCTCCATTGGTTGGTCTGAACTGCCTCAACATGTGTTAGCTTGCTGCAGCTTCATTCTTTAAACCTCCTGCAAAAGAAAACTAATTGCTCACCTCCTTCTATCCACGAACGAATGATCGTCTAATGATTGACCGCTGCAGAATAAATGTAACTACAATATCCAACGAATTGATCCCAAGCTCTGAACTGTCTGAATTATGTACTAATCATTGCAGAAGGGAGCAGATAGATACATTCGCAGATTTTTTTTTTGGTTCAGAGCTTTCGTTGTGGTGTGGATAATTCCATGAACCACCAATAGCTGGCAAAAGGGTTTTTTTCTGAGGCAGTTAGGCAGTCACATTTCTTTCCTTTTCTCCTTGAATCTGTATTTTCTATTTTCTCTTCCCGGAGTGTAAATTGCATGCATATACACGTTGTGTATACGCAACAAACCTAGTAGCTACCAGTGTAGCAGTAGCAGCGTGGCAAGTAGCTGACAGTGACCCTAGGTTTGCTTCTGTCAGGTACCAGTAACCAAAATGACAGCTACAGTCTGAACATAATGGATTTGAACGCTGCAAGAAAGTTTTGCCCAGTCGAGAGGAAAGAGGTTTTTTTGAGCAAATTAGGTTTGAATTAAGACCTAGACTCAGGGCCCTCGAAAAGATAATGACAAGATCATTTGTTAAGCAACCAAATTATATGATTGGGGCTGGGATTGTAGCCTCGGAATTGCCACTGATTGCTTCGGATCGGAGGGGGTCCCAATTACACCAATAATGACGGCTTTCGTTGAGCTTATCACGGATGGAACAGGGGGGAAATTTGGGCAGAATACAAAGGCGAGTTGTTGAGCACAAATTTGTAGCCAGATCAACCTCCCAATGATGGGGATTTGGTGCAGGATCCTTTTGAGGTCGACGTTGCCTTGCCCTACACTTCATCTGCAGCACTGCATGCAGCCATACTTCGATGTAGGAAACATACACGCCATTTGTTTCTTCTTCCTTTTGCAGCAACCAATTTAGGTAGGCCCCATTTAGATCCCAGTTGTAGTTGTAATTCTGCACTGTAACACGTTCGTTTGTATTTGACAACTTTTGTCAATCATGGCCCAAACGGTTTTCAGCTTTAGCGAACAGAGGCGTAGCACTATAGCACTGCCTTGGAGATGTCACTCCGACGGAATTAATAGCAATCTTGCCATGGCAACAACTCATGAGATAGGGGGTGTTTAGTTGCTCTCCAAAATCTCAAAACTTCCGTCACATCGATTACTTCCGTCACATCAATTTTGCGGCACATACATGGAATATTAAATGTAGACAAAACTTTTGCATGTTTGCACAGTTTGCCTGTAAATCGCGAGACGAATCTTTTGATTCTACTTGGGCTATAATTGGACGCTTATTGTAAAAGATCCCTCGCTACTACAGTGACAAAATCCCAAAAATTTTAGGATCTAAACACCCCATAGTCCTTTTGGGTTTTTGCAGAAAGACTGACCCCCACCTATCTGCTGTCGCCACACATGACCATTCAGGGGTGTTTAGTTCCTCTCCAAAACCCTAAAACTTCCGTCACATCAATTTTGCGGCACATGCATGAACATTAAATGTAGACGAAACCTTTGCATGTTTGCATAGTTTGCCTGTAAATCGCGAGACGAATCTTTTGAGTCTACTTGGGCTATAATTGGACACTTAATGCAAAAGATTCCTTACTGCTACAGTGCCAAAAACCCAAAAATTTTGGGATCTAAAACACCCCCTCAGTGCTTGTTTCGATGCTTCCTGATGAAGAAAAAGGGCATGTAGAAAATACAGGAGAAAAAAAAAGAACTGAAGATCCCTCCACCTATGAGACCTTCAACTTATTATTGTACGGATGTTGGAGGGCAATAGATCATCATGTGTGCAGTGCAGAAACTGCGTAAACTGCGTAAGACTTGGAAGCTTATGTGCACTTCACTGTGAGGAGCCTGAAAAGAGGAAGGAATGGAAGGACAAATGCTCGGGAATCTGGATCCACTACTGCATTGTTTAAGCCACCTTTAAACTTTTTTTTTTTTATCTCAGCGGCTTTTCCTAACCTATTGAGGTTGACCTCTGCATCACATGGGGATCAGGGCATGGATGGTTAATCTTCATACTGTGCATGTGGTTCACTTGCGTTCAGAATCATATTACTAGTAGTCACAGGCTCACAATGAGTAGTAAACTGTCAAGAACACAAGCAGTTTTCGAGTCAACTCTCTATCTGCATATATATGTGATAGTATGTGATTATTGCCTAACGTTCCGCAGAAACTGTGAGCCTGATGAAAAAAAAAAAAAACAAGAGCACCCTTCATTTAGTATTCACTGTGATTGTTGTTATTCATACTGCAGATCTGGTAGGTCGATATACTTGGACGGTTCAGATTGCGCACACGAGATGCAATGCTGGACCACTGATCCTAGTGTAGCTTCAAGTGTAGGATGCAACATAGTGGTCCATCTGAAGTACTAGCTGTGTTTGGCTGGACACTATTTGGCATAATTTGAAGCGCCACAAAAAATTCACTGATCTCATGGAGAGGTAGATGTCCATACACAAGTCGTAGTCCCATTTAAAACTGAAGAATAATGTTAGCATTGCTTATCTACCTATCGAAATTCTCCCAAAGCTATTCTTTGTACATAAATTTTGGAATTTATTTGTCCATTTGAAGAGCGGCAATTTTATATTTTTAATCGAAGGGTGGATCTTATCTCTAGCTCGAATAACTTCTGGATTTGTGGAACCGTATTGTCGGGTACCAAAATATGGGGTACCCAACTTCGATGAAAAATATACATTCCCAACACGATCCGGCCCAGGTAAGGCCAGCGGAAGCCCACGAAGGCCACGCCTACGGAGGCCCATGATGATGATGCCTCGACGCAAACCTAACCTCGGGGAAGCGGCACCCTCGAGCGCCAATTCTCCGATTCGCCCGAGCCTCCCCGAGGGAGCTCGGGAAAGCGGCACCCTCGGGCGCCAATTCTCCGATTCACCCGACCCTCCCCGGGAGAGCTCGGGAAAGCGGCACTCTCGGGTGCCAATTCTCCGATTCGTCCGAGCTTCACCATCCCTCTCGAACGCAATCTTTCAAAGGCATCTCATGCATAGTTGACGTCAGCAGAGCAATCTTGGACCGCAAGGGACCTCTCTGACCACTTTACAGGCATAGTCCCATCGGATAGGCCCCTTGACACAACAGCGCCCCGAACACGCACGTTCGCCGTACCAACTGCCCCATCTCCTCTGGCAGGAGATCTGACGGTCCTCCTCCTCCCACGCCGTTACAGGGACAGTCAACCGTACGGCTCCCTGGGCTGACGAGGGGATTCGCCAACTACGACGGCGACCGCCATACCCCGGCCACACGTGTGACACCAGAAAATGGGGGACGACGGTCGTCCGGCCAACCAGGGGGAATGGGCGAAGCCTTACGACCGGTCTTGCCAACCCCCTGGAATGTACCTCACAAGGAAAAAGAAGCGCCCGAGGGAGGACACTCCTCCCTCTCTGTCCCATCAGGCCCCCGATGGCACCAAGGCTTCCTGAGCCTGGGGGCTTGTACCCAGAAGTCAACCTATCTACTCGTTGCACTATGTAAGGACGGACACGACGGCATGACGTATCGCCATGCAGCCAACCATGACCAAGCACTGTGAGACGCCTTGGAACTCACCAATGGAACAGTGGTGGATCAGCCGAATGACTAATGCCATGCCGCCGAGGCGCCAAGACGAAGGCGTGGCTGACGATCGCCACCAGTCATCACCAACTCCGCCATGCCGAGTACTGTAACACAGGGCAACACGTGTAACTCTAGCTCTTCCCTTGTAACTATGAAAGGGAGAGCAGAGGCCAGCCTTAGACAATCTCTCACAAGCTCACACACACGGCCACTCAACAACATACTACAACAAGCAATATGTACGCACTTAGACACTCGTAAGAGACTTGGGAGCACTTCCCTCTCTTGCTCAGTTTGTAACCCCTACTACGAGCACCCCGGTGCAAGGCAACACGACTCGATCCCACACTGGACGTAGGGCACTCATTGCCTGAACCAGTATAAATCTTGTGTTCCCCCTTGCACACCACCCGTAACCTCAACGCAAAACACAAGTTTACTAGCCGGTGTTAGCACTCGCTAAAACTAGCACCGACAGTTGGCGCGCCAGGTAGGGGCCTTTTGTGTCTTGACTCAGGTTACGGATGGCAGACACCTCCATGACGCTTCCTGCTGGCGTGGTGCTCCGGTTCGGGAGTCTTGAGTTCGTGGCCACCGGCCACGGGCTCGAGATGAACCTGCGCCCAACTGAGCCCCGCACCATCATCGTCCTAACTCCTGGCCCATCAGGCGGCCGGGGAAAGGACCACGGCGACGCTTCCTCCCGTCCCAGAGGACGAGGGGAACGCCGCACGCTGCGCCTCCTGGCGGACCAGGAGGAGGAGGCGCAACCGCGCCAACCTGCCCCTGGTCGCGGAAGGCGCGGCCAACCAGGTGCCCCCAGTAGGGGACGCCAACCCGGCACCAGCCGCCACCCCGACACCTCCGGCGCCGGCAGCTGCACATCTGCGAACCGTCCAAAGGCTGGGCGGGGACGGGAACAAGGCACCGATGGGTCTCTCTCTCTGCCCTCATGGCGGCAAGGGGGCGGCGCCGTCATCTCTCTTCGGGCTCCAGAGCGCTCTGGACGCCCACGTCCGCGCAGTCCGCGCTCTGTTGCACGATCTGCTGGAGACACCTGTCCACCGCCTCGAGCTTCTAGATGACCTCGTGGGCGACCACGTGGCCTCCCCACCGTCTTCTCCCGGGAGCAGTCTCAGGGCGTATGACGGCAGGGAGACAGACTCCACTGACAGCCTCACTCCCCGAGAATACTCGGAGGAGTGGGATCGTCGCCATTGGACCTCGCCGTCATGACGGGCCTCAGCGACGACGACGAGGAGTTCTGGGCGAGCGTGGACTTCACCATCCACCTCGACGACTCAAGGGAGGACGCCCCGAGCATCACCACCGACTCCGACCAGTCCTACATTGACCCCGCTCGGGAATGCTACCACTTGGTGCACCCCGAAGATGGACGGGTGGAGGACGTCCATTCAGGGGACGACAACGACGTACCCCCCCCACTTCAGCCACAGCACACCCCTGCCTCCGGCGACTCCGCGGCCTGCGCGATCAGCTCCGCCGCAGGACGCGGGGGCTGGGACATCTCGCCCCGCGCACCAATCTCCGGAGCTAGAGCAGCTCCGGGAACTCGAGGCGCGGATGGACGAGGACCGTCTACGCCTCACCCAGCTGCGAGCCGCGCTCGAGCGCGAGGAGCAGCAGGGCACTGGCGGAGCAGCTCGTCACCGGGCCCTGGAATGTTCAGGCTCGTATCATCGCCGACGATGGCGCCGAAACACCGAGAGCCCTGCCTCGAGCAAGCCGCAAGCTCACAGAGGCGGCAATGCTGCTCCGGAGCCTGCCTGAGCCCTCCACTGAGGAGGCACGACAGCTCCGGAACCAGCTCAAGGACCTCCTAGAGGATGCAGCCGTCCTCCAGGCGGAAAGTTCAGCGTCACATCAGCGTGGCGCTGAAAGCCACCAACGTGGTGGCACGGCACGCCACGAGCGCGAGCCCTCGGTACATCCCGAGGTCCCGAGAGCCCCGTCGGTTCACCAAAGGCTTGGTAAGGACGTTGAAGTCCGAGCCATCCTTCAGGCCTGCGGTCGACGGAAAGACCGATGGAGCTGCAAGTGGCTACTATGTCCATCGGGGCGGGCGCTACGACTCGGACGAGGACCGCGAGCCCTCGCCCTGAGCCCTCAGTCCTCAAATCTTCAGCGAGGTCATCCGAAGGGCTAGGTTCCCGCCCCGGTGCCGACAGCCGGCCAACATAGCCAAGTATTCGGGGGAAACCAACCCCGAACTATGGCTAGCGGATTATCGTCTTGCGTGCCAGCTTGGCGGTGCGCAGGATGATCTCATCATCATCCCCAACCTCCCTCTATTCCTCGCCGACTCTGCAAGAGCTTGGCTGGAACATCTTCCCCCGCGGTTGATCTTTGACTGGAACGATCTGGTCAAGATCTTCGTAGGGAACTTCCAGGGCACGTACGTGCGCCCTGGCAACTCTTGGGACCTCAGGAGCTGCAAGCAGAAGCCGGGCGAGTCCCTCAGGGACTATATCCGAGCGGTTCTCTAAGCAGTACAATGAGCTGCCCCAGGTCACCGACTCCGACGTCGTCGGAGCATTCGCTGCAGGAACTTCCTGCAAAGAGCTTGTTCATGAGCTCAGACGCCAGACCCCCACCAGCGTTTCCGAGCTCATGAAGATAGCAACCAGCTTCGCCTCGGGGGATGAGGCGGTAGGAGGCCTCTTCTCCGACCCCAAGGGCAAACGGAAGGAGAAGGCTCCTGAGGGCACCTCTTCCTGGGGCCCAAACAGCAAGAAAAGGAAGGAGAAGGGAAAGGCCCCCCTCCGCGGCGACTCTGCTCGTGGCAGCGACCGAGCCCAAGAGGGAACGACCCTCTCGGGGCCGCTTCGACGAGATGCTTAGCAAGACGTGCCCTTATCACCAGGGTCCGGTGCATCACACGCTTGGGCAGTGTGTGATGCTCAAAAAGCATTACAGCCGGCAGGCGTTCCGCGACGCCGCCGGCAAGAAGCCCGCCGAGGACAAGGAGGACAAGGACGGGAAGGACGACGAGTTCCCGCCCATCGACAAGTGCCTCATGATCTTCGGCGGACCCGGGACCGCTCCCACGCCTGCGCCAGCGAAAGCGCGAGCGTCAGGAGGTCTACTCCGTCGGACCAGCGATGCCACACTTCCTCGACTGGTCCCACGATGCCATCACCTTCAGCCGGGACGATCACCCGGACTACGTCCCATCGCCGGGGCGTTACCTGCTCGTTGTCGACCCCGTTGTCGGCAACACGAGGCTCTCCAAAGTCCTCATGGACGGAGGCAGTGGCCTCAACATTCTCTACGCTGAGACCCTCGACTTGATGGGGATCAGCCGCTCTCTTCTCCGGCCGGTGACTTCCCCGTTCCACGGGATAGTCCCGAGGAAGAGCGTGCAACCCCTCGGGCAGATCGACCTGCCCGTCTACTTTGGGACTCTTGACAACTTCAGGAAGGAGACCCTCACCTTCGAAGTGGTAGGTTTCCACGGCACCTACCACGCCATTCTCGGAAGGCCATGCTACGCCAAGTTCATGGCCATCCCGAACTACGGCTACCTCAAGCTCAAGATGCCGGGGACAAAGGGGGTGATCACCATCGGCGCTTCCTACCAGCACGCGTACCAGTGCGACGTCAAGTGCTGCGAGTACGCCAGCGCGCTGATGGAGTACGAGGCCCTCATCGCCGACCCCGAGAGGATGGCAAAAGAGGTCCCCGACCCGAAGAAGGCCACGGGCACCTTTGAGCCCACTGAGGGGGTGAAGGAGGTGCCCCTCAACCCGAGCTCTCCCGACGGCAAGGTGCTGAAGATCAGCGCCACCCTCGACCCAAAATAGGAGGTTGTGCTCATCGACTTCCTGCGCAAGCACGCCGACGCGTTTGCTTGGAGTCCCTCGGATATGCTAGGCATCCCGAGGGAGGTCGCCGAGCACTCCTTGGACATCCGGGCCGGGTCCAAGCCAGTGAAGCAACGCCTGCGCCGATTCGACGAGAAGTGCCGGGCCATTGGGGAGGAGGTGTAGAAGCTTCTGGCGGCCGGATTCATCAAGTAGGTCTTCCATCCAGAGCGGTTAGCTAATCCTGTTTTAGTTAAAAAGAGAAATGGAAAATGGAGAATGTGTGTTGATTACACTAGTTTAAATAAAGCTTGTCCTAAGTATCCATTTCCATTACCTTGCATTGACCAAATAGTTGATTCCACGGCTGGCTGTGAGCGACTTTGCTTTCTTGATGCATATTCCGGTTACCATCAGATTCGTATGAAAGAGTCCGACGAATTAGCGACTTCTTTCATTACTCCTTTCGGCACATATTGTTACGTAACCATGCCATTTGGCCTTAAAAATGCGGGCGCAACTTACCAGCGTTGCATGCTCAAAATTTTTGGGGACCTCATCGGGCGGACAGTTGAGGCTTACGTAGATGATATAGTGATAAAATTTAGGAAGGCCAGCGACTTAGTAGCTGACCTAGAAAAGGCATTCGACTGCCTCAAGAAGGAAAACATAAAGCTAAACCCCGAGAAGTGCGTTTTCGGGGTCCTTCGGGGCATGCTCCTAGGGTTCATTGTTTCCGAGCGTGGCATCGAAGCCAACCCAGAAAAGATATCGGCCATCACACAGATGGGTCCGATTCGAACCTCAAGGGTGTGCAAAAGCTTATGGGATGTCTCGCGACCTTGAGTCGATTCATCTCAAGGCTCGGCAAAAAGGGACTTCTCTTGTATCGGTTGCTGAAGAAAAATGAGCACTTTACCTGGACCACCGAGGCCCAGGAAGCCCTCGAAAGGCTTAAGGCTCTGCTTTCGAAAGCACCGGTTCTCGTGCCTCCTACGAAAGAGGAGAATCTCTTGTTGTATGTCGCTGCTACTAACCAAGTTGTGAGCGCAGCGATCGTCGTGGAACGGCAAGAAGGAGGGCACGCATTACCGGTACAGCGGCCACTCTACTTTATCAGCGAAGTCTTGTCCGAGACCAAGACGCGCTACCCTCAGATCCAGAAGCTGGTGTACGCAATCATTCTTACTCGGCGCAAGTTGCGGCACTACTTCGAATCCCATCCCGTGACCGTGGTATCATCGTTCCCCCTCGGGGAGGTGATCCAGAATCTGGAGACAACTGGGAGGATCACTGAATGGGCTATTGAGCTCATGGGCGATGGCATCACCTACGCGCCACGCAAAGCCATTAAGTCGCAGGTGCTTGCGGACTTCGTGGCAGAGTGGACCGAGACGCAGCTACCGCCACTCCCGACCCAAGATGAGTATTGGGTCATGTACTTCGACGGGTCGATGAGGAAGACCGGTGCTGGCGCAGGCATCGTCTTCGTCTCGCCCCTCGGGGTCCGGCTCAAATACCTGCTACGGCTGCATTTCATGGCTTCCAACAACGTGGCCGAATACGAGGCTCTGGTCAACGGTCTCCACATCGCCATCGACCTCGGGATCCGACGCCTCGAGGTTCGAGGAGACTCCCAGCTCGTCGTGGACCAGGTCATGGAGGAGTCGACATGCCAGAACCCCAAGATGGTTGCCTACTGCAAGCTAGTGCAGTTGCTCGAGAAAAAGTTCGACGGCTTCGAGCTCAACCACATCGCACGACGGTACAACGAAGAGGCCGACGAGTTGGCGAAAATCGCGTCCAAAAGGGCTACGATCCCGATGGGCGTATCTGCCAACGACCTCCACAAGCCCTCGGTCAGCATAGATCCCTCGGGGGCCAAGGGGAAGAAGACCCCCCAGCCCCCGGGAGAACTTGGATCGTCTTCAGGCCTTGCAAGCCCCTCGGGGGCTCCCGACCCCTCTGACAAAGGGGAGCCACCCGAGACCCTTGCTGAAGACGGCGACGAAGCCGAGGCAATGGAGATTGAAGTCGAGATGGACGACGACAAGCCGGACTGGCGCGAGCCACTGGTCAGCTGGCTTGTCCGAGGAGTTTTACCCTCGGACAAAACCAGAGCACGACGGTTGGCACGTAAAGCCAAGTCTTTCACGATGATTGACGACAACCTCTATCGACGGAGTCCCTCGGGTGTCCTCCAGCACTGCATTCCCTTCAGTCAAGGCAAACGCCTACTCGAAGAGATACACGCCGGAGCCTGCGGTCACCACGCCGCACCAAGAACTCTAGTCGGTAACGCCTTTCGACAAGGCTTCTACTGGCCGACCACCGTGGCCGATGCCACCGAGGTGGTACGCTCCTTCGAGGGGTGCCAATACTATGCTCGGTAGACACACCTACCGGTCCAAGCTCTCCAGACGATCCCCTTCACTTGGTCGTTCGCCGTATGGGGACTGGACCTTGTCGGGCCCCTCCAAAAGGCGCCCGGGGGCTTCACCCACTTGCTTGTCACCATCGACAAGTTCTCGAAGTGGATCGAGGCTCGGCCAATCGCCCAAATCAGCTCGGCACAAGCAGTGTTATTCTTCACCTACATCGTTCACCGGTTTGGTGTCCCGAACTCCATCACCGACAACGGCACGCAGTTTACCGGAAAGAAGTTTCTGGCCTTCTGCGACGAATACCACATACGAGTGGACTGGGCGGCCGTAGCCCACCCAAGAACGAACGGCCAAGTAGAACGTGCCAATGGCATGATTCTCCAAGGCGTTAAGCTGAGAATATTCAACAGAATGAATAAGTTCGGCAAGAGGTGGCTGACAGAGCTTTCGGCGGTGATATGGAGTCTAAGGATTACGCTAAGCCGAGCCACGGGCTTCACGTCCTTCTTCCTGATGTACGGCGCCGCGGCCGTCCTCCCCACGGACTTGGAGTACGGCGCCCCGAGGGTCCGAGCCTACGATGAACAGGGCAATCAGACTTTCCGCGAAGACGCGTTGGACCAGATCGACGAAGCTTGGGACATGGCCCTATTGCACTCAGCCAAGTACTAGCAGTCCCTACACAAGTACCATGCTAGGCATGTCCGAGGCCGAGCCTTCAGCGTAGGCGACTTGGTGGTACGGCTCAAGCAGGACAACAAGGGGCGCCACAAGCTCACTCCGCCGTGGAAAGGCCCATTCATCATCGCCGAGGTGCTGCACCCCGGCACGTACAAGCTCGCGAACAAGAAGGGCGAAGTCTACAACAGCGTTTGGAACATCGTACAGCTACGTCGCTTCTATCCTTAAATTTCTGAGCACTGTACAATTTATAAAATCTTGAAATCAATAAAAAGACCCGACTTCTACTCTTTTTACCTAATTATTAGATTTTCGATCCGAGCCTACACTCGGAAGTGAAATGACTTTTCATTTTGCTGCGCATTAGAAAAGTGAGGCTCGGCCTAACCTACGGAAAGGCCGACCCTCCCTCGGGGGCTAGGACGGGGGGAACCCCCGGACTTTCCCGAGTCTCAACGATTTTGAAAATGCAAAAATTTTCAAAACTCGTTGAAATCGTTTCTCCCTAAAAGCAGGCTTCTCTCCTAAAACCAAGCGTGAACCTACAAGACTCGGAAGAGTAAGAGAAGTCCCAAAGGACAGAGCCGATTGAGCTGAGGAGACCGCTTACGCCTCAGGGCTACAGCATCTCCCCTCGCCACTCCGCGTCTGAAGGATAACTCGCGCTCGGAAGAAAACTTATAATATCTATGCTCGGCAAAGGGAGGAGGCTCGGGAAGAAACAACTAAGCTTTTTTTTCCAAGATTTCTTTCTGCCAAAACTCCTAGGACATCAACTGCGTCTACAGCCGCTAAAGCTACGACACCCGAATAAAGTCCCCCGAGGCTCGATGGCCCGGGCACAGGATCGGCAAGAAAAAACGCCTGAGGAAAAAAGCACGAAACGAAACGAAACATACAGCAAATATTTACATAAACATAAAGGCCACGAAGGGCCACTTGTTTGTTTCCTCCCAGCCACTCACGAAAAGTTACTTTTTACAAGGGCACTACGGCCCAGCTATTCTTCATGGCAGGTTCAGAGGAGGAAGTTCGACTTCGGCTTCGAAGAGGCCCGCCAGCGCTTCTCCTGGCTCCTTCATCGAGTCCTCCAATGCCAGGAGCTCGGCGTCATCGGTCTCAAGGAAGATCTTCGCTGACAGGGCCGGCGTCGAAGTTCCCATAATGGGACTTCACGACCGCCAGTGTCTTCTGGACACCCGTCAGTAAGGCCTCCTTGACCCGACCGCCGGCGCTGCTGTAGAGCGCCTCTAGTCGGCTCCAGAGCGAGATCCCCGAAGGTTCCCCACCGGTGCCGATGGAGTCACACAGCGCGCGCGCAGCCTTCTGCAGTTCTAGGTGGTCGGCCGCTTTGCCGTCGTAAGCCGCCTGCAGAACTCTGGGAGCAAAACATGGAGGTGAACGAAGATGCAGCAAGGAACCAAGACGAACAGGACGAAAAGCACGACATTGCACATACCGCTAGCTTCTTCCCGAGCCTTCTGTGCCTCCTTCCGGGCTGAGTCCGCTGCACCGACCACCAGACGCAACGCCTCTTGAGTATCGCTCAGGTCGAGAGCCAAGGCCTTAGCGACAGAAGTCTTCTCGGCGGTGAGCTCTCGGGCGGTGTCGCGCTCCCTTGTCATCTCGGCCAGGGCGCTCTCCAGCTCCCGCACCCGTGTTGCCGAGGCAGCGGCCTGGCCCCTCGCCTCCATGACCTCCTCCTTCAAGATGGTGTTGTCAACACTCGCTTCGGCGAGCTTGGAGGTCACGGCGGCGAGCTCGTTCTGGGCACGGGCAAGGGCTTTCCCCTTGAGGTCAAGCTGCTTCCAGAGCTCGAGCCCGCTGCCAAGGAAGCGGGACTTGTCCCGGGAGGTATGCATAAGGTCCTGGAAAGGAGGGAGGAGCGGAGACGGTAAAAACAAAACTCATACACAGGAAAAGTCACAAGACACGGGGACTCACCTGAAGCTGGGCCGGGAGGTCCTTCTCGAGGACATCGGCAATCGCGCGGAGACCCGCCGCCGAGCTGAACCCGAGCTCCTGAACGGCGTCCCATTTGGGAGCCTCGAGGTCGTCCCGGAGCGCGAAGACGGTCGGCGCTTGAGGATCCGCTCGGTCTGCCTACTCGATCCTGGAGGCGGTTGGCTCCCGAGGCCGAGGCTCTCTCAATGCCAACGCCCAGGGACCTTCCTCACGGGCGGGGAGAGCTCCTACGCCGACATCCATGACCGACGACCCCGCAGCGGCAGGCTCCGTGGGGGCGGCATCGGCTGCCGCTCCCGAGGCGCCTCCAGAACTGACGACCGAGGCCTCGGGAGCCCGCGCTGGCGCTGCCTCTAGGTCGATGACGGGCACGACGACGGCGGCCACAGCCGGAACGGCCCCTCCCGAAGGAGGAACCTCGGACGCCACGGCCAGACCCGTGGGGGGACGGACTTCCTCGTCCATTGATCGGGCGCTTCCCCCGGCCGTGTCGTGGCCCTGCACCTTCAGGACCTTCTGGTGCGACACTTGGAGGTCCGACCCCGAGCGTTTCCTGAAGCAGAGAAGGAAGAAAGGAACATTCTGAGCGCCAAACAAGATCTCCGATGAAAGGAATAACAGGTAAAGATACCTACCTTGTCTTCGGCACCATCCTCCTCTTCTTCACCGCCCCCGCGCTCGGTGAAACGACGGACAGCGTGGGCTGCGTCGGCAGCGAAGGAATGGGCGCCGCCGCGGCGTCCGGGCCGGCACTGCCCTGAGGCGGGGGCCTTGCTTGGGCGCCAAGGGTCGCCTCGACGTCGCCGTCCATCGGCCGAAAAGCTTGAGTCTGGGAGGACCCCAGCTCAAGTTCTGGCGTCTTAGCACGGGCCGGCTTCGGCTCCGACAGTTTCCGCTCACCGCTCCCCTCGCCTTCGGCCGTCGCGCCGATCAACGACGCGTCAGAGGGGAGGGTGCGCGGAAACAGGATCTCCCCGGTCCCGCCGGCAGCAGCCGGGCTTGGCTCGGGCGCCGGGTCAGGGCCAGTTCCCGGCCTCTCCAGCGAGCCCTCGCGGCCGCTGGAAGGCGGAGCCCTGGCTCCGGTAGTCACGCTGTCAGAGGTCGCGCCTTCAGACGCGGTCCCCGGTAGTTTTGCCTGGGGGCTCGGGTCACGAGCCGGGCACTTCCGCTGGCAGGCGCTGGCATTGGAGCCTTCCCAAGCTCGTCGGCGCCCACCGCTGGCTTTGTGGCCACAAGGGGCCAATCCAACACTGTGAAATCAAAATATTCTTCTTCTTCTTCATCCTCCTCGTCATCTTCGTCAGAGAGGGTGTCCTCCTCCGGCTCCCCCGCCTCCTGACGGCGATGACGGCGCTGGGAGGATTCCTCCGTCCTCCGAGCCCTCTTCTGCTTCAGCGCGGTCTTCCGGTCCTTCTCTGCCTTCGCTGCCTGGTCCCGAAGGCGGTTCTGGGTTCGCTGAACCTTGTCCTCCGGGACCGGCGGAAGGGAAGGCTTCCCGGTCCTTGAAAGACCCTGCGACGAACGAAGAAAGAAGTCAAGAAAAAGACCGAGGAACTGCAAAATCGATGAAGCAGACGGCACTCACTAGCGCGATGAAGCTCGTACGGGGGCGCATGGGTATCCAGTTCACCTCATCCCAGGTATGGTGACCGCCCACCATGTACTTAACCCGGCGCATAATCTCTTGCTGGCCAATGTCCTGGGGCAGCATCGCCGTGCCCTCCCGCGATGACCCGACGAGCATCTGGTTCAGCGCCAGCCGGCGGTCCATCAGCGGCAACACCGTCCGCGCGTGGAACTGTGCCGCCACGGCGGCTCCCGTAAGGCCCCGATCGCACAGCGTCTGGAGCGCGTCGAAGTAGGCGTTGAGGTGCTTGGCCTCCTTCGCCGGGCACCCCCAATCCCATTGAGGAAGGGGAGCGACGAACGCCCTTCTCGTATACTTGGGAAAGGCGTCCCCGTCGTTGCGGAGGTAGAAGCAGCCGTGGTGCCAGCCCTTGTTGGAGGAGGGGCCTTGCAGGGAATGTACTCGCCGGAGCGGATCATGAAACTGCATCCCCCCGTGCGCGGGATCTCCCGCGGCTTCTTCGGACCGGCCATCTTGGTGTACCAGTCGACGCGGGAGACACGACGCCATAGATTCCAGTGCGGGGGTACCCCGAGGTACCCCTCGCACAGGGCGGCGTAGATCGACGCCTGCGTGATGGAGTTGGGGGTGAGGTTGTGGAGCTCCAGCCCGTTGGCGAAGAGCAGCGCTCGGCAGAAGCGGCTCAGCGGCGACCCGAGCCCGCGCTCGTGGTAAGCGATGAAGCTCACCACGTACGCCTCATCGGGCTTCGGCTCGTCGTGGTCGTCCGACGGCGTGACCCACTCCGGGCGCTCCGCGTTGGTGCGGGGGCGAAGGAGCCCCAGCCCCATGAGACGCTCCAGATCTGCCTCCACCACGAAGCTGTGAGGCCATGGCTTCATCCTGAGAATGCCAGCGGCGTTGGTGCGAACCGGGGAGGAAGACATAGCGAGCTAAAGGAGAAGAACGGTAGGAAGGCAACGACATCGGTCGCGGCGGCGCTTCTCACTCGAGCGGGCAACGAAGGCGAAAGGGCGGACGGCAAAGACAAGAAAGCGAACGGTTGCGCGAGCAAATGGCTTGGGTAGAAAGAAAAAACCACGAGTTTTTCTTATATACCCGGGCGACGGATCGAGGGAGATGCGGAGGATCCGCCGCATTAACTGCGCGGGGCCCGCCACGATCCCCACATCACCGCCGGCCTCACGCACGCAACCGCCTCGACTACCCCAAACCGTCGCATCCGTCAGGCTACGCGCCTCAAAAGGTGAGTGTAACAACCCTAAAAATCCACACAATCTAAAAATCCCAACCAATTAAAATTTTTCATTTATTTATTGTGAAAACCCATTTTTCTTGTGCAAGCATATAGGTTTCATTATGAAATTGGTAAATAAAGGAGTGTAGTTTGCATTTTAATTCCAATCACATAGAATAATAACTTATGCATCACATTTGGGATTTATTACAATTTATGTTTGTATTTACTCAATAAATTAAAATGGGCAATATATGTATATATACACTAAACTGAAAACAGAAAAGGAGAAAGAGAGTTCGGCCAGCAAGCCAGCCCGAGCCCGCCCGACCTTCCTCTCCTCATCTCACCGCGCGCGGCCCACGTCGCGGCTCGGCAGCGCACGCGCACGACCAGCACACACGCGCTCGCGCTCGCGCTCGCTGCCAACCCGGCCCCGCCTGTCAGCCACTCTCGCCTCCACTGTTCTTCTTCCTCACGAAGGCGACGCGCCAGCCGGGGGTGTCGCGCGAATGGCGTGACCCCGGTCCCACAGCCGACAGCATGGCAGAGCCCTGGACCCCGCTGTTCCCCTCCTGTCCCCTCCTTTCTTGGCCGCCAAGCGAACCCGCGCCATCAGGAGCCCTAGATCCACTCGAGCCTCGGCCCTTCGATCGGCCGAGCGCAATCGAAACCGTTCGCCATTGGAGCTGGCCAAGCTCGCCTATAAATTGGAGCACCCCGAAGCCCTACCCTCATTTCCCCTCGCCGCCACCGCAGCACAGACCGGCACACCGCACAAACCGAGAGAGAGAGCGTAGGAAAAGGGCGGAGCAGAGGAGGAGAAGCTGCCGGAGCGCCGCCGCCGCGGAGCACGCCGGAGCCGGACACGGAGGAGAAGCCGAGCTGCGGACGAGGAGCGGCACGGCACTGCGATCGCTCTGCACGGCTCCGACTCGCCACTGCACCGCCATCCTAGCTTCACCGACACCACGGTGAGCCACCGCACGCCATGTCCGAACCTTGCCCTGCTTTTGCCATGGCGTTCCACCCTCGGGACGCGCAGGCACGAGCCTATACCGGCTCGGGAAGATCACCTGCACCATGCACTCACTCGACCAGCCAAAACCCCCGGATTACAAGCTTGCTAGACCGAGAACGCAGCACGACGCGTTCTCGGCGGAGCGCGCTCACCACCGACGCGTTCCGACGCCGAATCACCCGTTCCGAGCAATCCGACTAGCACCCGTACAGGTTAGAACGTCGTGGAGCACCGCCACGACCCCCTTGAGCTAGCTACGCGGATCTAAGCGCTAGAGGAAGCCTGAATCGCCCTGGCCGCGTGCGCCGCGACCTTACCGGAGCGCCGCCGCGAGCCGTAGCCAAAAGAAGGTCATGCCATGGCTAAGTTCGCCACCAGAGTGTTGTATGCCTCTCTGGCCTCACCAATTTGACAAGACCGCATTCGATTGAACCAATACTTGGTCGTAGCCGCGATGCCGCTTTCCGCCGTCGTCGGCGACACGCCGCCGCCACAACCGAACACCTTGGAAAGCTCGGTAGCCAAAATTGGTAGTTGGTATACCATCGCCTTGGACCCTGGACGCGTATACATCTCCTAGAAGACCTCCTTAGCCCCGCCGGAACCTCACCGTCGCGACGACATCGCCGCCGACAGGTTCCGCCTCGCCTAAGATCCGTTCCGAGTACCCCCGGTCGCCTCGCGCTGCGGAGAAAGGCCGCCGAGGTTCGCCAAGTCTGCCTCGGCACCGCCGCTAGAAAGCCGAGCCCTGCCTTGCCGAAATATGGTCATCGCCGCCCTGTCCTCGTCCGCCGCACCGGAGAGACACCGCCGCCTTGAACAGACGCCCTGGAGCCCTTCGGCGCCCAAATTTCCGATTCGCCCGAGCCTCCCCAGGAGAGCTCGGGAGAGCAGTCCCTTCGGCGCCCAAATCTCCGATTCGCCCGAGCCTCCCCAGGAGAGCTCGGGAGAGCAGCCCCCTCGGGCGCCCAAATGTCCGATTCGCCCGAGCCTCCCCAGGAGAGCTCGGGAGAGCAGCCCCCTCGGGCGCCCAAATGTCCGATTCGCCCGAGCCTCCGCAGGAGACCTCGGGAGAACGGCACCCTCGGGCGCACCAAATTTCCGATTCGCCCGAGCCTCCGTGAGAGACCTCGGGAGAACGGCACCCTCAGCACCCAAATGTCCGATTCGCCCGAGCCTCCGCAGGAGACCTCGGGAGAACGGCACCCTCGGGCACCCAAATTTCCGATTCGCCCGAGCCTCCGCAGAGACCTCGGGAGAACGGCACCCTCGGGCACCCAAATTTCCGATTCGCCTGAGCCTCCGCGGGAGACCTCGGGAGAACGGCACCCTCGGGCGCACCCAATCTCCGATTCGCCCGAGCCTCCCCGGGAGAGCTCGGGATAGCGGCACCCTCGGCGCCCCGAATCTCCGATTCGCCCGAGCCCCGCCGAGCTAAACCGAGCTCCACCGAGCTCCGCCGAGATACCCCCAACCACAGCCGAGCTACCCCCGACCACCGCCGAGCTCCGCCGAGATACCCCCAACACAGCCGAGCTACCACCGACCACCGCCGAGCCACGCCGAGCTACGCCAACTCCGGCAACTCTCTGGGAACCAGCATCGAACACCTGGACGACCATCGGGTCTGTGTTCTGTTGAGGCGCCACATGCCGCACTACTGGACCCGCGCGCCACATCCCGAGCTGCCCCTGATTAACCGACTAGTTTTCCCATTTTCAGAAAATAGGATAATCTTCGGAAATTCGTAACTTATTCGTACGATGACCAAAAATTGCGCACCATATATCAAAATTCTCAGGAAAATGAGATCTACAATCTAAGACTATGTTTGAGTGCATTTGGCTCTTTGTTTTATTGGATTTTTCTGAAATACTCTATAGGAGTCGCTGACGCGACTATTTCGTGTTCGATTTCAGAGCCGGAGGAGGATCTGACTAAGGAAGACGACCACGAGTACTTCCAAGAGCTAGGAGACGACTATGAAGGTGCCACGTCCCACCAAATCCTTAGATCCTATTACGCATTGCAAATGACATTGTTGCTATTGCTTTATGATTATGTACGGATTGGTTGCATGGTAGTATATTTGAATTCCCTGCCTTGATAAGACTTTACCCTGCTATCCGCTGTTAGGTTAGCTGCTGCTTAATTTACTGTTACTCTTCCACTACTTTCTACTTGCTATATGCTATGTGGTGGAATTGGGACGGTGTATAACCAATTATAACCACTGGGAGAGAGTGCTGCGTGCGTCTTGGGTGCGTGGTAAGGGTTGATGTCGACCAAGTGGGATGTGAGACGAGCCCATGGGGCAAGTCGTGCCGGGGGTGCAACCTGGGCATCCCCAAGCGAGATACCTGTGGCGGGTAAAGTTGTTGAGGAGGTTCCGGGTGGGATAGCCTTGGTGGTTTGAAGCCCGTGGACGGAGGTGCTGTGATGGCACGGGGAGAGTATCCCCTAAGTGGAGATGCCTGCTTGGTCAAACCTAGGATGGACTAGTTTCAGGTTCATGGGAATCCTTTTCTACTCACTCGCTTCTGATGGGCGGGAGACGGCTGGACTACTTGGTAGGACGGTGCCACTACTGCTAGGTTGAAAGGTGATAAGGGTGGGCGGAGACGGTCGATGGGTTCCCGTTCCGTCCTAGATGCACAGTACCACTGGATGGGCCCGGTACTGTGTCTCCCAGTCTCAGCATAACGGTGTAGGATCCGGAATATCCCAGGGCTGAGTGGTAGGGTGGCATCGACCTAGGCAAGCAAGCACCCGGAATTCTGCCTAGGTGTTTGCGCAACACCTATGATGGCTAATCTCGTGAGTAGTGAAACCTCTGCAGAGTGTATGGTTGATCGATCGATACATATGCCAACCTGTTGGCTATGGACCTTTCCTGTGAAGCTTCTACTAGTGTAGTGAGTGTTCTCTTCTCCCCCTGGATGACATTTTTCCGGCAGTGTACCCGTTGTGGTAGTGTGCCGCTGAGATAGGCCCGAGAGGGAGTTGGGCCTGTCGAATGAGAGTGAGGTGTGGGTATGTGAGGTGTGGTGATGGGAAAAGGGATGATGGTGTTAACTGGTGATAAAACTTGACTAATTAAACATTGATTACAGCTGCATAGGAAAACCTCAGCCTATAGGTCTGCTTGTATAGCCTTGCATCCACTTTCCACAAAGCAAATGCTGCATAGGTGGGCTCCGTGGCCAGTACAAATCGTACTGATAAATTTGCTGTCAGGTGACGAGAATGAGTACGACTTCGAGGGAGATGATGACGAGGAATAGGGTCGCGTGCTACACTCAAGTTGGCCGTGAAGGATGAATCGCTTCCGCATCTTCTAAAGCTTCTCTGATTGTTGATTCCGCCAGTGTGGCGATGTAATAAATATTTATGTAAGACTTAATTATCGTTGTATGGATCCTGGTGTCAACTGAGATATGGGTAATTTCATGGATTGTCCCAAGCAATCTGTTGAATTACAATTCGAGCCTGTGGATTTCCCTTCGTGGAAATCGAGGTCGTTTCAGTGAGCCGAATCATTACGCTTGCTTGTCTTGATTCCGCCGATGCATTCCCCTTCTCGACGAAGGAACCTCGGGCTCGGGCGCCCGTTACGTTCCCAGGGGATCGAAGACTGGCCCATAGTGGCTCGAACAGTCACCACAGGGAAACCGAGTTAGGGACAGCTAGCGGATGGGTCACAAAAACGGCCAGTATCCCGACGCCCGAGCGTCACAAGGGACATCCCGTACTGTGTCCAAGTCCCAGTAGTGAGTCGATTACGTGGAATCCCTCCGTAGGAGGCATCAGGCCCTCGGGACCCATCGAAGGGACCCGACATCCACTAATTGACCCTCGGGAAACATTTGGAGTGTGCTCAGGCCACTAGCCGACCCCCAACAAATGGGGCACGGACCTCCACTTGAACCAACCAGTTTGTAGCTCACCGGGAATGCCGACTCGTGCCCCAGCGGGGAAGTCAAGCAGGACCAAACCTTCCTCTTCCCGAAAAAAGAGCGTGAAGGTCGAATTAAAAGAGACAGGGAAAAGCCCGATCGATCTCCGATACGAAAACAGAGGGTCGGGAACTTGCTCTGCACCTTGGAAAGTGTTGGCATTTCTTAACATCGTTACAAAGGATAGACTAAAAGTCCATCCCAGGCAACGACGATAGAAATGCTTGTTGGCATTTCTTAACATCATTACAAAGGATAGACTAAAAGTCCATCCCCGGCAACGGCGCTAGAAATGCTTGTTGGCATTTCTTAACATCGTTACAAAGGATAGACTAAAAGTCCATCCCAGGCAACAGCGCTAGAAATGCTTGTTGGCATCCCCAACCACCATTAATTTAGAAAGGTAACCCTTGGCCCTTAAAGGCGTCGGCCTAGGTAGTGCAGTCTGGTAATAGCAGTTAGAAGTGCCAGATTGGTCTTCCTAACCGTCATTACTTACGATATGCAAAACTGTGACACGGCGCCGTGGGGTGCACAAGAATTACAATTTTTAAGTAATGGTACTTAGGTAAGCCAATCGATAGCTCAGTAAGAAATAAGATAACTCTGCAAGCGCACAGAACTATCATTGTAGCATTTCAACCCGTGAGTAGGGTGTCGTATTTATAATTTCCCATAGGAGGGCAATATGCATCAAGCGTGGTGTAAACATGATCACTTATTGAGTGCAATGGTAGGCATAGAGTAAACAGGAATAACACATGATTTCAAGATAGTGGGCACACATATGGATCAACCTCAAGGATAAAAGGAAAATAAAGAATAAAAGAATATATCTAACTGAGCAGGCATTGATCATATATAATTATGCAAAGAATTGTTAGCAGATCAACTAATTAGTAATTCTAGTATCAGGACTAAGTCTGGGGTGATAGGGAGATCCCCGCAGTTGGTCTGCCAGCCGATAGAGACTTTACGAACTCCTACTCAATATCCGAACGTGGGGGAATGCTAGGGATGGACAGGGCTGTCACCACCTGTCCACCTACCCCTCTGCCCGTGGGATACCGACATATTCGCCGATCTCCGCATACCCAAGCTCCATGCTTGCATACTTGGAAACAACTCCTAACCCCCGCGGACCCCAACCCTTCGGATTGACAGGCTAGGTTAATAGCAGCCATGACAGCACGACGAACCATCACCTCATTCCTAGTTCTTCCTCTATTCATACTAATTTGATGAACAATGAAGAACGATGATGAACAAGTCAAGAACATGATACATAAACTATATTCTAGCTCATATACTATGCTCATAACAAGATCATAACTAGACTCTAGTTCATATGCATAATCATATAAGTATGATAAGAACTTGCTCATGGAAGAAGACCGAATTGTATTCATGCCAAGATGATCCTTTTCTTCCAAGGAGACAAGCTCTCCTTGATAGCTATTGCCTTGCTCACAAACTACTATAACTACTCTAAAGATACAAGTGAGAGGTGTGAGGTAGATGACTCCAAATGATGTGTGTGTTGAAGAGGATGGAGCACCATCTATTTATAGTGAAACTATGACGGTTTGGCGCATCTAAACTTGGAAGGAGGTGAAACCGCCATGGCCAAACCGCCATTAGTACCGCCTCTGAAGCTGGGCCCGGGAGGCTCCACCTGGGGGGCGGCCGTCCCCGGGGGCGGTCGGTCCCTGGGGAGTACCATCTGGCCACCGCCTTCGGGTGGTCGGTTGCTCCCTGGGCCTGGGCCTCTCCCTTGGTTGTGGATGGATCCAGTTACGCTTTGAAGGTGGGCTTCTTTAGTATTCTTTGGTTGCGCATTTGTTGGATTCGTCTTTTGACTTTGCGCTTTCATCTGTTGATGCGTATTTCCACTTGTTATGCCATAAAACCTGTAAAACATGAATGCTAGGGGTACAAGTAGAACTTGTTAGTAGTAAAGGCATATGTACTAGAATATGATTGTTAATCCTCTTTTTAGTCTAAGTTGGTGGTATAAAATTTATCCATAAGGACCACCAATAGAAAGACCACCGAACGACCTCCCTAACACGATGGGAGGCTCGGGGGCTCCGCTTCCAAAGGAACAACCCCCTAAATAAATCAAATAACATCCGAGGACTAATAATCACGATTTTAAGCCTTTGGAGGGATATAATATCCCTCCAAAGCCTCGAGGGCCACACCCGGCGGGTGCGCTCGCGCGCACCCACCGGTAAAAACAACCCATACTTTATCTCTTCGACAGGAAGAATCGGCGTGAACCTGTGGAGGAGTGCCTTCACTCCGCCACAGGCTCGGGGGCTACTGTCGGGTACCAAAGTATGGGGTACCCAACTTCGATGCAAAAATATACATTCCCAACACGACCCGGCCCAGATAAGACCAGCGGAAGCCCACGAAGGCCACGCCTATGGAGGCCCATGACGATGATGCCTCAACGCAAACCTACCCTCGGGGAAGCGGCACCCTCGGGCGCCAATTCTCCAATTCGCCCGAGCCTCCCCGAGAGAGCTCGGGAAAGCGGCACCCTCGGGCGCCAATTCTCCGATTCGCCCGAGCCTCCCCGAGAGAGCTCGGGAAAGCGGCACCCTCGGGCGCCAATTCTCCGATTCGCCCGAGCCTCGCCGAGAGAGTTCAGGAAAGCGGCACCCTCGGGCACCAATTCTCCGATTCGCCCGAGCTTCACCATCCCTCTCGAGCGCAATCTTTCAAAGGCATCCCATGCATAGTTGACGTCAGCAGAGCAATCTTGGACCGCAAGAGACCTCTCTGACCACTTTACAGGCATAGTCCCATCGGATGGGCTCCTCGACACAACAGCGCCCCGAACGCGCACGTTCGCCGTACCAACTGCCCCATCTCCTCTGGCAGGAGATCTGACGGTCCTCCTCCTCCCACGCCGCTACAGGGACAGTCAACCGTACGGCTCCCCGGGCTGACGAAGGGATTCGCCAACTACGACGGCGACCGCCATACCCCGGCCACACGTGTGACACCAGGAAATGGGGGACGACGGTCGTTCGGCCAACCAGGGGGAATGGGCGAAGCCTTACGACCGGTCTTGCCAACCCCCTGGAATGTACCTCACAAGGAAAAAGAAGCGCCCGAGGGAGGACACTCCCCCCGCTCTGTCCCATCAGGCCCCCGATGGCACCAAGGCTTCCCGAGCCTCGGGGGCTTGTACCCAGAAGTCAACCTATCTACTCGTTGCACTATGCAAGGACGGACACGACGGCATGGCGTATCGTCATGCAGCCAACCATGACCAAGCACTGTGAGGCGCCTTGGAACTCACCAATGGAACAGTGACGGATCAGCCGAATGACTAATGCCATGCCGCCGAGGCGCCAAGACGAAGGCGTGGCTGACGATCGCCACCAGTCATCACCAACTCCGCCATGCCGAGTACTGTAACACAGGGCAACACGTGTAACTCTAGCACTTCCCTTGTAACTATAAAAGGGAGAGCAGAGGCTAGCCTTAGACAATCTCTCACAAGCTCACACACACGGCCACTCAACAACATACTACAACAAGCATTCTGTATGCACTTAGACACTCGTAAGAGACTTGGGAGCACTTTCCTCTCTCGTTCAGCTTGTAACCCCCTACTACGAGCACCCCGGTGCAAGGCAACACGACTCGATCCCACACTGTACGTAGGGCACTCATTGCCTGAACCAGTATAAATCCTGTGTTCCCCCTTGCACACCACCCGTAACCTAAACCGCAAAACACAAGTTTACTGGCCGGTGTTAGCACTCGCTAAAACTAGCACCGACACGTATGGCCTGTTTAGCATATCTCCAAATCTATGTTGGCTATGTAATTTTGACTAATTAAAGTGGTTTAACTATTTTTATTTAATATAAAATGCAAAGAAAAATGAGTCCTGAAACTACACTCAGAACCCATTTAGCACAATTCTAGCTCTAAGATCTATGTTGGATCTATAGTTTATAGACTAAACTAAAGTAATTTAAATATTATTTAATTTAATATATAAAAATATAAATACAAGCTATGTTTCTAGAGCCATTGGTGACCGGCTATAAGAGTGAGTGAGTGTGTGTGTGTGTGTGTGTGTGTGTGTATATATATATATATATATATATATATATATATATATATATATATATATATTAGATTAGATATTTTAGAGATAGAGTTCTTCATCTTAACATGTCTGTAGTCCTAAATCTAGAATTCTCTATAGCTACACCTATAGATATAGGTGACCAGCTCTAGAATATAAATATATATATATATATATATATATATATATATATATATAAATAATTCTTAGAGCTAGAGCGCTACCAAATAGAATCTTAATCATACACTTATGTTAACAACAATAGAACGGTGAACGGTAATTTTTTTTTAAAAAAAAAAACATAGCGCAATGCCCTGCCTATATACTCACAAAACTTCAGATCTTGTCACCACATCCTGATGACAAAATGCTTCTGAAAACCCAAGCAGAAAAGGCAAATCTTGTGGCAACCGGTTCCAAAACCGCATCAAGAGAACAGGCAGTTTTGCTTTTGTTGGCTACTCCGTCCGTACCTCTCATTGCAGCCAAAAGCAGCCCAATAATGGTTGGCTATTCACAAACAAGTCCTCCCCTCGTCTCCTACCTCTCGCCCTTTTCACCTCCCCATTTTCTTTCCCTTCCGTTGCCCAATTTTACTCGCTCGAGTGAGATCCATATATAACCAGGCAACCACCGCTGCCGGTCTCTCTGCCTCTCTCTTCCCTTCTCTCTCTGGAACCAGGGTGGTTGTCAAGCAGTGTTGGAGTTGGGAGTCCTTGCCATCGGTACAAGAGCAAGAAGCAAGGACAAGGAGGGGAGAGAGAAGGGAGGGAAGAGAGCGAGGGGCACTAGAAAGGTGCTTGCTTTGTTTCCAGTTGCTTCTTCTCTCTCCTTGGGCTGGGGAGAGAGAAGCAGGAGAGGAGATGGGCGAGATGGTCGTGGCTGGGTATGGCATGGACAAGGCTCTGCGGGCCAGCGTCAGCTTCGACACGCCATGCGGCGCGCTGCTGCGCGAGCTTGAGGTGCGTTTCTCCCCGAGAATGGATTGTGCTTTGGTTGTTTGTTCGCCGGGTCCTTGATTTTCTTGTTCCTTCCAATCATTTGGTAGTCGTCTGAATCAAGGATTCAGGAATCAGGAATGTAGTGCTTCCTTGTTTCATAGGAATTTGCGGCTTATTTTTTCTTTCAGACGAACAGAGTTTCAGATTCTTTTCGTCATTTCGAGATTCTGACGTGTCCATTTTTCAAGATACTTGCCTTTGAAGAGATGCTACGATTTTTGAAGGAGCAGTTGGAAATCTGTTGATTCTGCTGCTTGCAGCTTTCATTTGAGCTTTAATGACACAACTTTGATTGACTGTCGTCTTGATTTCTATTTTTTTAAGAAACAAACTAACAAAGGGGATACATGTGTTTACTTCTCCCCGCTGATTTGGAGGACATAGCATTGCTGAAAATTAGAAGCGCTTGGTAGTATGCACTGGTTGACATAGCACGAAAAAAAAGAATATGCAATATTATGCTGCTATTTATTTATTTTCATAACTAGCATAGTAGTAAGATGCGAGGACAGATGGACGCCAAGATGAAGCCTGACTCCGACTGGGTGACCGGCTGTTCGCTGACGTTTAGCTTGCTATCCGTCCTTTTGCCTTTCTCAGAACTGTCTTTCTCTGTGTGTTTGGAGTCTTTTCGCGTGCCTTTTGCCTTGGGTGGTAAAACACACTCTGTTTGCTGCTGGGCAGCTCCTCTTGCGCCTTCGTTGCGTTGTCTGTGATCTGTCTGTGTCTTCTAAACTCTATAGCTCTGAATTTCCATTGTTGCAATGGAAATGGGAAGATCTATCGAAAAAATAACTAGCATAGTAGCACTTGATATGCTCAAAAGTGGATTTGTAACGAATGAGCTAGTAGTTCTCATAATGTAGATCTCTGACGCCTCATAATGAGGGGGAAATAATGTAATTTTCCTTTTCTACAATATACTGATACAGTATGCAGCCTCAGAAAATTAGCCCCAACACTCAAGGCACTCTCTCTACAAATTAGTTCTATTAAAGCAATGCTATCCCCAGAAGAGGGGCTTGGCTTGTTAGAGTATGCAAAGTCACATTTCCATGTTATCTTGTGGATGTTTGTTGTATGCTCTATAGCCTTAACCGCTTCTTCTATTTTCTTTTGGGTTCATGTGATCAGTCTGTTTGTTCATTGATCCACAAGTAGGCACGTCATTTGGCTGCTTGCCATGTCCCATTCCATGAGTAACTCGGTAACATTGTTTCTAACAATAAGCTACGACTTTCCACGAACAATAATCGTAAACCCTACTTTAAAAGAAAAAAAATGGTATTGATCAGAGGAATGCATTCCATATGAGTTCAGATATGTTCATCTTTCTTTAGTTGCATTTAGTGATTAAAAATAGTGCTCAGGTGCTTACAGAGATTTTCTAGATCGTAAAGTTTGTATCTTATTTTGCACATTTCTTGGTCATGTTTGATCATCTGACAAGTGAACTTTGTTTCAGTTAATATGGACAGAGATTGGGGAGCGTGAACAAGATAAAGATCGCATGTTCCTTGAACTGGAAACAGAGTGCATGCGTGTGTACCGTCGAAAGGTTGATAGTGCGAATGCCGAGAGAGCCCAGCTCCGTCAGTCATTGATGGCCAAAGAAGCAGAGCTTAAAGCTCTAGTTGCTTCTATCGGGGAAAAGGGCCCACGATTTATGGTATATTTTGTCATGATTTATATTTTCGCCTTTCGACCTTAATATGTTATCGTGTATCATGTAATTCTCTGTTTTGTTTTGCCTATCAAGCTGTGTATATTGAAAGGTGTGTTGGAAAGTGCATTGTTTAATTTGATATTCTGCTGGTTGGCTGTCTTTTTTTAGTTAATGATGAAAAGACAACATAGCGAGTAGTGACATCAGCAGCTGAGTCATTCAGTTGTTGCAGTCATGTCAGATGGGTACAGCAGAGAACAGTACGAAAATTGGCTTGTGGAACCAAATTTTTGTTAATTATTACAAATTGTAAACCATTACGTTGTTGAAGAATTTCTGAATATGATGTTTTCGTATAATTTAAACCTACCTGGATGGTGCATGTATATTATTTCTTTCGACCCCAAAAGGTGTACTATGAAACAATGTTGTGGGATCTTCTGATTCACAACTGCTACAAGCATTAGATTCTGCTAAAAGAAGTAATTTCTTAAGGAATTTTAGGACAACAATACCAAAGAAGCTGAAATATTATTATGTTTTTATGCATTCTAGTTACTAATTTCATATATGTTAAGTGCCCGAGTCAAAAATTAGGCAGCTGAGATCATTGTATAGTCTGAAGTAAACCAGCATGTTCCATTTTCCTTTTTGTGATGAGAGCTATTCATTTGTAGGTGGATGAAAAGCACACCTCGTTGAAAGATCAACTTGCTGCAGTGACACCTCTCTTGGAAGATCTTAGAGTAAAGAAACAAGACAGAATCAAACAAATCTCAAATGTGCAATCTCAAATCGAGAAGATAAAAGCACAAATTTCTGATCACAATTATCAGGACAGTGATGGTTCCATCAAACAACTTAATGATGATCATGACTTGTCGACCAGAAGAATTTCTGAACTTCAAATGCAACTGCGTAATCTACAGAAGGAGAAGGTAATGATGATCTTTAAATGTTTATTGTGGAACTTGCTTTGATTCAATATTTCAGATAGATATAGGTTGAACCATCAAAATTGTTCAATGGTAGCCAATATATTTCTTGGCTATGCTATATTCATCGAAGAAAAATAATTCTCTCCTTTCCTTTTTCTTCAGTCTGATCGTCTTCAAAAGGTTTTTATATATGTGGATGAAGTGCACTGCCTATGTGCAGTGCTTGGGATGGATTTTGCAAAGACTGTAAAAGAGGTCCACCCAAGTTTGCATGGAGCCAGCTCTGAAAATTCAACAAATATTAGTGATAGCACTCTTGAAGGTCTTACTCAGACTATCCTGAAGCTCAAAGCAGAAAAGAAGACAAGAGTTTTAAAGGTGATTCCTTGTAGTAGAACTGGCGTTGGTAGCTCATTTTGGTATTACTAGCTTCTCTAACGATTTGGCCAATGTGTTTAGTTGCAAGAGACTGTAGAAAGACTTCACAAGTTATGGAATCTGATGGAGTCAACTGAACAAGAGAGGATACACTTCTCTGAAGTAGCTGCTGTTCTTGGATCTACTGAGGAAGAGATCAATTCTCCAGGCATTCTGTCATTGGAGACAATTCAGGAAGTATGGCAACTATGTGTTACTTTAATTATCTATTGATAAGATGATTTAATTCTCGGTAGCATTTTCTGCATTGAATTCTTCAGACTGAAGAGGAAGTCGAAAGGCTAACTGTACAAAAAGCTAGTAGAATGAAGGAGCTTGTTCTCAAGAAAAGGTTAGAACTAGAAGACATCTGCAGAAATGCACACATGGAGCCTGATATGAGTACAGCACCAGAGAAGATCATTGCGTTGATTGATTCCGGTATGTGTGCTGAGATGACATAAAATCGAAAATTGCTGATGGATCAATTTTTGAGTAATCTAAGAATACTCCACGTTCAGGTTTGGTGGATCCTTGTGAACTCCTTTCCAGCATTGAAGTACAAATAACAAAAGCAAAGGAAGAGTCCTTAACAAGGAAAGATATCATGGAGAGAGTGGATAAATGGCTATCAGCTTGTGATGAAGAGACTTGGCTTGAGGAATATAACCGAGTAGGATTCTTTTCTTTCTTACAAGATTATATTTCAGGGTGCATTGATTACATATAGTTTCAGCCTTTTCCTTCATTGGCATGTTAGTATTGAGCATTCATATTGCCTAACAGCATATAATGTGCATCTCGGCTATAATTTATTGTTAATGATACTAAATGTTTACTTGGATCCTTCTGCAGGATGATAATAGGTATAGTGCTGGCAGGGGTGCCCACTTGAATCTCAAACGTGCAGAAAAGGCAAGGATAACTGTCCAAAAGATTCCAAGTGAGTCTTCATTTCCCCAGATGCTAACGATATCAACTTCAGTTGAGCATGCTGGTTCTACTAGTCAGTGCCAGTGGGATCCAAATCTAGCAAATTGACATATAGCGTTATTGGTGTGAATCAGCTGATGTACTCCTACTCAACCTGCTTGCCTTTCGCAATATAAACTCTCTCGCTCTCTCTTTTTTTTTGCAGCTATGATTGACAACTTGATAGCTAAAACTTTTGCATGGGAGGATGAAAGAAATGTACCATTTTTATATGATGGAGTAAGTCACAGAGCTAATTGACCATATTAATCACAAATCAGACTGAGTAGTTCTGCTCTATATAATGAGGAATTTTGAATTTTCATGTGAAGGTCCGTTTGGTTGCTATTTTGGAAGAGCAAAAACTCAGAAGGGCACAAAGGGAGGAAGACAAGAGACGCTGCCGGGTATAAATTAATATCCGTACTCTTCTTGGTACTGCAACCTCAAGAAAATAGCCCTTGCACCCATAATTACTGACTAAATCTTCATTACAGGACCAGAAGAAGCTGCATAGTTTATTGCTTAAGGAGAAGGAGTTGATTTTTGGGTCCAAACCTAGTCCTAAAAAGACAAGCAGCTTCAATAGGAGGACAAGCAATCACCATCCAAATGCAAATGGCGCTGGATTCATGACTCCGGTGCCACGCCGAGTTTCAGCTGGCAGTGCCACCCCGGAGCTTCTAACCCCACGTTCATTTTCTGGCCGGTACAACAACTACTTCAAGGAGAACAGACGTCTGACAACCGCACCACTGAACTTCTCAATTGGTTCCAAGGACGATAGCATGTCATCCTTCGCATCCATTAGTGGCTCGGAACCTGATTCTCCGTTGTTTTTGCACTAAGTGTGAGACTTCCAAGAGTTTCATTGCAGTGGTTTCCAAGATCTCAGAGTTTGTCGCTTGAAGCTCTACTGATCCTGGTTTTCAACTGTGACTGTTTCAGGTTGGTTAGGGAGGAGACTTCCTGGTGAGAAGGATGTATAGCCTCAAGATTGGACCATTGTGTGGTAGCTGTTAACATTGCTGATTAGTGACAACAGGTTGTGACAAATTTAGATGAGATTGCTTGTAGATATAGCATCTAACGTTCATGGTTCTGCTGTACTTCTAAATTTAAGTTGAGCCGTTTGGGTAGGAAGCATGCAATGCCTAAGTGTGCAATGTATTTGTTTCGTGCCAAGTATATTATTTCTTCCTTTCCCCTTTTCGGAATTCTGTACTACAGGCCGTGTGTGTTTCGCATGTGAAGAAAGGGTGATTTTTGTCAATGATGTAGCAGTTCAGCCTTAAAAGCTACAGCTACTGCATCTTGTCTTGTACTTGTCATTTGGATCACAGCTGGCGTGTGCTATATGGGAATCTAACACCCATCTTTAGTCAGAGCAAAGTGTCTTGCATGTTGGATCTCAGTTCACACATGCTGTCAATCGAGATGCTTGGAAAGCGTCACATGGATATCCATTTGATACTTGAGTGCCCAGGTCTTTAGTAGCATGATGAATTGCTGGTTGCTGCAATTGGACTTCAAAGGAGATCACTATCCGTAACAGTCAGCACAATTTGTTACAATGGTCAATACAAATCTCAAACCAAGGGATATCCAGTTCAGGTGACACTAATTTTCATTGGAAAAAGCCTACCTAACCCCCCAACTTTTGAAGGGTGGTCTACTTTACCCCCAAACTATGAAACGGTCTACTTTACCCTCTGAACTTTTCTAAAACCGGTTAAATTACCCCTTAGGCGGTTTTAGACAGCGGTTTTGCTACAGTAACATGGTGGTTTTGGTACAGGACGGTGGTTTTATCGTTTTCCTTTTTTTTTATTCATTTCTACTGAATCTTTAAAAAATTATAGTAAATCATAGAAAAATCATAAAATAGAAAATCTAATTTTTTGGAGTCCACATGAGTAGATCTACACAGTGAATATATAATATAATATGCTTTAGTATAAAGTTTTTGCTATAAACTTAGATTAATTGAAAAATCCAATTTTGTCTGTAATTAATTGGATTTTCCAATTAATCTAAGTCTATAGTAAAAACTTTATGCTAAAGCATACTATATTATATGTTCACTGTGTAGATCTACTCATGTGAAGTCTAACAAAATTGAATTTTCTATTTTATAATTTTTCTATGATTTACTGTGATTTTTCAAAGATTCAGTAGAAATAAAAAAAGAAAGAAAAAGGCAAAACCACCGTCACTATACCAAAACCACCGTGTTACTGTAGCAAAACCGCTGTCAAAACCGCCTAGGGAGTAATTTAACCGGTTTTAGAAAGTTTAGGAGGTTAAGTAGACCGTTCCATAGTTTGGGGGTGAAGTAGACCACGCTTAAAGGTTAGGGGGTTATCTAGATTTTTTCCAATTTTCATTTGATACTTGATTGCCAGATCTTCAGTAGAAGCATGACTTGCTGCAATTAGAGTTCAAAGGAGATTACTATCCAGGCGTTTTGTTATAACCAACATCGGTCAGTACCAATGGCGAAAGAAGTGCATAGCTCCCGTCTGACAGAAAAGGGAGGATAGTAATCTGGAAATACAAACAAAAACAAGGGAAAGAAAGTATGCTTCTCGTATTCATCTTAGTCCTGAGGTTCCCAGATATTATGATCCAAATTACTGACATTCGAAGCAGAACCATCCGCAGTATTTTTGTAAAAGTCGCTAAGAAGACTTCTCATTCGGGTGTATGGACTTAAAGCATCACCATCTAACCTATCTGGTCGCTTTTGGTGTCGTCGTCCTTCTCTACAATAAAAGAGAAGCTGCATATGCTCATGCACCTTGATTTAGTCAGCTCCTAAGACACAGTGTAACACTGTGCGCAAAATAGGAGGGCCTAGGCGACACACAAAACACTGCTATCCAACACATTCTTCCCACATGGTATCTGCAAACTAACCTGCAATAAAGAAGTCAATCATTCAGTGTACAATACTGATACAAAAAGTAATTTATAATCAATTAAGTAGAAAGGAGGTATGGCCTGGTGTATGCCATGATAATTCACCAAAATTGGAATTTTATGATTGAGCTAGTGAAAGTGCTCTCCTTTGTTAACGAAATTTTCTAAAGAAGAATTACTAAGAAAATAGTTGTTCCAAAGACAAGCACCTTATAACAAACCACTATAGTACTCGACACAAGAATTGCTAAGAATCTGTTAGTTTGCAAAGAGCCCCAAATTTATTGTCATAGTTTGCATTAATAAAAAAAAATAAAGAGGAGTATTATATCAAAGTAGAACACCATAATACTTCGTTTAAAACAACCAGCTATGGCAAGCATATTTTCTTTTTTTTTTAAGAACAACAGTAGGGGGCAAGCCCCTGCTGATTATATATTAATATTAAATAAAAAAATAACTGCAATAACAGAGAAAAAAATCAAAAATAAAAGAAAGAAACAGAACTTTAGTCTAGCCATTCCTCAGTTCTAGGGAAGTACTATGCTTTTTTCGTAAGGAAAATCATGATGAAGGCCCTGTTTAGATCCACTCCAAATTGCAATTAGTCACATCAACGTTGCGACACATGCATGAAGCATTAAATGTAAACGAAATGTTTGAATGTTTGTACTTTTTGCATGTACATCACGAGACGAATCTTTTAAGCATATTTGGGCCATGATCGGATAAAAGTTGTCAAATACAAACGAACGTGCTACAGTACAGAATTGCAACTGCAACTGGGATCTAAACACAGCCGAACGCATGGCAGAACCTTGCTGCACGTATCAACTGTTAGGTCCACATCATTAAAGAGCCAGCCATTACAAACAGTGCAGATGCTCCAAGCCATTAGAACGACAAACTGTATGACAAGCATATATCAGGAACACCAATATCCATGAATGGTTCAGAACTCCACCTGTTTCATTTTAGGTCATGCTAGTGGTGAGAACCACACTAAGGGCATGTTCAGATTTTGACAGCTGGCCAATCCAAATTTTGACTATTGCCAAATCAGGGCATGGCCAAAATTTGGTCAGGAATACAAAGTTTTTTTTTCTCGAAAACGCAGGAGAGCTGCGCATCATTATATTAAGAAGAGATAAGGGCAAGAGCCTTACAACACCAAACACCTGCACACACTCACGCCACACTAGCTGAAAAAATTACATTCGAGCCTGGGAAAACACACAAGGCGACTGAGCTAGACCCAAAACTAAACACCTGGGAGGCGGGCAGTCAGGGAACAGGAATACAAAGTTATAGAAGGATTTGTAATCAGACAGAGAGTTTATCAAATATTAGGTTTGAAGCTCATCAATAACAAAAGAAACAAATTTACTACAACCACTCTTAGTTGACACATCAGCTACTTTTCTTCATCGATGCCATGCCAAATTCCGGCCACCAAATTTGCCGCCCTGGCATGGCCTGTGCTTCCCTGTTAGATTTAGATTGACCAGCCAAAATTCCATTGGCACTTCAGGGTCAAAAGGTAAATGAGCCCTAAAGCACCAAAGTAATTCTAGATTCATTATACTAATTAATACATCCATATGTGTCTCAGACTTAGCTAGAATTATTCATTTCAAATGGGGTGTCAATACTCTATAGGTTACCTATATGTGAGGATAATATACTCTTGATTTTTTATTTTTTATTTTTTGGCTATGATGTCTCTGTAGCTCAACCAGCAAACTTTAGATTCTTAACCAATCTAGCTTTTGCAGCATTCAGTAAATGCTGCCTTCTTATTAAGACAAGACAAAACCTTTATTTTACTTATTGAAGTAAGAAACTTGACCACCATTACTGGTCCAGTGCACACAAGTTGCGGCAAAATTCTACATCTGAACAAATTTGGAACATAGCAAAGACTCTGAATAGGTGAATGACCTGCTGGGAAGGCTAGTGGTGAACTGGTGATGAAGGTAGAAAAGGCCTAAAAGTAAGAGATCTAGCAAAGATCACATCAAAGTACTGCTACTGAAAATCTAAGAACATAGCAAAGGCCATGAAAGGTGAATAAGTTGCTGGTAGGGCTAGCAATGATGAAGGGAATTATATCTGAACATTGGTATTACAATCAAATAAAAAAGTAGAAAAAATGCATAGTTCAAGAAATACGCAAATGCATGAACATTGAACACATTTTGGCCCAATATACATTGCTCTAAGTGACTTCAAAATGATTACTCAAGGCTCAATGGTACATCCATAATTCCATATATATTGCTCTCAGTACAACAGGTTCATGTAATGCTCCAAACAACATATGCTCGCATTGATCCTAACATTCACATTGGATCATATATGCTGGCAGCCTAAGAATCCAAGATAACTAGCCACTGAATAATCAATAAACCAGGTTGATCTTGTTGGTTTGTTGCTGAAACAGGCAAACCATGTTGACAATTACATTCCCAAAACAAAACAAAACAAAAACAAAAAACAAATGTAGATCACTAGCTGAAATTGCTAGGTGGCATCTTTCTGTGTCCTACTGCAATGGAATGAGCACTGCTCTGTATAGTCTATCAGTATCACATAACAAGATATGACTTGTAACAGTAACAGAATCAGTTCGCACCAATGAGAACCAATAGTTCAGATAATCAGTCCATCCCAGGAAGGTGATACCTTTGCTATCAAAAATCGAAGCTCTTGAGGTACGACGGATCCTTCTTGGCTCGCTCCTGGAACTTGCGGAACCACCGGTCCAGGATGTCCGTGGGCACTACCAGCTTGCCGCCGTCGGCACCACAGAACGACTGCATGAAGTTGAACAAGTTCTCTCCGACACGGAGAGCCACACGCTCGGCGCGCTGCTCGTCAGGAGGCGGCGGCAACGCGGCCGCGTCCTCCACGGCGACACCCAACTTAGCGGGGCCCACAGCAGGCTCCGGCTCGTCGCCGGCCTCCGGGAGCGGGAAGCTGGCCGAGGGGCGCGTGGGCCCGAGCGCGCCTAAGAATGCGAAGGGGCGGTTGGTGGCGGCCTGGAAGTAGACGGCGACGGCCTTGCCGGGCGGCAGCGCTGCCACGGCGGCGGGGAGCAGGAAGACGACCGCGGAGCGCGGCGCGGCAGCGAGCGCGAGAGTGGAGAGATCGAGGAGCCAGGAATTGGGCGCCACCTGCGCGAAAGCGGTGGCGTCGAGGGGGAAGGTGTGGTCCGGGAAGACGATGCCGAACATGGCGGTGGCGGGCGACGAGCGGGCTTGCAGATTCGCTGATGCCGCTAAGGTGCTTGTGTTAGTTCCGTGGCGCGGTGGCGTCGTACCGGGAAGCTCTTTGTCTGGCGATGAGCGGCATCGGACATGGAGGGGAAGAGGGACCTTCGGCTCAGTCCTGGGTAAAAAGGAGGGTTCTAGAAGGTTACAGAGGTTTGCGGATGGATCGAGATTCGGTGATTGATAGCCAAAATTTGGTTACCGAAACTTAGGCAAGCCAAAAATTTTGGCAGCTATTAATTATTTTTTTCATCGGTGAATTAAAACTAGAAAACATCTGAGAAAACAATTTTTCATAGTTAGACTCTATTTGGTTCATAGGAAATTGGATTAAAAAAAAACTCAGAACCGTCTAGGACTAGAAGACAAGCTTTGGTTTCCCATGATCAGTGGATAGATAGAAGTAATAAGAAGCTTTTTTTTTTAAACTCCCAGCTCATGGTGTAAATAGAAAGTGATTCTATCAATCTCTACTTTTCAGTTGGCATATTGAGTGTTTAGCTAGTTGAGATTCTTGAGAATGATTCTCCTCGAAAAAGCTGGAGCTAGAGCTCTCCCAAACAGGTCTTAAAGATATGGAAGCAATAGTGGTGAAAACACCAATGCTATCAGTAACAATGATCAACCTATAAAACCTGGTGATTAGTTTCAATAACATTATTTTTATATATATATACTTTACTTCATGTTTTTTTTACCATTCTATAAATTTTATCGACGCTCAATGCCTCGGTGGGTTAGCCACCTGTGGATCCTGGCTCCGCCTCTGGCTTGAACCAATTATAAATGTAGCTAGTACTTGTTCTGTTCGTTGGAGGTGAAAATAAGCATTAATTTTGGATATTGATTTGTTGTGAGATGAAATATTGTTTTAGAGTTGAAAATAAGCGCTGATAAGCTGAAGTGAACCGTAGAAAAAGATGCTTACACCATGACAGGTTTATTGATTCTGTTATCGGATCCATGTCGGTAAGACAGATGATGCCTGTATATTGAAAGTTAACACTTGTTGAGGTGCGGTGTTTTCATACAGCATGAAGTAGCACTGGTGTTTCTTGGACTTTTTTTTTTTTTTTGAAGGGTGGTGTTTCTTGGACTTGGTTACCTGGGCCAACTGCCAACGAAGTGCTCAATTTGGGAGCCGAGTCAGCGTTCTTTCTTGGACCTGATTACCTGGGCCTCCTCAGCCCAGCATTGATCTGCTGCATATGCATGTGGACAACGGATACGTAGAGAAATCTGCCGGCTCACCGGTGGCATCTGAGAAGAAAACGGCGGGTCTAGCGGAGCTAATTTGCCGTTAGAGTTTTCAGTTGCATATTTTAGCATCGTCAGTAATCATATCACGTCTGACTGAGCTAAATATTTTGGAATACGTGGCTTTCATCCCAGCGGATGTGTACAGGGACGCCAATGCAGGCAGGTTGCATCTAATTTTTTTTTTCCGCAGGGTGGCTGCTCCTTCTGGGCTCTGGCCAAAACAGGGCTGGTTTGCAGGTCATACCTGCGAGCGGATTGGCTCATGAGCTATTTTTCCTTTTTCCCACTGAAACAAGCTGATGAAATCAGTATATTTAATTACACTTAGAAACCAGACCCGTGCTAAACGAGGTCGAATTCTAAGATCAACGACTAGATACTAGAGGATACCTGAATTTTGCCATCCTCTAGTTGCAGAAAATAGATGACCGTTCAGCTGCGTTTAAATAGTATTTTTCCAGCATCACGATCACTTAGAACTGCACCGCCGAGAACGAGATTCAATTCGAACTCTCTCGGGCCTTTGGCGAGAGTTCAGACTTCAGGGCTGGTGGATAGTCAGGCCTCAAGATTGGATCTCACCTCACTCACTTGCACCCATCAAGCCCTCACACAATGACACAATCACCGACCGAAGCGCGGGAAAAACGGCACAAAGGAGAGGAGAGGAGAGGAAGCAGAGTTTGATGAAGAGGAACAGATAACGATCTCTAAGCGGGCATCCTTGTCACGTATAGAATCACCATCAAGTCTCCGGCGGACTGCCATTTGCACCTCGTTTTCCGCGCTCCCAGGCCCCAGGGCCACCTCGGCCTAACAGGTGTCTGAGCATCCGTGAGAGGGACGGCCCACGACCACGATCGATGACGGAACAACGACGGGAACGACATTGGGAATGCATGCTTGGCTTTTGGCAATAATTGAGAGAGAAACAGCTCATAGCATAGACGATCCGGTTCATCTCTTGCTGGGGAACTAATGTAGCTAATAATGTGATAGAGTCTGTTTAGTTCTGAATTGCTCCCATTGACCCAATCTGATTTGATTGCCCACTTAGTTCTCAAATGCTCCCAATCTAATTTTCTTGTCCACCAGCTGGACACAATCTCGAATGCACACGATTACTACTTTCCTAAAAAAGCAAGCGCGTCTTTTGATTAATCATCTTTTGGAACCTTTATTTTAATCTCCATCAGATGCAGAAGGGGAAAACAAATTATCTATATAGATTTCTAAGAAAAATAAAACAAAACATTCAGGCAAATTTTGGATGGCTCAATAGGAGCGGTCCAATGGCTATAAGGCAGAGACACCAATGAAGGAGGCACCAGATACCTACGTAAAGGTGGACCATAGACACAATATGCCTACTAACTTGAGAGGGTCAGGACCCAAAAAAGGTGTGATATATCCTTATTCGATTTTTTTTATGTATGTAGTCATGGGTAAAAGTGTAAATCTATAATAGAAGAGTAATGTTTCGAATAGTATAGTTTAGATGGATGATTGAATTATTATATATAACTAGATGAATATCTTTTCCTTCTAACCACTCGAGTTCATTCGAGCTCTGACACTCGACTCTCATGGCGACAGCTCTACCCAAACCCGCCCTAGTCCACTCTCTCTTTTCTTCATTTGCTCCAGGCTCCCTGCTCATGGCAAGGGTGAGGGTGAGGGCAACACAGCGGCGATTGTGACAGCATGCGAGGGTGAGGGGCTGCTCCAGCGAAGTATTCATTTTAGTTAATTTTATTTGTTTAAGGATGTTGTTTTAAGGGTGTTTGGGGACGCCTCTCGATGGTTAATATGGCCCCTCGCCCTCTTTCACAGGCAAAATGGGACTAAAGAGTTCCACTTTCCCTCTTTGCATATATGAATGGGTCTTCAAAATTTCTCTAATAATTTCTTATTTGGGCTTCAAATGCCTGTACTCACTCTATTCCAAATTATAAGTCATTTCAGAAATATTAGAGAGTCAAAGTATCTCAACTTTGACCAAGTTTATATAACAAAATAATAATATTAACATATCAACTAAGTATCATTAGATTGTCCATCAAATATATTTTCATAGCAACTTATTTGGTGTCATAATTCTTTGTATTTTGGTCAAAGTTGAGATGTTTTGCTCTCCAAGATTCTTAGAATGGAGGGAGTATCATATATTCCAACAGACCAAACCCTGTGTTACTTACAATAACGACTACACAAAAATGCAATTAATTCCACATGGCATGTTTGCGTGCTATATTCACACATATGTGTAGGCTTTGCAAATTGCAACCGGCCGGGTATTCCTCCGTTGAGCTCCAGGGCGGCTCAATGATTCGGATTAGCCATGTCCGGGGATTAGAGGGGCAAGGATAAGGTAGCTTGGCGGTACAGATTAAACTGAGTTTGTCCCTATGACCCCCATGCTGCGCCTCACGGCTGTGGTTAGTAGCTGACAAGCCCCTGGATCCAAACCCTTCTCCTGTTGGGTGTGACTCGTGCTGTTGGCCTCCATGGACGCTTTTTGTTTGTACACCGTTGGTCTGGCTCGTGCGCAATGATGCGGCGTCTCGATCGCCCCGGCAGTGAGAGTGAGCCCGTGGCAACGATATGATCCATCCCCATCGTTCCTTCTGCAGGTACGGTGTTTCTAGTGCAAGTACTGTGCAGGTACGGTCCTAGTTAGAGGTCCTGTTTGGATGCACCAACTAAACTTTAGTTGACTAATTTTACCTATGATACATCCAAACATCTCATAACTAAACCTACCTAAAGTTTAGGTAGAGGCCAAAATGTATACAATCTAATTAGCTGTTTCAACCCAGCTAAAAGGTCTAAATGACCAAACTATCCTCAACTAAAGTTTACCTAAAGCATCCAAACACATCCAACTAAAGTTTAGCTATCTAAACAATAGTATTAATAAGGGATAGCATAGTTTAGATTTTAAATTAGCTAGAGCATCCAAATACCTCCAGCTAAAGTGATCTTTAACTAACTAAACTTTATCTCTATCAATTAGCTACCTAAATTTTAGTTGAGGTACTTCGAACAGGCCCAGAGTCGACCATCGATCAATATCGGCAGTTGCAATATATAATCGCACATGCGGCGGCACACACATCATCATGGATCATGTGTGTGTGTATATATATATATATACACACAGTACCGTACCGATGGAATGGAACAGCCAGAAGGTACTGGTCGTATGGGTTGAAAATAATAGCAATTTAGCGATGCACAAATTAATTCCGACAATGAGAAAAAGACCTAACAGCATGTAAATCATATTTGAGATCTAAGACTAGCACTACGATCTGAGACAAATTCACGCCATCTAGTGCTTGCAACAGAAAGGATGAGAAAACGAACAACAGAGAGAGAGCGGACATCCTTACAGTGGGGTTGTCGGCGCTAACAGCGTAAAAGAAGACGAAGCAGACCGTCGATGGAGATCAGCGAACACCGAGCGTAGAGGGAAGAAGACGTCCAGCGAGCAGTCGCGACGGCGCTTTCCAAAAACCTGATACGCCCCCTATCCCGTGTAGGGATACAAGAGGACGTCGGCTTCGGACCCTACTCTCCCGACGTCGATGGCACGTCGACGGCGGGATGGGGAAGACGGTGGCAGCGCAGCAAAGTGGAACGGGGAGAGATGAATTCTCGGTGTACTGAGGACGACGTCTCGCCCTTTATTTATACACGCGCACGCATCGCAGCAAATAGGAAACCAATTAGCCGCTCAATCACAGTCATTATAATAATTAACCTGCCGTTTGTGTAATTACCATAATACGAGAATAATTGCTTACCAAATAGGCCAGCGCAATTTTCTCCATGCATGCAAAAATTTCGAGTGGCAAAAGGAAGCCGCGCACCCGCAAGGGTTGAAGTGGGAGAATCGCCGGACCATTTACGCGCATATCGTGCGTGCGCGCCCATTAGCCCCGGCCCGGCGAGGCGAGGCGAGCGAGCGCGCGTGTGTTTTTTTTCTTTTTCCTCTCTTACATAGCTTCAACTAGATGGAGATAGCCCACACTTTTAAGTTGGTTTCACTCCATTTAGACTAGCAAGGTGGGACTAAAGTCCCCCACCATGTCACATATGCATGCATGTATGAAGTGGGCATTTAGGATTTCTACGAAGATATTTGGGCCATAGCCCAAATCTTCTAACAGTATGTAGGTTCAAGGAGGCGCGTCGACTCTAGGGCTGTTGTCAGTGCCAGTACATGCCCGGCCCGATCGAGTAGCTTACATCCTTGGATGAGTCCCCTTCATATAGGGTGTGTTTGATGCTCCAGCTAATTAAATTTTTATTGGGATAGTTTGGTTATTTAGATCTTTTAGCTAATTTTAGTTAGGTTGAAACAGTTAATTGAATTATGTACATTTTAGTATCTACCTAAACTTTAGTTAGATTTAGCTATGACGTATTTAAATATACTATAGCTAAAATTATTTAGCCAGCTAAATTTTAGTTGGTAGATCACACAGGACGCGCGGGCACGGCAGACAGGGTCGTCAAACAGGACGCGCGGGCACGGCAGACAGGGTCGCGCGTCGGGCGCTGGGCGCATCCCCTCGTCGCGGGCCGGGCGGGGCAGCGGAGGGGTCGAGCTCGCGTTCCGTTGCGTTTGTACGCCACCAGCCACCGTCTTATTCCCCCGGCCGGATCGGATTGGATCAGCATCCCACATGCGTGCGCGGATGCACGGACCAAAGCACAGGTGCATGAATGGTGTGTCGTCTCGAGAGTCTCTCTCGACCAAAGCTATAGCTAGCTAGCTCTACTATAGGCCTATAGCTAAGCTCTGTCCGTAGCAGAGCCTTTTCGATCGGATCGAATCGTCAATCGTGTCGTGTGTGTGTGCACTCAGAAATGACGGATTTTGCGCGAGGTCTGGCACCGGTACAGCCTGCAGCTGGTACAGCCAATTGGTGCAATGACAAACGGTAACGTACGTACGCAAGGCTGCTCATCATTCATCTAGCTAGATCCAGGACTCCAGGTGCTTGCCTTGCCGACTAGTACAACAACAAAAACTAACGTACTGAGATCATCATCATTTCGTACGTCAAGCTTATGTTATTAACTTATTTATTATGCATGTACATTAAACTGAATAATAATGTATTAATGTGTGTACGTGCAAGAGTGTGTCACGAAAAAAAAAAAAAACTCTCTGCTACGAGTATTCTGCTTTCGGCTGACTCTCCTGAATGTTGAGGGACCTCGGGCATCTCTGTCGTCCATGCGTTTTCGCCTGCTTTATTATAACCATCTTTCTCTCTCCACACGTACACACAATGGCAGCTGGATCATCGGACCGACACCGGCCATGAAGCAATGCAAGCTCTCTCCGTGCGACGATTCGATGGCAACGCTTGCTTCTTTCTTAACTGATCTGTTGCGCGCGCAGGCCTGGTACTTTTGCATCTAGCTAGTAGCTAGCACCAATATCGCCCACTAATAGTAATAATATTTTATCTACATATCAACTTCATTCTTTATTAGCCTTTTGACCAACAGATCGCTGCTGCACCCGCCAATAAAAAGGATCTTAAAGGTTTTTTTTACAACCTGAACAGCAGCAGCATCCTTGCGGAATGCTTCAAACTCTGGGATCTACTTCAAACAGTGGAAATTGGACTTTAACCTTGATGAGGACGACCAATCCGATGGAAATTGGAGAGTTCCGGCCAATACTCGGCAAAGTCAGCCTATCTGATCCAATTTAGTGGGCAAATTGCTTATAACTTTCCTAAGCTCTGATCAGGACTGCAGCTAGGCTACAGATAAGGGGGGTGGGAGAACAACTACTTTTGCGGATTATGCAATAGAAACTTGGAGATGGCCATGCACCTGTTTGTAGAATGCCCCTTTAATTTCATGGGATGTTTGAAATGCAGTTGCTATTTGGAGCGGGAAGCAGCAACTGAAACCATCTGAGTGTGGAAGCCAACATTGAGAATGGTTTGTGATGATTATATGAGAGGGGGGCATACCCTGGCGATCTTAATTCTTTGGACCCTCTGGACACATAGAAATAAAGCAGTTTTTAGCAGCTCGTGGAGTACGGTAGCAGAGGTGATTGCATGGATCAAGAATGAAGCTGCCCTGTGGTCTTCCGCAGGCGGGAAGGCCCTCAAGCCACCTTTTGTTGCTCATGCTATTTCCCGAGTATTTGAGTCTTTTGTTCAAAACCTCCCTTACCAGCGGTCTGCTGCTAATGGCCTGGCACTCCTCGTGCTTGTAGTAAACCCTTTGCTCTCTTATCAATATAATGTTGGGAAACCAGGTCTTTCAGAATTTTTTTTATCTCTTATAGGACACCAACTATTAAATAAGTTTTGGACATTTCAGGATGGATTTAGATCTAACACAATATGAACCGCCCTTCACAGAAATTTATCATAAGTGCAATTAAAGAAGAGGTGTTGCCGTGTTGGATGGTTTTTGGCTCACTTCAAAAACAAAAAGTCGATCGTACCTCCATAACTTATGGAATTACCCCTTTTTAAAAGAACCAAAGGAAGAGTTTTTAAAAAAATTTAGAAGTATGTTTCATACTCAAACTATTTGTGAAACTTGAGTCCCATTATTGACAGGAAATTTATACATCGAATTCATTATCAAATATTGCCCAGTGGTGTACAATGACTGTGAAGAGGAGTGTGGACACGTAGCTATCGTCCTAGCTGTTTGTCTTGACAGTTGAACATACAGTATACATTCTTCGAGTAGTCAGTCGTCGTGCCGACAAATGGGTGTGCATGATTATTCCCGATGGATATCGCTTAGCCGCAACCGCAAGGCCAATAATCTGCGTCCACCGTGCATGCATGACTAGTCGTCTAATTGATCGGCCCAAGCAAACCATATATTTGCACTTGTATACAACCAATCATGCATATGAGTCTAAGCGCGTATGGATCAGGCGATAAAGCTGCATTAATTAATTATATACCGATCTGATCGCACCCGACAGACAGGGACGACGTGGGCTCGCTGGAAAACTAGCTTAAGTGCTTGTCATGACCGATGTTTGTTTATGCTCCACACAGTAGCGGACCCAGCGCTCAGATGGAGCCCGGGCGAACCTCAACACATTACTCAGATCAATACATATTTTAAACTTGCAGCATAGTGTAATGTAACGAGTACTAAGGGTAGGTAGGCGTAGGAGCCCGGACAGATGACCAGGGTCGCCGGGCCCTGGGTCCGCCGGTGGCTCCACACTGTGGTGGCCTGCTGACATGCATGAGTTTACACCAGTGCAGGGCTCTCCTGTTCGCTGAAAACTGTGTGCCTAATTAATTATATCAACTTAATCTTGTTATCAATTTCTTCTTCCAATCACAAGCATATGTGTATATGCACGTGGCTTTGTTCTGAGTCAAACATTTTATGTACACACTCGTATTGACATTGCATTGCATGTGAGTACGATCTCTATCACAAGGCATCAAAATGAGATTCAAAAAGAGCATTTAAAAAATCCATTTCCAGTCCATGTACGCATACGCACTATGATTCGGGTGTACCACATATATTCGCACGCGACTATTGCTAGAAACACAAGTACAGATACAAAATCGATAGGAAATGGTCGCACCTGTGGAGTGCAGCAGTAGCAGATAGTGCAGTGCAGGCAGTGAAAGCGAAGGAGGCGGCATGACTAGGAGCGGCGCGGGACATGATGATGGGTTTGGCGGGCCACGTATTCGTGCCGCGTAGCCATCATTGAGCGAGAGAAGAGGATTACGCAGCTGGGCACTGGAGGGCCCATGGGGGAAGGCCCATGTACGTGTCCACGGGGGTAGCGCGGCCATCGCGGGCCCGTCCTTGCCGTCCCCAGATCTCAACTATCGGATTCGTGGGCCCCATCCCCGCAAGTTCAAACGGGCCGAAAGGACAGCCCCTGTAGGCCAGGCCCAATAGTGCCTTGGTACAACACTTGACGGCTGCTGACGCTGCCACCGTCCCGTCCTATGGCTCACACACTCCACAGGCATCAGGCACGGCACAGCTGACTGGACATGTTGGAACTAGAGCAGTGAAGTTGAAGTTTTTAGTGCTAGTAGAGTATTATTATTAAACAAAGATTAGATTAGCTACTGATCAGAGACAGTGGTAGCATGGAAGTGTTACTACTGGTGACGCTGAATGCCATGACAGGAGATGTGTACAGTAAAGTCCTATCATGCATCGATCAACGAGTGATGAAAAATACGCCTAAAAAGGAAGAAATAGTACTGTGGTAGGAGTAGTCGATGTGGAGTGACGGGGTTCATTCAGGTGATGGGGTGTGAGGACTGACGTTCGCATGCATGACAATGGCGGCACTGTGGAGCAGCGTAATTTTTCCTTGGAAAAGACAGCGGCAACAGCGCAGCTAGCTGCATCATCAGGGGGCTGTTCCTCACCATAGGAGCTGCAGTTTCCACAGCTACACAGATACCGATTGCCCCTCTCTTTTTCCACCTATCGATAGTAGTAGCACAGCAGGAAAGCACGGCTCAAAGAGTGCCTTTGACCATATGTGTAGCTCGACTCCACACCTGAAAAAAGGAACAGGGTAACATGAGCAGATAGAGCTGCTGTACAATGGAAAAGATCCGAAAGGCAGAATCATGCAGCAAAACGTAACGGTGTGGATGAGTGGAGCTCGCTGGCCCTCCGCCCGGAGTAGTATCTCTTTTTTCTCCTCCAGTGGCCACTGCACCTGCACCAGAGCTGAGCTGGTATAATCATCACGAGCGTGGCAAGCCTCGCCCTCCTTTCCTCCTGCATTTCCGTCCCTGACCAAAAGCTGGGCCTCGTCTCGTCTCCGCATCCGGCAGCGAGCGGCGATGCATTACCTTGGACTCACTGGCAACACCATGCATGCCATTGCCCTGCAGGCAGCAGAGGTCAGAGGTGGTGTAGCCGCGCAGGCCCGGCTGATTGCAACCGCATTGCATTGCGTCCTTCCAGTCGGCTTTTTTCTTGCCCAGCTACCGGCCGCCAGCTCCCTCTCGATGATCTCCACTGCCAACTGAACAGCTGGCTCCGGCGCCCGAGAAATGGCAGCTCTCGCATTCGCATTCAGATCAGTGGAGAATGTTTTTCAGAGGGGGAGCAGGCTTGATGTTTTTCACTGTGGTCTCTGGAGCGTCGCGCGCCGGCCGGGCTGATGGGTCACTTCAGGGGAGCTGGCATGATTGCATCGGCCAGAGTGAAAGGCGAGTGGCAGACTGTGAGTGAAATGTAATCGCCGGGAGAAAGATGGAGAGATGCTGCTGCTCCGTCTGAATGCGTACAGGAGAGAAAAGTTACAGCGCGCGGCGGCAGATAAAAAAGGTCATGGCATGCCATGGCAATACGGCATGGAGTGCGTTACGTACCAGTGGATATGATCAAGATTCAAGAGGCTCAAAATTGTGCTTGATGGATCAGCGGAGGCCGGGCTTTCGTCTCTCCTGATTTGAGTTTTACCAATCATTCTGCCGCTGACGACCGCCCGGTAAATAGCACACCGATTCGTAACCGGATCGTTCCCTTCCTACAATTAGTACTTTGTTGTAGCCAAAAGGAACAACAACAACAACAACAACAATTAATAGTCTTTCTGGTTTTCTCTCGAAATATCCCTTTCCAAAAGGATAGACCGTCGTCAGGAACGTCGGTTGTTAAGCTGGTTATGGATGGAGTGTTGTTATTCAGACGACAACAGGCAATCACGAGAACTCAGTTTTATATGAGTGTTCTCATGCGAGCGGCCTATGAAACATCGTAGAGCATTCCTCAATTAGTAAGCTTGTCTCCCGGCTTTCCACGTAAGCATCTTCGTCTTGAGTTTCTTGGCCGAAAGAAAGCACGCACTGAATGATTATATGGAATGAACTAACAATTAATTAAATCTGTCACACCGGCCTATACGTATTACATACATACACACCTAAACATGCATGCCATTGTTTCGCATGCAAGCAGCTCCTTCACCAATTACAGTGAAATGAAATCCATTCATCTTTATTAGCTTCTGAGATCCTTGCCAATGGACGGCGGCGTAAAGCGCACGAGTAAGAGTAATAATCATAGGTCGACACACATGGCCGTAGGCACTAGTTCATGTTGGATGGCAACCGACCTGCAGAGCAGCTGGTTGGGATTCGAGAGCACGAGACCTGTACATACATCCAGCATGCATCGATCGATGATCGATCTGCATACGTCTGCTCTCTGCTGGTACGAGCTTGCAACAACTCCATGGCATGATGATGGTGCGAGAACTGCTGGGAGCAACGTACCCAGAGATAAAAGTACTCCCTTACCTTTGCATACTTTGGTTTGGCGTGCGTGCTGCGTTTGCATAGACCCAAATGATGAAACAGGCGAACGAGGAGGGGGAAAGGGCCTGCTCCCAAAATAATACATGCTCCTATATATATGTTAATAGTTGTTTGGCTATATATTTATTTCTTTTCTTTTTTTTGGGGTGGGAGATGGTGACGATGTGTGCTGCACCTTCGCCCCTGTACGGCACGAAGTACCGTGTGTTAAATATATATGGTGTTAATTAAGTACTAATCGATGATGATGCCTGATAATTCATTGTCCTGATTAACCATTGACAGAACAAGCTATATATGCCATCATCATGGACAGTTGTTTTATTTAGTCGTGTGTTCATCGTCAGAAGAGAAAGAATGAAATAACTCAAGGCAGGCACACGGTGATGTTCATGTGAAATTAGCCTTCCTTTTTCTTTCATCCAGGAGAATATAATAGGAAATCCCATGAACAGCATATTAAAAACATATGTCTACTTTAGAAAAAAATATTAATAGTGGTAGTACATCCAGCATCTTAGCATTGACCAAAAAAATTAAGGTCCTAAGTACCTTACTCTATTGATCTATCTTTGCATTTGAGAGGCTTTTCTTTGGTTCATGAATGTCTCAGTGTTGAAACATGGGTTAGTTCTATTCGTTCAACATTATGCATTTGAGAAGTATATACTCTTCAGTTTGAGACATCATTTCATTTTCCTGAGATCACTCTTGATTATCTGCGTTTGGTAGAGCTCAGCTCCACCCAGCTTCTTCAGAGAATCCAAGTGAATCGTTTCTCTATTTTCTTTAGAGGTGAGAGAGCCGAAAAAACCTGCTTACCCAGATTCTCTCCCACCCCCTGTTATTTTTGGTGGGGATCAGCTGAGAGTCAATTTTCTGCTGATCCCCACCCTGCTCCCTTCCAAGAATCTAATGGAATCACTTCACCAGGAGAATCGAAGAGTAGAGCTTGAAGAATCCAGAAGCAAAGCTCTCCCAAACGGACCAGCTCTTTGGGGACTTATTTGGTTTGAGACATCTCGTGGTGCGGTGGTGGTTAAGGATCATAGTTTAATGAAGCTTTGATGACAACTTCAGTTGTGCTATGCGACATTCTTGTTATGCTTTGGACACTTATAGAGCTTTGGGTTCTATTTGGGCGAATATTATTTCCTAACTTGGTTCACCACCGCATCACATTGGTGATGTTTAGAAGATAAACAGAACATTAATTTGTGAAATCTCATTGCATGCTGTCCGATGCATGGTCGAGATTGTTACGTTGACTTGCTATACTTTGGCGATTTTGAGGAACATTAACGGGGAGGGCATGTTAAGATGCTTGTCTCAGTTAATGGGATTAATAGAGGTGTGCATCTTAACATGTCCATCTCTGCTAATTGATTAACCAAGGCGGGCAAAACAACCGCCTTAGTTAATTTTGCATTAATTGAGGCCTTTAATCCTGCATTAACTGAGGCCTTTTATTGGAGGCGGCGGTAATACCCGCCTCCGTTAATAAAAAATGTTCGTCTCCAGAAAGATTTGTATAATAGCATTGTTATATGCTCACACAGTGGTGACTTTTTCTTTTTATAGCAAATTTATACAAATTCTATTATTACATTGCCAAACTAGATGTTCCTAGCCAATTGTTTTCACAAAACTTAGCAAACTTTTTCACCATTCCCAATAAACCATCTATATCCCATCTTCGATTCCTGAATAGCCCACATAAACCTTTGCAGAAAGGGGAAGCACCTACTCAATTGGACTAAAAAATATTAATACTTCCAGTAGCATAATTAAAATCTACTAACTCTTTCCAGAGTTTTTCTTTTGTCTTTTATCGTATCTCTTGAGCTAGTAATCCAAACTAGACGTTTAAATCCCTAAGATTAATTATACCAAGACCATCAAAATCCTTACACATGGTTACATATTCCCAGTTAGCTAGATGATATTTATGAGCATCAGGCAAATCATTCCATAGACAAGTGCATCTAGGAGTTAAAAACCTTGATAGCCCATTTAGGGAACCTTATGAAAGATAGAAGATGAATAGGGATGCTAGCTAAGTAGGTTTTGATCAGTAGGGCTCTAGTGGCCAGAGACAAGCAACTTTCCTCTTCACACCCAGAGCAATTACCTTTAGAATTTTGTCAACTAAAGGTTGAATATCATTTTTGGACAATTTTGAATAATGGAGGGGAACACCTAAGTGCTTTAGTGGGAAGCAACCTATAGGACAATTAAAAATATGAGAGGCCTTGTGTATCAACTTATCTTCTACATTTAGACTGAGCAGCTCACTCTTATAGAAATTAACTCTTCATTTGTTCAAAACCACATGATAACATGTTTTCAGATTCAACAAATGAGGTAAATCAGCACTGGAAAATAAAATGGTATCGTCAGCATATCGCAAAGAGATAATATAATCCCCCCCTCTCTAAAATCTTGGAGAACCCCTTGAATTAAAGCTGGTCTAGCATCCCTATCTAGCATCTAGAGTTGTGGCCAAATTGTACTAAGTTGAACAGTAATGGAGACTATAGGGTGATTTCCAACGTATCATATTACTAGAAGTCATGGCCCAATTGTGTCTTGAGGAATATAGTCGTTTTAATGTCCAAAATGTCACTCTTTTGCGATGAGAGGGATCAGTTCAAAGTCTCAAAGCAAGTAAAATTCTGCTCAAAAGATGGACTGTTCCGCCGGCACCCCATGGTTAGTTCCTCCTCGGCGAAAAGAAGCTCACTTTTTTCCCTCTTCGAATCTATGCGTACTATACACAGCTTCGCCAAAAGGGCATCTGCTTATGAATATTGTAAAGACCCAGCTAGCCGGATCGAATAGAAAAGACACATGTGTAAGCAACTTACTCAAAATTGTTGATTAATGAGCTACACACATGCAGCCATCTTAGCAGAAAGTCTAAAGGAGCGAGGAAAAGCCAAGAGATCGGCAAATAAACATTCATTTGTGCGATGGAGGGATCGGAGTAGTCTAAAAAGATGTCAAATGCCATCTCATTGTGCCTTATTCTAGTCGTGAAGGGAAAATGGTTAGGATCAAGCTAACGAGGGGCCGGCACTTGGGCGAAATGATCGCATGGATGCATGTGTGAAGAATCTTCCTTCGTCACTACTACTAGTATATAGTGTCATGTTTTTTCAGCAAAGCAATCACCACAGGTCATAAGGGTTGAGCTGTTCGTGTGCTACAGTAATGCATGTGGATCCATTGGCAAAATTAGCTTTCTGCCATTTGGTCAAGGCAATCAAAGGTTGAGCCTGCATATATAATTCATGCAACTTTCCTATTATATTTTGCTGATATATATTTAAAACATGCATAGCCTTCTCTGTATTTGCGTGTGTGCGCGCGCGCGCGCGCGCGTGTGTGTGTGTGTGTGTGTGTGTAACACAACACTAAATAAAGACCATATGCAAGCATGAAGAGATGTTTTCATTGTATCACTGCTAGCTGCCTAAATCATGTCTGCCCAAGAAGAAAGAAGGAAACTGGAAAGGGGAAAACAAAATGTTCTAGTATTAGACACTATAGGCTAGCTAGGTCGTACATAGCAGTTATCACGGGCACATGCAAGCAAAGGGTATGTACAGATTAAGCTAACCACCATAATCAATTGGCGTGACAAGATAGGGAGAATAGTACTACGTACTACCCAGCTCGATCTCATGATCCCATCGATATGATCTCATAGAAGCCCTAATTAAAACAAGCAAACAAAGGCTTAATAAAAGCTGCCCATCCAATGAGTATATGAGACACATTCCCCTTCAAAAAAGGGGTGGGTGCACTGCACACCCACACACCGATGCAGCAGGGGCACAAAAGCAAAGAGATATAGACAAAGCCCTTTCTTTCTCTTCTCTCTTTCACCACCCGCTCGCTCTATCTCTCTGCTGCCTCGCGCGCACCTTAAGCTGCTATAGCTATATATGATCCCCCCATGCCCCCAAAGCCTTTCCACACAACACAAACACACAACGATATACGCACCTTGAGCTTTCCACCCCATAAAGCCTCCCTTGGCACCTCTATCCCACTAAGGAGCAAAAAGAGAATCAAGAGAGAGGGGAAAGGAGCCAAGCAAGGCCTGGTGGCACTGGCAGTGTGTGTGACCTTAACTTGCTTGGCCGGCCAGGGCATTCACTTCACTCGTCTCATCAGCTCTTAAAAGAAGCAAACTCGACCCCTAACGCTCATGGCACTGCTGGTGAAGAGCCACCACCAAATGTTGGCCTCCTCCTCCTCCACCTCCTCCTCGTCGTCCCCTTCGGCGTCCCAGCAGCAGCGGCAGCCACCGCCGGCGCATCCGCCACCTCCTCCTCCTCCTCCCTCCTCCTCCTGCCTTACCGAGCAGCAGCCCTCCCCCGCCAAGCGCAAGAGGCGCCCTCCCGGCACGCCGGGTGCGTACGTTCGTTCGTTCGTTTTCGATATAAGACGTGGTTAATTTGTTGATCGATCTTGCATGGATCATGTATCTATCATAGTATATGAATATCATCATCAAGGCGCACGCACGGCACCTCACTTTGCTAATAATGCGTGCACCGGCGGTGTATTGAATTCCCCTGGCCGGGCTTGATGTGCAGACCCCGATGCGGAGGTGGTGGCGCTGTCGCCGCGGACGCTGCTGGAGTCGGACCGGTACGTGTGCGAGATCTGCGGGCAGGGGTTCCAGCGCGAGCAGAACCTGCAGATGCACCGGCGCCGGCACAAGGTGCCGTGGCGGCTCGTGAAGCGGGCGCCGCCGCCTCCATGCTGCTGGCGGCGGCGAGGACGGTGCAGCAGCAGCAGCAGGCGGCGGCGCGGCTAATAATAGCAGCAGCACAGGCGGTGGCGGCGCCATCGTCGCCGGCGCGCCCCGGAAGCGCGTGTTCGTGTGCCCCGAGCCGAGCTGCCTCCACCACGACCCGGCCCACGCGCTGGGCGACCTGGTGGGCATCAAGAAGCACTTCCGGCGCAAGCACGGCGGGCGGCGTCAGTGGGTGTGCGCCCGCTGCGCCAAGGGCTACGCCGTGCAGTCCGACTACAAGGCCCACCTCAAGACCTGCGGCACCCGCGGGCACTCCTGCGACTGCGGCCGCGTCTTCTCACGGTACGTATTACTATGTATATACGTGTGTATATGTATATATACGACACGACTAGATCGATCGCGCACACGTACGAAACCACACGCGCGATCGAGCATGCAAAAAACTCCCGACCCGGCCGGTGGTCCATCCAAACGATGTGCAGCTTCGTTTTCGTTCGTTCCGGTGGGATCGGAGATGGACAGGCTTGCGTGGAGATAAGACAAAAGCTTGGTGCCGGGCAGGCTTGCGAGTAGGACCCCTGCCTGTGTGCCTGGCTGCCTATGTGTGGCGGCACATACATGAGCACGTACGGCAGCCGACACCAATTAATTAGGGTTTGATTTGATCCCTGTTTAGCGATAGCAAGCTGACCGCATCATCATATCATACACTAGTAGTTGCATGCGTCCACGGACATGGGTGGGGCTATGCTTTGCTTTGTTTGCATTTGTCGTTGCATTTTAGCTTATCATAATCATGATATCTATCTATCGAGCTCAGCAGCTACCGAATATATATACTGTATATAGCTGATAGATGACGATCGAGTGGGTTCCATAGTATCTAAATATCCACTACTGCTACTAGCTAGTGATGGAAGAAATGGCATGTTTTTCTCTTGCCAAGAACCGAAAAGAAAAAAAAAAAAGGCAGATCATATATATCGATGGTGGACACATGCACAGTGCAGTGGGATATGATCGTTCCGGTGGCGGGTTGCGGTAGGACCGAAATTCCAACGCGAAGGGCGACAGCGATGGCGCATCGACCAGAAACTGTCTTGGCGCATGCGTTTTTTTCTCTCCACTCCACCTACTGTGCTCTGCTCACGGAAACTCAAGACTCAAGAGCGAGCGAATCTGACATGCATCTATCCATCAGTATAATCCATGCATGCTAGTTAATTTCACTGTGATCCTTATATTATTATAATAAGTACGTATAACACACTATCGGTAAATATGCAAACGAAACCACGTACACACTAATACTAAAGTGCAAACTAATACTAAAGTGGGGGCTTCTCCTAATGCCTTTTTATTTAGTAGTAAAACACTAGCGCTAGTTATAGCACATGAGAATACTACTAAAAGACATTTAGTAGGAAAAATTTATACTAAATTTTGAATAGCGAAACATTAGGAGAACCTCACCTCAATAAATTAAAAGCTAAAATTCTGGTTGTGACAATAAACTAATCTGCTTGTTACTATATAGTTGTAGTCTTGTATATGCAAACTAGCTAGACATATCCATGTACTAGAAGAGCTAGCACATGCAGAGACTTTGACCATGCAAGCTCAGGTGAACATGTTAGCTTGCCTTCTGATGGAGTTGGTAACGGGCAAACACTAGCCACCAGCAGCTAGTTAAGCATCCAGTGAGTGGTCGTCAAAGGCTCTCTAGGTAGAGACAAGCTGCTCCATTCCTCGGACCCCCCGGGCTGATCCACCAAAGTAAAGGCGACACACACACACACGGACGTACGTCCGCCGCGCTAGCTGCGCCCATGTGCTCTGCTTGGCTCTGTTCGGCTGCCTAGTCCAGCTAGCACCAGCCAGCCATTTAGCAGTGTTTTTCTCTTATAACAATCAACCAGCCAGCCGTACCGTACCAGCCAGCCGAACAGAGTGAACAACAACAACACCGGCATGGCCTAACACCTTTAATAATTGGCAGTGCCCGCCACACCCCCTTGTCACTTACCTGATCGTAGAGATATACCACCCGGACATGCCTCTTTCGATCTCCAGATGCATATGGGACCTCATGCATGCATGCATGCATGTCTCTATATCGCTCGCTCATCTAGCTGATATCATCCTTGCTACGTAGACGCTTCTATGTTACAGTTAGCAACTCTAGCTACTTAATCCGTCACAATTTATACGTCGTTTGACTTATTAAATCATAAGTTTGACCACTCGTCTTATTTAAAAAAATACGAAAAAAAGATTAAATTTAAATTATTCTTTAATAACTTTTATTAATAAAGAAGGTCATAACAAAGAGAGTGATATTTTACCAAACTTTTAAATAAGACGAGTGGTTAAATTTGAGGTGAAAAAAATCGAACGACCTATAAATTAAAACGGACGGATCAACCCATCCACGTGTATTAGGGTCGATTAGAGCGAAACTTGAGCTAAATCCCACCCTAATATAATCTAGTCTAATACATGTGGACTATAAGTTGAATCCGTCAGCATTCAAACAGACTTAAGTGCATATATATGTATATGCTAGTGGTCCTTGGCCGACTAATCATTTTGTTTTTTTTCCTCATTCATTTGATGTATGTATGTATTGGCACGTATATATCATCCAAATAAAGACTAGCGAATAATAATGTTGCATGTATACATACAGATAGTGCCGCACAGACAACTGTGTCACAGAGCATATAGTCATGCAATGTAGCTGTCGAGTGTCGGTCCCCTGATGAACTGATGATGAAATCGATGCTTCGAGCGGAAGCCCATTATATTGCCGGGCGTTCGCTAAGCTAGGTTGTTGTTGGATCGGCACGCACCGCCGCACTCGGTCTCCATCCATCGCTAGCTATCCGTGATCGATGCGTTGCTTTCCCGGGCGTGTAAGCGATCAGCAGATCAGCCAATCATGCATGCACGCCGAGCGGTCTCTTTCCTCCTCACGCGTGGTCCGCGCGCTCGCTCACCCAGTTAAGCAGACGCATATCTCCACCGCGCACGGTGAGAACTGTGCAGTGTAGACGATTAGAATAATATTGCATGATGATTATAATCTAGCTGCACTTCCTCATCGAGCACTGTGAGACCCGGATAATTTTTTATCCCGGAAAGCAAGAACCTAGCGTTGCGGGGTGGCGGTGCAAAGGGACTTTCCCTTGTCGTGCACACATGTGCCGATCCGATCCCTGCTCGTGACAGAGGGTGTGTAGTTAGTGAGGAATAACAATAATAGGTGATGGATCAAAATAATTATGCTGTCTTGCAGGGTGGAGAGCTTCATCGAGCACCAGGACGCGTGCAACTCCAGCCGGATGCGCGGTGAGGCGGTGGTGGCCGTGCCGCCGCCGTCGGCGCTCCCGGTCCTCCGTCCATCCGTCGTCCCGCGGCATCATCCGCCCACGGTGGTACCGCCGCCACCGGAGCTCCAGCTCCTGCCCGTCTCCGAGGCGGCGGCATCAGCGCCGCTGGCTAGCACAACGACCACCTCTCTGTCCAGCACCACAACCGCGTCCCAGTACTCCCACCAGCAAGAACCCCACGCGGCAGCGGCGACGACGACGACGAAGCTGCAGCTCTCCATCGGCCCCATCGCCACGGCGGCGGCGGGCGGCGGCGAGGAGGAGGGCTCCGACGCGGAGGAGCTGCGGCGCGCGATGGAGGAGAAGGCCGCGGCGGACGCGGCGCGGGAGCGGGCGCGCGGGGAGGCCGCGGCGGCGGAGCGCGCGCTGGACGAGGCCCGCCGCGCCAGGCTGCGGGCGCGGGCCGACCTCGAGAAGGCGTGCGCGCTGCGGGACCACGCCGCGCGCCTGCTCGCGCAGGTCACCTGCCACGCCTGCCGCCAGCGCTCGCTCGCCGTGGCCGTCGTCAGGGGCGGAGGCGGCGGCGGCGGCGAGGGCCACGCCGCCGGCCCCGCGGTGGCCTGCTGCGACTCCATCAGGGGAGGAGGAGGCTTTGGAGCAGGCATCTAGCTAGCTACACCACTCGTGCATGGCATGCGCAGGCATCATCACGGCACTGCTGGAGTTTGTGTATGTACTAATTCGTATGTAGGACGGCCTTGTCGATCGTGTCGTGTGTGTGCATGCATATGGAATGCAACCATGCACCCGGTTGGTTTTTAGGGTGCTGCAACTTGCAACTTTGGCCTGGCAAAGATATGAATGAGATCATGCACGTCAAAAGACTGAAGTGTCTAAGATATTTGTCATCTTGAGAAAGCAACGGCCGCCATGCACGCATCTCTTCCTTTTTGCCTACTCCCCACACTATACCACGTACGGCTATATGCTCGAGGATTCCAGTGACACGCACTAAACTGATCCTACCGTAGCAGGGCCACCTCAACTTACATTTGGCACCGAACTGAAGAACCTAAGACATTTTTTTTTTCGAAAGCGTGCAATACACGTGTTTCATTAAGGGAAGGGAGATGTTGCAAAGCCTCTCATGTGTTCAATGAGGTACCGTCCACAATCAAGGCACAAACAAGAAGATAGCAAAACAAAGATTACACTGGTTAGCGCCTAGAAAGAAAAGAAGCGGCGGGGGCGAAGCGGCGAAGCACTCATGGCCGGTCAGGCGGCCATAGGAACTGCGACAGGTGCCTGAAAGAGGCAGCGCCCCAGAGATTTCCTTCTTCAAGGATGATCTCAGAAAGTTGCACCGGAGTCTTTCGATCGGAGTTGAAGACTCGACGATTCCATTCCTTCCAGATGCACCAGCAGACTAGCAGCACGAGAGAGTCGAAGCCCCGCCTGAGTGCGGGGGCAATGATTGCAGAACCAGTCAGCCACCAAGTCCGCAATTGAAAAGTCAGGGAGCGGAACAAGGTGGCAAAGGTCACGACGCCGCAGCAATCGGAAGAACACTTCCCTGGTGTAGACGCAGGACAGGAAGAGATGATCCACAGTTTCATCATGCTGGTCACACACAGCGCACACGGCGCTAGGCTGCAGGCCATGTCGTGCACGGCGCTCCGTTGTCCAGAGCTTCCCATGTAACGTGATCCAAAAGAAGAACTTCACTTTAGGCGGGACAGACGCCTTCCAGACGTGCTCAGCGCCCGGAAGAGAAGTGAGCCCGTAGAAGAAGGCCCTGTATGCTGAAGAAGTAGAGAAGGTACCATCCGCAAACCATTTCCAAACATAGCGATCCGAGACAAGTGGCTGCAGATGAACGGATTCCAGCTTCTCCCAAAGATCGACGTACTCGCACAGGACATGCATCGTGAGCGCACCCGTGATGTCGCGCACCCATCGTCGGTGAAGAAGGCCATCGGCCACCGATCTCGACCTGTGGTGTCTGTCCACCGCTCGGAACAGATTAGGCGCAAATCTGAACATTGAGCCATCAGGCAACCAAGAGTCAGTCCAGAACCGGGCAGAGCTGCCATCACCAAGGACCACTGAGACCGAGGCGTGGAACATGGAGTCGACCCCACGCTCGGTCTTGGAGGGGAGGCAAGCCCACGGCGACGAGGGATCGGTGCGACGCAACCATTCCCAGTGCAAGCGAAGGGCAAAGCCGAGCACTCTCAAGTCAGGAATGCCAAGTCCCCCGAACTCCTTCAGGCGAACAGACGGTGCGCCAGGCGACTTGGCATTGCCCTCCGGCCACCTGGTCCATCCCAGCCCAGAGGAAGGCACGCCGGCGCTTGTCAATCTCATTGACTGCCCAGCTGGAAAGGCAGCAGCAGATGGAAATGTGGATTGAAGTTGCCGACAGGGTGGTTTTCATAAGCACCAGTCCTGCCTGCCTTGGTGAGCAAGCCGGCCTTCTAGGTCAGGATACGAGCGGCGACTTTGTCGACAATAGGTCGCTCATTAGCCCGCCTTAGCCTGCGTAGGGACAACGATGCCCCCAAATATGTAGTTGGGAACGGCTGCACTTTGCATGGAAAAACCTGCAGCACAGCATCAATCTCATCCTGAGAGCAACGGATAGGCGAGAGCAGACACTTGTCAACGTTAGTAGCCAGGCTAGACGCGCCGGCGAAGAGATCCAGGAGCTGACGGATGTAGGTAAAGTCTTGTGGCGACGGCGACAGGAAGATGACCAAATCATCGGCGTATAAGGAAGCACGATGCCTGATCATGGCCAACAGGAGGGGGCGAAGCACACCCCGGCAGTCAGCCTCCGAAAACATGGCGTTCAAGACCTCCATGACAATGACGAACAAGAGATGCAACAGTGGGTCGCCCTGACGAAGCCCCCTGGCGTGTCGAATCCGCTTATTGAGGCGACCATTGACTTGGTGCTAGCCGATGACATGAGCAGCGACAGCCAATCTCTCAACCTTAATGGGAAACCGACGTGTTCGAGGACCTCCAAGAGGAACGGCCACACGACAGTGTCGAAGGCCTTGGCAAGGTCGACCTTAAGCAGCATGGAGGGTTTCTGCCTCGCATGCAGCCATTTGCACGTGAGTTGGACGATGCGAAAATTATCATGAATTCGGCGACCATGAATGAATGCAGACTGGTTACCACGTACGAGCTCATGCATCCTCGGCCCCAGGCGCATGGCGAGGCCTTTGGAGAAGAGCTTAGCGATTGAATTAATGAGGCTGATAGGGCGATAATCCTTCAAGCCCGATGGCGCCTGCTTTTTATGGAGCAAAACGATGGTCGTGTCGTTGAGAAGGCCAAAGCTTCTGAAATCTAGTTCCCATAGCGCCTTGAAGACCCTGAAGAGGTCAGGGCCGATAATGGCCCATGCAGCCTTGAAGAATGCTCCCGTGAAACCGTCCGGTCCCGGGCGCGATCGCCCGGCATCTCACGAACAATTCTGGCAACCTCATCGCGACTGAAAGGAAGTGCTTGGTCGCTAAGGTCTAGCCTGGGCAAGTTGAGCGTGGATAGATCAATGCGGTGCAGCCTCAGAAACGGTCTGCCGATGGTGTCGTTGAAGTAGGAGGATGCCAGCTCAATCTTGTCATTTTCATCCGAATAAATTTGGCCATTCTGCTCGATGGCAAGCAAGTGGTTTTTCTGACTGCCGGTGACAGGCCTGAAGGTGAAAGTATCGCGTGCACGCGTCTCCTTCGCGCAAGTGCCTGACGCGGACGCGTTGACGCGCCATGGTGCGACAAAGCAAGGAAAGCGCAATGACAGAGGCCTTGAGCTCACGCAGGAGTTCCAGCTCCTCAATAGACAGCGGACGCGCCTCCTGGGCGTAGTCCAGCTCGTAAATGACAGCACGCGCCGCAGCAAGCCGGAGACGGACACTCCCAACTTGTGAGGAGTGCCAGCTCTTGAGGACCTTAGCCAGGAATCTAAGCTTCTGGTCGAAAATGTGGCATGGGTCAACATTCGGCACCAAAGCAGACCAAGCGACCTTGACGACATCAATGAAGCCAGGAATTTTGAGCCAATAGTTTTCGAAACGGAATCTGGGGGGTGCCCAGGGCTCGGCATTGAGCGGAAGAAGCAACGGAGCGTGGTCTGAAGAGTCGGAAGATAGACAGCGCAGGAGGTGCAGGGGAAAAATTTGCAACCATTCAACCGACGCAAACGCCCGGTCCAGGCGCTCCAGCGTGGGTTGGCTCCTCTTGTTGCTCCAGGTGAAGGGCCTACCAGAGAGGTGGAGATCACAAAGTTGGAGGTTGTCAATGGTGGAGCGAAAACGGCGCATGGTGCCAGGATGTAGTCTGCTGTTATTTTTGTCGTCTGCTTGGTAAATCATGTTAAAATCGCCACAGATCAGACAAGGCCCAGGACAGGCAGCGCGAGTGGCATGGATCTCCACAAGGAATTTTGCTTTCTCAGCACGCGACGTCGGGCCGTACACATTCGTGATCCACCAAGCAGGAGACCTACCATCCGCGGCCGCGAGAGATAAAGAGGCCGAGAAGCGACAAGTAGAGGGGCTGGAGGCGCTCCACAAGTCACATCTCTAGGCAACTACGACCCCACCGGCGTGGCCGGAGGCACGCAAGCAGACATAATCTAAGCTGGAGCCGGCAATATCATAAATCAAATTCACATCAAAGTTTTCAATTTTGGTTTCCTGCAGGCAGATAATGGAAGCGCGCTGCGAGGAAACAATCTCATACACATGGAGCGACAGGCCCAGCTATTCAAGCCACGGGCGTTCCAGATGATCATGTGGTTTGCACTCATTGTTCAAGGCGTAAAGCGATAGGCGGCCGCATCCGATTAGTCGGACACCTGAGCATCCGCGACCACATCAGCATCACTATGCGGAAAGAGTTCACGCATAGCAGCACGCTTGGACGACGATAGGGGCGCGGCGAAGGAGTCATGGAATCTGGCTGCGACAATGTTGACGGTAGTTATACCATATTTTTACCCCATCAAAACCATCAACAAGGCATTCTTGCTGTAAGGAAACCACCAAACACATAGTGACTTAGGTACAAATAACTTGGTTCTATATGTACTTGTCATTATTTGGTTGCAGACACTCAGAATAGGTACTTTTCAGTGTCCAAAAGCTCTATATGAAGGTTGGGCAACCAACCAAGTATGGCCAAATGACAAACCAACTTCACAATCATTAATATCATAGCTTCTGAAGACGATGTACAAAAGATGGGCACAATGAGTGGTTCGGCCAAACCACCCATGGGCAAGTTAGCACCACCATTGTGCTTAGAATTGCATGAAGAAGCCACTTGCAGAAGATGGACCTTTGGTTCCACCAATGGTGGTTCGGCCGAACCACATATGGTGACATCAGGCCATGAAATTTCAGCACATGAGTCATATCAGCATACACAAGGAAGATCAGGGCAAATAGAGCACATGCATGGTTCGGCCGAACCATGCATGGGGCCCATAGGACTCTGGTGATGTGGCACAATCCGTGGCACACCCTCTGGAGTCCATTTCAACCCTTGGATCACAAGTGTATTTTCAATCAATGGCTAAAGAGCAAAGTACATGGATCCAGGTGTGAATCGACAAGATCAAGGCAAAACAAGTACATAGCCACACTGTATGACAAGTGGGGACCACAGTGGTGGGCCCACCTCACCACAGGTGGGTCAGCTGAACCCCACTTGGTGGGCCCTGAGGCTCGGCATTACTCCACTGTCATAAGAAAGCTTCTAGAAGGCCCTGGCTGGGCCCACCTGCCATAGGGTGGTTCGGCCGAACCACTCCTCAGGCCCAGCCAGGTCGGTTGAGCCTCCACCGCCTTCCTCATGTTGAACATGTGCTGGAAATCCTACCACCCTTGATCCTAAGGCGGTTATATGGTGGTTTGATACAATGGTGCATGATGGAAGTCACTCGGATTGATGACGTGGCAGTGGAGTAGCCTCTACTCCACCTCCCCCTATAAATACCCCCCATAGGCCTTCACTTTAGAGCATGATTCAAAGGAGAAAACACTATGTAGTAGCTTAGCTCTGCTATAGTGCTGTGCTAGTTGGGAGAGAGTGAGGGAAGTCTTTAGGAGAATGCCCCGGGCCTGTCGTGATTCTTCTCCTAGATGTACCTCAGCGGATGCGAATCCTCAAGTAAGTTTTACATTCGAGTCCTTCTAGTATTTGATATTCTGGTTCTGTTACTTTAAGTATATACTTGCTTTACCTGTACATTGCTTTACTTAGTAAAGTGGTCTAGTCTCTCATGAAAGTTAGAGTAGTAAGTGTAGTGTAAACGTGGTGTCTAGGCTATATCTTGCCAGTGTAGGCCGCTTGTCGCACGGATTGTTTGTGGTAGCTAGCAAGTGGTGACAGCCTTGTCTGGCCTTCGTATTCCGCCACGTGTGTAAGACAAGTTATTAAAATGACAGGGCATCAATACAATAGTACAGCCGCCTCGGGTAGGAGTTATATCTCCTACTGTTTCGCCTGTCGCCTCTTGTAAAGGGAGGAGGTGGTAAACCTCTTTATACTTAGAAAGCCAAGACCAGATATCTTTTGCTACATAAGAACGTCTCTATCTAGTTATCATAGCTCATTTGTCTCATCATTAGATGGTCTTGAACCTAGTTAGAACAATTCACGTTCCCCGTGAAAAATACGATACCTGGAATACTCCCGGTGAAGGCTACATTGACTACCGTACGCTTGCGGTATATCCGTTTGCCACTTCTGGTGTCAACAAGCTTTCTAGCGCCGTTGCCGGGGAACGGTAGCTGTTCCAACTTAGAACCAAGTCGTCCAAGTTGTCCTTCTTTTATCTTTCTTTTCTTTTTATCCTTTCCACACCATGAACCAAACACCCATCTCTCATCTTGCCGCTCCAAAGGGCGCTAGTTTGAAGCCACCACCATCATCCCATCCTATTCTTTCGCCTAGCTTTGAGCTTCACCCTAGTTTCGTAGCTAAGGTTCAGGAACAATCATTTGCTAGGGAAGAAGATGAAAACCCCTACACTCACTTACGTGATCTTGAGCAATTATGTTCATGTCTTCAAATTGAAGGCATGACACGAGATACCTTGAAATGGAAGCTCTTCCCGTTCTCTTTGACGGGAGCAGCTAAACATTGGTATGCTCGACACATAGAGAGTGCACATGGAGAGTGGGAAAGCCTTCAATCTAAATTTTGCTTAGCTTTCTTTCCTATTTCTCGTGTTGCTCGCCTTCGACTAGAGATCCTAAACTTCCAACAAAAGGAAAAGGAGACTCTAGGTGCGGCATAGGCCCGTTTCACAGATCTAGTATGCCTTGGTCCTGATCTTGCCATAACCGAGCCAGCACTGTTACAACATTTTTACCTTGGTCTTAGCAAAGATTCCGCACAATTCCTTCACATATCTTCTGGAGGAGCATTCCTTCGTTGTACCGTTGGTGTAGGGAAAAAACTTCTTGCTAAAATCCTTGAAAACACTCCCCACACCCAAGGGTATAATGAACCTCCTAAGAAAGAAAAGGAATTAATCTCCAAGCAAAAAGAAATCCCGATAGCCGAATCAAAATCAGTCCCATACAAAGATTCCGCCATCGATCCTGAACCACAAATACCACAAATATCGAGAGAGGAAGAAATTCATCATATAAATCGCTCCTTCGATTACGAGGCTAATCTCCTATCTGACCTTGCTGGTTTTGGGAATGCCTACAATTATCCTATTCAAAGGAGACCTTCTAAGAAACTTCATTCAAAACCTTTCAAGAAAGGATCTCTTAAAAAATTTTCCAAATTAGCACCATCTGACGCCTCGAATTCCCAAGTGGCACATAGGAAAATAACGAGGATCTTGGATGAACCTCCAAAAGGAATGCTGATTGTGCCCATAGAAGGTGAGCCAAAATACTTAGAAGAAAAATCTATCTTGTCCCCGTCTATGCGCACATCCGCCATATCCTTTGAACCCATCTTTAAACTCGACCTTGATCCTGATAAATCCAATTGTGCCCTTCCTTCAAAGTCTTATGATGATCTGGTCATTGACTCGGGGATTCATTAAGACACCCAAGGCATGAGAGTCATCAGGCCCATAAATCTAACCAAGAAGAGAAACAACAACAGTTCGAGAATCCGTCCACTGTTGTAAGTCAAGAATGGTTAGAGGAGACCAAAGATTCTCATAAAATCACTAAGATGTCCACTCATGTAAGGAGAATATCTTGTCAAGCCATGGGCATTTATAGTGAAATTTGCTATGATCCAAGTCTTGGGATAAACATCATTCCTTATTTCCATGTTCAAAGTTCATCAAAGAATCACTTGCTACAATCCCAAAAACACCTTAGGCTCCCAAATGGTCAAGTCCTTGATTGTTTAGAAGTCCTCCAAGGCGTACCTGTAGTGATTAATGATCTAAAGATCTCCCTAAATTTTCACATCTTTGACCTTCCTGGACTTTACTTCCATCTCACATTCATTGGAAGGCCAATCATGAAAATCTGGGAGGACATTGGAAATGAGAAGCTTGGTCATAGAATAGGCAAGGAATATCTACCTGTTTGGTCTTCCCAACCTCTTAACACAAGGGTGGAATCCAAATCTGTTCTTGATCCAAGGGTTGAGCTTAAGATGACTTCACAAACAACCATAACATATCCAGGTCTTAAGGAGGATTTGGAATGTCATGAGAAGAAAATCGCTCACCCACTCCTTAAGCAGGAAGGATATATCTATGAGCATGGAAGTTATCCCCTGATCCTCTCATTAGATCCTTGCTCATATGAGAAACCTCCTAAATCAATCCTTCTCTCTGCTACTACCACACACAACATCTACATCCCCTTCCTCCTTCTTCTTTCCAAAATCTTTGTAATAGAGGTTGTAGAGGTGTTTATCTATCATAAATTTTGCAAGTCTCGAAGTAGTTTGGTATGAGTTCTTGCAAGCAGATCTACAAAGGTTGATAGTTGTAATACCCCGGGTATTACGGATTAATTAAACATGCCATGTCATCATATTTAAATTAATTAATCTACATATGATTGTGCTTAGGGTCATAGAGTGGTTTGGTTTAAGGTGATTTTGATTTGGGAATTAGAAATTCGAATTAAAGATCCGGATAAACCCTAATCTTACCCTAAAACCCTAATTCAAAATCTAGAAGGAATCTTGAGATGACACCTAAATGAAAGTTGTAGATCTTTTAAAATGTGACAACTTTTATTTTTGGAGATTTTGAAGTTCTATTATAAAAATTTGAATTTAGCTCAAATCTATGAATTGAAAAATGAATTTGAAACACCATTTCAAAAATTATTTGGAATCTGACAAAACTTCCTAAATAGAAGTTGTAAAGCTCACTGAGAAGAACAATTTTTATTTTGGCCATTTTTCAAGTTATTGTGTAAAATCAAAAGTAATTTTGAAAATACAATTTGAAATTCAAAAACCTAGTTTACCCCTTTTACTGTAGTTTCAAAACTACTTCGAATTTGAACTTGGTTCCAAAAGCCAAGTTGTTCAGAATTTCAAAACCTACAACTTTTGTTTTTGAACTTTTTCAAGTTTACATGCAAAATCAACCGCATTTTGGCAAAAACCGACGCAACCCTAGGGACCTATGCTACAGTAACCTGCCCCTCTCTCCTGTTCGCGCACAGGGCCGGCAATGGCCGTGTCGCGCGCGCGCGCGCGGCGCCCGTGCCGGTCGGGATCGTGCCCCCGCGACCGTTCCAGATACGGGCGCGCGTGCGCCGCGTCGCGCCGCGCCTGCTCCCCTCGCCTTTGCCCTCTAAAAGGCGACGGTCGTCTCTCCCTCTCCATTTTTCTCCTCCCCGGTCACCGTCGTGCTCCGCGCGGTTCCCGGCCAGATACGCCGTGCTTCGGTCATCTCCATCCTCTCCACCTCGTAGAAAGCTAGCTAGGGTTCGTGCGCGTCGTTTGCGCCCGTCGGTGGGAGCTGTAGAGCTTCGTAGCCGCCGGAACGCCGGCGCCATCTTCACGGGTGGGCAGAGCGCCGCCGCGAGCCCGCCGTCGTCTCCAGCTCGCTCGGGTAAGCTCTAGGCCTCGGTTTGGTGCGCGCAATGTTCCCCGTGTCACCTTGATCCTCATCCCGGTGTCGGTGTGCCTCCCGGTCCCCTAGGTTCGCCGGAACGCGAAGTCGCCGCCGTGCCGAGCCGCCGGGATCCGCCGCCGCAGTCAAGCCGACTCCTCCGAGCTATCTCCGTCTCCACCGACCCGCCAGCCAGCTTCGTGGTGAGCTCCTGATGCTCGCGCACCCTTTTCCCCTCTTTCTTTCGGTCTGTGCTCGCCGGCGACGTGCTCGCCGCCGCATCCGAGCCGCCGCGCCTGTGGCTTCCGCTTGTCTAGGTGTCGTCTGTCGTCGTTTAGTAGCTCGATAGGTTCGCCTAGGAGTCTGGAGTCCGTCGGTGCCCTCGGTTTCGTCCCTCGGCTCGCCGTCGGCGAGCTAGGGGCGGCGAACCGCCGGTACCCCCCGTCTCTGTTAAAACAGAGCCGAGCCCAGGGGTCTCGGGTTAGAAGACGAGAAGTTCCAGGGGGCTAAGTGCAATGCTCGTGACTCATTTGAATAGTGCTGATAGGACCGCGGGTTGATTCCTCAGTTCCCGGGGGTTCCTTTTGCAAAACCGCCGGCGCCGAGCGCGGGCAGGCCGACTGGGCCGGCCTGGCCTGCGTTGGGCCGTTGTGGGCCGAATTGGCCTTTCCTATTTTTCCAGCGAATTTCAAATGCTTTTCTTATTTATATTTCTTTGAATAGTTCTGTTACTTGTTAATTTTATATGAATAAATCTGTTGGTTGGAAAATTATGAAAATAATTGTGTATGCTCTATGTTATCTGTAGTATTTGTTAAAAATATAAAATGTGGTTTTCCAGTATATTCTGCCTGGTGAATAAATCAGTAGATTAATTAATATTTGCAAGTTTGTGCATTTTTAATTAATTCCCTGTAAGTCCAAAAATCATGAAAATAATTGTGGTGCTGTTTCTTGATGAAACCTATCTGTTGGTGAAATTTGGGCACATTTTAAGATAGTGTGGTCAGTTAGTAAATACATGTGAAATTAGGGAAAATAAATAAAATGAGTAGGAGAAATGGATTTAGGTTGTTGTGTGGATTTTGGGTTGAAGGAAGACCAAGGGTCTTTCACTATGTGATCCTTGGCAAATTTGATAACCTAGTGCTTTGTAGTAGTCATCAAGCTGTGCAGCGGCTTTCTATGACTGTAAAAAATAGGTTTTAAAGTAAAATGCCGATTTACTTTTTGAGATCTCGTTTACGGCTTCTCCGTGAAGGAAAGTGGTACTCAAGATGTTGATATTTGATTATCGCATTTCTATTTATGTATTGCATCATGTTAAGCATGCATCATTGCACACGTGTAGTGACCGGGAACGACGAAGTGAAGGTCGAGGCCACTGCGGGAGAGGTCAATCCGGAGGCGATCCAGGGTTTCGACATCTGCGGGACCGATCCCGATCCCACCCTCTTCTCCGTCCAAGGCAAGCCCCGGTGCATTAACCCTCTATTGTGAAATTCCTTATAATTCGAGTTAACTTATTGCATTAGGTTGATAGGAGTTGATTGAAACCTATCCAGATGCATTGTCCCAAATAATTATCCTGAAAACTGATTTAAATAAATAAATGATTTGAAAAGTGCTTAGACATGCTTAATGAAAATTAGAATTTCATAAAAGAAAAACTATTTTCTGTGCTATGGATGTACATATACTCTATGACTAAGTGAAGAGCTTGTTATCCGTTGGTTGATGTGTATTCGGGTTAGAGTCCCGGTGCATGATCGCCTTCGGAATAGTTTGGAACTGGTCGGTATCACCGGAAATGTGTTTCGCCGGGTGTTGTGCTCTTGGGACGGCGTTTCCCATGACTTGGTACCCGGCAGGCACGAACCAAAAATAAAAGTAGGGACCGCTCGTTGTCGGAGTGCTGGATCGAGATGGACAGCCTAGCCACATACCAATGTGGAAAGCCTAGAGTCAGGTGGCTCTATTGCTGGAACCGACAACCACGCACTGGGAGTGGAGAGATGGCGGGAGTAGCATGTACCCACGTGGCCGGCGTGCCTGGAGACGAGTGGAGTACCGTGCTCCCGGGTGGCGCAGGACCGGTTCCGGGATAGAAAGACCTAGATGAAGGGTTGGTATATGTATGCCGGCGTGCTGCATATGCAGTGTGGTTAGAATCCCCAGCTGGGTTTATTTCTGGATTCGAATCGACGTGCTCCTCGGTTAATGGAGACTCAATCCACTTTCCTACCCCGAGAAGTGGTTCTCAACTAGGTCAACTGATCGAATGAAGGAAATGGATGAATGATGATGGTTGAGGTTGATTATTAGAACTATGGATACAATTATAATATCAATAAAATAAAATATTGCTTAGTAATGCTTTTCCGCAAATTCTTATCCTCTGCTAGCCCTACCTATGACCTGCATTCCTGAGTCTCATTTTACACCCTTAGTCGGGTAAGTCTTGCGGAGTACCCCAAGTACTCAGGGTTTGTAACCCATGCTGCAGGTGAACCGCCATCGGAGGTCTGCCTTGCTCCGTGCTGCATGACCATCATCCAGGAGGGCAGTGAGGAAGAGTAAAGTGGGACCCGTGGGCAGGGTCCAAGTTATCATATTCATAATGTTGTATAATTATTCAACTGCTACCGCCACTATCTATGGTTTGTAATAATAGTACTTAAATTCTATTTGGAACAACTGGTTTGTAAACTTAAGTTATGTAATATTCCGCTTCTGTACTCTGATGTAATTTATTATGAAATGTTGTAATCCTGTGATGATTCTGCAATGGTGATCCTGCGGAGTTGAGGGCGCTGATGTAGCCCGACAGATCTGCCTAGATCATTTGGGACACGGGCCCGGCTGTCAGAAGTCATTAGTGACAATGACAGGCGCCTGTGGGCCAGGTGATTTAGCCGGTTCTGTTAGAATAGTGAATTGAAGGATGCAACCTATTCCTAGCCTTAGTAGATTAGTGAGACTTTTGGTTTTGTTGATGTGCTGCCACCAACAGAACCCCTGTACTTGATGTTTTCTCTATTTTCATGACTCAGGACACACCTTACACCAAGTGTGAGGGGTTATTTGACCTCCTCGAACACGTTTGGGTGTTGAAGGATATCCCGAGCAAAAAGTATCAGTGCATGAACACATCATTAGAGGTAAGAATGCACAAGGAAAGAACCAAAGTGGCTGGGGCTTCCAAGGTGGGGTCGGCCGATGAAACGACCTCGATTTCCGCGAAGGGAAATCCACAGGCTCGAATTGTAATTCAACAGATTGCTTGGGACAATCCATGAAATTACCCATATCTCAGTTGACACCAGGATCCATACAACGGTAATTAAGTCTTACATAAACATTTATTACATCACCACATTGGCGGAATCAACATTCAGAGAAGCTTAGAAGATGCGGAAACGTTTCATCCTTCACGGCCAACTTGAGTGTAGCACGTGACCCTATTCTTCGCCATCGTCTTCCTCGAAGTCGTACTCATTCTCGTCACCTGACAGCAAATTTATCAGTACGATATGTACTGGCCACGGAGCCTACCTATGCAGCATTTGCTTTGTGGAAAGTGGATGCAAGGCTATACAAGCAGACCTATAGGCTGAGGTTTTCCTATGCAGCTGTAATCAATGTTTAATTAGTCAAGTTTTATCTCCAATTAAACCATCATCCCTTTTCCCATCACCACATCTCACATACCCACACCTCACTCTCATTCGACAGGCCCAACTCCCTCTCGGGCCTATCTCAGCGGCACACTACCACAACGGGTACACTGCCGAAAAAATGTCATCCAGGGGGGAGAAGAGAACACTCACTACACTAGTAGAAGCTTCACAGGAAAGGTCCATAGCCAACAAGTTGGCATATGTATCGATCGATCAACCGAACACTCTGCAGAGGTTTCACTACCCACAAGATTAGCCATCATAGGTGTTGCGCAAACACCTAGGCAGAATTCCGGGTGCTTGCTTGCCTAGGTCGATGCCACCCTACCACTCAGCCCTGGGATATTCCGGATCCTACACCGTTATGCTGAGACTGGGAGACACAGTACCGGGCCCATCCAGTGGTACTGCGCATCTAGAACGGAACGGGAACCCATCGACCGTCTCCGCCCACCCTTATCACCTCTCAACCTAGAGTAGTGGCACCGTCCTACCAAGTAGTCCAGCCGTCTCCCGCCCATCAGAAGCGAGTGAGTAGAAAAGGATTCCCATGAACCTGAAACTAGTCCGTCCTAGGTTTGACCAAGCAGGCATCTTCACTTAGGGGATACTCTCCCCGTGTCATCACAGCACCTCCGTCCACGGGCTTAAAACCACCAAGGCTATCCCACCCGGAACCTCCTCAACAACTTTACCCGCCACAGGTATCTCGCTTGGGGATGCCCAGGTTGCACCCCCGGCACGACTTGCCCCATGGGCTTGTCTCACATCCCACTTGGTCGACATCAACCCTTACCACGCACCCAAGACGCACGCAGCACTCTCTCCCAGTGGTTATAATCAGTTATACACCGTCTCAATTCCACCACACAGCATATAGCAAGTAGAAAGTAGTGGAAGAGTAACAGTAAATTAAGCAGCAGCTAACCTAGCAGCGGATAGCAGGGTATAGTCTTATCAAGGCAGGGAATTCAAATATACTACCATGCAACCAATCCATACATAATCATAAAGCAATAGCAACAATGTCATTTGCAATGCGTAAATAGGATCTAAGGATTTGGTGGGACGTGGCACCTTTGTAGTCGTCTCCTAGCTCCTGAAGGTACTCGTGGTCGTCTTCCTTAGTCAGATCCTCCTCCGGCTCTGAAATCGAACACGAAATAGTCGCGTCAGCGACTCAGTATAGAGTTTTTCAGAAAAATCCAATAAAATAAAGAGCCAAATGCACACAAACATAGTCTTAGATTGTAGATCTCATTTTTCTGAGAATTTTGATATATGGTGCGCAATTTTTGGACATCGTATGATTAAGTTATGAATTTCCGAAGATTATCCTATTTTATGAAAATAGAAAATGGCCGATTAATCAGGGGATGGCAGCTCGGGATTGGTCCACGTGGCGCGCGGGTCCAGCAGTGCGGCATGTGATGCCTCAACAGAACACAGACCCGATGGTCGCCCACCAGGTGTTCGATGCTGGTTCCCAGAGAGTCGCCGGCGTCGGCGTAGCTCGGCGTAGCTCGGGCGAGCTCAACGTTGGTCGGGGGGCGTCGGCGTAGCTCGGCGGTGGTCGGGACGAGCTCAACGTTGGTCGGGGGCGTCGGCGTAGCTCGGCGGTGGTCGGGCGAGCTCGACGTTGGTCGGAGGTGGTTCTCACAGTTCGCCGTCGGGCTAGTGGTGTGTTCTAGAGTCCAAAAGGTGTCGGTTTTTGTTCCTGGTCGCGGTATTGAGAAGCTCCGGTCGCCGGCGGTGAGGCCGTTGCGCCGGCAGGGCTCCGGCGAGGCGCGGCAAGGTCTGAGGAGTGGTGAATCCGCCTCTCCCGAGCTCTGTTGACAGGGATCCGACGTTCAATTTGGTGCTAGCAGGGTTCCAGGGCGTCTGTTCAAGGCGGCGGTGTCTTTCCGGTGCGGCGGATGACGACAGGGCGGCGATGACCATATTTCGGCAAGACGGGGCTTGGCTTTCCCCAATTGGCGTGCTCAGGCAGTCGTCCGACCAGATGGTGGCGGGTTAGAGTCGTGGTATGGCCTCCTTCTCTCCCACGGCATACGGCGGAGCTCCGGTGAGGTCACGACGCACACGAGCAGGGCGGACGAGGCTTTCCCTAGCGCTTAGATCCGCGTAGCTAGCTCGAGGGGTCGTGGCGGTGCTCCACGACGCTCTAACCTATCCGGGTGCTAGTCGGAATGCTCGGAACGGGTGATTCGGCGTCGGAATGCGTCGGTGGTGAGCGCGCTCCGCCGAGAATGCGTCGTGCTGCGTTCTCGGTCTAGCAAAGCTTGTAGTCCGGGGGTTTCGGCCGGTCGCATGAGTGCATGGTGTAGGTGATCTTCCTGAGCCGGTAAAGGCTCGTGCCTGCGCGTCCCGTGGGCGGAACGCCATGGCAAAAGCAGGGCGAGGTTCGGACATGGCGTGCGGTGGCTCACCGTGGTGTCGGTGAAGCTAGGATGGCGGTGCAGTGGCGAGTCGGAGCCGTGCAGAGCGATCGCAGTGCCGTGCCACTCCTCGTCCGCACCTCGGGCTTCTCCTCCGTGCCCGGCTCCGGCGTGCTCCGCGGCGGCAGCGCTTCGGCGGTGCTCCCCTCTCTCTGCTTCCGCCCTTCTTCCTTCTCCCTCTCTCACACGGTGTGGTGTTGTGGTGTGGTTGGTGCCACCAGTGGCGGCGGCGAGTGGAACGAGGCTAGGGCGCCGTGAGGTGCTCCAATTTATAGCGGAGCTCGGGTGGCTACCTATGGCGGGCGGCTCTGATTTGCTCGGGCTGATCAGAGGGCTGCAGGCTTGCGCGAGCCAGGGTTACGGTGGTGCGCGTGGGCTTCTTGGCGAGCAAGGTAGGGGACAGGCAGGGGACAACGGGGTCAGGGCTCTGCCATGCGTGGCGCTGTCGGTCACGCCATTTGCATGACACTGTCGGCCACCGTCTTTCGCGAAGAAGAGAAACAGGGGAAAAGAAAGAGTGACTGACAAGCGGGTCCCTGGTTGGCAGCGGCTGCGAAAGGCGCTGCGCGCGCGCGGTGGTTTGGCTGCGAGATGGGCCGGCTGGCTGGGCCGAATCTGCTCTTCCTCTTTCTCTCTTCTTCTTTTTCTTTTTCTTTTTCTATTTACACTTAAGTGTATAAATACATATATTACCCATTTTAAATATTGAGTAAACACAAACATAAATTGCAATAAATCCCAAATGTGATGCATAAGTTATTATTCTATGTGAATGGAATTAAAATGCAAGCTATACTCCTTTATTTACCAAATTTATAATGAAACCTATATGCTTGCACAAGAAAAATGGGTTTTCATAATAAATAAATGAAAAATTTTAATTGGTTGGGATTTTTAGGTTGTGTGGATTTTTAGGGGTTGTTACAGCCGATCCCACCATGGACCCCTCAGCCCACCAGTCAACCTCCACTACGTTGAGACATACTTCTTGACTGGTTTGACACTTTTCCTTCCTCTTGTTTAGTGCATTCCTCTTACTTTAGTCTTCAACCCTCTAAAATAAAATAAAAAAATGCCTCTTGTCTTCACCACTCATTCTTTTGTCTCTAGTAGAATGAATCTTATTTATTCTATCACTCCTTTTTCTATGTTAGCATGCCTTGGTTTGGGTGTACTGATCATTCGAATGATCATATCTCCATAGTCTTTTTAAATTAAGCATGGTGCTTGGGTTAAAAGAGACTACCTTACTCAAACATGACATGGTGTTAAGTTTGATTATTGAATCAAAACATACTTGCATAGAACTTGGTTGCACTTTTGAACTAACCCCTGTAGCAAGAACCTCGACATCTCTATGGGTAAGTCATAAGATCATTGAGGGAGATAGATTGAGATCCTCATGGTCAAAAGTCAAGTTGTTTGGATAAGGAGAACTTAAATGCAACTGAGGAGGACCACTGCTACAACTCATCATCTTTAAGGTAAGTGGCCACCTTCTTAGAGTTTTCCATTTATCTGAACCTTTGAAGAAGAAGTTGACATGCTAGAATTCATCTCTGATAATGAATTGACATAATTAAAATCTACATGTCTTACTTTCTTTTTCAATTGTTTGTATAGCTTGATCACTAGATAGGTTCTCAATTAACTTGAAATCCTTCATTTCTTTACCTTAGGTCCCCAAAACCCCCAATTAGAAGTGGACAGCCGAAATTTGGTGACCACTTGGGACCAAAATTAGGCCAAGCCATATAACTTTCAGAAATGCACAATCTGGTCGCACTGGGCCATTCAAACCCAAGTTGGGCGACCCGCACTTGGCACAATTTGAAATTTTGGAAAATGGGACAATGTTCAGGAGCTCTTGTAGGCCACGTGACAAAAGTTTGGGGCAAAAATATGGGTCGGCCGACCCATACTTTTCATCCCCCAAACTCGTCACATTTCGGGAATCACTTGGCAAATGAGTAAGGAAGTGGCCACGGCCATATGACCCATTATTGGGGTCGGCCGAACCACTAATGGCAACCTGGTGCCACCCATCGGCTGCAGAACGTTGTGCCAACGTTCCCCCGACGTTTTCTCGCGATTTCGAAAAGGAGAACGTTGGCACTCGTCTTCTTAACCCCTTCCTCTCCTTCTTCTTCCTTCCACCTCCATTCTTCACCATTCCAGCACCTTCTTTTGACCTTAATCTATCCGAGAGATCACTTTTCGAGACCCTAGAGGTCATCATGGAGGCCAAGGTGCTTGAGGTTGAGTCCTACAGATTATACCAGCCCCTACAAGCCTTCGACGCCCACCTTTCATGAAGAACCACATGGTCATTGGCGGTGGGCTGGGACAAGGGAAGATGTTGTTCCCCAACTCACATACGAGGAGAAGAAGTAGTTGCGTGAGTAGAGAAACACCACTAGCTCTCCAAAGACCACCTGGCGGAAGGTTAATCCTCCATGATTAATGGGCCATCAAGGCACTTTGAGGATGACCGCACCGAGAAGAGTGCCATGGAAAAGTTCCTTCGTGTGGTTTCCACATATAGGAACGACAATAGTGCCTTAGAGGAGCAAATAGCGAAGTTGAAAATAGCTCACCTGGATTTAGAAGACAACTTCTGCGCTCTTCGCATTAGCACTAGTGCGAAGATGAAGTGTATCTCTAAGACCATAGGGTGTGAGGTCATCCACTTTTCACGATAGATATCTTACAAAAAAAATCTCTTCACAAATAAGGAAGGCACTTAGCTAGGTTTATTTCCTAGTAACCTGTGCCTATGTTCAATAAAATTTTGGTTCTGCTGGTGTGTTGCCACCAGCAGGGCCCCGGCACTTGACATTTCCTTTGTCTCTCTAATCCAGTATGCAGCAAGCCAAGTGTGGGGGAGGTCAGTGACCTCCCCCCCCCAACACACTCGGAACAGTTCTGAACGCACCACGATGAGACACGTCGGCTTGACGAAACCTATTCCAAAAAGCCTTTAAAGGCAGGTCAGGCGACGGGCACATGAACACAAAACAGAAAAACGCAAGTGCAGGAGCACCTTCAAGGGTGAGGATTTGAATGGCAATCACCGGAGTGGCCAGAAGCTCTATGGTGGGGTCGGCCGACCCCACCTGGGACCTCTGGACCCACCAGTCAGCATCCACCCGGCATCTACTTGCTTCCCAACTGGTTTGCCACTCCTACTACCCTCTGTTCTTTCATTTTTACTTTTTATTTGCTTTCCTTAGATGAAATAAAATAAAAATAAAAACAAGAATACTTGCTTCTGAAAATAAAATGTGACATGATTTATGACATTTAAAGGGTAAAAACATCACAAAGTTTAATTCTTGCATATGCTTATACTTGTGGGTCACATATCTTGATAGGAATATCATATTGACTTAGTTGTTGACAAATGTGATATAGTTCTTAGCTCATGATTCATACCTTTTCTATTCAAGGTGCTTAGAGATTTATTTCTGAAAACGTCATAAAACCATAGTGTCACTCACTCCTCAATAGTAAGAAAATTCCTACCAAAGCCATACCATGTTCATAACCCCTTATAATCATGTTATTTGCAATTGCTTTGACTTTGGTCAAACCTTGTTGACCCTAGTTGAGAATTATGTCATAGTCCCAAGATCAAGATCACATACACGCCACCTACACACATGTTGCTTCTACACTGGAAGTACGCAAAAACATGCCATCCATCTCCATCATAAATATGTTCCATGCTTTAAAGTTTATAATATCTCTCTAAGTATGACACAGTAGATGAGACACAAAGGCTATTAAAAAAATAGACACATGAAGGTCCATTACCTTATTAAAAAAAAGAGAGTGGACACATGAAGGTCCATTGCTTTGAAAAGAAAAAAAGAAAAGGAAAAAATGCTATTCATGTCTCAAATAAAATAAAATAGAGAGATCTTATCAAATAAAGGAGCAATACATTCCACCATTTTCCACACACTTGCACATCTTGATCTAGGATTATGACTGTTTTCTCCTTGGATCCTTGTTTTGGCTTTACAATATATGCAATGCAAGTATGCTATCTTATCCCTACCTGAGCCCCACATAAGTTTGATAGATGTAGGATGAAACAAAAGAAGGCAATCTTATGCTATGTCTTGGTGGGGAATTATATACTTACTGAGTGTTTGAGAGTACCATTTGAGGAGTAAGAATGAACTATGTGCTTTCTTTTAAAATCATTATCAAAAACTCTAAGCGCTAAGAATATGAAAATGGAAAAATGACTTTGCTTTGAGAACTGTTCCAATTTACAACATCTGAAGGATATATGCTAGACAATACGACATAACCCACTTGTATGAGATATGTCATGAGTAAAGCTTTGTGTTAGCTAATACCTTAAAAATGTCATAATCATATTTTATCATTCTCTCTCTAACCTTTGCTCGAGGACGAACAAAGATTTAAGTGTGGGGGATCTTGTTGACGGTAGTTATACCATGTTTTTACCCCATCAAAACCATCAACAAGGCATTCTTGCTGGAAGGAAACCACCAAACACATAGTGACTTAGGTACAAATAACTTGGTTCCACATGTACTTGTCATTATTTGGTTGCAGGCACTCAGAACAGGTACTTTTCAGTGTCCAGAAGCTCTATATGAAGGTTGGGCGGCCAACCAAGTATGGTCAAATGACAAACCAACTTCACAATCATTAATATCACAGCTTCTGGACACGATGTACAAAAGATGGGCACAATGAGTGGTTCGGCCGAACCACCCATGGGCAAGTCAGCACCACCATTGTGCTTAGAATTGCATGAAGAAGCCACCTGCAGAAGATGGACCTTTGGTTCCACAAAAGGTGGTTCGGCCGAACCACATATGGTGACACCAGGCCATGACATTTCAGCACATGAGTCATATCAGCATACACAAGGAAGATCAGGGCAAATGGAGCACATGCATGGTTCGGCCGAACCATGCATGGGGCCCACAGGACTCTGGTGACGTGTCACAATCCGTGGCACACCCCTGGAGTCCATTTCCACCCTTGGATCACAAGTGTGTTTTCAATCAATGGCTAAAGAGCAAAGTACGTGGATCTAGGTGTGAATCGACAAGATCAAGGCAAAACAAGTACATAGCCACACTCTATGACAAGTGGAGACCACAACGGTGGGCCCACCTCACCATAGGTGGGTCAACCGAACCCCACTTGGTGGGCCCCGAGGCTCGGCATTACTCCACTGTCGTAAGAAAGCTTCTAGAAGACCCTGGCTGGGCCCACCTGCCATAGGGTGGTTCGGCCGAACCACTCCTTGGGCCCAGCCAGGTCGGTTGAGCCTCCACTGCCTTCCTCATGTTTAACATGTGCTGGAAATCCTCCACCCTTGATCCTAAGGCGGTTATATGGCGGTTTGATCCAACGGTGCATGATGGAAGTCACGCGGATTGATGACGTGGTAGTGGAGTAGCCTCTACTCCACCTCCCCATATGAATACCCCCCATAGGTCTTCACTTTAGAGCATGATTCAAAGGAGAAAACACTATGTAGTAGCTTAGCTCTGCTATAGTGTTGTGCTAGTTGGGAGAGAGTGAGGGAAGTCTTCAGGAGAATGCCCCGGGCCTGTCGTGATTCTTCTCCAAGATGTACCTCAGCGGATGCGAATCCTCAAGTAAGTTTTACATTCGAGTCCTTCTAGTATTTGATATTCTGGTTCTGTTACTTTAAGTATATACTTGCTTTACCTGTACATTGCTTTACTTAGTAAAGTGCTCTAGTCTCTCATGAAGGTTAGAGTAGTAAGTGTAGTGTAGACGTGGTGTCTAGGCTATATCTTGCCAGTGTAGGCCGCTTGTCGCACGGATTGTTTGTGGTAGCCAGCAAGTGGTGACAGCCTTGTCTGGCCTTCGTATTTCACCACGTGTGTAAGACAAGTTATTAAAATGGCAGGGCATCAATACAATAGTACAGCCGCCTCGGGTAGGAGTTATATCTCCTATTGTTTCGCCTGTCGCCTCTTGTAAAGGGAGGAGGTGGTAAACCTCTTTATACTTAGAATGGCAAGACCAGATATCTTTTGCTACATAAAACCTCTCTACCTAGTTATCATAGCTCCTTTGTCTCATCACTGGATGGTCTTGAACCTAGTTAGAACACTTCACGTTCCCCGTGGAAAATACGATACCTGGAATACTCCCGGTGAAGGCTACATTGACTACCGTACGCTTGCGGTATATCCGTTTGCCACCTCTGGTGTCAACAGACAACAACGTCCGGCATGCCGGTGTTGGTGGAGTCTAGCCTGTTCCTCCATTTGTTGACGAGGACCCGCTTAGCTTGCCTCTCGGGGTTCGGGTCGCGGTAGGCCGACTTGGCTGCCAACCGATCACTACGACGTGGCGGCCCAGCGGGCCCAGGCACCAGACATGGAGAAGGGGCTGTTTGGAGCACAGCGCTCTTGAGGGGAAGCTTGAGCATCTGCACAAAATCTTGGGCATCAGAACGCCTCTCGTTAGCGACAGGGGAATGGGAGGCAGGAACCTGATCGTCATTACATGCAAGATGTTCAAGGCGATTTGGCACCGGAGGCGTGTGGCATGCATCCGGCCAAGCAGTCACTCCTGGCCCAGCATCACCACGGCCCAGGCACGGGGGAGCAGATGGCCTAGGCTTAGGATCGGGCCAGAACATAGGAGAGGGAGGCGACTCTGGGCCGGAAGCGGATGGGGAGGCAGCCCAACTGGAGATGATGCCATCATCGGCCCGGACGCAAGCCCGAGCGGCCAGCAGCAAAGTGTCAGAGGATAGCACGCTGCCAATGAATCCTGGACAGATTCCAGGATCCTGCTTTTCGCTGCGGCCGAGGCAGATCAGGTCGCCATCCCTGTATGATGAGGGGAGCGGTTGGTCAGGAAGTGACCGGTCAGCAGGGGCAGGGGCAGGGCCTGCCACCACCAGAGCGACATGCACGGCTGTCAGCCAACATGGGGTCGAGCTCTGGCTCATGGACGGGCGCACCGTTGTCAACACAGACACGGTCAGCCGCGAGGGAGTCCAAGCAGCAATCGACACATCGACATGGCAGCCGAGGCACAGCGGGCGAGGCGGGCCGCTCCCACAGAGGTGCGGAGGCCGAGGCATCTGGAGCGGTGAGTAGCATGGGGCGACATGCTGCCAAGCTACCGAAGCGCAGTAGGCCAGACCAGGACCAGGCGCTATCGCCAAGGAAACGATGGCCGCCGAACGACTCCGGCGCGGAGGGAGGCGCGGGAGCGCGCCGGCGAAAACCCGCCGCGCGGCGGAGCGTAGGACCGCCGTTCCATCCACCCGGGCAGGGAGACACATGGCCACGACGAGGAAAAAGACGGCCGGGAGGCGCCTGGCCAAAAACCATTGTAGCTACTGTCGCTGCTATCAACGTCGTCGTCGTGGCCGTCCCAAGGCTCGTCCTCCGGCGAGCTGGGCGGGGGAGCCCAGTCCTGGACGTCGACGATCCTCATGCAGACAGGGTAGTGCAGCGTGGGCAGCTCCACGTGGATGATATCATGCTCTTGGATGGCCATGCAGCCATAGGAGTCATGTGGCTGTCTAGGCTCGGGGATCACCAGCGTCCGGTGAGCAGGCACAAGACGGGAATCAGCACAACAGGCCGCAACAAAGAGCTCGTGACCGTTATTGGCGTCGAGGTCAGTCATCCCGGCTGAAGCAACCTCAACATGGGAGCACGAGGAGCCAAGGAGGCATTGCGCGATGAACGGGGAGAGAGCGTGGGCCGGGACACCCGTGAGCCCAACGAGGACACCCGCGGATGCACCGGAGAGGCGAGACCAGCGGCACCAGGAAAGGGAGAACGGAGACCGTCTGGCCAGAGCGAGCGTTCCCAGGACAAGCTCAAGGTCATCGCGACTGGAGAAGTGGGCGAGGAAGTCCTCTCGCGCATGGCGCTGAACGAAAACCCTGTCCTTCGGGATACCGAAGCAGGTGGAGAGGTGCGCGCGGACCTTGGCCGGGGAGATGGCGGGCCTGGTCCTAGTGACCACTACAACCAGGGCAAGGGATAGGGCATCCTCAGCAGCCTGAAGCATCTCCGACTGAAATGACATCGATTTCCACGAAGGGAAATCCACAGGCGCGCAATGTAATTGAATAGATTGTAACGAACAATCCATAAAATTACCCAAATCTCAGTTCATACCAGGATCCATACAACGAGTACATAACAGAGTCATACATAATTTATGACATCGCCACACTGGCGGGATCAACAATTCAGAGAAGCTGACAAGATGCGGAAGCGATTCATCCTTCACGGCCAACTTGAGTGTAGCACGCGACCCTACTCTTCCCAATCGTCTCCATCGAAGTCGTACTCTTTCTCGTCACCTGACAGCAATTTTATCAGTACGATTTGTACTGGCCACGGAGCCCACCTATGATAGCAATTGCTTTGTGGAAAGTGGATGCAAGGCTGATCAAGCAGACCTATAGGCTGGGGTTTCCTATGCAAGTGTAGTCATTATTTTATAGTCAAGTTTTATCCCATTCAACTCCACCCATTTTCCCAATTCATTCCATTCCCATCCCATACATCACCTCTCACACACACCTCGCACTAATTCGACAGGCCCAACTCCCTCTCGGGCCTGTCTCAGCGGCACATTGCCACGTCGGGCACACTGCCGAAAAACATCATCCAGGGGAAGAAAAGAATATACCGCTCCCTAAGAAGTGCAACAGGACTCAGGAAAGGTCCATAGCCGACGAGTCGGCATATGTATTGATCGATCAACCATACACTCTGCAGAAGTTCTACCACTCACAAGATTAGCCATCATAGGTGTTGCGCAAACACCTAGGCAGAATTCTGGGTGCTTGCTTGCCTAGGTCGATGCCACCCTCCCACTCAGCCCTGGGACATTTCGGATCCAACACCATTACGCTGAGACTGGGAGACGCAGTACCGGGCCCACTCAGTGGTACTGCGCATCTAGAACGGAACGGGAACCCATCGACCGTCACCGTCCACCCTTATCACCTCTCAACCTAGCAGTAGTGGCACCGCCCTACCAAGTAGTCCACCCGTTCCCCGCCCATCGAAGACGAGTGAGTAGTAAAGAATTCCCGAAGTTCCTGGTCACCGGAAGTGTTGACTAAAATAGACCAAGCAGGCTTTCTCCATCTCAAGGGGATACTCTCCCCGTGCTATCACAGCACCTCTATTCACGGGGCTTCAAACCACATAGGCCATCCATCCCGGAATCACCTTGTACACTTTTACCCGCCACAGGTATCACTCGTGGGATTGCCCAGGTTGCACCCCAGCAAGACTTGCTTTTCCAGCTTGTCGTAATTAGCCCACTTGGCCGATTCGACCCTCACCACGCACCCAAGACTCACGCAGCACGCGCTCCCGTTTGATTAAGTCCGGTTCACATAAGTCATACCGTTCCCAATTTCTCACATATGTGTGTCATAATCAATAAGTAGTGGAAGAGCAAATAAATATATAACAGCGAGCATCTATCCTATCAATGGATAGCAGGGTGATAGTTTAAATAAGGCAGGGTATACAATTATTCTAACATGCAACCTAAACAGTTATAATCATATGATCATAAAGCAATGGCAAGTACGGACATTAGCAATGCGTAATAGCTGCTAAGGATTTGGTGGGACGTGGCACCTTCGTAGTCGTCGCCTAACTCCTGAAGGTACTCGTGGTCGTCTTCCTCAGTCAGATTCTCCTCCGGCTCTGAAAACGGAAACGAAATAGTCACGTTAGCGACTCTTATAGATCTTTCAGAAAAATCCAAAAAAAATAGAAGATCCAAATGTACTCAAACATAGATTCAGGTTGTAGAGCTCATTTTTCTAAGAATTTTGATATGTGGTGCGCAATTTTTGGACATCGTATGAATAAGTTATGAATTTCCGAAGTTTATCCTATTTTCTGAAAATGGAAAAAGACCAATTAATCAGAGGATGACACGTGGCAACTTGTGATTGGTCAGGTTACTGTTCATGTTGACTAAGTCAACGGCTCGGCTGACGGGGCTCTGCTGACGTCAGCATGACGTCACTGCTGACGTCAACGTTGACTGAGTCAACGGTGCTCTGACTGGTGGGGTCGGATGATGTCATCATGACGTCATCAGTGACACATGTCACCCCTGGGTTGTGCCACGTGGCGAGACCTGGCCCGCAGAAGGGTTCAGCGCACAGCACCCGGCCCACGGTGGACCCGTGGCTTGGAGTCCAGTGCACCGCACTAACGGTGTATGTGAACTGCGTCCATTCAACCCTCCTCTCTCTTCGGCTCATGGTGGACTAGGTGCACGGGCTGCGTGTTCTGGGGAAAGAAGCTCTCCCCGGCTGATGTTGGGATGACGCCAGTGCTCACTTGGTGTTCGATTCCGGTCCCCAATGGCTCGTCGGCGGCGGTTGACCTCGGCGGTGGCGCTAGTTTCCACGTTGCAATCGGATAGGGCTTCTACAGCTCGTCGGAGGGCTTGCGGGACGGTCTACGGTTAAAAGGAAGTGGTTTGTGACCTTGGCCGGCCAATCGGCGTGCCACGGCGGCCGACGGCGAGCTGCCACAGGGCTAAGGCTCCGGTAGGTTGCGATGCGGTCCATAGCGATGCAATTCCACCCCTCTGAGCTCCAATATTCGTTGCTAAGGGACCCAATTTGGCCGGTAGTGCTCCGGCGGAGGTGGTTCAGTGTGGCTTGCACAGTGGCGGCTTGGAGCTGGCGGCGGTGGATTACGGCGAGGTGGTGGCGGTCGTGACTACGTGCAATTGGGTGCGGGTATCTTCGATTGGCCTTGCCAGGAGAGCCTACGACCCCTCGGCGGCGACCAATATTCGTGGTGGTGTCCCCCTTACGGCAGGGTTGTGCGGCGGTGCTCTGGTGGAATCACGGGCTCGCGGCCAGGACGTGTGCGGTGGTCTCGGTTCCCATCTTCCCGTGTCTAAGCCAAATCAAGTCGCGAGAAGCTCATCAAGTGGTCAGTCTGTGTTATGTGGTGAACAGAATCCTACGGAAACTGTAGTTGCTACGGCGGCGCGACGCAACCGGCCCCCGCGACGGTGAGGCCACGACGAGGCATCCAGAGGACTTCTATCCACGTGTTCGGGGCAAGGTCCAAGTGGTGGGACTCGTTGGATTCCATGGTTATGACCTATGACTATGGCGAAGCTCGTGCCGCGGCGGTGCCCATGACAGAGCTCCGGCGAGCTTTCAGGCGGAGCGCGTTTCGGTTGTGCAGGGGTTCTAGAGCTTACCCCGACTTCACGGCTAGTCTTACGGGGTCATGGCCATATCTCGACGGCCCTTCCCGTTGCGCAAGGTGGCCGGAGATGTCCAGAAAGCGCGGAGTCATGGAGGAACGCATCGGTGGTGAGCGCGTTCTCTGAGAACACGCCAATGCTGTGTTCTTGGCTGACAGGGGCTCGCGGTTCAGTGGCTTGGGCTGGTCGCGTGCGCGTGTTGTGCAAGTGTTCTCCTGAGCCGGTAGAGGCTCTGCCTTCCGCGCTCCTTGACTCGGAACGTGGTGGCGCCATGGCGGGGCCTGAGAGGGGAACTGGGCGCTCACCGTGGGGTTCGGGGAGGAAAGGATAGTGTAGCAGTGAAGAGTCGTGGCCGTGCCGAGGGTTCGCAGTGCCGTGCCGATCCGCGACGGTGGCACCGGCTCCGTCTCCGACTCCGGCTCCGGCGTGCACCGCGGCAGCGGCGCTCCGGCGGCGCCTTCTCCTTCCTCCTTTCTCCTTCTTCTCCCTCTCACTCTGGCGTGTGGTGTGGTGAGGTGGTCTGTGCCGCTGCGGCGGCGGTGAGCGGAGTGAGGCTAGGGCACCGAGAAGGGTCCTTTTATATAGCCGAGCTCTGTCCAATCCATGGCGATCGGTCGGGATCCGCCGTGCGGTATCCAAGGGCTGTGGTGATCTCTAGGCTAGGGTTCCCGGGCAGTTGCGGGGCTTCCTTGTCGTTTAGGCGACGAGGACAAGTGGGGAGACAGGTCGAGGGGACTGGCAGGGTCGCGGTCATGCGATTTGCGTGACCCTACCGGCCGTCGTCTTCGTGGAGAAGAAGAACAGGGAGGGGGAAAAGGGGCTGACGAGCGGGGCCGGGCTGTCAGCGGCAGCGACGGCGCGCGCGTTCTGTCGGCAACGCGCGTGCGCGCGGGACTGGGCCGCGACGCGGTCATGGGCCGGCCCAGTGCTGCGGGGTGAAGCGCGTGCGGGGAAAAAGGGAAGAAAGGGGTTGGTTTGGGCCAGGCTGGGCCGGTAGCTGGCTGGCTTTCCTCATTTCCCTTTTCCTTTTCTTTTCTAATTTCTAGTGTTCAAATTTATACACATGTATATGCCTTAATACTTGTATGAGTACTCAAGCCACACATAAAATGCAAATAAAATCCATATATGCACATAGCTAGTGAAAATAACTAAAAGAAGTTGGGGTGCAATGACACATATATGTAGCTTGTAGATTTTTAATTCCTATATGCATGCACATGAAGTATGTTTTAGTGAGATAGAGATGAAAAATTTTATTTGGTTGGTATTTTTGTGTCTGGATGTTTAGGGTTGTTACACCGACCTGGGGACGACTACAAGCTCATCGGCAGGCTCAACCGTACCGGCCACACGACCAAACGGGAGCACTTGCGTGGAGCTAGAAGAGGGGCGGGAAGGCCCCTGACACGACGGTCCCAGCGGCGGAGGGCTAGGAGGCGCACAACAACGAGGCATCGAGGGCGAGCGGCCTGTGGAAACCGAGCGGCCTGAGATGGTGTCTTCGCGCGATCCGCGGAAAGGGGGGAGGTACAGCGACAACCACCTGTGCGACGGCCTGCACCAGCCGGCGAACGGCCCCGCTTGGATCCGACAGGAGGTCCCAGGGGGCAATTATAGGCACGATGCCCATTGCTCCGGCAGGAGCGGCAGCGCAACGGGAAGGTGCATTGAGCCTTGACGTGAGAGCCGTGAAGGCAGTTGAAGTAGCGACCGACGAGATGCTCCGGAACGGGCCTGGAGGTCGTGACGGGGGGTCTCCGCCGCCAGCGCCGGCGACTGCCGACGAGGCGGAAACCCTCAGCGTCCAGTTGCGCAGAGAACCTTGCGGGGTGGACGATGACAGAGCGCAGGCGACAGTGAAGGTCAGGCGAGGGAGCAGTGCGCTCGTCCGCCCTAGCGGCCACGTGGCCCTCAGGAGCCGGAATCTACGGCGGCCAGCGCGTGTGGCGCCCCCGACGACGCTTGCGGCGGGGGGCCTCCACAGCGACAGACTTCCCCTTGGCATCCGCGGGGGGGCGAGGGGGGTCGGAGTCAAAGAGGTCGTCGGGGTCCGAGAAGGACAGCCTGCCCCTGCCAGGGGAGCTAGGGAAGAACGGGAGCGCATTGGGATTGAGCGGGAAGGCCGAATGAGAGGCATCGAGCTCTTCGACCTCGTCGGCCTAAGAGTGGCGCGAGGGGGAACCACGCTCCATGGGAGCCAGGGGGGCCAGGAAGGCGCACGTCGAAGAAGGAAGGAGGACGCTGGGCCGGAGAGGCGACCGGTGGTGGGAGAGCTCGGGATGGGTGGGGGGTGGCGCCGGGGCCGAGGACGCCGCTGGCGGGAGGTTGGGCAGTGGACGCCGGGGCCGGAGTGGCCGCCGGCGGGGGGAGGGCTCGGGGAGGCTCACTCACTCTCCATGACGTTGGGTATTGCTCTTGTAAGCTACTTCTCAGCAGAAATTACACAACGTAAGACATTGCATACATATAGCTACATAGCAAAAAATTATGTACCTCCCCTGTAGCAATTTGCTATAGGCGGTTGCGCTTATCGCGCATGTATGATCTGCTTTATTCTCTTTTATTAATTTAAATCCACGTAACCGGATTTTTCCATAAAAAATATGAACCTAGAAAAGATCAAATATATGGGTGAATAAATATAAGTATGCACCTATAAAATTCAAATTGATTGACAATTTGGAATTGTGGAAGTACATCCCGCATTGGTGCAAATTTAGGGTGTGTTTGGTAGTATAAGGATACAAATTCTCCTAGAAACGTTTCAGGTCCAAATTATGTTAGCCTTGACCAATGGGTCCCGGGCAAGGGTAAGGGCCCACGTTAGCCTCTACTGCTCCATGTCCATGCACCCCACTACCCACTTTCTCTTCCTACTCTAAGTAGATCAACAACGTGGACATCCCTGTCACGGGAGATCATCGAGTCAAAGCGGATGTGACTATTGGAGTTAAGGCAACGATATCGTCCTAGAGTCACCATCCTTGGCTTCCTTTTATCAATGGGTCCTCAAACCCTATGAAATCTAGTAGAGTATGATTCACTTGTCAAAGCCTAAGCCATATAAGGGATCCAGCATGGCTTGACACCACATGTAGGCACAAAAGGTAAGTCAAGACCAAGAAGGCAATTTGTGACGTTCGGGACCTAAAATTGGCATTTTGAATGTTTGGAGCCTATTGGATGATAGGGGACCTAAAATTTGTTTTTAATTGAATGTTAGGGACCCGGACAGTTGATGGTATTCTAGCATGTTTCAGGGATCTAAGGATGCAATTTATGAGCTTAGAGACCTAAATGACACATGGAGACAAGTTTAGGGACTATCCAATTTAAGAACTCCTAAGATCTTGTTGAATATACATCCATATAAACGTTTGTATGTTAAACCTTGACCACTCATCCAATTTAAACAATATCATGTTGACTATATATCCATATAAATGTCTGTATGTTAGACCTTGACCACTCTTCAAAGTCGTCACGTGTTGTTTTTCCCCATTCCGGAATCGATCTTTCTGTACAGAACAATCTAGCTATTTGTAAGTATAATGGTCCAGTGTCCTAGGATTTGTTCTCGATAAAGCAAATAATAATAATCCAAACTTTTGCAATTTTGTTAGATGAAAATGACATGCATCGCTTTATGGCAAAGCTCAGAGAATAATCTATCTAGAATTTATGAGAATTACAAGTACTATTTGTGCAAAAAAAAAAAAGAACTTCAGATTGGATAGCAAGGCCCCCCGTACTAGACCGGTGTAGCAGGTTGCACTGCTTGCTACTCGTCGGCTTGGCAATTGGCATCAGTGCTTCCCTGCAAAAGTGGGCATTGCAACAGCAGAGGATGGCCTCGCTCCAGTCCCGCCACCCTTTAGCAAAAGGAACCAAAAAACGCCTTTACTCCTGGCCTGCGTTCTTCACGTGTACTAACAGCTTTTAACCGCACGGTCACGCCAGCAGTGCCTGTGCCAGGGCCATCCATTCATCCGGCGCTGAATGCTTCGTAAAAAACACACTGGACATCACCCTTTTTACTGCAGAGAATATGCTGTCTCTCGCCTGCGGACCTGCGCTTAAGCTCATGGTTACTACTAGTACACAAATTCGCATACATTTTTCCTTATCGGAAACAGATTATGGCAACATCGTAGACCGGAGTACAATTCATTTGATCTTTTCTCCCTGATCATACTAATCAAGGCAAAAAAAAATGAAGATATCGCCCTGATAAGATTGACAATGCTGTTTGACCAAGCTAGAAAGCAAGTATTCCCTATACTAGACGTCGTCCTACCACGCTGCAGCTGCAGGCATCTAGACATGCTCGGCGATATTGTAGCAATTCCATAAAGCTGTGACAGCGCAATGATACCGTCGCGGGCTCGCGGCCTTGCAAACTTGCTTTTGTTTTCCTCGGGTTTCCTTTTTCTTTTATGCTTCTTGGTTGCGCCAACGAGTAATCAAGCACGCAGTGTCTGAACTCTGAAACACAGACATCTGGTCCAGCAATGAGCAGAGGAGGTCAGGAGCTAAACGACCCAAAGCTGAAAGCTAGGCCCGGTGCCCTGGGCCGGCCCACAACGGCTTCCGGCAGTGAGGAGAAAATTGTAACCATAAAAAAAAGTTCACTTTTCCTCTCTTAACTTTTGTCGAAGTCCGCTATACCTCTCTGAACCCAAAAATCAGGTAGATCATCTCCCTCAACTTTTAAAACCGTGCATTTTACCTCCCTCATCGATTATAAGTGGCTTTAAAGGCGGTTTTATTTTTATTTCATCTAAATCTTTGAAAATCATATTAAATCACAAAACAAATCATAAAAATAGAAAATCTAATTTTGTTGGACTCGACATGAATAAATCTACAAGTAAACATATAATATGGTATATTTTAGTACAAACTATTTTTCTACAAATTTAGATCTATGCTTTTCTATAATGAATTAGAATAAATTAAGAATTGCATCTTTTATTGTCCAATTGTAATGAAATTTTTATGGTTTCCAAATTATTGTATGTTGGAGCTGTAGTAAAAATTTCATCCTCATTAGATCGTGTATAAATTATATTTTTAGGGTTTATGCATGTTAAATCTAAATAAATCTGTAACTAATTCTATAGATTTATTTAGATTTAGTTATAATCAGATTTAACAATTATAAACCCTAAAAAAATCTATAACTAAATCTAAAATTATTTATATAATCTAAACAAATGTATAACTAAATCTAAAATTAGTTATAGATTTATTCATATTTTACAAACATAAAGCCTAAAAAATATATAAAAATAAGTTATACATGATCCAACGAGTATGAAAATTTCACTGCAGTTTAAACCTACAATAATTCGGTCACCATAAAAGCTACAATTATAAATTATTCTAATTAATTGTAGAAAAGCATGGATCTAAATATAAAAAAAATTATACAGGTTCACTTGTCGATTTACTCATGTGGAGTCTAACAACTTCGATTTTCTATTTTATGATTTTTTTTATGATTTATTATGATTTTTCAGAGATTTAGCTGAAATAAATAAAAAGAAAAAGACAAAACCAGCGTCAAAACCGCTTATAGTCGGATTAGGAAGGTAAAATGCACTGGTTTCAAAAGTTGAGGGATGTGATTTATCCGGTTTTGCAGTTCAAGGAGAAAAACGAATTTTCGCAGAAGTTGCAGGAGGAAAAATGGACTTTGTCCTCGTACGTCGTTCAGGCTGGAATGTGCAAGTGGCCGGTCCGAGTGGTTTGTTAAGAGTCATGATCAGCTTGTTTGTTTGATTGTTTGAGCTTATCAGCGAAAATGAATATTTTTTTAGTCATAAACAGTGTTTTCTTTTACTCAACAAATCAGCGCCAATTAAAATCCGTGTTTCTGTTGCCATAACTGGCAACGTCGAAAGCTTCTTGATGCTAAAAAATCGCTGAAAGCTCCTTCGATTCAAACAATCTACGACAAACTATGCGTGGTGAAATCATTTTATAGCAAATCTCTTGGTGTATTGCATAGTAAAACACTACCATTAATTAGAGCACGTGGTAATTTGCCGCCTCTGCACGGCTCCGCTTCCTCTCCTCCTCCCCCATCCCCCTCCTAGATCCGAAAGACAAAACGCCACAGCCGACAGCCGTACCAGCGATGCGAGATCCCTTCGCATCTGTCCTGCTCCACTTCCTCTACTGAGTCCTTAAAGAAATTTACATGTGCTAATTTGGCCTGCCACTACTTGCTACTATAATTACTAATGATGCATGCATCTATCATAACAGGTTTACTGCTGCTTGATCTATAGCCTGCTGATATTCCTTAAATCATATTTTTTTTGGGGGGGTTCACATGCTCAATTCTTCTTTCGGTACAAGATGGCTCGACAATTGAAGCGTAAGGGAGTTTAAAGCACTGCGCATCCCAACTTTTGAGGACGTGCATCCACATACCAAGTGGACTCGGTGTGTTTGAGTGTTCCACAAATTCCACGTGGAGAGGTTTGCCTCGGGCACAAAAAGACTTGACATGGTGTTGTTGGATGACAAGGTAATACATATCCGCTCGTTTAGTTTGAGCTACACTAATAATGTTATATTAATCTTGGATCATCTCAGCTACTTTATTTGTTATATCAGGCTAAAAAATGGTTACATGGTGAGGTGGATAGACTGCCTTTGGGCCGAGCATATACTTGTGCGGCAGATGTCCCCAGAACCAGCTATGACATCTCAGGAGTACGATTGCCAAGTGAGTAGATAATCACTTCATGTGTCGTTTTACCTTCGTGAGAACAGTTAATAAGGTCAATGACGAGTTCAGTAAAATATATATGGGGACTGGGCTAAACACAGAGTTAGACCAACTTAACTTATTTTGAGTCTATGAGCCCAAGCCACAACTATTATCTTCTTTAACCTCCAAATCACGTTTCGAGCCGCTCTCACCTTTCAAAAATATTGTAAACCTCATACGAACTTCACGGGGTTACATGGGTTCGCCGACGGTAGGGGGACCAAAGGCCCCCTAGCCCCATCGCTAGCTTCGCCACTGAATGAGGTCATAAACATGGACGAGAAACAGATCCCACCACCATTTATTGGTTTTAACAAAGTGCGGGAGTTTTATTTTTTTCTGTTAGTGATACATACATTGGTAAGTTCTCGAATTTCCTTTGGTATTGGCTATAAATGTTCTTTCTATTCAAATGTTAGAGGTTATTGGTATGGTTTTCATGGTTAGTTCATTTGGACAAACTGACAGTGACTGTAATCGAAAGGTCCCAACTATACATTTGGTTCTACTGGATGCCACGTATGTATTATATATATATATATATATATATATATATATATATATATATATATATATATATATATATATATATATATATAATTTGAATTTTTGTGTTTAAAATAATTTAAATTTCTTTTTTTTCTTATAATCAACCATAACATTGTGGAGATAACTGTTTGACAAGTCATTGACGGATAATCTAATGAAATGGAAAGAGCTATCAAATGATTGTGCTATTGTTGTGCTGACTATGTTACGTGGAAATAGTCTTAGTAAATATGTAAGTAAATTTACCACTATGTAAATGACATGTCATCTTGCTATCCAAACGTAGCAGGCCCGACCAGAAATGCATGCTCCACTTCTAAGGGCTTTGCAGCCGAAACCTAGGGAGTCAGTGACACAATGTGCTGTCGCAGTAGAACCGAAGGCCCCCCCACACGACAGGCAGTGGCGGATCCAGGACAAAAATTCACCTATGGCGAACTTTTATACTAAAATAACAATATACTAATACATATACATAAATCATATCACAATCTCAATTAATATCCTAAGTATATTAAAGATGGAATTTTGTTAATAATTGATCATGTAAACTTCTAAAACTCTAAAAATGATCAAACATCGCATATCCTAGTATCAAACTCGATTGTATTTGATAATTGCCTGACGGACTAAGTCTATGCCAAGAAATAATATACAGAATCAACACTTATCCTCCCCTTCCATACTACGTTATCACGTCCGTCCATGGTGTCAACGATGGTGCGATGATGACTGCTGTCCTACGTTATTGTCTGCTAATCCAATTGAACTTGGGGCTTCTCTATTGCTTTAAGGCCTAGGTGTGGCCCAAACCAAGGCCTGGAAAACATTTTGCTAGCCTCGGCCTTCTTCATCTACCTCCCGACGTCTCCCATTCGACTCTCCGTGAAATAGAATAGAACAGCGTGCTACAGGGAAAGGTCGGGAGTAGAGTCCTATGGCCGTGGGGAGAAGTTGTCTCGCCGGCGGGGAGGTATGGCGGCCGCCAGGCCTTGCCAGATTGGTAGATCCGCCCCTAACGACAGGCATCGCAGCAGGTCACGCTAGGGTAGAGGCGGACCCAGTACACGGAGTGGGGGCACACGCCCCCATTCAAATATTAGATTTGAATCATGTTCTTCCTTCATGACTAGCAACCAATGGATATCCTCAAGTGCCCTCTTTCCCTAAGTGGCTACACAAGACACAAAGGAGTAAAGTTTGAAAATAACATGCACTTAAGATTTAGTTGTTACCACCCTTCTTGAAAATAATGGATGAGGTGGTGTCTTCATCTTCATCTTCATCTTACTCATATATAGGTTGTAGGTTCAGCCCTTGCAGTGGAGTAGAATCAGCTGCTGCAGAGGTAGCAGGGGCGGCACTGCCGCCCTGCTGATTTCAGCAGGGGTGTGCTGCACTTCTACATGGAGTACGTCAGCGGAAATTGGTTCAGCAGCAACTTGAGGAACATCTTCTTCTGTGGCTTGATTTTCTTGTGGTCTAATAACACCAATAGCCATTTGCTTGATTGCCTTGGAAGGTGGTTCCTCATTTCCTACAACATGAAGATCTTGCTCTACTAGAGAGCCATTAAAAGCACGATGTGGCAAATGATTCATTTAAACTTGAAATACTCTAGTCACACTTAGTACTTCACAAACATACATATTTGTGAACTACTAGAGACTTCACAAGTCAAGTGGCTAGCTAGCAAGGGTTAAGTACTAGTTACTGAGGTGAGTATGAAGTGAGAAATATATCCATCAATTTGCCTTTGGGTCAATCTTTAGAGAATAGATCATATGAATAAGATTGATAGCTTGATGTGATATTTTCAATAAACTTTCTCAAGCACCCCCAAAGCTTCATATCACCTTCAAGTTCCTACAACATTCACTTAGGCACAATTTGGTACCCATACCATGATGGGTCCATCAAAGTTAGTTACAAGAGACTTAGGTACCCAAATGGCCTTTGTGTTAGCACGTGGTGAACTAATCGCCTTTCTAGCACAAGTGTCATTTTTTGGCCTCCTAAGTATATTTGAATTGATTGGAGAGTTGAGCTTAGGAGTGTTGTTACCCATGGGACAATCCATGCTTAGATGTCCTTTTTCTCTGCAAGTGTAGCATAGGCGGTGCTTGTTCTTGTAAGACATCTTCTTGTCTTGCCTCTTTCTTGCTACCTTGTTGATGAGCCTCTTTGTTGATGATGGCAAACCTTCATCTTTCATATGGGGGCATGATGCAATTTCATGTCCCTTCTTATTGTATCTATAACACTTCCTCTTGTTTGTACTTGTATTCTTCTTTGGAAGTGTGGTTTGATCATCAACCTTGCTGGAACACATCGAGGCATTGTGTCCCATGTTGGTGCGCTTGACATGAGCCATCTTCTTCTTCTCTTGGATCTTGCTCATGCCCTTCTCTTCTTTCTTCAAAGTGCAATCTCTCATGTGGTGACCCTCTTTCTTACACTTGAAGCAAGTGATAAGAGTCTTCTTTGGTTGGACTTGCACCTTGTTAACCTTGGGAGCTTTTCTGTTCTGTCCAGGTGTGTCACTGCCATGCTTGGGTGCGGCACTGCCGCCCCGTGAATCTACATTCTCGGCAGATCTAACTTGCTCCTTGACTTTGCCATTGTTGGACTTGTGATCTTCTTGATGGAAGTTGGTGCATGCAACGGTTTTTCCCTTCTCAAGCTTCTTCACCATATCTTCACGGTTATCTTGAGAAGGTTAAGCATTGCACTTTCCCTTCTAATGAATCAAGTCCCTTCTTAACCTTTCAACTTCTTTCTTGAGCTGTTTATTTTCTTTTGCAATGGAATCATCACAATTTTCTACAAGTACATGCTCAACGGCGGGTTGGCTTGCTTGAGAGCAACAATTTTTAGCACATGATAAAATAGATTGAACTTGTGTACATGTGCACTTATTTGTGAGAGATTGGTATGATTTTACCGCTGTTATCACAACCTCATGAACAGTTTCTAGCATGATATGAGAATCCATAAGTTTCTCATGAGAACATGAAAGCTCATCATGACCATTTTGCAACATCTTATTCTTGCTAGCGAGCCTTTCCAACTTGTCCTTGAGTATACAATTCTCATCTTCTAATTGAGCAACACAAGATAGAGAGTTGATAACATTAGTTTGCTCAATTGACAAGTTTTCATACCTTTGGACCAAACTAGCATGAGAGCACTTAAGCTTTTCATGTCTTTTGGTAAACTTTTTCAAGTATTTGATCTTTTCAACGAGGAGCTCTTCTTGCTTGTAAAGTGATTCTTCTTGCTCATTAATTTTGTCAATGAGCTTGACCACCATCAGCTTGTCTTTCTTGCTTAGCCGAGTAAGATGTTGGTTGATCTCATCATCAATTTCAGCATAACTCTCACTTTCGCTTTCACTTTCACTTGAACACTCACTCTCACTTGCCACATTCTTCTCTTTCTTTGCCATGAGACTCATATGAGAAGCGGCGTGGAGAGTTGAGCATATCATTGTGGTGGATTCATCATTTGGCCTCCACCGATCACAAGCTTCTTCTTCCTTCAAAATGTTAGTTTCACAAGAACTAAAGGAAGTAGAAGTACCACATGTAAAAGTATTGTTCTCACCTAACCCTTGCATTGCTTTCCATCAAGTCATTTGTTGGTGAGGAAGTGGATGTGGCATGATCACTTGTGCTATTTGAGAGAATCACTTGAGGCTCATGATTTGTTGATGAAGTAGAGCACTCCTCGAGTGGTTCCTCCAATGAGATCAACTTCTCATCACATTTGGACTTGCCATATCTTTCCTTCAGCGCGGTCCAAATGATATGAGCATCATCAAGTGGCTCATCATCTCCAAATATGACGGCATCTAAAACATCTTCACTCAAAGCACTAAATAAGACATTAGTAGCTTGAGCATTGAGATGTAAGCATTTTACTTTCTCTCTAGATAGATAGTCTAAATCATCACTAGGAGGTGAAATACTCACATCTAAAATCCGCTCTAGACCCATGGCCCTAAAAACAGCAAGCACAGCGGCAGACCAAGATGCATAATTAGAGCCATCAGAAAGTAAAAGTTTTAGAGATACCTCCTCACTTGTCGACATGTTCTCTCAAGGTGGTTAAACCCGTAGTTGAGAGACCAGGCTCTGATACCACTTGTAAGGACCTTGATGTCACCAAGAGGGGCCTAGAGGGGGGTGAATAGGCCTGTAAAATTTTAGCTCAAATAAATGTCAGAATATATCCCGGCACTGCTGCTCCCCTAGAGCGGCACTGCTGCTCTGCCAGACCTCCGAGACTGCACACCAAACTTGGTGGAGATGTGGTAGAGGTGTGCAGGAGCCTATTCCACCAATTAGATGGTTGTGAAAGCTTTCACATGAGTAGATCGAGTCCAATCCCTAAAACAACCACAAAGACAAGTGAAGCACTGCGAATAACAAGAACACAAGTGAGACAACGATTTATCCCGTGGTTCAGCTCGACACCAAGGCTTGCCTATGTCCACGTTGTTGAGGTAGCCACAAAGGCTTTGGTCTCTTTCAACCTTGACCTCATTCTCAAGTCAAGAGAGTGAGCTCTTGAGATGAGGGGTGATTCCACTAGCTGATTTGAGTCGCTTACAAACTGTCCCGCAGCTCACCACAAGCACGGGAGCGTGCCGGGCGACGCCTAACCGTCTAGGAGGCTTCACCTCCAAGAGTAACAAATGCACAATGAAGATTGATGAAGTCCGATAGGTGCTCAAGGTTGGGAATGCTCTAATCTGCTCTCTAACTCTTAATCACTTGTTAATCACTTACTAATCACTCACTCTCACAAAGAGAGAAGTTAGAGAGAGCTCACACAAGGCTTGGGAAGGGTTTGGAATGTTCAGAGCATCAGCAGCACGCCCAAGGGGCATGGGATGAGTATATGTAACCCCCACAACAAAACTAGACGTTAGGTCACCTCACGAAAAACGCCATAACTTTTTACTCCGAACTCCGTTTTCAGCGATCTTGGACATTCCGGAAAGCTTGTTTCGATGGCTATCCAACCCAGCAGAGAACAAGCTCAAGATCAACAAGTGCAGGTGTAGTTATAAGTATTTCTCTCATGTTAGCACTCGAGGTTCGGTTAGTTTGAGCACTTGAGACTTGTCTATGATTCGTATTGCATCCCCCTTGATAGTATGACATACCTATACCCAAGATCAAGAGAATAAAACCATTTTAGCCACTTGAGTCTTCAATGTCTTCATATGCCATTTCTTCTTAATATCACTTGATAAGATGTTGCAATCATCCTTGTCTCATATACCTTTGAGAAAACACACCTTGAGCATGTGACTTGAACCATTTCAACACATGTGAGTTCAATTCATGGATTCAAGTCACTTCCACTAATGATTTGATCCTCAACACAATATGACTCCTCATAGCTTGATTAGTTCCTCTACTAAATGCAAGTAATCTCTTCTTCACCTTAGCCATGGTACCTCGGTCCGAGCCACTGCTTACCCTTCACCTCCGTTTAGTACCTTGAAGCCCTTTCCTTGCTATCTTCACCTTATCAAGCCATACTCAAGTCACATCATATTAAGTATCCATTGAAAACCATTTCTTCAATATAATGATCCTTACTTGAATATCTTCTAGATGTGAATGTTGAGATCAATCAAGCTTCACATAGAGTGATATACATATGAATCATCAATGTAGTCAAGCCAATTCACGATTCCTTATATCCTCTTCATTTTAGTTTGACTTTCCAAACACTCACTTCTATCTTCATACTTGTAGCTTGATCAAATCAATGTAAAGTGAGTTTCCAAATCTTTGTCCATACAAGCAAACCAATGTAGAGACCGACTTATATCCAATGTTCATTGTCTCCTTTGTCATTTACCAAATATGCTTGCTCTCTCCTTTCTTATTTATCAAATATGCTTGCTCTCTCATGATGCTATGACATCCCACCATATAAGCCATCTCATCAATTTCATTTGCATTGTTGTCTTTTACTTGAACTAGATTGTATCAATGATCTTCCAACACAACAATACACAATATTGGCCTTCTTTTGAACACTTTGTGAAATACCACCAAGTTTGCCTTCTTGTTAAACCTTTGATACACTTAGCAAACTTGTTAGACCTTTAATTGTCTTATCATTTAATTTACCAAAACCCACTAAAGGGTTAGATGCACTTACAGCTTTGTTAAAGGATCGAAAGCAAGTAGGCAACGAGACCTGATGGCCAATGAGACGTCTAAAATCTTGACACAGCACCAAGGCCCTGACTCCGCTGGCAGCGGGATGCTGATCATCATGAGACTACTTGCACCGGCTCCTTTAAAATCTCCTGGAGGATGTAAATACGGGAGAAATCAATTGCAGCGGGGTTCGGTATATAGTGTCCTGAGCTCTTCCATCTGCTATATTTAGAACGCTAGAGGACATCCCCTACCAGCGCTGGCCCCACCACAATATTGCGTTGCCCCACAGAGAGCGCATGCGCATGCACACGCGGGAGGCTCCAGCAGCGGGCGTTGTTGGGAGCAGTATAGAGTATGAGATATAGAGGATGGATGAGTGCGGAAGAAAGTGATATAGAGGAGAAAGTCTTGATGACTAGGATGAAATATTCCTTTTAGAGGATGGATATAAAGGATGAAGAGTGCAGGTAGTCTGACACCAACACCAAACCCATCCATGGTCGTTTCGGCGCCATGCCGATTGGTTGGCGCTGTTGTGCTTGGTTGCTTATTCCATTGCCACCATCGCACCTTGGGGCATATATATATATATATATATATATATATATATATATATATATATATATATATATTATATGCATGCGTTAGACAATTGGAAAAGGTCTACGTGACCTCCCCCAACTATGAGGCAGTGACTACTTAAGTCTCCAAACTATAAAACCGTATGTTTTACCCCTTGAACTTTTCAAAACCGTTCAAATTACCCCCTAGAGCGGTGTCGGGTACCAAAGTATGGGGTACCCAACTTCGATGCAAAACACATATCCCAACACGGCCCAGCCCAGGCAAAACCGGTGGAAGCCCACGAAGGCCGTGCCTACGGAGGCCCATGAATATGCTGCATCAACGCCAGCCTACCCTCGAGAAGACGGCACCCTCGGGCGCCAATTTTCCGATTCGCCCGAGCCTCTCCGAGAGAGCTCAGGCAAGTGGCACCCTCGGGCGCAGATTTTCCGATTCGCCCGAGCCTCCCCAAAAGAGCTCAGGAAAGCGGCACCCTCGGGCGCCGATTCTCCGATTCGCCCGAGCCTCCCCGAGAGAGCTCCGAAAAGTGGCACCCTCGGGCGCCGATTCTCCGATTCGCCCGAGCTTCCCCATCCCCCTCAGGCGCAACCTTTCCGAAGCATCCAATGCACAATAGACGTCAGCGGAGCAATTTTGGACCACAAGGGAGCTCTCTGACCACTTTACAAGCACTGCCCCGTCAGGCGAGATTCTCGACGCGACTGTGCTTCGCACGCGCACGACGGCCATACCACCTGTCAGGGCTTCCCTGGCGACGGATTTGATGGACCCACTACGGCCATCCCCTCCCCAGTATGGTCTACGGTGCTCCGCCCCGTTTTCCGCCGGGATCTACCAACTACGACTACGAAAGTCCAAGCGCTTGACGAACGGGCTACGCAAGAACGGGAAAGGCACCTACTGCCCTGTCAACTCCAAAGGACGAGCACGCCTTCCATCCGGGCCCACCTGACCCTCGGAAAACACTGTCCGAAAGCCGGAAATGCGCCCGAGGGAAGATGTCGCCCTGCTCCGTTCCATCACACCTCCAGGAGTCCCGAGCCTCGGGAGACAACGCCCCGAGACGACTCACCCTCTTGTCACATCGTGCAGGAAGACAGCCATCAGGTGTGACACTACGTCATCCCGTAATCCCGACGACTATTGCCGCCTTGGAAATCACCAAGATCGTACGAACCACTATGACCATATCCCTGGGACGTGGAGACAAGACCGAAGCTGACGACATTCAACAGAGACAACAACTCCCAAGTGTAACATGCATAGCAATGTACGCGCTGACCTCGCTCCTCCCTTGTGACTATAAAAGGGAGAGCGGAGGCCAGCCTTAGGGGAGGTTCTCAAGCTCATAAGCTCTCACACACACAACAACAACAAGCAACTTGTATACACTTAGACATTCACAGGAGACTTGGGAGCACTTCCCTCTCTTGCCTAGCTTGTAACGCCTACTACAAGCACCCCGGTGCAAGGCAACATGACTCTCCTCTCCACTGAACGTAGGGCCCTCTTGGCCTGAACCAGTATAAACTCTGTGTTCCCCCTTGCACACCATCCGGAGCCTCAACCACAAAGCACAAATTCACTAGCCGGTATTAGCACCCGTTAAAACTAACACCGACAAGCGGTTTTGGATGGCGGTTTCGCTACAGTAACCATGGTTTTGCCACAGTAACAGTGGTTTTGGCTTTTTCTTTTTCTATTTACTAGGTAGCATGCCCGTGTGTTGCTACGGGATAGCTAACTTTTATACTTAAAACCACATAGATCGCACGACTTTACAACGACAATCCGCATAGTTAACACAATCACAGAGAGAGCAACGTCGCAGCCTCACCCATTCTACTGTATTCCGTGATATGGCTAAAATGGTTTATATCACAGGCTCACCAACCCAAACATTACCTAGTTCAACCATATATATATATATATATATATATATATATATATATATATATATATATATATATATATATATATATATATATATATATATATATAAATATAAGTTCATATATGCTCAGTTTTACATGTCCAAAAATTACACAAAGTTTTAGGCAACGATGCACTAATTGAATCATGGCGCCGATGCCATACCTCTCCTCCTATGGGCAATAGCCACAGCGGACTACTTCAAAGTGCAGTATGCTTTAGGTTAGCTATCATTGTTGCAATAAATCTTACATTTGATCATTTAATTTACCATTTTAGCTTGCCATGACATATCCTGAAGCTTAGCTCTCTAACACTCCTTGAGCCAAACACGATTTTGCCATTATCTGAAAAACTGCTATATGTTGGACTAGGACATCTCTAGTTATAGGTGTGCTCTATTCTTCAATGTATCTCATTCAGCTATGCCACATGTGCTAAAATCTGCTAAAAGATACATCAGCTAGAAGCTGAGTTATACCAAGGCAATTTCATTTGCTTGAGCAATAAAAATCTGTGTTGTAATCTCAAAAAAAAAAACTGTGTTGTACTTTTCTTGACAGCCAACATGATAAAATCAAGTACCTTAAAGTCATTTTCAAATGACCAATATGAAGATAGCATTTAGCTTATTATTTGGCCAACCCAATCTGATGAAATCATAAGCTAGAGACTTAGGAGCAATGAAGCTCTGTTTGCTTAACTGATTATGAGTTAAGGTAATACTAACCAGCATCATTTGCGCTGTTTCTGACACGGATATCCAGGGCTACAACTGCATATTTACATCAATTTTTTAATGAAGAAGCTAACGATGTCTTGCTATAAAATATACTAATAACGAATCGCCTGCCTCAAAAATAAGCGGCCGCTTTAGCTTCCCACCCTAGGGCTCCTCTGATGTGAACCTGTTCCAAGCATCCTGCAAAATAGATGTAGAAGGTGAGCAAATGTTTCTCTCCTTTTCTTTTTCCCTGCTTCATTTAGTGCGCAGATATTAAATCATCACAAGGCACACATAAGAGTGTGCGGAGAGGGAAAGGCCACGCGTCCAGAAATGAAGTTTTTGCAGCAGCATTTCACCAATAAAAAAAAGTTGGTTAGCAGGCAATGCAATGCTTTCTAAGACAGTTGCGGCAGGGCAAAAATGTGCATCAAGTGTCTGGTAACTTATAAAAATTCTTTGCAGTTGACTCCGCGAATGAGCATATATTTTTCAGATTGTTGTGGTTAACAGGTAAGACACAATAAGGAGCACACCAGCGTCTGCTTAAAGTAGAGAAAAAGAAAAAGCCAAAACCGCTGTTACTGTAGCAAACCCATAGTTATTGTAGCAAAACCGCCGTCTAAAACCACTCTAGGGGGTAATTAGAACGGTTTTGAAAAGTTTAGGAGGGTAAAACAGATGGTTTTATAGTTTAGGGCTTTAACTAGTCACTGCCTCATAGTTGGAGGGTCACGTACACTTTTTCCTTAGACAATTAATAATGATGCTGGACATACGGTACGCATGGTTACAAATACGACAGGCAATGCAACAAGGGCACGTGCATACAGATTAATGGTAGTATAACCCATCGCACGACTTCATACTTATGCATTCACACCTAGGTGTGCTTGGGTATCTACAAGGTATAGGGCCATATTCACACTTCATGCTCATGCATGCATTCGTACCTCACCCTCCATCTGCGAAAGAATGCAAGCCTAAAAGACAAGTTCATAATTAAAGGGCTTTAAACATCAAATTCGTGTAAATGACTTTGAAATGTTAGCTTCTTGTTTTCCATGACATTTGGTGTATTTGATCACTTTGTATTCATCCAAATACATGTATTTTGTAATAATCCAAATACACGTACTCTGTATTTGTGTTTAGATTAACACAAAGTGATGAAATACATCAAATGTCATGAAGCCAACATTTTAAGGATCATTTTAAGGGAGTCGATATTTGCAGTCCTATAATTGCAAAACATGTTTTTGGTGTTCTATAATTACAATTTTCTCGGATCGATTAGAAAAAGCATCTTCAAGAGTTTCCAAAATACATTTCCAATCTCTGTTTTTTTTGGAAAATATTTTTTTCTCTCCAACAGTACCCAATACATCTTTCCAAAATATTGGCATTTGGAAAAAAAACCCTCACAGTGCACGTAAAAATGCGCGCATGGAAGATCGCACGTATGTGGAGTTTGTCGTTCAGTCGCCACCTTCGCGTGCTTCGTCGTCGCAATTTCCCTGTGACTCTTTCTCTCGCATCATTGCCCAGACATGTATTGCCCTTGGCTGCGCTTGCGTGTCTGCCTTGGCTGACGGCCACCCTTGGGGCTTGGTGTACCCAGCGATGTAGGAAGAATGGAGGACGGCGGCGCCCGCGTAGATGGATCATGGAACAGGATTGCGGTCGCGTGGATCCGCGTGGCTTCCTTCTTCCCGAGCGGAATTTTGCCACGATTCCTCTCTTCGCGCCGCATCCATATTGGGCAGACACCGGCAATGCCGAGGCGGCGCAGCAACTCATCCAGCTCGATGGTCGTGATGAACCCATCACCGTCGTGGTCGAACATGGAGAAGACGAAGCCCAGGTCCTTTGCTTGATGATTTCGCAAGCTAAGTAGCAAGATCAGCATGATATTATTTGGATGGTGAAACTGCTAGACATGCCTGACGCCTTCTGCTTTTTTTTTTGTGGCCGACATCTTTCTGATGACTGGCAGCGGCCGCAAGGGATGTCCGGCGAGACTGATTTAGTGCGAAAAAATGTCGTAGAAACAAAAAAAAATGCATGGGACCCACTTTTTGAATTTTTTAGAAATAATTTATTAAAAACTCTGGAGATGCCTTTTTTTTCTCCCGAAACCTTTTTAGGAGTTGGAAAAGATCATATCTTGGAAAAGGAAAAATAGGTACTTTTGGAGATGCTCAAGCTAAGCCATCGCGTGGCCTTGTCCCGCGCCGTTGTCCAGACGTCGCGTGTGCCATCGCCCTACACAATGCGGCCCCGCCTAGCGCCGCCCTGCGGACCTCCAGCACCATTGGTTGCACAGCGCCCCACCTAGCCACACAGGGCGTGTTTGGCATTAGGCCAAGGGGGTGGCCCGAGCTCGCCAAATGCAGCAAGCCCGTGTTTGGTGAAGGTGGCCCAGCCACGGAGCCCACCCCGCACAGGTATTAAAGCAGCTTGGGCCAGGCTGCCAAAAAAAACGCTTTGGGGTTCTGTTTTTCCGAGCTCGAGGTACGCGAATCTTCTCACCTCCCGGCCTCTCACCTCCTCCTTCCTCTGTCCGGTTCCCCCTTCCTCACCCCCACCCCCAACGCGCTCAGCCAGCTTCGATCCACCCGCATCCCCGTCGTCGCCGCACCACGACCGGCCACCGCGTCACGTCCCATCGACTATTTTGTAAAATCTTGAAATCAATGAAAAGACCCGATTTCTACTCTTTTTATATGATTTTTATATTTTCAATCCGAGCCTACACTCAGGGAGTGAAATGACCCTTTATTTCACTGCGCATTAAAAGCGAGGCTCGGCCCAACCTACGGAAAGGCCGACCCTCCCTCGAGGGCTAGGACGGGGGGAACCCCCGGACTTTTCCGAGATTCAACAATTTTGGAAACGCAAAAATTTTAAAACTCATCGAATTCGTTTCTTCCTAAAACACGCTTCCCTCCGGAAATCAAGCATGAACTTATAGAATTCGAAAGAGTGAGGGAAGTCCCAGAGAACAGAGCCGGCCGAGTCGAGGAGACCGCTTACGCTCCAGGGCCACAGCATCTCCCCTCGCCACTCCGCGTTCGAAGGCTAACCCGCACTCGGAAGAAAACCTATAAGATTTACGCTCGGCCAAGGGAGGAGGCTCGAAAGGAAACGCCTAACCCTTTTTTCTAAGGATTCTTTCTGCCAAAGTTCCTAGGACATCGGCTGCGTCTATGCCGCTAAAGCTACGACACCCGTAAAGCGTCCCCCAAGGCTCGATGGCCCGGGCACAGGATCGGCAAGAAAAAACGCCTAAGGAAAAAAGTACGAAACAAAGCGAAACAAACATTCAGCAAATATTTACATAAATATTGAGGCCACGAAGGGCCATATTGTTTGTTTCCTCTCAAGCCACTCACGAAAGGTTGTACAAGGGCACTATGGCCCGCTTCTTCTTCACTGGCAGGTTCAGGGGAGGGAGCTCGACCTCGGCTTGGAAGAGGCCCGCCAGCGCTTCTCCTGGCTCCTTCATCGAATCCTCCAACGCCAGGAGCTCGGCGTCGTCGGCTTCAAGGAAGCCCTCGCTGACAGGGCCGGCGTCAAAATTCCCGTAGTGGGACTTCATGACCGCCAATGTCTTTTGGACACCCGTCAGATGGGCCTCCTTGATCCGGCCGCTCATGCTGCCGTGGAGTGCCTCCAGTCGGCTCCGGAGCGACATCCCCGAGGGTTCTCCACCGGTGCTGACGGAGTCACATAGTGCCCGCGCGACCTTCTGTAGGTCCAGGTGCTCGGCCAACTCGCCTTCATAAGCCGCCTGCAGAACCTGTGGGAGCAAAGCACGGAGATGAGTAAAAATACAGCGAGCAACCGAGACGAGCAGAATGGAAAAAATACAACGCTGCGCTTACGGTTAGCCTTTTCCCGAGCCTTCTGTGCCTCCTTCCCGGCTAAGTCCGCCGCGCCGAGCGCCAGGCGCAACGCCTCCCGAGTCTGATCCAGGTCGAGAGCTAAGACCTCGGCGGCCGAAATCTTCTCGACGGTGAGCTCTCGGGCGGCGTCGCGCTCCCTCGTTGTCGCGGCCAGGGCGCTCTCCAACTCCTGCACTCGCGTCGCCGAGGCAGCGGCTCGGCCCTACGCCTCCGTGACCTCCCCCTTCAGGATAGTGTTGTCGACACTTACTTCGGCAAGCTTGGAGCTCGCGGCGGCGAGCTCGCCCTGGGCGCGGGCAAGGGCTTTCCCCTTGAGATCGAGCTGCTTCCAGAGCCCGAGCCCCCCACAAAGGAAGCGGGACTTGTCCCGGGAGGTGTGCATGAGGTCCTGGAAGAAGGAAGAAGCGGAAACGGTAAGAACGATGCTCATATGCAGGAAAAGTTTACAAGACACGGGGATTTACCTGAAGCTAGGCCGGGAGGTCCTTCTCGAGGACATCGGCGATCGCGCAGAGCCCCGCCGCCGAGCTAAACCCGAGCTCCTGAACGGCATCCCACTTGGGGGCCTCGAGGTCGTCCCGGAGCGAGAAGACGGGCGGCGCCTGAGGGTCCGCGCGGTCCGCCCACTCGATCCGGGAGGCGGTTAGCTCCCGAGGCTGAGGCTCCCTCAAGGCCAGCGCTCCGGGGCCTTCCTCACGGGCGGAGGGAGCTCCTGCGCTGACGTCCACGGCCGATGACCCCGTGGCAGCAGGCTCCGTAGGGGCGGCATCGGCTGGCGCTCCTGAGGCGTCTCCGGAACCAACGGTCGAGGCTTCGGAAGCCCGTGCTGGCTCCGCCTCCAGGTCGATCACGGGCACGACGATGGTGGCCGCCGCCGAGATAGCCTCCCCCGAGGGAGGAGCCTCGGACGCCACGGGCGGACCCGTGGGGGGACGAACTTCCTCGCTCGCCGACCGGGCACTCCCCCCGGCCGTGTCATGGCCCTGCACCTTCAGGACCTTCAGGTGCGACACCTGGAGGTCCGCCCCCGAGGTTTCCTGAAGCAGAGAAGGAAGAAAGGAGCGCACATGAAAGGATCCCCACCAGAAGGAATTACAGGTAAAGATACTTACCTCGTTTTCGGAACCACCCTCTTCTTCTTCGCAGCGCCCATGCTCGGCGAGACGACGAATGGTGTGGGCTGCACCGGCGGCGGAGGAGTGGGGGCCAACCCGGTGTCCGGGCCAGCGCCGCCCAGTGACGAGGGCTCCGCCTGGGCGCCGAGGGTCGTCCCAACGTCACCGCCCCTCGGCGGGGAAGCTTGAGCCTGGGAGGGCCCTAGCTCAAGCGCCGGCGTCTTGGCGCCAGTGGGCTCCGGCTCCGGCGGCGTCTTCCCAGCACTCCCCCCGCCTTCGGTCGCCGCGCCGACCAACGACGCGTCGACGGGGAGGGTCCGCCGAAACAGGGGACCCTCGGTCCCCCCACTGGAGCCTCGGGGCATCTCGGGCGTCGGGCCTGAGCCCGTTCCCGGCCCCTCCGGCCGAACCACGCTGCTGATGGCGGGCGGAGCCCCGCCTCCAGATGTCGCCCTGCCAGGAGCCGCGTCCTTGGACGCGGTCTCCGGCAGGTTTGCCCGAGGGTTCGAATCACGAACCCCGGCACTTCCGCCGGCGGACGCTGACAGCGGAGCCTTTCCAGGCTCGTCAGCGCCCACCGTGGACTGTGTGGCCGCAAGCGGCCGGTCAGACTGCATCAAATCAAAGATGGAAAAATCATCTTCTTCTTCATCATCGTCGTCGTCGTCGTCATCGGTGGGGGTATCCACCTCAGGCTCCCCGGCCTCCCTCAGGCGGCGGCGGCGCTGAGAGGACTCCTCCACCTTCCGCGCTTTCTTCTGCTTCCGGGCGGTCGCCTTGTCCTTCCTCGCCTTCTCCGCCGTGGCCCGGAGGCGGTTCTGGGTTCGCCGCTCTTTGTCCTCCGAGACGGGCGGAAAGGAAGCCTTCCCGGTCCTCGAGAGGCCCTACGACGAACGAAGAAGAAAGGTTAGGAGGAAGATGGGGAAACCAGCAGCCTGATCAAACGAATGATACTTACCAACAGCCGGGAAGCCCGCGCAGGGACGCTTAGGCACCTGGTTCACCTCCTCCCAGGTGGGATGACCACCCACCATGTAGCCGACGCGGTGCATGACCTCCGCCTCGCCAAGGTCACGGGCCAGCAGCGCCGTGCCCTCCCGCTGCGACCCGGTTACCATTTTATGGAGCACCAGGCGGCGCTCCATCAGAGGTAGCACCGTCCGCATGTGGAAGTTCCCCGCCACGCCGGCCCCTGTAAGGCCCCTTTTGTTCAACTCCTTGAGCGCGTCGAAGTAGACGGCCACGTGCTTTAACTCCTTCGACGGGCACCCCCACTCCCATTGGGGAAGGGGAGCCATGAGCGCCCTTCCCGTGAACTTGGGGAAGAGACCCCCGTCGTTACAAAGGTAGAACCAGCCACTGTGCCACACCTTGTTGGAGGAGGGGGCCCTACAGGGGATGTACGACGAAGAGCGGATCACGAAGCCGCACCCCCCCGCGCGCTGGATCTCCCACGGCTTCCTCGTGCCGACCGACTTAGTGTACCAGTTGACGCGGGAAATGCGGCGCCACAGGTTCCAGTGCGGGGGACACCCCGAAGTAGCCTTCACACAGGGCGACAAAAATCGATGCCTGTGTGATGGAATTCGGGGTGAGGTTGTGGAGCTCCAACCCGTTCTCGAAGAGGAGGGCCCGGCAGAAGCGGCTCGGCGGCGAGCCAAGCCCACGCTCGTGGTAAGCAACGAAGCTCACTACGTACCCCTCGCCGGGGTTCGGCTCCTCGTGGTCGCGCGGCGGCACGGCCCACTCCGGGTGCTGCGCGTCGGTACGAGGACGCGGCAGCCCCAAAGTGACGAGGCACTCCAGCTGCGCCTCCGTCACGGTGCTCCTCGGCCAGGGCTCCAACCTAAGGACGCCGGCGACGGCCGCGGCGGCGTCGGTGGCGGTGACATTGGCGGCGGCGTCGACAGCGGCGGAGGAGGAATCCATGGCAAGCGAAGGGGGGAAGGGCTGCGGAAAGAACGACGGCCGCGGCAACGATGGCTCTAGCGAGGAGGCGAAGGCGAGGAGACAGGCGACGGGAGCGAGAAGGCGAGCGAATGGCTAAGGTAAAAAGAAAGAAATCACGATCTTTTCTTATATACCTGAGCCGTGATCCGCGGTAAATCCGCCGCATTAATTACGTGGGACCCGCCACTATCCCCACATCGCCGCCATCGCCGCGCACGCAAACCGCCTCGACTGAGCCGAACCGTCGCGTCCGTCAGGCTTCGCGCCTCAAAAGGTGAGACGAATCATTACAACTGCGCACCTCGGATTCCGCCAACATTCTCTCCTTCCCAACGAAGGAACCCCGGGTTCGGGCGCCCGTTACGTTCCCAGGGGATCGAAGACTGGCCCTCAGCAGCTCGAACAGTCGCCCCAGAGAAGCCGAGTTGGGGACAGCTAGTGGATGGGTCACGGAAACGGCCAGTATTCCGACGCCCGAAATGTCACAAGGGTCATCCCATGCTGTGTCCAAGTCCCAGTAGCAAGTCAGTTACGTGGAATCCCTCCAGTGGGAGGCATCATGCCCTTGGGACCCATCGAAGGGACCCGACATCCACTAACTGACCCTCAGGAAACATTTGGAGTGTGCTCAGGCCGCTAGCCGACCCCCAGCGAACGGGGCACGGACCTCCACTTAGACCAACCCGTTTGTAGCTCACCGGAAATGTCGACTCGTGCCCCAGCGGGGAAGTCGAGCAGGACCAAACCTTCCTTTTCCCGAAAAAAGAGCGTGAAGGTCGAATTAAAAAGACAGGGAAGAACCCGACCGATCTCCGATACGAAAACGGAGGCTCGGGAACTTGCCATGCACCTTGAAAAGACCACCGAACGACCTCCCAACACGATGGGAGGCTCGGGGGCTCCGATTCCAAGGAAACAACCCTCCTAAATAAATCGAAAAACACCCGAGGACTAACAAACACGATTCTAAGCCTTTGAATGGATATATCATCCCTCCAAAGCCTCGGGGGCTACACCCGGCGGGTGCGCTCGCGCGCACCCACCGGAAAAAATAACCCATACTTTATCTTTTTGACAGGAAGAACCAGCGTGAACCTGTGAAGGAGTGCCTTCACTTCGCCACAGGCTCGGGGGCTACTGTCGGGTACCAAAGTTTGGGGTACCCAACTTCGATGCAAAAACGCTCATTCCCAACGCGGCTTGGCCCAAGTAAGGCCAGTGGAAGCCCACGAAGGCCGCGTCTACGGAGGCCCACGACGTCATTGCACCAATGTCAGCCAACTCTCGGGAGAGCGGCACCCTCGGCGCCAATTCTCCGATTCGCCCGAGCCTCCCCGGGAGAGCTCGGGAGTGCGGCACCCTCGGCGCCAATTCTCCGATTCACACGAGCCTCCCCGGGAGAGCTCGGGAGAGCGGCACCCTCGGCGCCCATTCTCCGGTTCGCCCGAACCTCCCCAGGAGAGCTCGGGAGAGCGGCGCCCACGGCGCCCATTCTCCTATTCGCCCGAGCTTCCCCATCCCCCTCGAGCGCAATCTCACAAAGGCATCCAAGGCACAGGTGATGTCAGCGGAGCAATCTTGGACCACAAGAGACCTCTCTGACCACTTTACAAGCACTATCCCGTTAGCCGAGATTCTCGATGCGACTATGCTTCGCACGCCCCTGACGGCCATACCACCTGTCAGGATTTCCCTAGCAGCGGATTTGATATGCCCACTACGGCCGTCCTCTCCACGGTATGGTCTACGGTGCGCCGCCCCATTTTCCGCCGGGATCTACCAACTACGACTGCGACAGTCCGAGCGCCTGACGACGGGCTACGCAAGAATGGGAAAAGCGCCTACTGCACTGTCCACTCGAAAGGACGAGCACGCCTTCCATCCGGGCCCACCTAACCCTCGGGAAGTACTGGCCAAAGGCCGGAAATACGCCCGAGGGGAGATATCACCCTGCTCCATTCCATCACGCATCCAGGAGTCCCGAGCCTCGGGAGACAATGCCCCGAGACGACTCGCCCTCTTGTCACATCATGCGGAAGGACAGCCATCAGGTGTGACCCTACGTCATGCCGTAATCCGACGACTGTTGCTGCCTCGGAACTCACCAAGATCGTACGAACCACTACGGCCATACCCCGGAGACGCGGAGAAAAGACCGTAGCTGACGACAGTAGGAACAACAACTCCTCACTGTAACATACGTAGTATTGTAAGTACAGCCCTTGCCTCTCCCTTGCGACTATAAAAGGGAGAGCAGAGGCCAGCTTTAGGAGACCTCGGGAAGTCCTAAGCTCTCACTCACACATACACACCAATAGCAAACGACTTACATACACTTAGACACTCACAAGAGACCTAGGAGCACTTTCCTCTCTCGCCTAACTTGTAACCCCTACTACAAGCACCCTGGTGCAAGGCAACACGACTCTCCTCTCCACTAGACGTAGAGCTTGCTTGGCCTGAACCAGTATAATCCCTGTGTTCCCTATTACACACCATCCGTAGGCTCAACCGCAAAACACATAGTTACTAGCCGGTGTTAGCCCCGCTAAAACTAGCACCGACACGTACCGTACCAGCCAACCGAACAGAGTGCCAAGTGCAGGGTAGACCTACTCATTCGCACAGGCAAACAAACACAATCTGTGCTCAGCCTGGCTGGAGAAAATTGCTATAATGGGACTCCAAACGACGTGTTTCGCTAAAAGGAAACTTTGCTTCTCGTAATACATGACATTTGGCTCATTTAATCACTTTTCTCTCCTAAAATACATGTATTTTAGTTTGGGTGGACCGTATTACGCTTCTGTGTTTTTCTCGTGTCTTTTTTCTCCACGTCGTTTCGTCTTCCTTCCCCAATGCCCGGCGACAAAAGGCATCGACGGAGAGGACGGCCTGGCCGCGGAAGAGCTAGCCGCGGCAGCTGCTGGAGAGGATGGCCTGGACGCACGCCGCGAAGACGCCGCCGCACGCCACGAGAGGCCGCCCATGGTGGAACACGCCGCGACCCCTGCCGGACTCGCCGCGTCCGGCCTGGCCGCGTCCCCTACGGGCCTGGGCACGTCCGGCCTGGCCACGGAAGAGCGGCGTGAGTCACAGGATTCGACTTCGGCACGCAGGTCGGCGGCAAGGCCGCACCGGCGGAGACGCTCACGACGGCCGACGAGCTCTTCGAGAAGGGCAAAATCAGGCCTTTGAAGCCCAAGGCCAAGACGACCGACGAGCCCAAGGTTCGTCTGCAGAAGCCGCCGCTCGGGCTGCTCGACGGTGGGAGCGTCGCGCTGCTGGAGGCAACCAAGGCACCAGCGCCAGCGCCATCCCAACTGGGCAGAACATGGCCCTGCCCCTGTCGGCAGCACAGGGCCTGCCGGCGGCCAGCAGATGTTGGGCACCAGTCAAAATACGTACTCTATGCAGTAGTCAGGCCCGGTAACCAAGCGCACATGCGAACAAAAAGAAGGGCAATATGGTCCATCCAATTCAAAATACGTGTATTGTAGGAGAGAAAACTGATTAAATGAGCCAAATGTCATGTATTACGAGAAACCAATGTTTCGGATGTCATTTTAGCGATGTCAACGATAGAAGTCCTATTTTAACGAAACACGTTGTTTGGAGTCTCATTATAACAATTTTCTTGTCTGGCCACTGAACCAAACAAACAAGATTGCACCATTAGAGCCATGCTCAAGCTGGCCAGAGCCTGGCCGGTCGGCCATGCTGGCTAGAGGCTGTAAACCAAACACGCCCACAGTGACACACAAGTACCAGTCCACACGGGACGAGGAAAAGGGAGAGAGGAGCAACCAAGAGAATGCGAGAGGCCAAATACTGAGTTTTGGGGGGGGGGGGGGGGGGGGGGGGACAGAAAATAAGTGTTCATTTATGACGATTTGTTGCGAAAGTTAAACACTATAAAAAAACACTGATTTTGACTTACGGAAGCATAGAAACTACTATAATGCTACTTTCTGCATTGAGAGCTCTAACGGGAAATCCTTCAATTTATTTAACACATGCTCCTGAACACTGAAGCAAGCATCGTTTTTGTTGCAGATGGAACGACATAAAACCATTGTTGAGCACGAACGAGCCACTCCTTGTCACGACGGGGAGCTATCAAGCTCGTCGATCGATCCATCATGCATGGCGGCAGCCTGCTGGCAGCGCGGACGTTGATTTATATCTCGCCGTCCCAGAGCTCCTCGAGGGACCTGTATGGCCCGTGCTCGGAGACGTAGCGACGGCCCTGGTTGATCTTCCGCTGGGGGATCTTGCTGATGCGCTGCCTCTCCTCCTCCGTCAGCTCCCAGTCCACGATGTCCAGGTTCTCCTTCATCCGCCCTTCGTCGAAGCTCTTCACGATCAGGCAGTCGCCCTGCTCGTACACCCACCTCAGGCACACCTGTTTGCATCCATCCATCCATCCATCGCGCAAGCGATGAAGCATCGAGATGATCAGTCGTCAGAGAGTGTGAGTGTCCAAGGCAGGCATTTCTTTCAGTACATACTCCTACTTCCTTAGCAATTAGGTTGGAGAGCGAGATGATGCTGTGCTTGCCTGTGCCACGGTTTTGCCCTTGGACTTAGCGATCTCGTGCAGGACACCGGAGTCCATCACCGAGTGGCTGCCCCAGTGCGTGCCCTTGGCGCCCAGGGGCGAGTAAGCGCATAGCTGGATGCCCTTCTCCCTGCAGAACTCCCTCAGCTTCTGCTGCTGCCACACTGGGTTGATCTCCACCTGCATTATATATTAGTACCCCAAAGATAAACTTGCCAGCGATCGATCTCCATCCATGTTTAATTTACAACGAAAGTAGAAAAGGAAATCTTTTTCTATCAGTGCCATAGCGAGAGTTTGCTGCAAGTAATCGGAGGACCAGGCGGACCTGATTGACCATGGGAGGGATTGTGGCGAAGGAGAGCAGGGTCTCGAGCTTCTTGCAGGAGAAGTTGCAGACACCGATGGCCTTGGCGAGGCCCAGGCGGTGGCACTCCTCCATGGCCTCCCACACGGCCCGCATGTCGAACGGCTCGAAGTCCTCGGGCGTGAAGGGGGCCGTGAACCTCCCGGCCTTCATGGTCACGGGCCAGTGGACCATGTATAGGTCCACGTACTCCATCTGCAGATTGCTGCGTATGGATGGTTGCGCCAATATAATAACCCTGGTCAGGCCAAATCATGACAAGAAAGAAACCAGAACCAAAGCCAACCGAAGGTCCATTAAACACTAGAAAGCTCGGTACGTTCTATGTACGGGTACATCTCTCAAACGAAAGTAAAAAAGAACTCACATACAAACATTGACAGTAGCACCATCGAGTATGACAATATATGCTGACAGGCACGTTCAAGTTACAATCAACCTGTTCCACCCAACTGTACTGAAATCAATTCTTAGGTTACTGCTAACATAGTACTAGTACTTGTTTTAGTAGAGGATTTTTTTTAGTTGAGTAGTTTTAGACCACGCTACAAGTGGTGGTGTGGGTCGTGTTAGTGGCTCCAGAGTTGTTTGGGTGAGAGTTGACTGGGCGAGTATGACATTCCCCTAGTTGTATGGTTTTTCTAGCTCAGTTTTCATTAAAAAAAAACTAGGCTAACACTTATCTTTTTCTTTCTTCGTCTAATAGAAATTACAACAAAGCTTTTGTCGTCCCTTTATTAAAAAAACAGTTTAAGCAGGCAGGCACTACAGTAAGCAGCATGGAAAGTAACCACACCAACTACAACTAGCACATATTCATGTCAGAGAGCTGACTAATTAGATTTTGCGTTGTGTGCTGAAAGTACACATCGACACTAGGGCCCTTTTTATCCGGTGAAAAGAGGTGAAAAAGTACAATGTAGCAGTTTCGTTTGTATTTGATAACTTTTGTCTAATTATAGTCCAAGTAGACTTAAAAGATTCATCTCGAGCTAGCCAGGCAAAAAATACAAACATGCAACAGCTGCTACTTTATTTAGTCCTCTATGCAGGTGGAAAGTACAATCGATGTGATGGGGAAAGAGAAAAAAATTTCGAAAGTAAACAGGGCCTACTCTCTCCGTCCCAAAATAAGTGTCGTTTTAGGATTTTGACTATCCTCTTTTGATCATTCATCTTATTCAAAAAATTTATAAAAAAATTAATTATTTTATTACGAAATGATTCGTTATTAGAAATACTTGGATTTGTTTATTTTTATATTTTTATAAATTTTTTGAATAAAATGAATGATCAAACGTCGATTTTAAAAAATAAAAAACGACATTTGTTTAGGGACAGAGGGAGTAGATGACTAGAACCTGGCCTGTTCAGCTGTTTAGTTTTGCAGCCGCTCCAGCAAGACAGTAAACACTGTAGTAGCTAATTTAAACTAGGAGCATGTATTATACTACTAGTATTTTCCTTTACAAATTGAAGTTGTTTGGGAGAAAATCACTAACTCCACTACCCAAAGGAGAAAAAAATCCTATCCCGTCTGTCGCGTATGCTGCAGTGTAGTGTAAACGAGTTATCAAGGGCACCTTAGGCTGTCTCTAAAAAGGAGATGTAAACTTAAATATGGATCTCCGGTAGTACTGTTTTGATCTTCAACATACTACCCATTTAGGAGATCCATTTTGGATGCTATGAGATGCATAACCTAATCCTGGGTATCCTTTCTTCTGAAAACTCATTTGCTGAGAGGATTCTCTTTTAGGTGTTGTTGTTGAAGAAGACTTAAAATGAGTATTGAATCCATTCACTGTGGCGCAACCCAAACATAAAATGGGTATTGTATTCTATTGTTGTTGGATATATTCATAGACTTGAAACAGAGTCCCACTCCCTGTCCCAAATCTGAATCAAACCAACAATACAATACCACTAAGGATCCATGTCCATCTCCATCCGTGCACGAATCATAGAGTATATATGTAAATCTCAGATGCAGCAATCGCAGCAGTGAAATCCAAGCCAAGGCACAGGAGGAAGAGGAATGAATCAGCGCACCTTAGCGTCCGGCGGAGCGCCGGGAGCACCCTGTCCCGGTGGGCGTCGGCGCACCAGACCTTGGAGGTGATGAAAAGCTCGTCGCGGGAGGCGACGGCGCCCGTCCGCACGGCCTCGGCGGCGGCCTCCCCGATGGGCGCCTCGGTGGCGTAGTGCGCCGCCGTGTCGAAGTGGCGGTAGCCGAGCTGGATGGCGCGGAGCACCGCGGCACGGACGGGGTCCGGTCGCGGGCCCTGCACCGCCGTGCCCAGGCCGACGCGCGGCAGACCGCACGGTGCTCGCCCCGTCGCGCTCATGGTCCCCAGTTCCCCTTCCCCCCACCCTTCCGGTTCCGGCGGCGCGCGCGCGGTGTCGACAGAGCCACCTACGGGCTTGGCTTGTGTTTGGGTACCTCAGATGCGGGCACGGCGGCAGATATATACTCACGGGGACCTTGTGGGCTGGCATTGGCGGCAACGGTCACGCGAGGCTTCCGTCCTCCTCGCTTCACCTTCATGGAATGCAATGGATGCCGTGATGGATCAGTACAAAAAACATACTCCGTGCAGGTTTTGGCGCAGAATGGCAGGCAATCGTGCAAACGGCAAAAGTTCACGTTTTTTGGATGGACGTTCAAGGAGTGTTGCCTGGCGTTTTCTGTGCAGAACGAAGGCGAACGTGAGGAGCGCTCGGGTTCAGTAGGCATGACTTGCCTTATTTTCAGCCTGCTTGGTTTACTGCTAAAATTTACCATGGTAAAGATTAGCATTCGATTTACTACAAAACTTATCAAAGTCTCACAGTTAGTTTATTAAATCTATGATAAGATTTTTATCTAAGTTTTAACTTGTTAAATCTATGTCATGATAAATTTTGGATGTCAATTAAACAGGTCCTTTCTCCAACGGATTTCTTAAAAAAAACGATTTCGCGGGCTGTAACCTGTAGTAATTCTCTAGAAGCGATTTTTTACGCTTCCAGTTCAAGCTCGTCTGTTGCCTGCTCCACTGATATGTGATGTCGTGCTGCGGTGGCCAATGGGGGAAAAGAGACAACGATGGCCACTCAGGCACTCTCACCAGTCACCAGTCCACCGGGTGACTGGGAGAGGCCCAGATCATGCCAGCCACCATGCGGTTTTGTTGTATCGCTGAGGTCAGATACACTGGGCAGATTCATGCCGCTGCCGTCCGTCCCCGCGATGCGTCAGCGTCACTGTGTATCATCTCATATATATATATAGGCGAGCCTCATGGCATCAGCGTGCACTCGCTACTCCGGCATCCCTATCTGATAGGGAAGCTAATGGCTGAGGGCCTGAGGCTCCACGAGACCACGACGCCGATGGGATAAACAAGCCTTAGCCTCCGTCATCGACTAGCGACAGCCTTCACCAGAGTTGAATTGCGACTTGCAAGGTTGCCGCTGCACAATTTTTTTTTTCTTGACCGCCGGCGCCGCGCCCTAGCATCGCGAGCTTCTCTTCCATCCTACTCGTTTTTCCTGCCAGTTGTCTGCCTACTGCGACCGTGCGACGTGTGGAATCAAATTGGAACCACACAGATCAGAAGAATACAACGTGCACCGAAGAGGCGTGCTCAGTCAAGTCAAGCGTAACAGCCACTGCGCACAGGCTTACGTTGATGAAGATGAGCAAGCCGTAGGTACAACGTTTAAAGAACCCCTTGGCCCACAATCCTAAGAAAGCATCGCTGAAAGCAATGCAAATACGCAACAGGAGTACCAAAAGTATATGGGATGTATAAACCCAACGCTCCACAATGAACAAGAACGGAGAGGATGCACGTACAAATGAACCTGCCTCCCTAGAGGCATCGTCTCTACACTTATTATTAAATATATGCTTTAGAGAATATATATGACAACATAACACTGGTTTTTCCACAGATATTCAGGCATGTCACGATTCCAACAAAGTTATAGTACTGTCTGACGTCACTAGGAGATAGTACATAGGACGAAGGAATAGACGATTTTTATCACAGCAGTCACAAAAAACTGAACAAATTTATAGGTCGATTACCTGTTCCTATAAATAATGGCCTAATCTGAAACATGGCAATCTCTAGCTGCTCCTGTTGCACGCGAGAGCTAACCTTTTCTATATTTGGGACTTCTCAGTGGCACCAAAAACGGGTACAACTCTGCTGCTCTTCATCTTCCAATGACAGCTCACTCACACTTGATTGATTTGTATATGTGGCGGACAAAGAACAAGGCGGCACGGAAGCCCACCATCCCAAGCATCAAGAAAAATGCATAGCAGATGCAGGCCATGTAGCCAAAGAAGAAAGATGTCTGCATGAAGCCAGACATATCCGATCGTGCATAGTAGTAGTACAGGCAGTAGCCGTACACGAAAAATCCAGTTGATCCTCCGCATAGGAATGACCTGCAGCATAAACAAATCAGCGTTGCATTTGACCCAAACTGTTAAAGGAACATGATACTTGTTCGATCAACCAGTTTTGTGTTTTAAAAACAGTCTACACTCTACACACATGTAGTATCACACAATTGAATTCAGTGCTACAATACATTTCAGCAGCTGACTTATGTCATTCAGACATGCGCGACATTTTGCTTAACTACCTCCAGTGACAAATTTGTTGGTAGAACTAATCAGGAAGCCTAGTAGTGTGGCAAAAAGATAAACCAACAACAAGAATTGCTTCTAGGCTCTCAACAAGTTGAAGTGGGTTATAGTGACATAATATACTTGGTAAAATATAATCTGCCACTCAATTGATAAATTTCATTTCCATGTTATTCTTTTTTTAAGAGCATCATCACAATCATGTAAGTATTCATTCAAAATCAAGATTTAGAGGAAAATAGTGTACCTCCACCACCACTCATGGTCTTCAGCAGCAAGCTGGAAGTATGTCAGTGCAACAGTGATGAACGCAGTGACAATAAGGAGGATGATGAAGACAATAAACAGAATGCTGTAGATTGTGTAAATCCTGTGGCCCCAAACACTAGCAAAGATGTAGTATAGCTCGATGTATATGGCACTGAAAGGCAAAAACCCGGCCATAGCCATCTGTGGAATAGTTCTCCGGTACCAGGGAAGTGGAGGAATCTCCCTGGGGTATTTTGTGGTACGGCAAGGAGCTTGGAATTCACTTTTGCTGTTTTTACCAGCGATACCTCCCAAAACAAGCAAAGGAAATGTGACCAAGGTCCAGATGAGCACAATGACACAGATAGTGCCAAAGGGCAATGCTGCTGTTGCACTATAAGCAATAGCAACAGTGTTCAAGAAGCAAAATGTCAGGAAGAGAGGTCCACAGAACAGGCATCCTGTCAATAGCAAGTTCCTCACCTGAAGATGGATGCAAAGTGCAACATTACTACCATCAAAGAAAATATAGTATTTCAATTTGGTCACATACATATAAGGTAGAGGCACTACATACCCAGTTTGTCCCCTCCAGCTGACAATAGAAAGAGGTAGCGATGTATCCAGCAATTCCTGAAGTGAGTGCATAGATGACAACCAATGCAGTAAATAGTGCACCACGGTTGTAAGGGTAGAATACTCCGACAAGTGCAAGAAGGAATATAAAGGTTGTACTGCAGAGGTGCCACACAAAAGATTGTTAAGTATACTTTTTGTCAAAACAATGAGCTGGAGGAATAATTTCAGCCCCGCAAAATATTATAAAAAGAGAGAGAATAGCCACAGGAACTTACAGGGCAAATAGCTGAGTTCCTGTGCCAAGAGCAGCGGAAAATAGCGACTTATTCTTTGGGAACCGAAAGACATCACCATGGATATACTTCCACCCGGACTCTTCCTGGTCATCAGCTGCTTCCTCATCATGGGCATACCTTCAAGTGAAAATGTACAGTTTAAACATACAGATGTATATGCAACTGAATTTAAATAAACATGCAGATGTATATGCAACTGAATTATATCTTGCTAAACATAAAGATGTATATGAATAAACATGCAGATGTATATGCAACTGAATTATATCTTGCTAAGTTGCTAACACATTTTGTGCACTATCGTTGAAAAACATGATTTAAACAGGACACAAGGGAAATAGATCCATGAAGGCATAGGTGCAACATACTTTCTTTGTGGGCCATCTTGTTTCAAACAAAGCATTTCCTTATTTCTATATGAATCGACATGATTAGAGGAAATCATTCAAAAAGACCTATGAGTATAAATTAGACAAATGCTTCATTTTAATAAATGGGAGATACCAATTGCATAGTATAAGCTACCAACATATATACAGGCACAGGAGTACAGGCATTTAAGGATTTTTTACTGTATATACTATAATAAATGGGAAACCATTTCTCCAGTCCAAAAATCAGTGTTCAAAAAGGCGACGCCTCCTCGGCGACTAGGCGCGCCTAATCTCTAGGCGATGGGTCTCCGCCTCGCCTATGGGGGTAGGCGGACCCCTAGGCAGCGACGGCTCGTCAGCGGCGCTGGTGAGGGCGGAAGAGCGCCTGGCGGAGGTCGCCGGTGAGAAGGAGCTGCGGGTGGCGGCGGGCATTCGCGCGGGCTTGTGCGGGCGGCGGAGGGCGCGGGCGGCGACGCAGGTGTCGGAGGGCGCGAGCGGCGGTGCGGGCGGCTGCGAGCGCAGGCACGTGTGCAGGAGGCGGCGGGGTGGGAGGAGATGATAAGATAAGGTGATATGGTGGGCTGGGGCGTTTTTTAGGCCTTTATGTTTTCTCCCATATACATGACCATTGATCTTCTATTTTTTTCTTTTCTTTTAAGCACTTAAGTATGTATTAATACATTTAAGCATATATTGACCATCGCCTAGTAAAACGCCTTGAAACGCCTAGGCTCGCCTAGGCGCTGGTCGTCGCCTAGATGTCGCCTAGCGCCTTGTTGAACATTGCCAAAAATATAGAGATGAACTATTATTTGGTTGGATGTAAGTACTAGCAGAATATATTGAAAAAATAGATGTCAAAAAATACTGTCGTTATTCAGATATATGAAAAAATACAAACCCCTTGGACCTGACTTCGGGTAAGAGAACAAATCATAGGGCAACTGTATTTTTTCTATTTAAGGCAACGTTTAAATGGAAATTTTTAGTGTGTTTCTGTTTATGATAGAAATGGTTATCGTCAACATGAATGCAATTACTCGTATTCACATGCAAATGAAGATGGGAGGCCCTTACTTGACAAAATCATTCTTCAATACTCGCATGAGGATTGTTGCAAGGAACCCTGTGAGGAGGAGGACAGTAACACAAGAGTTTATAATTGAGAACCAATGAACCTCCAGGTGGTGTGGCATGTTGGAGGAGCTGGAATATTTCTCCATCCTCTTCTCGAATGGTGTTGGTGTCTCCTTCCACTTGACTGAGTACAGGAAGTCCACATTGGTCTCCTTATCCTCCGTCAGGTCAACCAATGCACTCTGATCAGTGTGCACATTGATTTCAATCACTCGGTCGTTGTTGTATAGGATATCGAAGATGATGTGCTTGTACAGGTAGTATTTCCACTCGCTCGGATCGGCCTTGCCTCCCTTCTCAACTTTACCAATGAAGCCCCATAGTGGGAGATCATCATAGTACATCTGGAAATAGTAGTCCTTAGCTACTGCATTCCGGAACTTCACTACTTCCTCTGTGGTAAGCTTCTTTGAGCAAACAGCCTTGGACTCAACTTCCGCGCGGAAATCAAGCTTGTAAGGCGCATCAACTAACCGGTCCCCATTGAGGACCTCGCCAAGAGCCTCGCTCTTCTCCTTCACTTTCTCTGCAGTCGATACAGTTGATTAGCAAACTAATCATTGGTAGCTCGGCAATGAGCAAACGACTTGAAATTAACACAAACTGACCAGGAGAGCAGAAGGGCAGGTCGAAGTAACGATATGTCTCACTGCAAGGAGAAGGAACGATGTAAGAATGGGGAATCCCTCAACTGTATAACCTATACTAGCCTGTACGAGTATTGTTTTCCTTTATTTACCAGAGATCCAACGCCTAACCAGCTGTAAAATTCATAATTTGGCACTATACCTATACAGACCCAATAGGAAGCAAATTAAACCCTACGAAAAGGTCCTAATATGGTTACTGAATCAATTGCAATTCCATTCGCTCCCTATTACAGTTCCCGGTTTCGTCTCCTAGATCTCGGAAGCCTCTCGGCGCTGACCAAAGTGGCACAAAACCCACCCGAACATTTGCCCACGAGATCGGGCAGGAACAATCCGGACATCCCACGAATCCAACGGATCCGATACCTCCCCAGCACCGACGAACCATCCGTCACAACAGGGATCTGAAGGGCGAGGCCTCACCTGGGATTGTGGAAGGGTCCGACCTTGTTGGCGTAAAGCGGGACGGGCTCGTGCATCTTGTACCGGTGGTCGGAGCCGTCGGCCGCCACGCCGCCGGCCGCCGCGAGGGCGAGGAGGGCGAGGAGCGCTGCGGCCGCGGCCGCCATCGCCTCTCGTCGGGCGGCGTTGACGAGAGAGGCGGGCGAGGGTTTGGGGGTGGGAGGAGGGACGCGGGCGGAGAGATCTGAGCGAACGAGGACCTGAGAAGGGTGGTGGATTGCGAGTGGCGCTTTGCTTGCTGCTTAATACAGAGAGAGAGGGAAGGGAGGTGGAGATCTGAAGGCGTGGCGGGTCGGGTTGGCCTGGCCTGGACTCCTCGAATGGCGTTGTCGGGTTGGGTGGTGGAAGGTGGCGACGGGAGCTTATTGGTCCGCGAGCTAACCCACACCCACGTCTCGGTGCGTCCGTCGGTTTGACACCATCAAGCGGCCGGTTGAGTCCAACTCAAGTTTCTGCGCGCCTTTTCCCCCGTTTCAGATCCTGTGAGATTACTAGTTGTCCTGAGATGAACAGAAAAAAAAAATCAGACACGTTCATTATTGCCGAAAAAAGTTACTTTAGCTCATGCCTTATGACACCGGAAACAGTTCTCCGGTCCATAAAAAAAACAGTTTTCTCGTCATATGATTTCCAGAAGTGCGTCTCTACCTCAGGGAGCTCCAGATCCATTAACTAATAACATAACAGAGTTAATGTGCATTGAGATTTGAGCTAAGGTCCACTCCCAGACCAGTAATAAGATGCTAAGATCTGAGTGAGCACTTCACCATGTAAGTTCTGAGTAGAATTTTAACCTGACAACAATGTTCCTCTCAACTATTATTCTATTTTAATACCTGAGACTAACCAAAGAAAAATGGAACCAAGCTTATATAAATTCCGTTTGGTACCTTTTTAATAGGGTATGCTAAAAGGATAAACTTGATACTTGTTTACCAACAATTTTACAGTATTTTTTAACTATAGTAATATAAATTTGATACTTTAGATTCAGTAATCAAATATACTATCCAATAGCCAATAATCATAAATTCACAACCAGGGCCCCTTTGGCACAGCTCCCGACCTAAGTTTTTTCACTCCCAACTTTCGCGGAGCGCTACCAAACACGTAAAACGCAATTAAATTCTGGTAGGAGAACTGACAAGAATTACTTCTCTATTTACACTACGACCTAGAAGATAAAAAAATTGCTCTCCACCGCTTCCCAATTCCCACTGCTCCCCATTTATTTACCACAGGAATCACTTCAGAATTGATTCTCGTCTGCTCCCCACCTCACTCCCTACTAAAATCACTCCTTCGAAGAATTAAGAAGTGAAGCTAGAGAATCAAGAAGTGAAGTTTTACCAAAGTGGCCCTAAATAGCCAGAGTAGTGGTGGAGCTCGCATCAAAATATAGGAGAGGGCATTTTGCGCAGTATAAATCAACATATATAAAAGTCCATATAAGGGGATGTTTAGATTGTCACTTTGCAAAAAAAAAAAAAAAAACTATAGCAACATGCTAGCTTTTACGATAAGTGTCCGATCATAGTCCAAGTAGCCTCAAAAGATTCATCTCACAACATTTTACGAAACTGTCAAATTAATTTTAGTTTTCATTAACATTTAATACTCAATGTATGTGTCTAAATATTGATGTGACGAAATTTTTTCTATTTCGTGATGAATCTAAATAGGGCCTAAGTCATAATACAATTGATGAAACCATGGATCGGATTGGGGAATCTGGATGCCACACAATGCGACGGGTGGACCTGCCAAAGAGAGGCAGAGCAAGCGTGCTGTTGCGGATGACTTTGCTGCAATTGAGAAGCCTAGGACTCAGTTTCCAAAAAAAAAAAAAAAAAAGCCTAGGACTCAGGACATAACCGGCCCTTGCAAGTTTCAACTTATGAACATTCAAACTCTGTTTTATATGGTTATCGACTGATGAATGACTGAATCGCTAAATTCTTTTCCGAGCCAAGTGGGGCCACAGGCCTACGTGGAGCTCCGCGTAAGAGCCAGAGTATATAATATAAAATATAAGACTATGCCTAATAAATTGAACCAAAGGAGTATAGAAGAGGTCAAATAGATCGGATACCTAGTGCGGATAGTATAAACCTCATATTTAAATTCAGTTATGGATATTTTGGATATTGATATCATTTATATCCAAATTTGTGTATTTGGAAATAGATACTAAACCTATGAATTCAGATATGGTACATTTGGTTGGTAAAAGAGTATCTATATTGTTTGTTCTCCTAGGGTATAGTTTTAACTTAGACAAAGCTATGCAATTTGTTCGTGTTCGATCGCTCGGGTAGCATCCTATACATGGTTATACATGCAATTAGTTGCCTACATAAGGCCCGGTAAAACTTCCACAGGCTCCAGCCTCTTGGAGGCACGTACTATTTTTGCATTGTCACATGAACTCTTTGTCCCTCACATCTCTCCTCTTATAGAGCCGAGGGAACCAGGTTTTTTCTTCTCCTGGCTCCACCGACTCTATGAGAGAAGGAAAAAGAGAAGAGAGAAATAGAGCTCATATGAGCAATGCGAAAACTAGTGCTTTAGAGAAGCTGGAGCCAATTGCGAGATTGCAGTATGGGCTGCAAAGCGAGTGCAAAAGTGGGTGCAAACTAGGCTTGCTTTGAGAGAAGCGCTAGCCAGCATAAAGACTTGTGCAAATAATTAAATATGAGTAAACTATATTAGGCCTGAAGAAATAGTTGAGCGAATTAGTTGAGCAGCATAACCTAAACATATGCAGTGCCTTTTATTCAGTTATCCTTTATAATCAAAGTCGTGTCTGATAAAACCATGTTCATTTGTTTATACTTTCGCACGATCACCTTATATGTTCTATTATATGTTTGATGTGTCTAGAGAAAACAAAGTATCTAAAATATCTTATTTTTGTGTGCCACCAGCATATGCAAACATACATAGTCTAATATGAAAAAAAATCTGGCGTACTATTGTACCAGCTAATGCTGCATTAGTCAACTTCAGCACTGTACAAGCCTGCATAAGAAGCTCTAAAGGCAACCGAATATGGACAAACTACACAGCAAGAGCTCAAGCTAATGCAGGCAACCAATCAAATTCATAGTTAAGTCGAGACCTTAAACCTCTCGATAAACCCCTCCATACAAATGGTAGCCAAGCTCTTAAGTGAAAAATAAATTGCTTGCCATGATGGAATCAGGAGTATATAATAAATTAAAAGGTCAAAAATTTTGGCTTTACAATGCGATCAGCCACAAGTGGCTGAAATGAACTTGAGCGATTACATATTGCACAACAACAAATTTACATATAATTTGGCTACTACTATGTCTAAGGAAAAGAATGCCCTAAGCATGTGACAGCACCTGTTGCGATTAGCAAACCTCGACTAGACCTAAACTTTTCTACGAGCAGTGCTTTGGCAGATGGACTGAAGAGCATATGTTAGCATGTCTGTGCAAAACTGGTCGTCTGGTTTCAACCATAGAGCCTGACCAAAAAAAAAAAGGACACGCATGAGAAAACCACTGGCTAATAAAGCATTTGTTGCTGAATGCAACGGACACAGCTGAACAAAAAGGAGTTGGTCCCTATCACCCAACACGTCTGGTTAGAGACAATTTTGGGGGTATGGGTTGCAGACTTGCAGGCACGTATTAACAAAGTCAAAGCACAGTGCATAACCAGTACTATGAATTTGCTTAATTAGAGTTGATAAATTTGAAATGATCAAAAGGACACACCTTATGGTAATAATTTATGGCAGCCTCAAAATTATCCTGCATAACAAAAAGAAGGCATGCATAAAATTAAGATAAATTCTGCACATATATGAAGATCAGTCAAACAGTCAACCTTGAACATAAAAAAAAAAAAATCATTTCTATGTTTTCTACAGTAGTAGTACTTATTCATATGCAAGTTGAACTTTCATCTGTTTAATTGCCAGTGCACACAACTTATTTTTCAACCTGACACTACAATTAGCAAGCTTGCACCAAGCCAGTGGCCCATTATGATGCGGTTCTTATTTTAAAGAGAACTCCTAAACAATTGCATCCCTAGTTAACAGATACGCCTCAAGCATCGCTCAAGGCTGGCTGGATTGTACGGCTGATTTGTTGAGAGAAAAATACTGTTCTATGGCTGGCTGAAAGCTGAAACTAGCTCAAGCGAACAGAGCCATGCCACCATAACTGAAGAAGTGAGATGCATATGGCTGTGGGCTTGTGGCTAAAACTTCGCCGAATATCAATGGACCTAAAATCAACAGAAGAAGCTAAATGATATTTAACAAACCATCACTTCCAGCCTACTTGTATATAAATACATTTTTAGTATGACAAGACAGCATAACAGCAGCAAACATTGTATGAAACAATAAATGGAAGAGGATCAGAGAGAAAAATACCATAAGATGGTAAGTATAAGCAAGACCAGCAAATGCACTCAAACTTTTGGTTGGAAAAGTGAGTGCCTTTTCATAATATGATACTGCTTTCTGATATTCCCTGTTCAAACAATAAATAGTTAAAAACATGGACAATAGTTCAACAAGAGCTAATAAAAATAGAAATTAGGGATGAAAAAGCCCTTCATCTGAGAATATCTTAAGCAGAAAACTTTGTACCCATATACTAGTAAAGTTATATTGTGACTGGCGGCTTTACATTGAATGTCAAGACAAAGAATCCTACAAATTCAAATGGAGTGTGGTGACCCAAAATAAGCGTGATGTGTTCATGTAATTTACACAAAACAATGACCAAGCAAACAACTATAGTTGCTTACTCGCATAACTTTGATAGCTTAATTCAACAAACTGATTTGTCATTTTCATGCATAAATTAAGTTCTTCAATTAAGCAGGCTACTGGATCAGCAAAGCAAATCTATAGGTGAGTTAGTATTAAATAAAGAAGCTCAAAGAAAGAAAGAAAGAAACTCAGTAAAAACTAAACATAGCAATATGGCATAATTTATCAATTACTTGAGTTTCCGAAGTGCATGCCCAAGATTCACCAATGTTGATTCCCACATTTCATTCAGGGAGGATGAAGTATGGCCCAATGTTAACTCAAACAACTGAACTGCCTTTCGGTACCTAAATGTTGGACAAACAACTCTATCAAGTGTTTGCAGAGCCGAAAAACATTAAATATGAATTTAGCAGTGCAGTGGATATCGATCAAATTGATATTCTATTCAACAAACTATCACACCTAACTGGATGGAATGCCATAAAGAATTCGGAGCTGAACAGAAAGGTTAATGAGTACCAGTAAGCAAACCATATCGTACAAATGCAGACAAGAAACTTGCCCCACCAAGATTATGTTCAGATTTTCAGAACCATCTAGCCAAGTGTATTGACATCATGGGCATAATGCTTTTTACTGTTCTTTTGCAGGCATATTTCATGGTTTCCAGAGCTTTGTATGGTATATCCAGCTTTTTTTTACTTTCAGATAATAAGATATGTGTAAAATGGCACTTCTAGAGCAACTACTGGAGCAAAGAATGATGCTTTTCGTGAAATAAAAGCATCTAGAACCAAAAGTAGAACAAAGAAATTTCTTACTCCTTCATATTATAAGCTACGACCCCCAACTCATTGTAAATAAGTGGATCCGATGGGCAGATGGATTTTGCTTGTGTTAAGAACTACATCACAGAAAAAAAACTTGTATCAACACCAAGTGAGAAAAAACTTTTCTCTAATGCAACAAGCTTAGGATGACTGGTTATTAGTAGTGCTACAATATATAGATGCAAGAATACTACAATGAAGCTGCTAGCAAGCAAAACTTGTTTGCAGTTTAAGCACTCTGATAGTTAAACAGCATGAGGATCCAGCTCAGATCTGGCTCATTTGGATCATAAGCCAAGCTCCAGCCAAAATTCAGAGGAGACAAAGTGCTGAACAAGAGCTGGTTTGTGTATCACGATTCACAAGCATCTTCTGCAGCGTATTTGAAATATTCTTAGGCACGAAAGTTTACCAATGATAAATAATAGGTAACGTGACCGCAGGATGCAAGTTAGATACAATAAACAGCACTCCCCAGGAAGGAGATCAACAAATACCAAAAGAAACATGCTGATTTCTGGATTGCAATTGCCAGGCTGCTCATTTGAAAGATAATCAACGCCATTTTCAAACCTGTCTTTGGCCAAAAACCTATAGTACTGAGGTAAATGAGGGGGATAATGGCAAACAGAGATAGATTGGCTCTAGTCACAGTTCCTCTATCAGAATGAAGTTCCTCACAAGAAAATCAGAACCGATAAGCAGTTTCATTAATAATACCTGCTCTGCAAGTTTGAAATTGTGCATTCGCACGTATTGCATGCCCATGTATAAAGTTGACAGATGACATCTGAAAATGCATTATTGGAAATAATTAGATGATAGCTTGAGGACAGGTACAATATAGATAATTATGCCACAACAGAACATTTGAAAGAATTTTATACCACAAATTAGTGAGCAGGCATAAATCCAAAATTTGTATTGTGAGATTAGTTAACTTCCCGAAAACATCCGAAGTATACCAATTACCAAACAAAGTTCAGGCACAATTTTTCAAGAATAAAAGATAAATGTGTCAACATTCTAGTCACGTACAGAGTTTTTTGGCTAGCCAGAGCCATGAAAAGTAAGTTGACATCAACAACTACTTTGGATCTTCAAGAAAAGTAAAGGAAATGGATTACTCACCCAGGAAATAACCGAGCTGCCGTCCGAAATGCAGCCATTGCTTGGTCACCCTCCTCTTGAGCAGCATAGGCAATGCCTGTACCAATCCAAGCAGGAGGAAATGTCCCATCTAAACCTGTAGCTTTGCTGAAAGAAAACATATAGTGTACAGTAAAGCACAGTATCTACCAAGTTTTATTGATTAAAATCATTACAGTGAAACATAAAAGTTTGCACAGAGAAATAAAAATCAAGTGCGATCTTATTTAGCCCTTGCCCGGCCTTTATGCCAGAGGTGCATGTCTTAGAACAGCACTTAGCATATTGTTCATACTGGATAGAGTTAGTTGATACATACCTTTGGAATAGAATGTTGGTTGTTTTTGTTTACATGTTTAAAACTACAATTCTGCATGATTAATACGTGAGCTTTCCCACAGGTTCAAGGGGAAATAGTACTTCTTCCAAACTTATAAACTGTGCCGTACATGTTGTTTACAATTTTGAAATGGATAGATAGTATAACACAAAAATATATGGTGTGGAATGTGTGGCGTGTTTTGCAGCACATGCATGCATGTTCTCTTAAATAAGCAAGGTGTCTAATCCAATTGAAGACAACAACTTTGAGATCATGGTAGGAAACTTGGAGTTCACTCAAGTTATCACATGGTTACTACTGCTACATAACATCCTGTTCACCATAGCACGGCATCAGAATTAATAAATTCAGAACTGCTTGGGAAGCGTTCAACACAGCCTCTCTGCAAAATGCAGGGGTAAGGCTTGCCTCAGCTCTTAACTCCCCAGACCCCCACTCATGTGGGAACCGCCAGCACTGGGCCTGTCCTTTCTAGAATTGCTCAGGAAGCAAGGTTACACAATACTTTTGAAATCATAGGTTTTTTCATGACCTGTAACTACCTATCGTCCAAGCCGTGCACTGGCTTAAAGAAAGGTAGCGACTCAAAAAATAATATTCTACCATGACAGCATAGCAAATACTGCCAAAGTTTCCGCACTAAGAAGATTTTCTCCAAGAGAAAAAAATGGTAGAATGATGAAGCTAGAAATGAAAATGATAATGTGGTGAATTGTGACATTAAAACAGGACAAGATGCTCACCCGAAATATCTTCGCGCTTGGTCATACTTCTTAATACAGTAGTAATAGCAACCGACGGCAAACCATGAAAGAGCTCTGCAAATGAAATGTGTAGAAATTAGAATTATGCAATGATCATGATTGACCACAAACTATCAAGAACAAAAACTACTTCCCAGTTCATGCAATGAAAGGTTGCATACAGTGCACAGTACAACCAAGCCTTACTATATCTCAATTTATTGACATGCAAATGTAGTGAGGAGTCACTGAAACAGGGCATTTAGGATCTAGCAGTATTAGTCTTTTTATAGAATTAGATAAACCTTTCAGTCCAAGGGAACATTCCCAACTTTTGTCAGAAATTAAGCCAGAATACTGATCATATTGGATCATGGAGATAAAATCCTGATTTAATTAATCAATCAATGATTAAGATCCATACTCACTTTTGAGGATAATCCTTCACTAAGTTGCATGCCAAAAGATAAAGATCATTGGAATGACCAAGCTCCATTGCAGTAGCCACATGAACTAATGTGCACTTTAAATGGAAAGGGTCTCTTTCAAGTAACCTGAGACAAAATTGCAACATGTGAGATAAACATTTGCAAGTAAACAAAAAGTGAAATGGTAATGAATGTTACCAACTTACGAGGATGTGAGTGTAAAACATTTTTGGTACTCTCCACTCTGGTGGTAGTATTCAGCTTTGCAAGCCAAAACATCAATGTTATTTTTCATTGTTTCACAAGAACTCGAGGACGAAATACTACAAGCTTCTTGTTCAAGTTGCTTGAATTTGGCTTCAACCAAATATTCTTTTTCATGCTAAAGGTATAAGAGAAACAGTCAGCAGAAGGGAAGCAAGTACTATTATACTTCCACGTTTGCATGTGTCAAAGTTCATATACTAATTCAAGTACCTTCGTGGTCAAACATGAGTAGAATGCTGATAGCCACCCATCTTCTTCCCCGAATTGCAGAGAGGACAATAACTCAGATTCTGAAAAATACCGTTGCAACATCTTAGGGCTTAAGCTCTATAATGCTCAGAACTACAGGAGGTTCTAAGTAAAACATGTTCTACAAATAAATGAAGAAAATAAAACTTATAATATTTTACAAAAATGACCTCAACACATACATTTTGCAGATGTACAATCAGATTAATCAAGCCGGTAGTAGAATATCTAGCCATTTGCAGTTATAAGTTATCTACTTAAAACATGATTGGAATGCATAGGTTAACCAAACAATCTATATGTCCGGTAGATCATATTGAGAATGAATGTGGTTCTAACTTCTAATTTAAAAGTGATGCAACACTTAAAACTTAAGACAAGCAAAAGCCTAATTTGAATATTACCTTCCTCAGATGTCAGCATATAATTATCAACAAGACATTCGATAGCCTGAAATATATATAAATGAATTACATTTAGTAGCCTGCAAAGTTAGAATACCATATAGCAGTATCAACTCGAGAGACTGTCAACAAGAATTCTAATTGCCAAAATATCCAATAAACTGCTATGAACCTTAGTTCATATGGGGGATAGGACAGATAACCATTGCCAAGAGGAAGGCCGGGCAAAGTCGGTGTGGGGGGAGACTAGAATATTTGGGGAGAACTTGATTGTTTGTTGTTCATTGCTTCCTTCCTTCCTTCATAGACTGGTTACAGGGTATAAGTAGAGGCGCCCAGCCTCTAGCTCCTCGTTTCTTACTCCCTCATTAACTCTAATCCTTCACCAAACACACTCTCATTGATTACAGCCAGCACCTCCTGGGATACCCCCCTGGCTGTATCTCAAGCCCTGGAGCGTCTTTGGTTATTGGTGCCCCCACATAACAGCCTAGCCATTAATCTCCTAAATGACCTAAATCCCAGCCTAGCCACTAATCACTGCTGCATCAGTGCTGAGTTGCTGACCGCCCCTGTCTGTTCTGAAAGCCCCCCCCCCCCTCCTCTGGTCACTATGCAGCCAGTCACCAAGCAACCACCGGTTGCCCACATGACATCCCCCCCCCCCCTGACGAGCAGCTCGTCCTCGGATGTCCTCCTGGATCCCATGGGAAGAGCCCAACAGCTTAGCTTCTGGAAACGGTGAGGCCGGTCACCCTGGTGGAAAGCCGTGGCATGATCCCCTTGAACCAGAGAAGGACGCCGCTGCCGGACACTCTTGCTGCCGGGCAGCGACCCACCCTTGCAAGTCACTGGTGGAAGCGGTGGCTGGACAAAAAACTCGAAGCTTGTTAGCTCGCTCGGCTCGGCTCGTTAGCTATAACGAGCCAGCTCAAGCTGGCTCGCAAGATAAACGAGCTAGAACATCCAGTATCATCCCAACCAAAATTAACCCACCGCCTATTTGTCACTTGCACACTACTTTCAGGCTCTAAGTCACATTCTCAAGTTGTGTTCCACTTCAAATCTGCCTCTATAAGACGGACTATCTGATATTTATTTATCTATAGACATGGAATTGCGATGTGTCAGTACATACAGTGGACAATATCTTAGTGCATATTCATTTTCCCCCTTGATTTAAGGTTTATGGATGGGTTGCTTTTGTATTATTTCTATTCTCAAGATTTTTAAAAAATAGAAATACATATATTTTTTTGTTTTTTTTATCTCTATCTCGCGAGCTAAACGAGCCGAGCCAAGCTGGCTTTCTGGCTCGTTAAGATAACGAGCCGAGCCGAGCCGAGCTGGCTCGTTATCCAGCCCTAGCGGTGAGGCATTGAATGAGCTTGGCCAAATCAACCGTGGTGGGTTTTGCCATTGGTGACAAGATGGAGGCAGCAGAGTGTGGTGGCGAGGACGGAGTGGCAGTGGGAGGCGTATGAGCAGATGAGGAACGCCTCGTTGAAGGCGCAGGATTGATCACTGCCCGCATCTTCCTTCGCCTTACCAGGAACCCTCATGCCGCCGCCTGTAGCCGCACCGCTGCTTGGAGCTCATGCTCTGATTTCTCCACGTGAGCACAGTAGCGGTTGAGCATCATGACGAGGCGATCCATCTCCTTTGAGATACGGAGCGTCCCCTCAACATGGGCAGTGATTGGCGCATCACTTGATGGTGATGTATGACTGTTGGAGTATAAGCGAATTGCCCACCTTTCCCCATCAGCTTAAGCTTTTGGGTTGAACTGGTCGGTGCATGCAACTTAATATGGTATCAGAGCCAGAGGTCTGAAGTTCGAATCCTGGTTAGCACAATTAAAAGAAAATAATTGTTGCTCGCTCCTATTCCACGTCTGAGACTCTGAGGCTTACCCGTCACTGAAATCTCTCGCCGGAGCCTCGACGTGAGGGGGAGTGTTGGAGCATAAGTGAATTGCCCATCTTTCCCCATCAGTTTAAGCTTTTGGGTTGAACTGGTCGGTACATGCAACTTAATAATGACTGACAGCAAAAGCCATAGGAAAGCATCTCTGACTCATGACATAGAGGCGGCGGAAGACGTTGGTGAGGCTGGGGCGGATGGCGTGGTGGCTGCTGGGTGTGGTGGCGGAGCAGAAGTGGAAGAGGAGCGCCTGGAAGCCGATACCAGATGCTATGAAATTGTGGCACTAATGCAGCAGTGATTAGTGGCTACGCTGGGATAAACAATGGTTTTTTATACAATGCTATGAGCTCAATTCAATTTTCAGAATTTGAGGAAACAACAGTGGCAGACAGGGTGCGACACATGTTTGTTTGACACTACAAGTAATAGCGCTATAGTTCTAACTCATAAGACACCTGTCCACAATATTCAAAGGTTACGCATATTAATTGGTCTAATATTTAAGTATCATTTAGCTTCAACAAAGCAAGTACATCATGAGTGTCATAGTAGATAGACTCAGCATGTCATACAGTTCAGACTACCCAAGTGAGACATATATAGGTCAAAGTAAATAAGAAATACATAAAACAATTCAGATATTGTGTGTAAGGTGTGTGCACTGTACACGTACGGCATTAGATATTAAAATAATAGTAACATGATACTGCATGTTCTTTTTCTCATAAAAAAGAATAGTACTTTCATTGAGTCACTGTTCTTCTCACCTCATAACACAGAGGATCAGCTTTAACAGCTGCCTTGTACCTGAGACCAAGAGGGACGAAAATTATAAAGTTCAGATACACCGGAAGAGTAGCAAGAAGCAGCATAACTAAACTTTCAACTTTATTTTACTATAAATATAAATTAAGGATAAAAACTAAGGGATAAATCAGAAGTAGTTGAACTTTATAGTGTACAGGAAAATATTTGAGCAAAATTTCATAAAAACTAATTGAATATATTGATGATAATGATACTATTTTGAAAGACACAATTAATTTTAACCAAAAGAAAAGCAAATGAAGGTACTTATTTTTACCATTGGCAAGCAAGATCACGGTTATCCAGTGCTTCATACGCCTTACCGCGTAGGAAACATAGAGCTGATTTGATCTGGCAAGCAAGTATTACAGTAGTAAGCAATCATCTAACAACCAGAAAGGAGGAAGAAGGTGCTCAGGGAGGGAAGGAGCATCATCACACGTTGATCACATGATCTTCAGCGTCCTTGTCAAAATAAATATCACTGCCGTCATCCTGATCAAGGACGTTTCCATGCTCATCCACTTTTGCATCCCCAAGCATTAACAAACACTGATGCCACTCTTTCAACTCCTCCTAATAAACAAAGAAACAAAACTGTGAAGTTGAAGCTGTAGCAGAAGCACAAAGCTCTCGCTAAGTTAATAATCTAGACTAACCTAGAAAGTAGAAACGGAAAACTGAAGCCTTCAGCTAAAAATCCATGTATGACATATACTCCCTCCGTTCTAAATTATAAGTCATTCCAAGAATCTTGGAGAGTCAAACCATCTCAAGTTTGACAAAAATTATAGAGAAAAATATAAAGACTTATGACACCAAATAAGTTTACTATGAAAATATATTTGGTGAAAAATCTAATGATACTTAGCTGATATTATAAATATTATTATCTTGTTATATAAACTTGGTCAAAGTTGAGATGCTTTGACTCTCCAAGATTCTTGGAATGACTTACAATTTGGGATGGAGGGAGTACATTTATGTAAATCATATATCACACCATCTTATATTATATGCCCACATGCTCTTCTCGTTGCTTTAATTTCCAGGATTAGGAGGAAAAACATCAGAAACATGCTGCTCATTCCATGCGGCACTATTGGCCATTTTCCCACTAAGAAATCCTGACATTGTTCTAAGTAGCTCTAAGTAGTAGGAGATTGATAAAAAAAAAGGAATACAAAAACACAATCAATTTGTTTAGTGGCAAACATAAATCAAGGCAGTGTGTGAACATCTAGAAGCTTTCCAATACAGACCCAAAACGAAACTGATGGCACTAGGGGCGTAATGTATCTGAGCAAATGACCAGCCACACTCAAAAGCATCACCCGAAATAGAATCAAGCGAATCTCGGTATTTTTAACAAACAGCTGAATTGCCCGCAAGGTGTTCGGCCAAAGTACTAGCTCAGAATGCCTGACGAAATGTCGAGAGCTGCTGGTAATCGGCCCGCGATCCAAACAGCAAAGAGCAGAACGCGGCCCTCGCACTGACACGCTTACGACGTGCTCGACGGGATGGAACGGCAGCGGCGAGGGGGGGGGGGGGGGGGTGGGGGAGTGCTCAGCAGCCTTACGAGGCACTTGGCTGCGAGGAATCTGAACCGGAGATCGCGGAGCAGGCGGGAATTGTTGAGGAGGTGGAGCGCGCGGCGGAATTGGCGGCCGAGGAAGAGTGCCTGCGCAAGCATGTAGACGTCGCCAGGGTCCCCCGTGACCGCGGCCACCTTGTCGGCGAGGAAGATGGCCGACTTGTAGAGATGCTTCCCGGCGCAGTCCCGCACCACCCCGCGCAGCCGCTCCAGCGCCTCCTCCTTCATCTCGGGCGGCGGATCGGTAGCCTCTCCTATTCTCCTCCTCTTGGGGCTCGGCTCGGCCGCGGCTTCGGCGGCTGCAGAGGATGTGGGCGGGATGCGAGGGAAACCGAAATTTGAGTTCCGCATTCGAATTAGGGTTCGGGATTGTTCCGAAGGAAAAACAGGTGGAACCAGCAACGGATTGTGTCGTGTCTCGTGTGTGGGTCACACCTCAGCTGGTCAGGGTGTCTTGCATGAGATCGGTTGAAAGTTTCACAGGAGATCACTGAGATCGGTCTTCTGGAAGTTTTACGCGAGTTTTACCCGAATTTAGGGCTCGGGAAAGTTTCACGCGAGTTATACACGAATTTAGGGTAGTTTGAATTCAGTGGCGAGTTTTATTGTGTTGTTTTCAAGACTGCACTGTCATATTATATAGAATAAAATTAAACTTGAATGAAACTTTGTATTGAGAGTGAGAGTTTCATTCTATAGTTTTATTAGCATTAAATTGCATGACTCATGAAGAGTTAGTAATCATGTCAAGAGAGTTTTATTTAGATGAAACTTATTTTTTCTCTTTTTCTTAAATATAATGTTATATCATCGAATATGTTTATGTGGCAACCTATTTAATGCAAATGAAAATTAGTTAAAACTCCACCGAGAATATCCGTCTGGCTGATTCGACCCGTTTTTTGGCAATCGGAGGATCACAGCCTGCTTCTCGCCGTTTCCCATGCAGAATGAATCCACAGGTCGTGAGACTGGGAGCGTTTCGCCATTTCTGACACGTCGCTCTCCTAATCATTCGTGTGACTTCAAATGAACTCTATAATAAAATAATTCATAATTTTTTCAATGAACTCGAATAAAGACAAACTTTACGGTAAAATTATAGCCCTCGAAGCGATTTGCAACATTGTAATTGAAAAGTTTTTAATTAAAACTGTTAAGGTCCCAAAACATTACTGTAGGTTTATAGATTTTAGAATTTAAAATTTAAAATTAAAGTTTTTAACACTAAAAGACTTTGAATAAAAAACTTTTGAACTGCAAAGTTGTAGATTGTACAATAACTTTCATATAGACCATGTTAATATCCATTGATAATTTAAATTTTACAAAAGTATTTTGGGACCTTAAATAGTTTTAATTCAATAAATTTTCAACAACAAAGTTGTAAATCATGTCGAGAGCTACAATTTTGATATAAAGTTTGCCTTCATTTAAGTTTGTATGGAAAAATTATGAAATACTTTTGATATAGAATTTTTAGACTGTTTTGGTCCATATGTGGCTCAAAACCAAGTTTAAAGACTGACATGATTAATGATACAACTGAACAAGTTTGAGGATATAAATATTTCTAAGTTCAGAGATCGGGATGACACAACCGAATAAATTTTAAGGACCGAGATGACACAGATGAACAAGTTAAGGATCTAAACGGTCGATTTGTGAGTTTAAAGACTAGAATGACACATCGGTAAGTTTAGGACTGATGATGAACTTTACTCCACCCGCTAATCTCTCAGCATTTATCTCATCTTCTTACTTTATTCTTAGGCCACCACTTTAGCTCTTGAGATTCAAAACAAGTCTAAAAGTGATGTCTAAAGTTGATATAATCTCACAAAATTTTAGAGGGTGTTACAACCTGTCATATAGGATGTTTGACATATGCACAAAGTGTTACATATAGACTAAAAAATAACTATTACATAGACTACGTGGACTAAAAAGCAGTCCCTATAACCAGAGGCGGAGCCACCCATAGGGCGCGATTGGGCGGCCGCCCTACCTCCCCCTGGGTGGGACACCCCTCCCCCTACCCCGCCGGCGTCCGGGATGGTGGTGGCGAGCGCCGAGGAGGGGCGAGCGGCGCTGAGCGGCTGCAAGAAGACGACGGGCGGAAGGGAATATGCGGCTGCGTGCCTGTGTCCTGGTGTGGGCCTTATTGGGCCTTTTTGCTAACTGCTAAGTCTTAGGGCAAAATTCCAACCGGCAACCGATCCCCACCGGCCATCGAGCGAGCGGCGCTTGCGGAGGCGCGGCGGGCGGCGGCTCCTCGCCTCCTTCCCTCTCAGCCCACGCCGGTGGCGACTCCTCCCCTTCCCAGCCCGCGTCGGCGGCGGCTCCTCACCCTCCCAGCCCGTGCCGGCAGGCGGCGGCTCCTCCCCCTCCCAGATCGCGCCACCGGCCCGGCACTGCTCGCCTGCTCCGCTGCCCTCCGTGGCTCCGTCCGTCGGAAATGGGTGGAAGTCCGGGACCAGGAGGAGCCGGAGCCCGGAGATGAACCTGTCCAGGAGGAAGAAAGCACCAACATCGCCAGCGCCACCTCGGTAAGTCCGCCCTACCTCAATTTCTGTTCTGGCTCCGCCATTGCCTATAACCGAAGTGGTCTGAAATTTTAACGGTCAACTTTATAGCTATCTAAAACCTTTAGACTTGAGGACCCAAACAAGCTTTTAGAAGTGTCCAAAGTCATTTGGAGCTTGGACGCAAAAGAGCTAAACTACGCAGTACGCACGCTGCCTGACACGCGCTCGCGCATGGCATTATGGCAGCATGCAGTGCAGCTATCGCACACGCGCGGTACGCGTGAACACGTCCATCCATTGGAGATCGGACCATGTCAACAGAGCTAGCGCCGTCGCCGCGCACCACCAGCCCGGAGCCCCGGACGACGGCGCCACGCAGAGACGGCGGAGCAGTGACCTGCGTGCCGCACCGCTGAAAATCCGCGAGCCGGGGCGTTAAACTCCCATGGGCGACCGCAGCCGTCGTCGTAGCGGGCGCTGCGCTCGTCGCGGTGCCCAGGGCTTTCCTGTCGTCGCTGTCGGCCATGTCGCCGCCGGCGCCGTAGGAGAGGACGCATGTGGCGATCCGGGCGCAGCCGAGGCGGGTGACGATGGCGTAGCTGCCGTTCCAGTACAGCTTCATGACGTAGCACTCATCGTCGTGCACCCCGCTGGGGTTGGCCGACGTCGTCGGCACGGGCGCGGCGGGAATGGCGGCCCTGGCGGCGGACGCATCGTGCTCGTCGTAGCAGACGAGGTGGCAGTTGTCCCAGTAGACGGGGCAGTACCTGATCAGCAACGGGTTGCGGCCCGTGCAGAGGTAGCAGATGTATCTCTCCGTGTCGTCGGCGTTGGGGGACGTCTCGGTGCCGTTGGTAATAAACATCGGCGGGTTCACGTCGCCATCGCCGTCGCCAGCCGTGGCGCCGAGGAGAAGCGTGAGGAGGAGGGCATGGAGGATGAAGGCTGCTGAAAGAGGCATCTGTCTGGCCTGTCTCTGGGACGAAGTGAGACTGTGAGGGAGATGGTGCGAAGATGTGGGCGAAGCGGCGAACTAATACTTGCTTGACTTTTTCCGGGGAAGCATGAATGCCCGCTATCAAATTTGCAGCTAATTTTGACACATTTAATTTTTACTTTAGAAGCAATTCTAACTCCTAAATTTAGTTGTGTTATTGTTGTGATGCTAGTGTACTCATTGCATCTCGGTAGCTAGCAACGTCATTCGCAGACGTTCACCAGGCCAACCATCAGCAATATAGTATAGTAGTAGTCTACAAAGGACGAAGCTGTTCTTAATTCAGACTCTGTGTGTTGACTGCGTTGGGATGGCCTGCAGCCTGCTCGACTCTGTTCTCGATCTGGGCCGCGTGCCAAAGCTTTTCACGTGCAACCCAGAACATTTCTGAGGCCATGAGACGTACAAGGCAGGTTCTTATCCTATCTGTAGCTAGCTATGCGTGGTCGTGGATAATGCGGAAAGCAATGGTTGTCGTTGAAACTCATTACCGTTTGCGGGTCAGCAAAACTGTTTCCTCAAAAACAAACCACCGAATCGCCAATTCGGGATTTTTGCAGCCTGGAATCCTGGTAAGGCAGGGAACTTCTTTCACCTATAACCGGCGCAAACGCTTGAGAGTTCCGTCTATTGATCGTTCTTGTTTATGTCTATATACTATCGAATTTATGACTGCACCTTGCACTTTTTGTTGTTTCATGCACTACTTTCTAGTTTCCTCGAAATCAAACCACCGATCGAGGATTCAGTTGTCTTGCATCAATTGCAGATGGATATCTTGGCGTGCTGCAGACTGCATTTTTTGTTGTCTGATTGAAACAATGTGTATACTGAGAATATGAATTGAAAAACTTCTGAAAAGTTATTTGTAGTAAAAATGTATTTTTATCTGAAGGAAGAAATTGGATTCGATTCTCCAACACCAGTTATGGGCCATCTATCCTCTTTCTTCTTGTGAGCTGCGACTGCGAGCATTCAAAAGTTACAAATCAAATCATTGTCTGTTTTGTCATGCTTCCTGCACTAGATAACTAACAAACGTCGACAGTCGCAGTCTGAATTTGAAGTAAAGCACCAAAGCTTGTTGAGTTGACAATGGTTGTTTTGGAGACCGGAAATTCGAGAGCGAGAATTGTTGTTTTGAACAGTGGAAAAGAGCGATGATGGTTGTTTGTTTTTAACATGCGAGATTGGTTGTTTTGGCGAGCTGGGAAGAACAAGAATGGTTGTTTTGGAGGGAGGAAAAATAAAGATTAGTTTGAATAATCTAATCAATCTACTGGAGCCTATTTTTTTTTCCTGTGTGTCTTAAATTCTGTGATTAAAAAGCAACGCACAGGGAGGCTAGAAATGTTCACTCACGTCGGAAGACAAGATGAATCTCCAATTTCCAGTTGACTGATTTAACCACTATACATAAGGTTTAGATTATTATACAATTTATACTATACTTATGAAATCGAACATGCAAGACAAACGTTAATCGACACCAGCCTCAACTGTTACTCTCTCTTCGATGGGGGAAAAAAAAACTGTTGCCCTCGAACATAGCAACTCCCTCAGTGCATAGCAACTGCACAAATTATGGAAAGACAAAACAAATTAGACTACCTAGATTTGTAATATATCGCGGCGGTGCTCACTCAAATGAGCACGGAAATAACACCAACGGGCCCCGTGGACCATTTGGTGACGTTGTGTGGCGGTGGGACCGTCACTAGCACTAGCAGACGCCGTTGGTCTTCTTGGCGAGCACAAACTTCTTCCACGCCTCCGTCACCGACCTCTGCGTCTCCAGCTCCGACTTCTTCCTGGCCAGCGCCGCCGCCGCCAGGGGAGGGGGCGGCGGGATCCTGGAGGGGAGCGCGTCCAGCTGGAACATCACCTTGTCGATGTCCAGCACGAGGCGCTCGGCGAGGGTGCGGCTGAACTCCTCCCGGACGACGACGCGGAGCACGGTGACGTGCTGCGCGTCGGGGGGCATGGTGTAGGCCGGCACGATCCAGCCGAAGCGGCGCAGCATGTCCGACACCTCGAACTCGTCGTGCCGGCTGCGGTCCCTGAGCGAGAAGGCCACCAGCGGGACGCCTTCGTCCTTGGACACGATGTCGAAGCGCCCCGTCCTCTCCAGGCCCTCCTTGAGCACCATGGCGTTCTCGTGGCAGTTCTCCATGATGTTCCTGTACCCCTCGAAGCCATGGCGGATGAGCTGGTAGTACTGCGCGATGACCTGGCTGGAGCCCTTGGAGAAGTTGAGCGTGAAGGTGGGCTGGTCGGCGGCGAGGTAGTTGATGTGGAAGATGAGCTCCTCGGGGAGGTCCTCCTTGCTGCGCCAGATGCACCAGCCGATGCCGGCGTAGACGAGCCCGTACTTGTGGCCGCTGACGTTGATGCTCTTCACCAGCGGCAGCCGGAAGTCCCACTGCAGCTCCGGGTAGAGGAAGGGCGCGATGAAGCCGCCGCTGGCCGCGTCCACGTGGATGGGCGTCCCCCACCCGGTCTCCGCGTTCCTCGCCTCCAGCAGGTCGTTGAGCAGCTTCACGTCCTCGAACTCGCCGTTGAGCGTGGACCCCAGGATGGCGGCCACGCAGATGGTGTTCTCGTCCACCATCTCCACCGCCTTCTCCGGGTCCATCACGTAGTACCCGTCGCGCAGCTTCACCTCCCGCAGCTCCACCTCGAAGTACCGCGCGAACTTTTCCCAGCAAACCTGCAGTGTTTTTGTTTTTGTTTTTTTCCCGATTAATTCATCAAACTCTGTCTGTAGCTGAATGAAATGAACCCGCGCGCGAGGCAATCAAAATTACCTGGACGTTGGCGCCGGTGACGATGTTGGGCTTGTCAAACGGCTTGCCCTCGGCCCTGCGCTTGTTCTGCCACCGGCGCTTGAAGGCCAGCCCGGCAAGCATGATGGCCTCCGACGAGCCCACGGTGCCGACGCCCACCGCCGTCTCGGACTCGCCCAGCGGCGCGTTGAAGAGATGCGCGATCATGTTCACGCACCGGTTCTGCAATGCAATATGTCGCCGCGCAGTCGAGTGTCAGAAGAGACAGATGAGAGAGGGAAGACACAAAATCTCCAGATCTTATTTTATTTTCAGGCAATGAGTAATAATAACCATGGGCATGAACTGATGGAAAGAAGACAAATGATCTAAACAAGTGGAACTTGGGGGCCCGGCAAGTGGCAGCTTCCTACCCCCAACGGCCCAACCTAAACAACTGTGCCATTTGTTTTGCTCAACAAAGAAAAATTGCCAGCATGGCGGGCGGGCCCCTGGCATGGTGAGGGACACGACACCAGACGCGGACGCGGATGAGGGACGGGAAATTAAAACATTACAGGGTCAAATCAAATCAAATATACAATTGACGATGGCGAAGGCGAATGTACCTGGAGCTCGGTGGTGACGGGGTACTCGTCCATGTCGACGTAGTTCTTGTTGATGGCGGCCATGATGAGCTTGTCGCACTCGGGCTCCATCCAGGTGGTGACGAAGGACGCCAGGTTCAGGCGCGGGTTCCCGTCCAGCATCAGCTCGTCGTTGATGATCTGGTACGCCGCCTCCTTGGGGATCGAGTTCTCTGGCATGCGATACCTGCGGGCGGCGCGCGCGCACCCACCAAAATCAGAGTCAGTATGGCATGAACTGGGCGCAGGTATCGCATTGCTCAGGGGCTCAAAGCCATAGCCAGCTGCAGATAAATCGGCCGTTCCAGCCAGCAGAAACGCCGGCAAGAACAAATAGACGCGAGATAGAGTGGCCGGCCGGTCCAATTGCAAGAATGAATGAAGAGCTGCAAGGGGAGGGGAATGAGATGGGTGCATCGTGCATGTACCTTGGGAGAGACGACCGGACGTAGCGCGACGCGAAGGTGGAGTGTACGGACATGTCACTCTCGGAGACGGCCTTGGAGAGCACCATGGTTGCGATCGAGCGAGCGATCTGCCAACCTGTTCTTGGGTTTAGGCTTGGGGAAAAAGACGACTTGTTGTTGTTGCAGGGGCTGCTGTTCGGCTTGGGGAAAAAGACAACTTCTTGTTGCAGGGGCTGCTTGTGTATTGTGTGTTTGTGGGTTGTGGCGGGGGCAGCGCGCCGATATTTATGCGCGCCCGCGCCGCGCGTCCTGAGGCTTACCACTTGTGTATGCGTGTACTACGTGTACGTATAAAAAAATGTTGAAAGACGAGGAGAGACCCCCGGAACTTTCCTTTTTTCGACTGCTGCTTGCGTCGTAGACAGCCCTCTCTCTAGAGGGGAGACAGACAGGCCCGCTGCGAGTTTTCGTTTGATTTGACGCCGTGGGAGGTAAAAAATGGCATTGCTTGGGTTCGGTTGATGGACGACGATCTGATTCGGTCTCGTTTCAATATCCCCACTGTTCCTGCTGGTGATGACTGATGAGAGCAAGGGAGAGACAGCATAGAGTAGTAGTTGTCCTTATTAAAAAAAAAAACAGATCAATCCATGTCTATATACTCTGCCAAACACGTATTGGTGCGAGTCAAAGTTAACTTGCAATAAGAACCGATCAATTTTTACGTTTTGTCCTCGGCTCCACTTGGCTCTTCGCATCACCTAAGCATGAGAAAGAAAATAATACAACATGAAAACAACGACGGGACCTGACCGTGGTTCAATAGAAAAAGAAAAGAAGAAAAGGCAAGCTAGATCTTCACCCGTGAACATGTACCAGTGTACAGAGTTCCTACTCCTGGAAAAAAAAAAAACAGAACCTCTGTAACTGTAAGGAAGGAGCAAACCACATGTAAAGACCAAAACATGTGCGTACAGGATGAACTTGTACCCCCCTGTCTCTGCGCCGTTGAATTTTCCAGTCCGCACGAGTTCGCGGTCGTGTGCACCCCCTGTTTCACACCGCGGCACCAGATTTTATTAGTTGCCACTTGAGCAGAGGCGGAGCTAGAGCAAATTTGAGAAGGACACACTTATCTTTATGAGTGCAAGAGTTTGCAAATTGTGAGTGTTAAATAAGCTAAAAATTTAGCTTTTATCATTGTTTTTCTAATATTATATTCGCCTACAAGTGCCCGAAGTGGGCACTCTAAGTTCTTGTGCTGTATCCACTCTGGCTGGGCTATGTTATGCACTAGTAGCACTAAGTAATTCAGAAGTGAGAACGGGCCTAAGTTAAGCTAACGCACCGAGACAGAGCCACCATTCTCTTTCTATCTCGTCCTGGGGTTTTGTTCGTTACTCTCCCCGTCTCAAAATAAGTGTTATTTTAAGATTTTGACTATCTCCTTTCGATCATTCATCTTATTCAAAAAATTTATAAAAAATTAATTATTTTATTACGAAATGATTTATTATTAGAAGTACTTTAATCTTAATTTGTTTATTTTAATATTTTCGTAAATTTTTTGAATAAGATAAATGATCAAACGTTGATTTTAAAAAATTAAAAACGACACAATTTTAGACGGACCGAGTACATGAGCTCCACTTACGATCGAGCGACCCACAGACTCGCTCTCGCTCTGCCGCCTGCTCGGTACGTACTCCGCAGCAGGCGCGGTGCGGACTGCGGGTGCGGAGTCGTCTCCTCGTAGAACAAACCAGTGACAAAAAAAAAAAAAAGAAAGCGTGCGAACTGCGTGCCGCGGCAGGGGCTCTGCTCTGCTCTAGGCTGCGGTAGCGCGATTGCGCGAAGAGGACAGCGGACAAGGAATAAACAAATGTGGCTTGGGCGCTCGCAAGATGCCCCTGAAACCAGCCGGGGTCGTGGCGTTGGCGGCCGCGTCACGCGCATGCTGCGATGCGCTGCGACCGACCGCGTCCAGCCGTCCGGACGCCGGTTTTCACAGGGTAGGCGGCAAAACAGCCCGGCCCCAGACGAGCCTCCCCACTCCTGCGTAGTGCGTGCTGTGGAAACCCGCGGGCGCGTCGACCACCCGATCCACGGGCCGGGTTTCCTGTCCAAGAAAGGCAACCTGTCACGCACGGTATGGGTGCTCTCCGATCCGCCGCCGTCCTGCCCACCGACTCCACTCGCCTCGTGTCTTTCCAGATAGCACGGCTGCGGGCTGCCCGAGGCTGTACCACGCTGCCGAGCGACATCATTTCGTTACATGTTTTCATGAGAGAAATTAGAAAGCGTTCCTTGGACTCGCGATTTCATCAGCCTTAATAACCGAGCTATTAGTTACTTATATTACTCCTAGCCTAGAAAACAGAGTGCCGCCTGTGGAATGGACCGTGGATTGTGGTGGTAGACTGGTAGTGGTAGGTGTGGTCACTTCGTCCGTCTCCTGGATTTCTCATCGCTGCACCGGCTCCGAAAGCCCAGTCTTCTTTTTGCTGTGGTTGATGTTCAGTCAGTCGTACCCACCAGATGTTTGAATCTGCCAAGTTTTGCAGAATGGTCGCTGAATTGGAAGAAGTTCGATCAGCTGCTACGTCAGACGCGACAGACGTTCATGCATGGCGCATCAAACCGAAGGAGCAATTGAAAGACCAGACTACCTTTCTCTAAAAAAAATGCGCATATTCCTCCGGTCGCACCCAACTAGTCACATAGGTTTATTACGAACTTACGGTGAAATAAAATCTTACTATATTTATAGTAAAACTCTAAAGTCATTGGTGGATCCAGCCATCCAGGGGCCGGGGTTGGGGTTGCTGCAGCCCCTAGCTTGATTTGCCTTTAGATTACTGTAGCTTAGCCTCATTCTGGATCCGCCACACGTTAGGTTTGTCTGCTCGGGCATATCAATCTAGCCTCACTCAGACATTGGAAATCAACGGTTCAGACGAACTACCTGGTCCAAACATGTTTCTCATGTTCTCGTCGGCAGAGCACCGACGAGCTAAAGCTAACGCAGAAAAGATAACCCAAGTCGACCTTCCCATCTAGCTAGGAGTATTGATGCCTGGCAAATCAGGTACGGAGAAACTGTGTGTCGGGAGTCAAAGGTGGAAGGGGACGCGGCTACGCGACAGTGCAACTGGGGGAGGTGCCTGGATGTTCGCACATGCATGCACTTTGCCTCAGTTTTCAGGCTTGGTATGGCACTTGGCAGGAAGGCACGCTATCGCATCATATCCGCCTTCCCGAGTTGGAATCAAGAATCATGTTCAAATTTTTTCACACGAACCGGTGCTTGTTTCTTTGCCAGGAGTAAGGAATCCGAGGACTTGTTTATGCGTTCGCTAGCTCCAACCGACCAGTCGACCACGTACACGCCGCTTCAGCTTTTCTCTAGATCAAGAAAGAATTATCTTTAGGTATTGACGACGCGGAGTCTTCTGGAATCAGGAGCTGTGTTTCACTAAGAATGAATATGGAAATAGAAATAAATATATTTGGAAAGGAAAAGTTCCTAAAAAAATTAAATTCTTCATCTGGCTCATGGCTAATAATGCCATTCTTACCAAGGATAATCCAAGGAAAAGAAGATGGAATGGTGTTCCTGATTGTAGCTTTTGTCCTACTAATGAAAGTCTTGATCACCTTTTCTTTAACTGCTCGGTGGCAAAAAATTATCTGGGCTTGTATTGCCCATTGTCTGGGTGCCGATTCTATTCCCAATGGTTTCGGCAATTGCTGTCAGTGGCTTGAAAAATGGCTCCCTGCTAGGAGGGAATTACATGTGTGGGGCGCTGGAGCGGTGTTCTGGGCGATCTGGAAAACCAGAAACCGCGCTTGTTTTGATAATAAGCTGATTAGTGGCCCCCTTGAGATCATATGCCATGCTTGCGCGCTGATGAAATTCTGGGTAGGTTTATTCAATGAGGTGGACAAGAAGGTCCTGGAAGATGACGTCAAGACTATGCTTCAGGTGGCAAAAAACTTGCTGGCCAAGAAGCAAGAGGGGGCAATTTGGCTGGTGGAAATTGCAACAACACCAATAGCCAGTGATGCTGCTCCGTGGAATTAGCTCTGGATGCTGCCTCTTTTTGGTGACTTCGCTGATCCTTTTGTGTTTTGGGTCAAATGCACTGGTCCTTTTGTCTGGATCTAATTTCTTTTCCTTTGCGTGGTGGTAACGCAGTTTGTTAGCTATACTTTGTTATGGTTATCTTGATGCCCCCCCCCCCTCTCTCTCCTAGCTCCTTTTGTCTCTGTCCTTCTACGACTCTGTATTTCCGTTTTAAACAATGAAAATGAGAAGTTCCCGGTTCGGAAAAAAAAAGATGTACTACAAAATGCGCACACGTTGCGCCCTTGTCATTGATTTCTACAGGATATTTCTTGGTATGCGTACGTATCGGTATAAGGGTACTCCGCGTCCAGATGCTTTTTTTCAACAAGAGAATTATGTGTTGATGTCGAGAGGGTTCCAGATCAACAGCACTTTTTCAAAAGGTTGCAAACAATCTTTAACCAGTAAGAATAAGAACGTAACATGATCGGTGATAATTGATTTAGAGACTGATAGAGCTGATATGGAGCTCGCTTTTGATCGGACAGACTTCCAAACAACCTCCCGGGAACACCTGTCGAGAGAAGCCCTAGTTAGATCACCTCTCCACTCTCACTCACCTGCAGTCATCAAAACATGGTCTGATAAGAGAATCAATTACTCTTAGCACGCCACGTCGACAAAATTTTACCGTTAACGCATACAAACTAGTGTGCGTAAACGGTAAGAGAGGCTGCTTAGTCTCTTTCATTTTTTTGATAATTTCTCAACAAAGTATCCGATTCAAAAACCATTTTCAGAACTCCTAACATTTTTATGCACTATTAAAAAATTGGTTATAAATATTGTTTTGAAAATTTTTAAAAATTTAAATTCACGTGATATAAAGTTTCATGCTTCCGATAAATATATAAGACTTTTTTTATTCTCCAAATTTTGAATTTTGAATCTTACTAAGTTGATGTGAAGATCTCTCATCATATAATCTCATCCATGGGTATAAAATATTGCATAAAAACCAATAATAACCTATATAAAACCCCACCAACACAAGCTTTCCATTTGAGAGTGTACAATTAAAGTAGAAACGATACATAGACCCACAATAACCCCTCTCCACTAGGGAGATTATTGTTTTCGAAAACCGTGAAGGCACCATCAGGGCGCCTTAGAAAAACACTACATAGAATTTCCACACAACTCTCCTCTCTCGGGGGTTATAAGCATGGATGAAGAATCAGACGTTCCGTCGCATCCTCGCTCGTCCCACTTTGTCCCCTCAATTTCTACGGATGCGGATGACCTGACATCTCGAGGAATATTCCCATCTAGAATGTCCTCGTCCCTACTCACTCTTTAACCAAACACTGGTCGTTCTGAGGCTACTCTATCATGTCTCACTTGTCATAGCAACCACACACACGCGGTAACAGAATATGCAGAACATGTGTGGCCTTATAAGTCGGTGGGTTACAGCCTGTGACCAATAGGAGTTAGAACCAGCCCGAACAACGAAAGGGGCCGTATAAGCTGGTGGGCCGTGGGCTTGTGACCAGTGGGAGTTAGAACCAGCCCGAACAGCGGGAGCTCGTGGTCCGCCTTCCTCAAGTCGTGTTTGTTGCAGCTGCCGTCCTTCTCTTCGATATGCCGTCACTTCACCTGTGTGTTGTGCCTTAGGTTTTTTTATTAAAGCCATTACAATTTTTAAAGTTTTGAGAACTACCATTACAATTCACCTATTTTGAGATCAGCCATTACAATTTTTCTTCTGAACCTTGCCATTTTCCATGTATTTCATTTGTATGCACTGCCAGACCATATTATTGTAGGCATCTTTCGTCAGCTTCTTCCTTTTCCTTCCTCCGTTTCTAGAACCATGAGAGGACGCCATCAATGGAGCACGGTGGATACTGATCTCAGCGTACGGACCATGAGAGGACGACTAGAGAAGCTCTACAGCACCATAGCGACGACGCGAACTCGCCGGTGTGCATCTCGGCGGCTGAGATGCTGCATCGACAGTTGTCCTCGTCGACGCGGCATCTCGCCGGCGCGCCCGCGTCGCCGTGGCGGCGAGGCTCGCTCGCACGCCCGTGGCTGCTGCTGCAGCGGCTGCTGGTCGCCTGCGCACGCGTGTGGCCTCGGCAGCGGTGGCTGCTCGCACGCGCGCCCGCAGCCACGCGTGTGGCCTCGGCAGCGGTGGCTGCGCAGTTTGCCCGCGTGGCGGCGGTGCTGCTCGCCTGAACGGCCTCATGGATGCTGCTGCGGCTTCTGCTGGTCGTTGTGCGCCCGCATGGCCTCGACGGCGGCTGCTACTCGCACGTGTGCCCGCGTGGCCATCCTGGCGGCGGCAGCTCGCCCGTGAGCCTGCCTGGCTAGCTAGGGTGGCCTCGGTGCTGCTCGTCTGTGCGCCTATCGAGGCTGCGGCAGCTGCGCCTCCCCAGCTTGGCCCCCGTGGTAATGGCAGATGAGACTCATGAGAGTGGAGGAAGAGCAGCGGGAGGTCGAAGAAGAAGCTGACATGTGGGACCGACCCGTCAGCGATTGAAGGAAGGGTGAAGCAGTACGTGTGTGGAATTTTTATTATTTTTAATCCTTTTTTAAAAGAAATTTTAAAAATAACCACACCTAAAAACATTTTGTAAATCTAGTCCGTTTTGGTCGCGCCAGTGCCGCTGGCGCGACAAAAACACATTGCCGCGCTGTATTGGTGCAGCAACATTTACGGACGTTAGACGGCGTTTGACGTGAAAAACCTTGTCGTGCCACCTCCGCTGGCGTGACAGTACTGTGACTCAAATTTTAAAAAAATCATAACTCCTCTATACGACATCAGATGAAGACGATTTCTATATGAAAATTGTAAAGCTCGACGAGATCTACAACTTTTTAGTTTTGATTTTTGTTTTCATTTGAGGACGTTAAAATGCACAAAAAATTAATATAAGTTTTCAGCACAATAATATGGCGTACTAGCGCTTGACGCATTAAAGAAAAAATTCCTTTTTATATGAGGTCAAATGAAGATACTTTCTATACTAAAGTTGTACCCCTCAATGAGATCTATAACTTTATAGTTTTGACTTTTTACACTTGAGGGCGTTACGATGCTAAAGAAAATAGTATAAAGTCTCAACAACTTATTAATCGTGTATAGGCTTTGTCGCAATATGAAAATTATATTGTTTTATATGGTGTCAAATGAAGATACGTTTTATATCGAAGCTGTAGTTATTGATGAGAGCATCAACATTTTGGTTTTGAGAGCTTTCATTTGAAATGGTCAAGATGCTCAAAAAATATATAAAATTTTGTATACTAATTGTATAGTCGAGATTGTTTTTTAGAAATGTAATATATTTATTATTTGTTGTCATCTAAAATATTAGTCAAACGAAGAATATAGAACTTATAGAAACCTTTTATATAAAGTATATTTATTGAAAGATACAACTTTTCTAAGACGATAACACATAACTTTCAGCCATCGGTTAGCTTGATTATTTTCACGCTAATGAGTTGGATATACAATGAAACTCACATATGTAGGTAAAAACAAATAACTCAACTCATCGATATATTGAATAAGCACACATACTAACCCAGTTGACGATGTTTTAGTAACTGCTGGACCTTTCGGTTGGACTGATGTCGTTAAAAAAGTCGATACAGTCACCTTAATTTTATATATTTTCTGAGCATCTTGACCATTTCAAATGAAAGCTCTCAAAACTAAAATGTTGATGCTCTCATCGATAACTACAACTTCGATATAAAACGTATCTTCATTTGACACCATAAAAAAGAATATAATTTTCATATTGCGACAAAAACTATACGCGATTAATACGTTGCTGAGACTTTATACTATTTTCTCTAGCATCGTAACGTCCTCAAGTGTAAAAAGTTAAAACTATAAAGTTATAAATCTCATTGAGGGCTACAACCTTGATATAGAAAGTATCTTCATTTGACCTCATATAAAAAGGAATTTTTTCTTTAATGCGTAAGCGCTAGTACGCAATAATTATGGTGCTAAAAACGTATATTAATTTTTTGAGCATTTTAATGTCCTCAAATGAAAAAACTCAAAACTATAAAATTGTAGATCTCGTCGAGCTCTACAATTTTCATATAAAAATCAGTCTTCATCCGATGTCGTATGAAGGAGTTAGGATTTTTTCTAAAATTGAGTCAGAGTACTGTCACGCCAGCAGGGGTGGCGCGGCAAGGTTTTCCACGTCAGAAACGGCGTCTAACATCCGTAAATGTTGCCGCGCCAATGCATATAGCGTGGCAATGTGTTTTTGTCACGCCAGCGGCACTGGCGCGACCAAAACGGGCTAGATTTGCAAAATGTTTTTAGGTGCGGTTATTTTCAAAATTTCTTTTAAAAAAGGATTAAAAATAATAAAAATTCCTACGTGTATTTGGTCCATCTCTGTATGCATATGCATATATGGTCTGCCAGTGGGCCAAATCATCCAAAATACGTAGAAAATGACAAGATTCAAGGAGCAGAAATGTCGGTGCTAGTTTTGGCGGGGCTAACACCGGCTAGTAAATATGTGTTTTACGGTTGAGGCTACGGATGGTGTGCAAGGTTGAACACAGGGACTATACTGGTTCAGGCCAAGCAAGCCCTACGTCCAGTGGAGAGGAGAGTCGTGTTGCCTTACACCGGGGTGCTTGTAGTAGGGGTTACAAGCTAGGCAAGAGAGGGAAGCGCTCCCAGGTCTCTTGTGTGTGTCTAAGTGTTTACAAGTCGTTTGCTATGAGTACGTTTGTGTGGGTGAGAACTTAGAACTTCTTCATCTCGTCCTCCTAAAGCTGGCCTCTGCTCTCCCTTTTATAGTCGCAAGGGAGAGGCAGGGGCAGCTACGTATTTTACAGTGAGGAGTTGCTGTTCCCCGTTTGACTATGCAGCTACTGCCTTTTCTCCGCGTCTCCGGGGCATGGCTGTCGTGGTTCGCACGTCCTTGGTGAGTTCCAAGCCGGCAGCAGTCGTCGGATTACGACGTGCCGTAGGGTCACACCTATCGGCTATCTTTCCGTACGATGTGACAAGAGGGTGAGTCACCTTAGGGCATTGTCTCTCGAGGCTCGGGACTATGAAGGCGTGATGGGATTGAGCGGGGGATATCTCCCCTGGTCATATTTTCGGTCTTTGAACAGCTCTTCCCAAGGGTCAGGCGGGCCCGGATGGAAGGCGTGCTCGTCCTTTCGAGTGGACAGCGCAGTAGGCGCCTTTCCCGTTCTTGCGTAGCCCGTCGTCAGGCGCTTGGACTGTCACAGTCGGAGTTGATAGGTCCCGGCGGAAAACGGGGCGGCGCACCGTAGACCATACCGTGGAGGACAGGTGGTATGGCCGTCAGGGGCGTGCGAATCACAGTCGCGTCGAGAGTCTGTCCTGACGGGACAGTGCTTGTAAAGTGGTCAGAGAGAGTATGGCCGTCAGGGGCGTGCGAAGCACAGTCGCGTCGAGAGTCTCTCCTGACGGGAGAGTGCTTGTAAAGTGGTCAGAGAGATCTCTTGTGGTCCAAGATTGCTCCGCTGACATCACCTGCGCCTTGGATGCCTTTGCGAGACTGCGCTCGAGGGGGATAGGGAAGCTCGGGCGAATCGGAGACTTGGGGCGCCGAGGGTGCCGCTCTTCCGAGGAGGCTGTCGGACGAATCGGAGACTTGGGCGCCGAGGATGCCGCTCTCCCGAGCTCTCCCGAGGAGGCTCGGTGTAATACCCCGGGTATTACGGATTTAATTAATCTGCCATGTTCATCATATTTAAATTAATCATTTGCATATGATTGTGATTAGGTCCCTAGAGTGATTTGAATTTAATTAGCATTTGTTTGTAAAATTAAATTCCCAAATAAAGGTTTAAAAACTTACTTTTATTAGGACTAAAACCTAATTCAAAATCTAAAAGGAATTTTGAGATAGTCCCTTAATAAAAGTTTTAGATCTTTTAAAATGGAACAACTTTTATTTTTGGAGATTTCAAAGTTCTGTGGTGGAAATTCAAATTTATTTCAAAACAATGATTTAAAACTTAGTTTTGGATTGGCATTTCAAAAATTATTTGGAATCTGGCAAAACTTCCTAAATAGAAGTTGTAAAGCTCATTGAGTAGAACAACTTTTATTTTGGCAACTTTTCAAGTTGTTGAGAAAATTTAAAAGTAATTTTGAAAATACAGTTTGAAATTTTAAACCCTATTCTACCCCTTTTTCTGTAGTTTCGAAAATATTTCGAATTTGGATTTAGTTCCAAAAGCAAAGTTGTTCAGAATTTCAAACCCTACAACTTTTGTTTTTGCAGTTTTTCATGTTTGTATGCAAAATCAGTCGAATTTGGTCAAAAACCGACAGCCCCTAGGGATCTATGCTACAGTACTCCGCCCCCTCTTCCTCTTCGCAAATAGAGCCGGCAGCCGCCGTGTCACCCGCGGGCGCGCGGCGAGCCGTGCCGGCCGGGATCCTGCCCGGACGCCAGTTCGGAGGAGGATCGGCGTGCGCCGCGACGCTCTGACCCTGTCCCCCTTTTCCCCGGCCTTCAAAAGGGCGACGAGGCCCTCCCCCCTCTCCATTTTCTCCCTCCCGGGTCTCCATTGTCGTCCTCTCGGTTCTCGGCCGAATACGCCGCGCTCCGTCCATCACCACCCTCTCCATCTTGCAGCCAGCTAGCTAGCTTCCTTGCACATCGCCTGCGTCCGTCGGTGGGAGCTGTAGAGCTTCGTAACCACCGGAACGCCGGTGTCTTCTTCGCGGGCGGGCAGAGCGCCGCCGCGAGCTCCGCCGTCATCTCGAGCTAGTTTGGGTAAGCTCTGGACCTCGGATTGTTGCGTACCGTGATCTCCGTGACCCCTTGAACCTTACTCTTGCGTCGGTGTACTCTCTGGTTCCCTAGGTTCGCCGGAACGCGTGTTCGCCGTTGTGCCGAGCCGCCGGGATCCGCCGCCGTCGCCAAGTCGCCTTCTCCGAACCACCTCCGTCTCCACCGACCCGTCGGCCAGCTTCGTGGTGAGCCCCAGATGCTCGCGCACCTTTTCCCCCTCTCTTTACCGGCTTGTGCTCGCCGGCGACGTGCTCGCCGCCGCCACCGAGCCGCCGCGTCCGTGTCTCCAGGCGCTGTGCGCCTCGGATCTCAGTCGTGTCTTAGCTTGGTAGACTCGCCTTGGAGTGTAGAGTCCGTCAGTGCCCTCGGCTTCGTCCCTCGGCTCACCGTCGGCGAGCTAGGGGCGGCGGACCGCCGGCGCTCTCGCCTCTGTAAAAACAGAGGAGAGGCCAGGGGCCTCGGGTTAGAAGATAGGTCTTTCCAGGGGGTTAAGTGCAAATCTCGTGACTCATGTGAATAGTATAGATCGGACCGCGGGTTGATTTCCGATTTCCCCAAGGTCTCTTTTGCTAAAACGCCGGCGCCGGGTGCGGGCAGGCCGAGTGGGCCGGCTCGCTTGGTCATGGGCCGTAGTGGGCTGGTTTGGTCTTTTCTTTTTCCAGTGAATTTCAAAATGCTTTTCATTTATATATTCATATGAATAGTACTGAAGTTTATTTATTTCATATGAATTAATCTGTTGAATGGAAAAATGTGAGAATAATTGTGTATGCTCTCTGAAGTATGTAGTATTTGTTAAAAATATAATATAGGGTGTTCCAGTGCCTTTAATCTGTTGTATAAATCAGTGAAGTAATTAATAAATGCAAGTTTGTGTAATTTTAATTAATTCTCTGTAAATCCAAAAATCATGAAATTTATTGTGGCTCTGTTTGGTGATAAAACCTAGCTGTTGGTAAAGTTTGGTTGCAATTGAAGTTAGTTTGGTCAATTAATAAATATATGTGAAACTAGGGATTAATAAAGTAAATAGAAAAATGAATTTAGGTTTGTTGTGTGAATGTTGGGTTGAATGAAGACCAAGGATCTTTCACTGTGTGATCCTTGGCAATTTGAGAACTTAGTGCTTGGTAGTAGTCATAAAGCTGTGTAGCGGCTTTCTGTGACCGTTAAAGAGGTCAATAAAACAAAAGTAGGAAACATTACTTTTACCTTCCGTAGATTGTTTACAACTTTACCGTGAAGGAAAGTTGCACTCAAGGTATTAATGGTTTACTTTCAAGCATTTCATTTGTTGCCCTCATGCCACGCTAAGCATACATCATTGCATACGTGTAGTGCCCGTTCCCGAGGGGGTCCAGGTCGAGACTACTACTGAGGAGGCCACTCCAGAAGTCATCCAAGGATTCGACATCTGCGGGACTGATCCCGACCCGACGCTGTACACGATCCAAGGCAAGCCCCGGTGCATTCAGCCCCTCTATTACAAATTATTTATAATTCGAGTTAATCTACTGCATTAGGTTGATAGGAGTTGATTGTCACCTATCCAGATGCATTGTCTCAAATAAATACCCTGGAACCTGATTTAAATAAAATGGTTTGAGAAATGCTTAGGCATGCTTAATGAACTTAGCTTTGCAATAAAAAAAAACTATTTTCTGTGCCATGATTATACTTATACTTTGATTGGTGAAGAACTGGTTATCCGCTGGTCGATGTGTATTTGGGTTGGAGTCCCAATGCATGGTCGCTTTCGGAATAGTTTGGAACTGGTCGATGTCTTTGGAAACGTGTTTCGTTGGGTGGCCAGCTCATGGGGCGGCGTTCCCTATGTCTCACTCACCCGACAGGCACGATAATAAAAACTGTCGGGTAGTCTTGTACTTGGGTTAGAGTCCCAATGCAGGATTGACGGCAGGAAGGAAGTAGGGACCGTTCGTTGTAGGTCTGCTGTGATCATGATGAACAGCCTAGCCACATACCAATGCGGAAAGCCTAGAGTTCGGTGACGCTATTGCTGGAACCGACAACCACGCACTGGGAGTGGAGAGATGGCGAGAGTAGCTTGTACCCACGTGGCCGGCGTGCCTGGATAAGAGTGGAGTACTGTGCTCTCGGGTGGCGCAGGACCGGTTCCGGGATAGCAAAGCCGTGACGACGGGTTGGTATATGTATGCCGGCGTGCTGCATATGCAGTGTGGTTAGAATCCCCAGCTGGGTACTTTCTGGATTCGAATCGACGTGCTCCTCGGTTATGGAGACTTGATCCTCACACTCTACACCGAAAAGTGGTTCTCAACTAGGTTATCTGAATGAATAAAGTAATTGAAAGAATGATGATACATGAGTCTGAATATTGGAGCTATAAATATGATTATAATAATGACAAAATAAAATATGGATCAGGATAGATTGCTTTTCTGCAAACTCCTCATCCTCTGCTAGCCTTACCCATAGCCTTGCATTCCTGAGTCTCATTTTACACCCTTAGTCGGGTAAGTCTTGCGGAGTACCCCAAGTACTCAGGGTTTGTTAACCCCGTTGCAGGAGGACCGCAGTCGGAGATCTGTCTTGCTCCATGTTGCGTGACCGTGGTCGAAGAAGAAAGCGGCGATGAGTGAAGTGGAACCCGTGGGCAGGGTTCGAGTTATCCTATCTAGTATTGTGTAACTATTCCACTGCTACTGTTATGTCCTCTGGCCTGTAATAACTATATTTGAATCCTATTTGAACAACTGGTTTGTAATCTAAATGTTATGTAATCTTCCGCACTGTACTCTGATGTATTTTTATTATGAAATGTTGTAATCCTGTGATGATTCTGCAATGGTGATCCTGTCGGAGAAAAGGGCGCTAATGTAGCCCGACAGACCTGTCTAGATCATTTGGGAACACGGGCCCGGCTGTCAGAAGTCGTTAGTGACAATGACAGGTGCCGGTGGGCCAGGTGATTTAGCCGGTTCTGTTACACTCGGGCTCTCCCGAGGAGGCTGTCGGGCGAATCGGAGACTTGGGCGCCGAGGAGGCCGCTCTCCCGAGCTCTCCCGAGGAGGCTCGGGCGAATCGGAGACTTGGGCGCCGAGGATGCCGCTCTCCCGAGCTCTCCCGATCTGGTGCCGCTCTCCCGTGCTTTCCCGAGCTCTCCCGAGGAGGCTCGGGCGAATCGGAGACTTGGGCGCCGAGGAGGCCGCTCTCCCGAGCTCTCCCGAGGAGGCTCGGGCGAATCGGAGGTTTGGGCGCCGAGGACGCCGCTCTCCCGGGCTCTCTCGAGCTCTCCCGAGGAGGTTCGGGCGAATCGGAGGTTTGGGCGCCGAGGACGCCTGTCGGGCGAATCGGAGACTTGGGCGCCGAGGACGCCGCTCTCCCGTGCTCTCCCGAGCAGGCTCGGGCGAATCGGAGGTTTGGGCGCCGAGGACGCCGCTCTCCCGAGGAGGCTGTCGTTAGTGGAATGATGTCGTGGGCCTCTGTAGACGCGGCCTTCGTGGGCTTCCACTGGCCTTACTTGGGCCAGGCCATGTTGGGAATGAGCGTTTTTGCATCGATGTTGGGTACCCCTAACTTTGGTACCCGACAAGAAATAGCAAATTTTAGAATAGGTGAATTGTAATGACAGTTCTCAAAACTTCAAGAATTGCAATGACTTCAATAATAATAATAAAAAAACCTTGTGCCTTTCGCCCTTCGCTGTTTTAGCGGTGGCGGTGGAGGAAAATGCCACGCGAACCACCCCAGCCCTAGCCGCGGGAGCAGCCTTTCAAGGAGAGTTGGAGACGGTGGCACGGGCATCCAATCCCGTTCCCGTGGGATGCAAGCGTCGCGCTCGGGTATTGGTGGTCGTGTGACTCGTGTCCCCGAGATAGGGGTACAGCCGCAATACGACGGCCGCTGCGAGGCAGGCCTCGATCAGTCCGGGAAGCCAGCGTATCACGACGCTTGAAGCTCCTGAGGTGAAGGCAATTGACATGGAGGCACCATAGGTCGCTTACGGGCCACTGTGGGAAGATAAATGGCGGGGAACCATTCGGGCGACGATGAATGGCGTGCCACCGTGATTCACCAAAGCCAGTCTGAGATTTCCCCTTGGCGATCCATCCACAGAGAAGTTTATCCAAGCAATGTTTTCAGATCGTATTATCGAGGCTAGTCGTATGACCACCGATCAGACGTCGATTAGGGTCGATTAGTCGGTCCTTATCGGTCTAGTCGGCTTATTGGACAATTAGTCGTCCTTGTGCCTAGATGACCTGATCGACCCTATATAATATATATATATATATATATATATATATATATATATATATATATATATATATATATATATATATATATAATATATATATATATATATATATATAGAAATATATATAAACATGGCCATAACAAATAGGTAAATGGTAGAGGAAGCAACCAGGCATAGTTCTGTGCATGTAATCAACTAATCATGTACATTATCTTGATGATTTGGCCACTTACCTGTAACTGCTGCTTGCTGATGCCTGATGGTGAATGTTGACTGCTGACTTGTGGCTGAATTTTAAATTACAAAGAAAAGAAGATAATCAGTTAAATAGGCAAAATGGCCGATGATAGTAATTGGTATTGGTAATTTGGTAGATAGCAGTGAAAGGCAAAACAACTTAACCACAACCACACAAATTTAGTAAATAAGAATTAACAGCAGTTCAACACAGTGCACTGTGCATAATAGTACAGAACATCATTAAACTTAAACAAGTTCTTAAATCTGAAATGAAAATAGTTCTAAACATGCAGTCCACCGATCCATAAAACCAGCAATTCAGCCATCTAGGGAAGTAAATCTGCGTCCAAATGGAAGTCTTCATCTCCATCGTTTGTTGCAGGTCCGCCTGAGTCTTCCTCCCCTCCCTGGTCCTCCATTTCTTCATCTGTTGCACTTGCATCTTGTGGCTGTTCACGTGCAATGCTGTCGTCCAGATCTTCTTCTTCATGATTATTGCTTTCAGTTGCTGGTGACCTTGGACTTGGAGTTGGACATTTCCTTTTGTTATTTCTCGCATATGTGCGGGTGACAGCATTCCTCGCACGGGAAGCAACAACCCTAGGCATATTGCGGCCTCTAAGCTGGTCAGTTGCACCAACAGCTTCATCAACATGTGTCCATAGCATATCACTGCCATTAGATGCATGCACTGGGTCACAGTTGATGTCTACCCACTCATTTTCCCATTGAAACTCTTCTAGAAGCAATGGGTTGGATTTCTGGCCTTTAGAACCGAGCTCACGAATTTTCTGAAATCTAAATGCCATCTTACGGTTGTAACTAACAAACACCAACTTATTCAACCTCATGTGCTCCTAATCGAGCATAAATATACGATAAGGACAACTAATCGCGATAAATATCGAGGCTACGGCAGCTGCGCCTCCCCAGCTTGGCCCCCGTGGTAATGGCAGATGAGAGTGGAGGAAGAGTAGCGTGAGGTCGAAGAAGAAGCTGACATGTGGGACAGACCCGTCAGCGATTGAAGGAAGGGAGAAGCAGTACGTGTGTTTGGTCCATTTCTGTATGCATATGCATACATGGTCTGCCAGTGGGCCCAATCATCCAAAATACGTAGAAAATGACAAGATTCAAAGAGAAGAAATAGCAAATTTTAGAATAGGTGAATTGTAATGGCAGTTATCAAAACTTCAAGAATTGCAATGACTTCAATAATAATAATAATAAACCTTGTGCCTTTCGCCTTTCGCTGTTTTAGCGGCGGCGGTGGAGGAAAATGCCACGCGAACCACCCCAGCCCTAGCCGCGGGAGCAGCCTTTCACGGAGAGTTGGAGACAGAGGCACGGGCATCCAATCCCGTTCCCGTGGGATGCAAGTGTTCGCGCTTGGGTATTGGTGGTCGTGTGACTCGTGTCCCCGAGATGGGGTATAGCCGCAATACGACGGCCGCTGCGAGGCAGGCCTCGATCAGTCCGGGAAGCCAGCGTATCACGACGCTTGAAGCTCCTGAGGTGAAGGCAATGGACATGGAGGCACCATAGGTCGCTTACGGGCCGCTGTGGGAAGATAAATGGCGGGGAACCATTCGGGCGACGACGAACAGCGTGCCACCGCGATTCACCAAAGCCAGTCTGAGATTTCGCCTCGGCGAGCCATCCACAGAGAAGTTTATCCAATTGAGAAATTTTACTTGATTATCTTATTGTTCGGGTAGATATATATGTGGAGGGAGTGAATTAGATTGCTGGTGCAGAATAGACATTAGTATGTGACCTGTGGTGTTTTCCTTGTATTTTAGGTTAGTTGAAATCTTTAGCTTTCAGTCAACGAACTAGAGGCTGCATGACATTTTGAAATTCGAACTAGAGGCTACATGGCATTTTGAAATTCTTCAATTTGGAGTATTTTATGTACATCAAATGCATACATCCAGCCATCCACTCACAGGACATTCAATGTATTAGCACACCCATTTAGTGCATAATAAATGGTTTGTATCAAAAGGCTTCTCGTTTTGTTTATGTTCATATATACTAGTTTTTTTGGGCTAAAAGGTAGCACGAGTTGTAGTCATTGTATTTGTTTCCATGATTAAAGGCAGACGATTAAAGGTGGCCACCATCCATGTTTCTGTCAAATATAAGAACATAGGGCATTGATTCCGTGAAGTCAGTCCATAATGATCTCAAAGTTCGTCAATCAGTTTCATACTAGAAAAGCGCGCAGCGTTGCCGCGCGGCCATGTTGGGTGCCCTTGTCGAGTTCTAATGTCACTAAACAGTAGTGTGATTCAATTTGTATTCATTGAAAAAAAAATTTGTTCTTCAATGCAGAAGAAAGAGAGATCCAATGAAAGACACGTATGGTAAGAGAGACTTGGATAGATTATCCTGTCAGATTTTTGTTAGACCCCTTGAAGAGCCTCATAATGATTGCAATGTAAACATGAAAGTCATGAAGTACGTAGATGTGCACAGATTCTCATAGACAAGAATTGTTTGAATCAAGAAAGGTTTCAAAGAACTTTTGGAGATGCTCTAAAGACAGTAAACTGTACAGGTAGTGAAGAGAATTCGCTCGGTCATAGTCTCAGCTGTAGCTTTTGTGATTTTGTATCCCTATGCGACGAAATTATCAATGCGAATACAATTTTGTATCATCTTTGATCAATACACTTATATGTTGCATTGTATTTACTTGGGGTAAAGAGCTTCGTCATCATCAGTGGTCACTTAACTTTCACAGATCCAAAGATAGCCTGGCATACAGATATATATATAATAATTAGTCATCATTAAAAAGGATAACTTTACATTTTGTAGTTCCTAAAGCAATTTTAGGAATATAAGTTATGCTGGAAACAGAGATATCAGGAATGACACAAAAGGGCAAGCAAAATGGGCTGAAGGCTTATGCAAACTTAAGATATATTAATGTAGTACTTGATATTTGAATATAACAGCAAAGAATAGAAGACTGCACATCAGTTTGTTGTCCATATCAATTTTATAGTACCCTAGTAACAGAATAATATGGACTTCTAATCGAGTGAAAATCCATATCGGTCTTGTAACACCCTAGTGTTAGTTACTATTTTCACACTTGCACTTGCATGTCACCAAGCACCTATCATGTCATTTCATGCATCATCACTATTCAAGTCAAATTGCATTTCTTATATACTAGATGTTTCCTTTATGCTTATGTGTGGTAGATATGTTAGCATGCAAATGTGATGCTTGTTTACTGTTCTAAATGCTTTAGACATGTTTGGGATAACATTTGGAACAATGTTCATGTTGGTGAAATCCCCAAAATACCCCTCTAGCTCATAGTTGACTAGAGAGCCATCTAAAAGCTATTCTGTTTGACCAAACAAGAAGGGCATTTTAGAGATTTTGCATGTCAGTGCACTCTTAATCAAAGTTGTGTAGAATTTTATAAGCAACAAACTCTATTTTTGGGTCAACTCATGAAAATGGGTGGAAGGTGGTCAAAAAGTTGAATTAGTGCAGATTTGGAGTTGTTTTGAAGTTTCAAAAATTTGCTAAGTCCAAAACTGGTTTTCAGTTTCGATGTACCCATGTTCATCGACCTGTATCTCTCAATCCAGGCCGAACTAGAGTAAAGTGTCTTAATACCAAATGATCTACTCATGTAGCTCTTTGATCCATATTAGTGAAGTTTTCGCTGAAACGCACTGGATCACGAGTTATGGCTTGATCAAAATCGGGTTTCAGTCGGGTTCGCGGAGACTGAATCGAAGCTGATTCAGCTCGGCAGCCGGTCGTCGCCGCGCGACCGCGTCAGACGCCGCGCGCCAGGTGGCGCCGTACGCCGCCGTTGGCCGCCGCGCCGGTCGGCTTTACAAAAGGCAACACTCCACTCTGTCCCCCGCACGCTCCTCTCACTCTCACTCGCTCGCTCTCGCCCCTGCTCTCCGTTTTCCTCTCCGCCAGCGCCATCGCCGCCGAGCCGTCGCCGCGGTGAAATCCGCCATCACCGCGCCGTCTCCGACCGCTCCATCTCCACCGTAGCTTCGCCTTGCTCTGCTCTTCATCCTCGACCCGTTGCCGACCTCAGCCGAGCTAAGGTATAACGGGTTAGCCTTCTCGCCGCCGCGCCATTGCCGGAGCACCGCCGAGCTCTCGGGTCGCCGCGACGAGGGCGATGCCGGGGTCGGCTTCTCTCTCCATTGCTCGTCTAGGAGTCTAAGTTAGCTGTAGATCCAGTCTAGGCCGTCGGATGGGTCGGTCTCGCCGTAGGTTCGCCGGAACCCGAGCTCGCCGTGAACCCGCTCGCCGCCGTGCCGCCATGCGAGCGCGGTCAGTGAGCTCCCGTGCGCAATAGTTCGATTCGTCGCACGCGTAGGTCCGCTAGGGTTCCAGGGACACGAAACGAAGCTTAGCCGCGCGAGTAACGGCCGGAATCGGCCGGCGCAAGCTCGCCGGACCACCGCCGTCCGCCATTGCCGCCGTCGAGCTCGCTCCGGTGGGGTACGACCCTCGACAGTTGGTCCATCGGGTTCGTCTCGTTGCCACGAGTCGGTAGGTAGCCTCGGCGTCGCCGGAGACCTCGCCGTCGGTGAGCTCTCGCCGGTCAGCGCCGGCGGCTCTGCCTCTCTCTCTGACGAGTGGGGTCGGGTTGACCCCGGGGCCCGCGAGTCAGCCGTTCGGGTGCGCCTCTGGTTCACTGAGCCGGGTACAGTAGCAGTTTCTATCGGGTTTGGGTTTTATGATTTATAAAATGAATTTCCAGAAAATGTGTAAAATCTTCCAAAATTCATATCTGGAGTTAGGAGTGTCCAATTGGGGTGAACCAAATTTTGTTATGTTTGTATTTTTGAGCTCTATCAAGGAAAAATATAAAATGTACTTTTGGAATACTTTTTCTGTGCAGTTATATTTAAATTGTTAATTGCTTGCAAACTTGATAAATGCATAAGTAATTGTAGGAATGTGCTAAAAATGTGATTCCACTTGCATTCATCTTGTTTAGGGAATTAGAATCTAAGAAAAATATGTTTGCTGGTGTTGCACTGTTATTTATATGATGTCTAGTATAATGTGCCTTTTATGCTTTAATCTTGCAAAAATCACCATGCTTAATGTGTTAAGGGTATGGTCATGAATATTTTTCCTGGACCATGTTATGTTGGAAAGAAGCTAAGAAAATTGGGAAATCTGTTGTTTGATACTTTTCACTGTGTTAAGTATTTTCCATTGCTTAAAAGGCTGGTTGCTTGTTATTTTTGTGTAGACTGTTATACTTGTCCAAATGACTTCAAATTTTGTCAGTAGGCTAGTCTGGATGTGTAATAGCTACTGTAATTTTTATGGATTTTTCTGGTCACAGTAAACAGTAGGTCCAGTTATAGGCTAGGGTTTGTTTAATTGTTTTTAAGCAAATATCTTTTGGTTGGGGAGTGTTTTTTATGCATTTCTGTGATGCTCAGCATTATCACCTGTGTTAAACAGTAGAGCTGATCCTACTTTGAGCTTAGGGCAGCAAGGTTAATATTTTGTTTATATGATGTTGCTCGCGCTTGTTAATTATAAGTTGGTTGTGGTAGGTTAGTTGATGCATGTTAATTATTAAGTGCAGATTGTAGACCTCTCACCCGGGACGAGAAATTGTTCTATGCTTTGCTTAAGAAGGGTGAGTACGAGTTGGTTGTCTAGGGAAGAAATATGCATGTACTCAGTAAATGAGTAAATGAGTGTGGATTGTTAAACTGATTGCATATCATGGGTTAATTTGTGTATCTCTATCTTGCATTTCATGTGCATTCTCAGTTCTCATAGATGCATATCATGCATACAGGATCGCCGGGAGGCGTGACGTTGTTGCAGTTCGACCCACCGGAGGAGGGAGTTCCGCCGGAGATTGAAGTGCCAGAGGTTCCCGAAGGCCAGGAAGAAGAAGCTGAACTTCCAGAGTGCCCTGATCACCAACCTACTAACTTTATGAAAGGCAAGCCCCGGAGCATCCCTAAGTCACCACCTACTCTTTTTACAAATGCACTGGTCTTTATTAAATCGTATGATTGTGCACTTAAGTATAGGAGTTGATATGATACCGTTGCTGCATTTATACCTTGTCCACTTATACTTGATCCTGAAGTATTACTAGATAAGGGGACGGGTTCGATCTTATGCTTAGCCATGCTTAGACCGGTAGAAGTCGAGGGATTTCCTGTCCTTCGCGAGCATAGGTGGTTACTAATGATGATGGGGTTGGATTCCACATGATGGATTATATGTGTCACCATGCCACAGTGTCTAATGAGAGAATCAAGGCTAAGTAGCGGGAAGCCGCATGACATGGTTGAGGTCATGCCGTCTTCGGTGCTGCTTGCGGCCGACTAGGACTGAGGCCACCAGACATCAGTTGAGATTGAAAGACGTCGTCACATAGCTGGCCAGATAAGTCGTTCTGACCGCGAAGCCGAGTATTTTTTCTGAGCCGGGAATTGGTGCGACTAGGCAGACATATTCTGGAGGTAGAAAGTATGTGCGGAGACACCATCTTACCAAGGGCAGGTCAGGGACCTGATGCATCCTGGAAGTGGGTTGGTCTCTGAGAATATGGTCCCCGCCAAACTCGCGACATATTGTGTCTCAGAAGGATTTAACGGTGGCCCAAGAAGCCAGTGGCTCGGCTGACAGGGTTTGTGATTGGTATATTTGCCAGCTGGTACAATCGATTCGAATCGCCATCTCTCCTGGTTAGTGAGAAACTGAACTGATCTTCTGGTGAGGTAGAGGCTAATAACTTGAACATAATGATTATGGTGAGATGAGGTTGATATCTGTGGATATCGGAAATCATATGGTTTTATTGATTGCTATAATATTCAGTGAATGCTTAGTATAGTGGCTAATCTTAGTAAATAGGTTAACTGAAATCGAAGCTTATCACAATTAAAATGAATAAGTTGAGGATCTACTGTAGTAATGCTTTTGATGCAAAAATGATGCTACCCTCTGAGCTCCACCAAATAAGCCTTGCATATCCTTGAGAGTCTTTTTATTTACTCCCTGTCAGGTAAGTCTAGCTGAGTACAATTGAGTACTCAGGGTTTTATTCCCATTGTTGCAGATGGTGTAGTCTACTACGCGTATTGCAGGAATTGCTTCACCCCTGCGGACGAAGAAGACTAGACCCGAGGGCAGGGTCATTATCTATCCTTATATGTTGTAAGAATGCTGTGATAGGGTCATTTGATGGTACTCGTATTTGAACTATGTGGTGTAAAACTATGTTGACTTCCGCTACTACTATATTTGTGTAAAAGACTATGTTGTACTCTGATGTTTAAATTCGGTTGCGAACTTATGTGTCATGTGATCGGGTATTGCTGAATGAATGATCCTTGGGGTATGAAAGGTTTGAAATCCTTCGAGATTTCCGGACTACCGGGTTTATATTGGCTCAAGTGCGACTGGATTGCGATTAAAAATGCGATCGTTGTACTTGTGCTCGTATAAATTGGTCGGTTCTGTGATAGGTCTGAAGAACTGGCATATAGTTAAATAGTTAGTACATATAACTTTTGATGAATAGGGCATAGTATGACATCCTCTAGCCTATTCCTTATAATAAGCAAAAAAAAAAAATTTGCTAAAGTAAACAACCGTATGAATTTCAGAATTGAGTGGTTCATGTTTAACTTTCTTGCAGATACAAAGATGAGATCTGACAATTTATAAGATGTGTAGTAGCACTTAAACACGGCTGTGTGGTTTACTGTATTAGGTGATGGACATTTTCTCAAATATGCAATTTTTGTCTAGCTGTAACCCGAGTAAAAAATATGTTTGACCACAGCAGTTGCCATCATATGTTGATTCAGTATGTAACTGATAGCAGGGAAGCAGGCAGTAGTCTAGTTTGCAAATCAGGAATCAACAGAGTAGATAAGTGAGCATAGCATCCTAGTCTTTTACGAATTAGAGCAAGCTTTGCAAGTAAAAATGTGAGGATTGCTGGCACCTATAACTCATCAAATCTTAAAAAAAAAAACTCACAGAAAAATGCAATTAGATTATTATTATAAAGAATTATTTGGAGAGCTATACAGTCTGATTTGCATAATACGAGATCACAACAATGTACAGTACAAGTCCAAATTAGATTAGATTAGATTGAAGTGCTTCAAGTTCAGAATAGATAAAATGGTGTTTGCAGTGAAATCTGTGGAATTATTCAATTTCATAAGAGCATATTTAATGATAAAATGGTGGTATTCCAGCCCACACTAAGTACACTGATATGTGCTGAATGTTTGGGGGTTAGTTTCGCATTGGATTTTGCAAACCAAAAACTATGCAGTTTTCCATTGTGCTAAATCATATGTTTGACAAATGTCACGGACCTTTGCAATAACAATTGGTGTTTGCTTCTTTAGCACAACCTGCCAATTCCCTGCATCACAAACATATGAACTTATTGAAGATTTCGGTACATAATGCCATTGATATACAAAATATGCATGGTCACTGAAAAGTTTCCTGGATAAATACTGGAGTCGGAATGTCCTGTATGACACTGTATGGGACAGGTTATCGCCTGAACTATCATCTGGTCTGCTGTCATCGTCAAAACTGGCTAGATTTTTCGGTCCTTATGGGCTATGGCCCTGGTATTAAGCCTCCTCTTCCATCTATTCATGTTCGAATGGATTTATAAACTGGATATTATTATATTATTCTTAGGAGCATAAATTTTTGGGACTTGGTCATACATATTGAAAGTGACTTTCCCTGGCACTGACACGGTTTTTCTCTCTTGCTGTCACATAGTTGGCCTGCCTGTTTTGTCTCAAAGAAAGCTTTTTTTTTAATGGAAAAGGACCATTGGAGACAATCAGACAAGGAAGAGTATTCATCTTCCTTTCTCTGCAAATCAATTCTGCAATCTAGATGACGCCTCCTTACATTGGCACTCATTATCCAATAATGAAATCAATCAAATGGAGAAGGTGAGTTACCTGAGGTCCTTGTAGATGGCATGGAAAAGGACTGGAGTTTGTGGAGCATACCGGTTGGGTTGGACACATACCTTGCAGGCAGCATGGCTCCACCGGCTGTGAAGACGCAGCGGTCAGCATAGTCGGCAATATAATCAGAGGCACCGCCGTGAACCAAAGCTTCAGTGACGTCCACATGCACACCATCGGCGTCCAGGGACTACCGGATCAGTCGTCTCCCCGGACCGTGGTTGCAAGCAGCGGCTGGCTCCATCTCGATGGACTCAAGAGGGGCAGGCGACAAGCTCCTAGCTCGAGAGGGCACAGGGCAGAGGCCCCCGAGAAGACTCCCGGAGCCGCTGGAGGGCCCCGCTGGGACACGATGATTAGGACCTGAGAGGCCAGGGCCGCGCCCCGCCTGCGCCGGGATCGACGCCGTCGTTGGGGCCCCCACCCGCGCCGGGATGGCTCCGCTGGGGCTCTGGCCCGCGCGGGGATGGCCGGGTCCGCTGCGCCCGTACACCGCCTGTGTTGGTGTCGCCGGGGCCCTCACCCGCGCCGGATGGCCGGGAACGCAGTGTCTGCGGCGTCAGCGCCGGGAGGAGGAGGAATCCGGAAGGGGAATCGCCCGTGAGCGGGTTCGCGAGGTTTCGGGTTGATGACTCAACGGGTGGGAGGCCTGCTATAAGCACAATAGGACGGTCCACATTGCTCCGTGGCTCGATCCGACGGCTAGAGGGTTTGCGGGTGACGTGGCCTGATCCGTTAGCCCGCTTTTGGTGCAGAAATCGTATATAGGGTTGTTTAGTTACTCTCTGAAATCCCAAAACTTCTGTCACATTAATTTTACGGTATATGCATGGAATATTAAATATAGACGAAACTCTTACATGTTTGCACAGTTTGGCTGTAAATCACGAGACGAATCTTTTAAGTCTACTTGGGTTATAATTAGACACTTATTGCAAAACATTCCTCGCTACTATAGTGCCAAAATCTCAAAAAATTTAGGATCTAACCACCGCATAGAGATTCCAGTACCGAAATATAAAGTCGCAGATGATTTGTAACCAGCGTCAAGAGCATTTTAAAACTGTAACAAGAACTCACTTATGATTGCAGCTTCTTCTCCTTTTCCCTTAGTTTGTGTGCTTTTAGAAGAAGAATCAGTGTAGGATCTTCTCTTTACTAAAAAATTTGCTTTGTGCTCACCACGCAGCTGCTTTAATATAATGAGGCATCTTGGTCTAATTGCATTCTTCTTAATATAATGATGCACGGTTCTCGTGCGTGTTTTAGAAAAATAGTGTAGGACCTTTTCTTTAGTAAATAATTCTGCGTGATTAAGACATCTGAACTTGAGGCGCACTATGCGTCCTTTTATGTTCATGTTGTCTTTGTTCTCCACCTTTCTCAGGATACAAACCTCATTTCTGCAGTCTGATTGTAGGAAAGGGAGCCATAGACTCTACAGGCCAGTTTTACACTCTGCTAGAAGAAGACAACTCCCTCCAAGAGGTTCTCTTTCTCCAATTCTCCCTCACCCCCTCATTCCCTCCCTCCGTTCTCCCTCTCATCATCTGTTTAGTCCCCAGGTGCTTACAAAAGTGCTCAGCATCTTCCATGCCAGCCTGCCAGGCCAGAGAAAAGTCCTGATAGTTTCAGAGGAACGTTTGGCCTGCATTTTCTTACTCTGAAAAATAATTAAACAATAGAATACAGGCCTGGCCTGGCTCTTTTCTCATTCTAAGGCTGCCTAGACCCAGCTTGAAATTGCTACCTGGGTTGGGCTTGAGTGTTTTTCAGGTCGTTTTTTTTCCACCTTGTGGCTTAGCTTCAGCTGCTTTCGGTATAATGCTTGTTCACAGATGTGCATTAATTTGTGCACATATTTTGATTCTAATTATTTTACACAAGCACGTCCATTACTTGCTGTAGGGTCTGTGATCTGGACTGTTGATACGATCAGCTACGTAGCTTTTTTAGCTGCAGGGTTGGAACAGTACTTCCTCGCTCTACGTAGTCTGTATACGTGAACAACTTCATAATTTTGGTTGTTCAAATTTTGAAGTTTGATCACTTTTATATACCAAATCCAAGACTGCAAGAACATTTCTGGAGTTCATTCTTGTTTAGTATAAAAGTACTTATAAATTACTTAGCTACATGTAAAATTGTTGTGCATCCCATTGTCCTTTCGGTGTGGTTTTATTCTAATTGCATCAAATGGATATAGCATTGTTTTCTGGTAACTGGCCTTCTAGTATTGTTGAACACTAAGTCATCGCATGTTTCAAGAAAAAAGTTCTGTAGGGTGTAGGAGCTGATTATTTTAATACCAATCTTTATTGAAGTATTTGCTTGGCTTAATTCTTTCGAGTCACAACTTGAGGGCCACAAGTAAAGAGGATTCTGAAGAAAAACTGGAAGGGGGGGAATATGCTAACTCTTTTGATTCTTCTTGTTGATCATTATTTTTAAAAAACTAATTCTTGGATGTCCCCCTCTTTTTTTTTTCCTTCTAATCACTATAGCAATATATATTTAGGATAAAAAAAATGGGGGAAGTAAAGAGCATATGCTAACTCTTTTGATTCTTCTTGTTGATCATTATTTTTAAAAACTAGTTCTTGGGTGTCCCCCTCTTTTTTTTTCCCTTCTAATCACTATAGCAATACATATTCAGGATAATAAAAAAATGGTGGTTCTGTGTTAAGTTTTTTCTTTATACATGATTAATTTGACTTCTCTTACCTTAGTTCATGGCATTAGGTCCTTTAAGAATTAAAATAATGTCCATTGCATTGCTTTTAGCTGTGAGAACATTTTTCTCAAAATTAGATGGGTAAGGCTTCAATTTCTAACTGTGAAATGCAGGATTCTGTCGAATGCACAGGTGATGGATCTGTTTGCTTCCGTGGATGTCCTGCTTCCAAAAAAACATACAGGAAAATGGAAAGCTTGCTCTTTAACCATATGTAAGTGCAAAAAAGTTCATTGTTCAATCATTCTTCGCTTTGGAAGACAAGTAGGACATGGAATGGTGAAATTGTCTTGAATTTAAAAATAGGTTTTTTATGCATGTGCTCATTATTCAATACAAGATCCAACATGAAACGCAATGCATTGTTGCAGTTTGTTCATTCTGCTCATACCTGGCCATTTCTTCAATTTCAAAAAACATAGTGAGTTAAATCTCACAAAAGTGCTACATGAAACAAATGTGGCTGCTGTAAGAAATGTTTCAACTTTCCAAGGCACTACTTTCCTTGTACCTCTGATTGGAGCGTTTATAGTTGATTCATATCTGGGAAAGTACTGGACGGCTCTGATCTTCTTCACGGTCTTCAGTACTGTAAGTGCTAAAAGTGTCCATGATATGTGTTTTTTTCTTTTTCGCGAACATGCACTGCCCACTGGGGCATAAGTTTTTCATTAAGAAGAGTGAAATAATACACAGTCGAGACCTAGGAGTACCCGGCAGTGCAAGATGCAGACCGAGGTAGCCCTGGTCCAAGACCCTCCTCACAAATCCATGCTATGTGTCACACTTACACGTCCGATCTGGGAGTGACTTACACTTAATTAGAGGGTAGAATTGGGGGAATTAGAGGGGGATTAGAGAGGAGGAAAGACAGCTCTAGGTATGGCCGTGCCTTAGAGGAAGGGGGAGGTTGGCGGCAGCAGGGCTGCAGCTAGCCTGGCGCGCAATGGTTGGCATGGTGACGGCAGCTGGGGCCGGTAATGAGTGCATGGGAACAGCTGCGGCTGGTGGCAAGCGTAGGAAGAGAGAGATATAATTAGGATTTATGACAGAACCGTCTTAATCATAGGGTCTACGTGTATCGTCATTGTCTCTAAGGACTCACGATCAGTTCGCACGAATTACACTTGACCTAGGTGGCGTGCCGGGTTCCCTAGAAAACCCTAACTTCCCGAAGATCTCATTGTAAACATTGCAGTATTGCAACAGTTTACACAAATAAAATGAATCAGAGTAAAGAGTGCAGAAGTATTACATAACCATAGATTTACAAATATAGATTACATTAGCCCGAACCAGAGTTTCGTAGTGGAGTAGCATCATACAACTAGACACCTTGCCCAAGGGTTATATCACACACATCATCATCCATGCCCGATCCGTCAACCGGCACGGTCTCAAGCAGAACTGTACTCTCTGCTCACCTGCAACAGGGGTTAACAAATCCCTGAGTACTGGGGTACTCCGCAAGACTTACCCGACTAAGAAAAAGGAATGAGACTCAGAAATGCAGGCTGAGGGGAGTCAAGGTAAGGCTTTAGTAAGAGTCAAAGTATTTTACGGAAAAAGCATTACTAATCCTTCTTTCAGTATTTTACTCAATATTATTACAATCAATATCAATAGTTCTCAGTTCTTTCACATATATCCTTCAATTCCAATTACTTATTCATTCTCTTAAAACATCCTAGTTTCGAACCACTCTTCGATATAGGTGTGAGGATCAAGTCTCCATAACCAAGGAGCAACGACGATTCGAATGGATTAGTACCCAGCTGGAAATCCCTATCCACACTGCATATGTAGCACCTAAGCTTGCATATGCCAACCCCGTCTACCACGGCTTTTCTATCGCTGAACCGGTCCTGCGTCACCCGAGAGCACAGTACTCCTCTCGTCTCCAGGCACGACGGCCACGAGGTACACGCTACTCTCGCCATCTCTTCACTCCCAGTGCGTGGTTTTCGGTTCAAGCAATAGAACCACCGGAGATAGGGCTTCCCGGAGTATGTGGCTAGTTGCAAAAAGTCTCGATCACAGCAGGCCAACAACGAATAGTCCCTAATTCTTTTCCGTTGGAAACCATGCATTGGGACTCTAACCCAAATACACTGGTGACCACCCGGTTTTTACATCCCTTTTCCGTCGGCGACGATAAGTTGGGACTCTAACCCAATCATATGACCAACCGAACGGAAAATCCCTTCCCATCAGGTGATGATGTACTGATCAGGTGCATGACCACTGAACGAGAACATAACCATATCCCTTTTTTATGAATTAATCATTAATATATCACCATAACTCAAAAATAGCATTTTGTGCAAAACTACATTAATTTAGCAGGGCTAAGCACTTTTTAAACATTTTATTTTAAAATGGTTTTAAGGTATTTCAGTGGTCAAGGTTGGTAATGCATCAATTGGGTCATCAATCAACTCATATAAACCTAATGCAGTAGATTAACTCAAGTTATAAACATTTTGTAAATCACAAGGAAGGGGCTGAATGCACCGGGGCTTGCCTGTTGCTTGAAATAGATAGAAATCGGAAGTCAATCACCGAGAAAGATCTACGTCCACCGAGTGAAGACCTTACTCGGGACTTGTTTCAGATAATAAATTATCCTGCGTTCACTACACGAAATGATAACGCATACTTAACATGATGATATGTATGTCATGATGCGGGAGATGCACTAAATTAGAAATTACTTAGAACGTAAACTTCATATAGAAAATTGAGTACAACTCTACTTCATGATAAAGTTGCAAGCCAACAAAATCAACTTGTTGCTTTACAGTTAGGATTTCACTTTAACATTCAATTATTTTATCAGACGAGTCTTTCCACGTTTACATATAACATACTAATACAAGAAACATTCTTAAATACTCTTTTTTACCCATGAAGTTGCATCCAAGAAACTATCAATATCACATTCGTACACACATACCTACTTATATGCATATTCTCATGAGAGACTTATTTGACTAAAAGCATTTTTAGTTTTTTTTTAATAAGTGGAACATGAGCACACCACCCAAGTAACTAAGTTGCCGTGGACCAACAGTAGTGGAAATGTTTCATGCTCTTTACTCCATTCCAAAATCTTACCCAAGGTTATTTCACTACTTGTGCTAATCATTTTGATAATTAGTAACTAAAAATTTAAAGCATACAATTAAGGGTATAATTAAATATCATCAAATGAGTCTCAAAATTTTTGTGGAGGTAACTTGAAGTACAAAACAGTGACAAAACAATTTTTATGATTTTTAGATTAATAATACGGCCTATAAAAATCCTAGAAGGGACATTTAATAATTAAAACACAGATTTTTACTACCCACAGAATATACTCAAAATATTTATTTAATATTTTTTTCAGGTACATAATATCACAGATAAGTTACACAAAATTTTTCATAATTTTTGGAGCACCAAATATATTTTAACATAATTAACAAAGTGCTGCACTTATTCAATATTTCAAGAAATGAAGAAAATTCATTCACTGGCACTTGACCGGCCCACTAGGCTTAGCACGGCCCAGCGCCTCCACAGCTCTCTCCCACAACACGGCTACGCCACTAGGCCAGCCCACTATGGCTGAGCACGGCCCAGTCGGCCTCTCCTCCTCCTTCCTCCTCCCGCCATGCTCGGGCACGGGCAAAGCACGCGCTGACGCGTGTGCGTGGCGGCTTGTCAACGGTGACCACCCCGGCGAGCCAACGACCCCCCTCCCAGACACCGACCTACACCTCCCGCACAGATCTGGAGCCCCAGCCCCAATCAGAATGCTCAAGCGCGAGCCGCAGAGCGGCTATGGCGGCCCCTGACCGCGGCGCACGGTGGCGCAGCCACGTTCCGGCGGTGTCAGACCTCAACGGACCTAACCGGCTACGCTAAAAGCATCATGGAGTTCACCACACCTCGATGCGCGAACAGGTTGGGGTGGATAGCAGTCGAGAGCTCACTGTCGACGTTGGTGGCGGACGCGGTTGCGTGCTCCGGTGACTCCGTGGCCGTTCCGGTGTCACCTAAGCACAAACAAGGAAACCATCTAGACCAAGAGCTTCACGAGACTAAGGTGAACTCTAAACAACGAGTAAAAACAACGGCATCTATTAGTCCGAGCTGTTCCTGAAGAGGATGTTCTCGGCGGCGTTCGGTCGGAGCCGAGGAAGAAGATGGCGTCGCGCCGAGTGACTCTGGTGACGAGAAGATGCAAAGGTGGGCTTAAACGACACGAAAGAACGTGGCCTTTCTAGGAACGAGATGGAGTGGGTGATGGTGGAGCGGCGGCTGTGAATTTCACCTGCGACCGTGGAGCTCAAACGGCGGCGGCAATTGAGGAAAGAGAGCAGCGGCGACCGGCTCAAGCTTATATAGGCAGAGGAGGATCGCGCAGCGTGCAGGGGACCCCCCACGGGCCCGGCGTTGACGGTGATAGGGCGTTGGCCGGCCCCGGACGGCGTCGGCGTCCGGCGCGCGCACGCGCACCTGCACGCGTACGGCACAGGATCGGACCCCCCCTAAATTACTGTAGCAGCACGTCCTCTTTTTGATTTTCGTTAAATTACTTTCAAATTCATGTAGAAACTTGAAAAATAACCAATATAAAAGTTGTAGTACATTTAATTATCAACAAGTTTAGTTTTTGAACCAACTTCAAATTTTGAATATTTTTGGAGTTATGAAAAAGGGGGTAGAAGTTCAATTTGAAATTCATTTCAAATTCCACCAAATTCTCCAAAGTTTTCTAAACAACTTGAAAATATTTGAAAATAAAAGTTGTTCTATTTGTTAAGCTTTGCAACTTTCAATAAATGAGTTTTGCCAGATTCTTTATAGTTTTTGAAATAGTATTTCAAATTTAAATTGTAAAACACTCATTAGGGTTTAATTTGAAATCTCAATGCATAAGTTCAAAATATCCAAATATAAAAATTGTTCAACTTGAAAATCCTTACAACTTTTATTAAAGGAGCTTGCCCAAATTCTTGATAGTTTTTGAAAGAGCATTTTAAATTTGAATAAACAAACACTAATTGGGGTTTAATTTAAATTTCCACTGGTAAAATTCAAAATCTCCAAAAATGGAAGTTGTTCAATTTTGAAAGAACTAAAACTTTTATTAAGGGACTATCATCAGATTCTTGCTAGTTTTTGAATTTGCATTTCATGTTTAAACTTTAAAACATAGATTAAGGTTTTACTTGAAATTTTTTTAATAGCTTCAAAATTGTCCCAAATAGAAGTTGCTCAACTTTTAAGGGTTTACAAATTTTGTTAAAGGCTCAACCCTTGATTCTATTTAGTTTTTTTGATTTAGGGTTTTTAATTGATCCCAGTTTGAATCTCTAATTCGATTTAACCCTATATACTCAAACAAGCACTCATATAATAAATCACTCTAAATTAACTATGCACAACCATATATATAAATAAAAATTATTTTAGTGATGCACAGTAAAAATAAGCTTATGCGGGATGATTCGCATGCAATCATGATGACATGACAGGTTTTAGTTATCGTAACACCAGGAGTGTTACAGGATTTCTCCTGAATTTTTCTTACATGTCAAAGGATACATCTCCCCTCATATTTATAGGGAGGACTCAACCCATCTCGACTTGACTCACAAGTAATCCTACCTTATAAACTCATCCTAATCCTAAACCTATATGGGTTTTGCAACGCGGTACGGTGTGCTGTACAGAGGCCCATCTTGGGCCCAACACCTCAGAGGCCCATCATGGCTATTTAGGACCATGACACTATGATTGGGCACATGTGCAATAGAGTAAGATTCATCCTTTGAAAAAAAACCCCACATCAGAGAGATCCTGAATATGCATAAAGAGTTTTGGATCCTTATTTGGTGAAACAACGTAGTTGTATTTTAATGGATGGGTGAGAAAAACCAATCTGGCTTCTGAAAGTAGACTTCTCGTTACCTGCCTGTTGTGATATACATGCCCATTCGACACTAGAGCGAACTTAACATGCTTTCTTTTTTTGTTTCCTTTTGACATCTTTTCCGTATTCTGTTGATTTATTTAGGGAATGATGATGTTGGTCCTGTCAGCAACATTGCCATTGATCTCTACTGATCCACATGTTTGGCCTGCTTGGACATATACAGTCTCATCTCAGCACATCATATTCTTTTTTGGCCTGTATATGGTTGCTATAGGGTACGGTGGACAGAGCCCCTGTGTTGCATCCTTCGGTGCTGATCAATTTGATGATACTGATGATGAGGAGAGAACCAAAAAGGGCTCTTTCTTCAATTGGCACCATTTCGCAAAGAATGCTGGTGCACTAATCTCAGGGACTATTATCGTGTGGGTCCAAGATAATGAAGGTTGGCTCTGGGGTTTTGCCATACCTGCACTGTTTCTCATTTTTGGTGTGGGTAGTTTCATCTTGGGCTCTAGTGTGTACAGATTTCAGAAACCTGGAGGTAGCCCATTTGCAAGAGTGTGTCAAGTTATTATTGCGGCTACTCGCAACTTTGATAAGGTCTTGCCAAGCGATTGTTCACTTCTTTATGAGACTCCAGGGCAAGGTTCAGCAATTGAAGGAAGCCGGAAATTGGTGCATACAACTGGATTTGAGTAATATTTTGTTCTGAGTTTTTTTTCCGTAACCTTATATAATCCATTTTTATGTTTGCATTTCCATATAAGTTAAGATGTTTAGTTGATTTTGCAGATCATACTTTCTTATATTATTATGTATAAATTGCATGTGAAACCCTACAGAAAAAATATTCTTGCACACAATTCTAGAATCTAGAGTAGTAAAAATGGATGTGTTGTAATTTGTACATAAACCATTTGCCCTTTCTTTTTATTTGTTTATGCCGTATGAGCAGTGTGTTCTACAATGCAAGATTTTGTTTGTCCGGATTTAAGTTATGTTTAATTTGATAGAGCTTGGTCTGCCTTGGTTTCGATGATACTTTAATTCTTATATGACTAAATTTTCTGTGAGGTTTCACGCAATTCCACTTTACTAGTTCTGAAGTATTAGTTTAGGTCTAAAAATTGCTTCAGGAACTGTTATTTATTGACACATGGCTAGGATATGCCAATTTTGAAATCTTGTTTTTATTTGATGACCTTAAATGTTAATGCTGACATGTTTGGTTCATTATTACTAGAAAATAAAGTGCCCTTACGGGCGGGCGCCCTACAGACGTCTTGTTGGGAAGCCCTAAATCAAAACACATCTACAAAAAATAACTCAAGTTTATGGTCTTTGTAGACCATATATGGCTTTTGTATATATCAATTCTGATTGCATGCCAATAACAGAATTCATATTGCATGAAGCTACTCAATCGTGCAGGTAGCCACCATCCGCCGAGCCGTATTTATTAGTCAATCCATAAACATGTTTGCTTCCTACTGGGCCTGTGCAGTGTTTTCAGCGGTTCCTGCATTGAGGTGCAGCGATAATATAGGTGTGTTACATCATATAATAATATAACCCTCTCCATAATGACATCAATGGTTCCCTGCGTTCACTACTCCAGATCTTCCACTGGCAACCCACTTCCATCCGTGGCTCGCCACTCGGTGGCTGCTCACCCTTGCGCCAAACACATGGTCTGGTCTGAAATGTGCCAAGAGGAGGCTCCCTCCACCATGGAGGCGACCACTACCACATTAGCATAGGAATTACAGGTAAGACTACAATTGTTGAGTCGCTATTTTTTCCTAACTTTTTTTTTCCTAAATATCTCTAGAGTCAGGAAAAAAAATATCTCTAGAGTCAGGAAAAAAAAAGCAATGTATGGACTACTCCACAAAAGGTCTTTCAGGTTCCTGAAATGCAACGGTTACCACCAAACTCAGGTTTAGCAATGGTTTATCAAAACCAGACAATCTGTCACGAGATGGAAACAACTAAGAACGACAAACAACTCGCCTGGCAGACGTCACGTGCAGCATTCCATGTGCCTAAATTGGCCTCCTAGGAGAGTTGACGAGATGTCCGTCAGAGTTCAGATATCCATTCGCACCTGCATCAGACAGGGCAAACAGGGCGAGGAGCAAGATCAATACATCATCATAGCTGCTAGAATGAGTGAAATTACAAAAGAAAGGAGGGCTGCAGTTGCAACAACTCACCCAGGCTCAGGAGTCAGCGGGGGCTTTTCACATATGAGGCTGACGATGGCGTAGAAGCACGAGCTGGTGATGGCGTAGAATCATCATTCCTATTTTGGTAGAAAGTTGGCTGCATTACAGTTCCACAAAAAAGACAAGTAGAGTAAAAAACACATAAGTTGCCGTAGAAGAAAAACCCTATTAATGGAAAAGAAATTATTTAGATGGTGCCCATTCCATTTTAGGTCACAAATTACAAATCAATTGAACTCATTCCGATAGTTGAGTCTATAGGTTTCTATGACAAGCAACTTCAGTGTAAGAAATAAGCAAGTTACAAAACACTCTTAGATTCTCTGTTTGACAATAAAATTCATATAGAAACAAGTTGGTTCTTAGATCCATTCTGTTTTTGTTTATTTCATATTGGCACTTAATACAGTAAATTAGTCCTGTCTTCTAAATTCAGTAAAGAGTTTCTAGGATTAACCTTACAAGGATTCAAAGAGGAGACGCATCAGTAGCGAAGGTTTATTGATGCAAAGTTGATTCTTAGATCTGTTCTGTTTTTGTTTATTTCATGGCACTTAATACAGTAAATTAGTCCTGTCTGAAGTTCAAAATTTACCTTTTGAGACTGCATTACACATTAGCCTAAAAAAAATGTATTGATTGAATCAAGGAATCCATGCAAAAAAAGGGAAGTGTATATGTAATTACCTTGGAGGAGCAGCTGACGCAACCACAGGAGGCTTCCTCTCTAACTGATGTTAGCCATTCAGACCACAGACCTAGGTAAAAATAAAGTGCATATTGGGCCAGAAACCTTTTCATTGGTGTCTCTTTGAGGCCCTGAACTTGTTGCAGATTTGAGTCTCAAAATTTGGTAAGCCGACCAATGTAGAAACTATTGATAAGATGACTTGTTGATCTTCTCTCTGCTAAAGTTTGAGCACATGCTTATTATTTTGCATTCCAGTAAAGCTACTGAATTCATGTGATCTAAATCTTGTAAATGCATATGGTGTATAAGATTGCTGAGTTTGTCAACTGTACACTTATGCTAATGAAATCATGCACAGGTCCATTTTTGCCCCTTTTGCCTAGACACACCAAAACAGTAACAGGAATTAGGACATTCAGAAGTTACATTCAGCTTCCTGATTAGGAGTATGCTAATATCAATTATAACAGAATTACTGGGTCAGTGAATAGCGAACAAAAATCTTGGCAGCCTCAAGTTTCTAGTCCAAAACCAGTGCAGTAGTGCTTATGAGCTGGCATGTGCAAACCAATAAAAAAGGACACAAGACAAGTGCTAAAAGAATGTAGAATATATATTGTACTCATCTTCTACTCAGCCGTTGAATGAAAGAGGTAAAAAGGTTCAGTACTTGGCTACTTGCTTACTACATTCCTAGTTGACAGGGACAGGTGATGAAAGAAAGAGAACCCCTCCTATCTTTTGATAGTGGGTCGTACCATCAATAGTACACCAGACTGTTAGCCTTATTTTGATAGATAAGATCAGTGATGCAATATATATGATAATTTTTTTCTCACCTTGCTTAGTAAAGGTGCTTGAGTCAACCTATTATTCTCTGCATACTCATACACCAATAGTCTGTTATTCCCTTCAAAGCAGCAACCAATCAACCTGGCAAGGTTTGATATGACATTACTATCTGTTAAGAATTTGCGAGTTCATTATTTTGGCCCAGATGCAAGATTTTAAATTGCAATTTTAGTGCCATTTTTTAGGTTCCCCTAAGTGAGGACCAACCTTTGTTTTCATTGATGATTGATCCCTAATGCATTATGAGCGTACGGCCCAAGTCATGGTATAGTTTCTATCGGAACAATATGATTCCTAATGCAGGAAACGTTTACTATCTACTAAAAAGTAAGGTTTTCTCAGTACACAAATGCTGCTAGCTGCTTCGAGAGTTCTAGCGCTACTGGCTATGATTACATCTCACTGAAGCCTCACTTGCACGCACAAATGCACAATGCATGGTTTACCAGAAACAATACATAAAAACAGGCAGCCTTGTCTCAAGTATGACACCCTGATGAATAACTTTTGGGATCGTGATTATACTCATGAAGCATATATTGTGCAATATTTTTTACAATTTTGTCCAGGGCAGAAGTGTTCACTTCGATGATGAAATATTTAGCCGCAAAATTATATAGCGGTGGTTTCCTCGAATCATGTGCTCACAAAATGGATTAGGAGACGAACCAGTGACGAGAGGACCATTCCGATCTTGCTCGACTTGAGGCGCCTCCCAAGCAGCCGATCAAACACCCCCATGTTCCAAATCCCTCTGCCTCTTCAGAAGTGCATGTGAAGCCAGAGGAGATTCGCTGGTGGTCTCCAATCCATCGTGTCCACCACGGCACCCTCGTGAACATCCTGATGGGCAGGATCACAGCAAATCAATTGTCTTCATCACGCCAGATCCGGAGGAGGTACCGGCCTGATCTAGAGGAAGGTGAGATGGCTGCCTGCTCATGAGATCACGAACGGTGAGCAAGTATGCGGAGGAGGCCTGCACTCATCGGATCTGTAAGGAAAAGTGAAGGTGAGATGCGGATCTGAGAGAAAGGGGAGAAGAGCGGCCGTAGGTTTACCTGCTTCACCTCGATGACGCACGATACATCTCAACGGGGGGTTGTTGTACGGCCGCACCGCCGTATGTGAGTGGGTGTGGCAAGCTTGTAGTTATCACCACCATAGCTCTAGTAGAGCACGCACGCTGCAGGAGGCCCCGTGCCAGGCCAAGCTGGTGGAGGCCCGCCATTTGTGGATCCGGACGGATCTGCTCGATAGAAGGCCGAACCGATGCCTTAAGTGCTCCTGCGATGGCAGGGGAGCTCGTGCGGCTCCCCGCGCTCCATCGACGGCAGTGAGCAGCGAGACGCGCATGGCGTTCAACATGGTGTGGCGGCGGTGTGTAAGTGCATTCACCCCCTATGTGGGATTTTGGTGATTAATGACAATCAAATTAGGGACTAACGGTTTTATCAAGATTATGTGCAGGTGTTAGTCCATATGAATGAGCAAATTGAAATATTTGGTGAAACAGCACCCCTCCAACTTGACCGAGTTACTTGGTGATCTTTACTCATAATTTAGCAAGTTTTATCTTTTATTGAGTATAGGACTACCGCACTATCAAGAGGGATGCATAGCTAGTTGACCAGTAGAAGGTTTAAAGTGCTCAAATATTGACTTAAACAAACATGCTTGAGAGACACCTTCACACACTTGTGCACTGCCCTATCCTGTTCTGCCCCTGGAGAATCGGTAGTACCGGTCTTGGACCGGTATTACCAGTAGGACTTAGAGCAGGATCCTCTCCACCGAACTGCTTGCTCTCGGGTTCCACAAAAGTTTATTCCGGTAGTACCGGATTTTAATCCGGTAGTACCGATGTTGAACCAGTAGTACCGACCCTGAATCGGTAGTACCGGTAGGACTTAGCGCCGAGACTCCTCCCAGCCAACTCGCTGCTCTCGGGTTTGAGTAACTATATTTCGGTAGTACCGGATTTTAATCCGGTAGTACCGGTTCCAGAGCGGTAGTACCGGTCCTTGACCGGTAGTGCCGGTAGGACTTTGCCCAAGCAGTTACCCAGGGTCTGGATCGGTAGTAACGACTGTACTTCGGTAGTAGGTTGACTGTTGTATCGGTAGTACCGGTGTACCACCGGTAGTACCGGTCAAGTCAGCTTGACTGACAAACTTTTCTACCGTTGGGGCATCGTGCAGTGCGTGTGTCAGACTTTTAACGTTCGATCTGCTGAGGTAGCATCGGTACTACCGGTAGGAATCGGTAGTACCGGTAGCTCCCAGACGGAGGAAGTATAAATACTTCTTCCCTCTTCTTTAGAACGTTACCCACTTCATTTTATTGCCTACCAACCCGAGACAACAGCTCTCTCTTGCTCTCCCACTCTCTCTCACACATATTCATTGCTCATAGCTCAATCCATTGCAAGTTTCAAGTTGAGAAGTGAGATTCGAGTGAGGAAAACTTAAATCCATTGTTTGAGCACTTGATTCCTCCCTCTAGCCGGCTTTGCTTTGCATTTGTTACTCTTGGGTTCTTGGAACCCTAGGCCGCTAGGCGTTCTTCGGGAGAGCCCGGTTTGATCCATTTGTGAGGGCTCCTCGAAGTGTTTGTATCACCCAAGATTCTAGTGAAGAAACTCAAGTGACCTTTGTGGTAACCTTGAGTGAGGAAAGGAGGTGAAATAGACTCCGACCTTTGTGGTCACCTCGACAACGAGGAGTAGGCCTTCCTTTGTGGATTGACCGAACCTCGGGATAAATAACTTGTCCCTTGCTCTCTTTGTTGTTGTGTCTACTTGTGGTGTCACGGCTTCGACCGTACTCTTTCTCTCTCTACCTTGTTCTTAGGTTTGGAGGCCCGATCTACGATTTGGTGGTGATTCAAGTTAGGGAGAAGGTTGCAAGGGACTCTACATACACTTGGGTGGTTTGGTATAGCATAGATCTAAACTTACTCTGCAGTTAATCTTGGTTTCGTAGCTATCTGTTCTCGACCGGTAGTACCGACGGATTGCATCGGTACTACCGACAGTTATCGGTAGTACCGGTCCAATCCCGGTAGTACCGGTCTCTGTTCTCACTTTTCAATTAAGTTTGAGTTTCAGGTTTTATACTACGCCTATTCACCCCCCCTCTAGGCATTGTAGATCCTTTCACGGTGGCAACGGAGAGAAAGAGAGGAGGGAGAGATGAGACTGGGCACTGTGGTAGCCGCTACGGTTGGGCACCTGGGCACAGCCGGTGCGGGGGGCGGCACGCAAAATGTGCAGGGGTTTCTGCAAAAAGTTGAAATTATCGAATTTTCCCTTCTTCATGTTAACTTTAGGGTTCTAATAACAAAATATCAAAACGCAACTACTATTCAGTATGGACAAGTCGGACTGCGGGTTAAATATCTAAAATGTAAAGGGTTTTTTTGAAAAACACTCAAAGACACGCGTCGGCATGCGCAGGAGCCACCGATGCTCTGAATGCTCTCGCGCAAGCAATCCACGGCATTCTTTAAGAAACCTGATGTTGGAATTCATGGAGCACAACCATAGATCGCAATGAATCACGTGTTATAAATTAGGCGGAATAGTCAAGTTCGTCCTTGAACTATCGTCGAAGGCTCAGTTTAGTCCCTAAACTATGAAAACGGCTGTTTTAGTCATCAAACTTTCACAGCCGGCTCAATTTTGTCCCTAAACTATGAAAAGGACCGTTCTCGTCCTCAAACTTTTACGGTCGGCTCAACTTCGTCCCTAAACTATGAAAATGACTGTTCTCGTCCTCAAACTTTCATAGTTGGCACAATTTAATCCGTGGTCTGACGTGGAGCGTCACGCTGGCTTGTCTTGTCATCACCCAGTCAGGTGAAATCAGTTTCTAAAAGGCTGTAACTGATTTATTCTTATTCTAATTTATCGCAACTAGTTGTAACTCTTCAATACAAAATGGGATGAAGATGATTTTTATATAAAAATTGTAGATCTCGATAAGATCTACAACTTTCTAGTTTTAATATTTTTTATTTGAGGACATTAAGATACTCAAAAAGTTTATATTATAATGCTAAAATTTTATATTAACTTTTATATTAATTACAAGCAGCAGCAGGTAATTATTATGTGCTAAAATTTTATATTAACTTTTTGAGCATCTTAACATCCTTAAATAAAAAAATTAAAACTAGAAATTTGTAGATTTTATCGAGATCTACAATTAAAAATCATCTTCATCGAATGTTGTATCGAAGAGTTACAACTAGTTATAACTAGTTGGAATAAGAATAAATCAGTTGCATGCTTTCAAAAACTGATTCTAACTGACTAGGCGATGACAAGGCGAGCCAGCGTGGCGCTCCACATCGGACCAGAGACGAAATTGAGCTGGCTGCGAAAGTTTGAGGACGAGAACGGTCGTTTTCGTAGTTTAGGGACGAAATTGAAGCAGCTGCGAAAGTTTGAGGACGAGAACGGTCGTTTTCATAGTTTAGGGACGAAATTGAACCGGCTGTGAAAGTTTGAGGACTAAAACGGCCGTTTTCATAGTTCAGGGATTAAGCTGAGCTTTCGGCGATAGTTTAAGGACGAATTTGACTATTCCGCCTAAAAATTATAAGATCTGTAGAAATTTATTCTTAATATCATCTCCAAAGAAATGTTGCCATATCTTTAGTTCTGTTGAGGATTAATACAAGTTTAAATTCTCGTGCACTTTCATTTGCTCAGTAGAAACCCTGCATTCTTACTGAATCTGAGCATTTAGAAAAGTTAAAATGCACTAATGATATGGCCAGTTGTTTAAGGTAATATTGTTCCTTTTCTCAGGTTTTTTTGATAAAGCTGCAATTGTGACATCCGTTGGTTGTGAATCAGCTGGCCGGCTTAATGCATGGAGAGTATGTACTGTCAATCAAGAGGAGTTCAAAATTTTGCTCCGGGTGCTCCCTATTTGGGTTAGAATGGTTTTATTTGGTACAGTTCTGGCACAGATGGTTTCAACATTTATAGAACAAGGGATTGTCATGGACAGACAGGTTGGCTCGTTGGAAATACCTGCAGCATCATTCCAATCTGTAGATATCATTACTGTTCTTACCCTAGTTCCGATCTATGAAAAAATCCTTGTTCCAGTGTTTAGAAAATTCACTGGCATGGCTGGGCATTACCCCTCTGCAACGCTGTGGGACTGGTTTATTTTTATCCACACTCTCAATGGTGTCAGCACTCAGCAGCATTGGTGGAGGGCAATCGGTTGCAGATTGTACAAAACAAAGGCTTGGTGGACCAGAATGTGGCTGCTCCAATGAGCATCTTGTGGCAAGGACCCCAGTACTTTCTGGTCGGTGCTGGTGAGGTGTTCTCAATCATTGGGTTAAACGAGTTTTTCTATGAGGAATCGCCTGATGCCATGAGAAGCTTGTGTCTAGCATTCTCACTTGCCAACATCTCGGCTGGGAATTACCTTAATTCATTCATCATTTCTCTTGTTCCTATGTTCATAGCCAGAGGAGACAGCCCGGGGTGGATACCCGATAACTTGAACGAAGGGCATTTGAATCGATTCTTCTGGATGATGGCTGGTCTGTGTTTCTTGAATCTGTTAGCCTTTGTATTCTATGCAATACGGTACAAATGTAAGAAGACGCACTGAGCATAAGTATATACAGGTTGTGTTTCATTTACATTCTGCGCAATGAGTTTGTTTTACTGATTTTAAGACACTCGATTTGAGAGTGCCAAGTGCCTGGTAAACGATGAAATATTTTTCCATTACACCAGCGACACGTGGTGTCGTGCCATTTAGGACGATAAACTCTTAAAATCTAAATCTGACCCCTCTAAACTTATTAAGTGGTGCCACTTAGATCCACAAACTCTCAAAACTGAAATTTAACTCTCTAAACTTGTCAAGTGGTGCCACATAGGTCCAAACTCTTTGAATAAATGCTGACTGGTAATTTTTTTTTTTACAAAAGTACGTGTAGCCTCCGAGCTCACCTACCCTCTATCTGAGTTACAACAGCACATGTCCCATCCAGCATATGTGACGGGGTTCCGGCACTCCAATATGACCTTCACCAGCATCGGTAGAATGCACTGTCACAACAGCGTCATAGTGTTGTGTGGGGGAGAGTGTCGTGGCTCTTGCTAACTCCACCACAACCTTCAATGTACCAGCAGAGTGCGCTATTGGAAACCCTATAACATAATATTGCATGGGGGGGTGAGTGTTGTAGCAGCTGGAGACGGAGGGTGGCGAGCTCACAGAGCTAGCGCACATGGTAGTGTACGACCAACCACACGAGCAAAACGGACACCTTCATACATCGCCACGCGTGAGCAAGATGGTGGTATAGGCCTTGTTTAGATTTACCGTAAAATACCAAAAGTTCCGTCACATCAATATTTAAACATATGTATGGAGTATTAAAATATTGATGAAAAATAAAACTAATTCGACAGCTTTGCAAAATGTTGCGAAACATCTTTTGAGTCTATTTAGACCATGATTGAATACTTATTGCAAAAGTTAGCACGTTATTACAGTAAAAACTTTTGTAAAATGGGCAATCTAAACACCCACATAGAACATATTTATAATAGGATATTTTTTTAGAAAATATCCTAGTCACCACCTGTCGAAGGGTATGGACCTAAGTGGCATCACTTAAGAAGTTTAGGAGTACGAATTTCAATTTTAAGAGTTTGTGGACCTAAGTGCACCACTTAACAAGTTTAGAGAGACAGATTTTGATTTTAAGAGTTTGTGGAACTAAATGGCACAACGCCACAAGTTTAAGGGCCGTCAGTGTATTTAACTCTTATCTCTTATTGGTGCTCTATTTAGATCTTATTTATTCTAAGCAAATAATAAGCACAACTACAAGAAATAAAGCAATAAGAATAGAAATAGACCAGTTTCAAATATATCTCTCTCTATATATATATACACACACACATCATAAACAACTAGATACCTATTTTTAGAAAAAAAAGAGTACCAGGTTCATATTTTTCTGATAGAAAATAAATAAGTTATAGTTTTTTATATCAAAACATATTTTTAGTTATCTTTTAAAATATAGAAAACCACCTATAAAACTAGCTAGAGGATTTAATTTGTTTGGTTTCGATAATTGAGGAGTGCCCATTAATTGATTTTGTGATTAGGACCGAAAGCCGGATTGTCATGTTTGAAAATGTATTATCCTAAAGTAAATGGATACTTTTTTTGTTCTAATCTCCAAAACACAACTTTATTACAAAATATTTATATAAAAATAAATAATTTTTATATAACTAAATTTAGACTCATATTATTTTCAACTAAACACACAAAATGAAATTTATGATCGAAGTTTGAAAGGTTAACTTAATAAGACAACCCAAGGATATCACTTGTTACTAGGAGTATATCCTTAGGTTATTTGTACATAAATATTGGCACGCTTAGAATCTTGGAAGAATGTAAATATTGTGTGAAATTCTTTGATTTTAGAGTGTCATGAAGTGTTTAGATGCAACATTTATGGTTATGAATGATATTATTAAAATTATATTCTTTTCAAAGTTTAAAAAACTCTCATATGCATATTGATATTTTCTAAAAGGAAAATTTTGCCGGCGGATACCGTTCTTTGATAGAAATTGCTGCTCAACACCGCTATTTCACATATTTTCCAAGTACCAATACAAAACGAGGTATTTTCCTGGACACTGCACGTATTATTTTATTTATTTCCTCAGATTTGAAGAGAGAAGTTAGAGAAATATCACTTTTGCCCTTGTCTTCAACCTCCAGCTGCTTACTTAATAATTAATATTTGCCTTTAGGCTGTCTGCACTGGGGAACGCTATGCGTTCCTCCAGTAGGCAGATGGTGTAAAAACGGCTGCAGCGGGAGACGCTATGCCGCACGCTACGCAAGCGGCCCGGGTTGTTCCCGTTGTCTGTGGCGGAGGTACGGAGGGAACGGTAAGACGCTGCGGGGCCCGCTCGAGGAGAGAGAAGGACCGCTGGAGGAGGGAGCCCGCCGGGCCTCGCCGTGGCACGCTGCCGCACGAGGAAGGGAGGGAGGGAGACGGTCGTCGAGCAGGCCTTCCTCCGCCGGTGCTCCTCTCGTGGCCGCGCGGGCGAGCGCCACCGCCGGGCGCGCGGGCGAGCCCCGCCGTGGTGCGCGCGGGAGAGCACGGCCGGCGGGCCGCGCGGGCGAGCCCCTCCGTGGTGCACGCGGACGAGCGCCGCCGTCGGGCCGCGCGGGCGAAGCCGCCGCCGGGCGCGCGGGCGAGCCCTGCCGTGGTGCGCGCTGGCGAGAGAAGAGAGGAGGGAGGTGAGAGAAGAGAGAAGAGGGAGGGTGGGTGGGGAATAGAAAAATGGAAAAAGAAATATAGAGTATACATATAGAGGATGGATGAGTGCGGGAGAAAATGGTATAAAGGAGAGAATCTCGATGACCAGGATAGAATATTCTTTTTAGAGGATGAATTTAGAGTACCACGAGTGCAGATAGCCACACTGGCCGTCCATGGAGAAGTAGTTCTTGCTGCTGCTGTCGACTAGCACTGGGGCACGCTCCTCGACCCGCATCTCGCGAGGCTCTTTGTGCGGCCCATCAGCCCGACGAGACTCGTCCACGACCGATGTTTGCCTCCATCTGCGACCTGTGAGGCTGGCCGTGCCACCAGGGAGCTCGTCCCTGCGTTGGCCGCGCCGGCGAGGAGCTCCGCCCCTGGCCGGCCGTGCCATAGGGGAGCTTGCCCCTGCACGAGCTGCACTACCAGGGAGCTCCGCCCTTGACCGGTCGGGTTGCCATGGAGCTCGCCCTTGCTCTGGCCATGCCGCCGAGGAGCTCGCTCCTACGCGGGCGCTCGCAGCATTCGCGTGGTAGCGACTCGCGAGCACGCGGGCGGCGTGCGAAGGAACGATGGCGCGCAGCTGTCGGGAGCAGGCTCGGCGGTCACGAGGCTCGCGACCGTGCGGGTGGTTACGGCACGCGCAGGCGCAGGAGAAAAGAAGAAGAGGGTCGCGGGCTCGGTGGTCGCGCGGCGAGAAAGAGGACCGTGCGGGCGGACGCGGGCTCAGTGGCACGCGAATGCTGAAGGTTGAAGAAGAGGGTAAAAGCAACATTTTACAATCCTCTCTATATTCAAATCTGACAAAATGAATAAAATAATACGTATGGTGTCTAGAGCAAAATACCTTATTTTTTAATGGTTCTTGGCAAATATGTGAAATAGCGGTGTTGAGCAACAATTTCTATCAAGAACGATGTCCGCCAGCGAAATTTCCCTTTCTAAAATTATAATTTCTTTCCTAAGATGAATTTTTAATAATAATACTATAATATCCAAACGAATTGCACACATCTTCATGTTATGCCAACAATTCAGAAAGTATTTAACACTTATGCAATTAGGTAGTTTGAGGAGGATGTGGATGTAAAATATCGCGAACAAGTTATTCCCATGTCCCAACAAGTTCGACGACTCTGTTGGAGCCTTTGGAGGTAAACGGCAGCGAAGTCATACAAAACTCAAAACAATAAGCTCGTTCCTCGTTGTTTCGTCGTCTCTGCTTGGCGAATTGCAGCAGCATCAATTGCCGAAGAACCAATCACTGATCACCCTTCAACGTTCGAAGCTTTCCCTTACTCCTGGAGAGAAAAAGCCTCCACGGACCACGGCTTCAGAAGCTGCATTCATGGAGTCGTTGCTGGAGGAGCGGCGGCAGAACCTGCTGGTGCGCGCGACGGAACCCGAGGTAGCTCACCACTATTTCTGCATGGATATTTTGTTCCTTTTCCTGATTTTTTGGTGCACCCAGATTCAGAATCCGTAGGTGGTTCTTTTCTAATCCCCTTTAGCTTCCTCTTTTGGTTAAGTTCTGCTTGACTGCAAATGCTTAAACTGGTAAGAATCGGAAGAGAAAGGAGGAGGAAACTACACTTCGATTGCTCAGTTTCTGGGATTCTTGGGATCGCGGGGCGTTTGGATTGATTAGCGCGTGCTTCTGCAATTGCAGGATTGCAAATTCATTAGTCATGTGGAAGGAAATACCAATGGAAAAGGGGAACGCCGTACAACAAATGAAAAATAAATAGAATAGATCTTGGAATAATGGATTCGATGTACACATGTAGTAGGTTGCTACACGCAACAGTTTTGAGGACTATAAGTACATTGACTTGTATAAGTTACTTGTGGAATGGTCCCAAGAATACTTCTTTTGCTCTTAAAGAAGTACTAATGGAAGTGAACCAAATCGGGCTTCTTGAAATTTATTTTTTTTATTAGTATAAGATACATTGCTGTTGCTTTGATTGAGAGCATTGATGTCTAATTTGATTGGTAGTGGGTAACTTCTCTGAAGACTTGATTGAAACAGTTGGAGTGGAATGGGTTACACATGTTTGACCGAAACCTGAATGATTTAGACCGTCCATCTATTCTTGTCATAGGCATTAGGTTAAGGTTTACTCAAAATCCAATCCACCCTCTGCTTTTTCAATCAAAATATTGTTTTTCAAAGAATTAGAAAAATTGTTCAGTATTCTATTTCTTGTTAATAGTAATTATACAGTATTCAACTGTAGAATAATTCCCTACTAGTTTATGCTATTTGAAAAATAAAGTTTAGCTGCAACAAAACTTTAGGTTTAGGAAAAGAGGATATCGGCCATGCTCAGCTGTTCAACATGTCGATTAATATTCGAAGGTTACCAATGTAACTATGGACCAAACTTTTTTTGTTTTTCTTTGGATCAATAAGAATAAAAGTTCCTTCACCACTTTCGTGGAGAAAATACTTACAGAAGTGAGGTTAGATGAACAAAGAGGGAACTGAAATTTAGATAATGGATTTAGCATCATTGCTAAAATACTCCAGGTAAGGCCATAGCAATTGTCCTGGACATGTGAGGTATTTTACCTTGTGGATACTCCCTCCGTCCCAAAGTAAATCAATTCCTAGAATTACCAAAAGTCAAATTATCTTAAGTTTGACCAACTTTATGGGAAAGAGTAACAATTTACATCTTTTTTTTAAAAAAAAATATTTACGCATGGGAAAGAGTAGCATCTATGACACCAAACAAATACATATGAAGTTCCCAAAAAAAAAACATATGAAAATATATTTCATGTGTATCCAGTGATACTAATTTGGTCTCATAAATATTGATGCTCTTTTCTATAAATTTGGTCAAATCTAAAATAATTTGACTTATGACAACTCTAGAAGTTGATTTATTTTGGGATGGAGGGAGTATATAAAGATATCAAAACTCTCCAATCATGTCGGAAGATTCATTTTGAAGTAATGATGATTTGTTCTTTCTCGTTCTAGTTTATATCCATGTCGTATTTCTAAAACTACCCTTGGAGGATACCTTGCCATTTGATAAGAGATGTTTTGTCCTCGTTTTTCCTGGAGTAGTTCTCCTAAAATGCCACAGTGGTGGCTGGTGGAATTATCTACTAATGAAGTAATGAGCAATTAATAAAGTGCAAAATGAGCTTTTTTTGGTGGGGTTGAGAAGTGTATATGAACATTGTATGGTGATCACATAGTCATGTACACCTACCATTGAAAGCATCTTGTGTTGATACTGAGAAATGACATGCTCCTTACATTCTCTGTTCAACATCATGTAAAACTGGTTTAGGATTGATCATAGTTGGCAGGTGTGAAAGATACAAGATTTATGCCTGTGTCATTAAATAGAATGCCACTTCCTACAAATTCTATCTACTATTTTTTTCTTTGGTTTCTTTCAATAGTTTCGTTGTGTTCTATGTGCCCTTTACTTTTCTTATGATTTTAATGATGTTATGGGAAGCACCTGCCTATTGAATAGTTTGCAGATAAATTATAAACAATTTGAATTCCTGACAGGATCTTGCCGGGTACACAGGTGATGGGTCAGTTGACTTTAGAGGTTTTCCTATTTTAAAGCATAGCACAGGGAAGTGGAGAGCATGTTCATTGATTCTTGGTAAGAATTCAGTCAGAGCTTTCCACTGAGAAATAACATTTAAACATATTTTTTTCCTTGAATGAAAACCAGTTGAATCATGTCACTGTAAACTTCTTTATGGAATCATAGGTTCAACTGACTTCGTTTTCAGCATTTTTGAACTTAAGAGTGTTTGTAAATCTATGATTCTTTGATGTGCTAAACATCAGACACAAAAGTTTTTCATATTTAGATCTAGTATTATGTCCAATTGGAATTTGCCTTTCTGTTATATGATAGGAACTGAAGTATGTGAACGTTTGGCCTACTATGGAATCTCAAAAAGTTTGGTCACTTACCTTTCAACAAGACTACATGAAGGAAATGTCTCTGCTGCGAGGAACTTCACAACCTGGCAAGGAACTTGTTATCTTACACCACTTATTGGAGCAACCTTAGCAGATTCGTACTGGGGAAAGTACAGGACTATTGCTGTTTTCTCCACTATTTACTTTCTTGTAAGACACAAATGTGCATTTATATCAAGAAACTTGTAGTTGTGCCTTAGTGTCATCTTAATGTATTAATTTTTTGAGTGAAGTTAATGTATTAAGTGCCCTAAAATTGTAGTATGTTGTTGTTTTGCATTGGTATTTACTTATGGCTGTGAATTAAAGAAAGATTAGATAGACGTTCACATATAGCCTTTTGGCTATGAAATAAGTAACTTCATAATTGTTATGAGTATTTACTGGCATGGTAGTTCATTGAAAACATGCATGATGCGTCAATTGCAGACCTACTTGTCTTTCTCTACCTGTGAATTATAAATCTTTTATCCTGCTTAAGAACTTATTCCTGCAGATAGTCTGCTAAGTGCTAACAACTTCTTAATGTACATTCAATGAAGGGGATGGTGGCATTGACACTTTCAGCATCAGTTCCTTCTTTCCAGCCCCCTCAGTGTGTTGGGTCTATTTGTCCACAACCGACCTTACCTCAGTATCTTATATACTTTGTTGGGCTGTACATGATTGCTTTGGGAGCTGGTGGTATAAAGCCATGTGTTTCATCCTTTGGGGCTGACCAATTTGATGATACTGATCCAGTTGAGAAAATAAAGAAAGGTGCTTTCTTCAATTGGTTTTATTTCTGCATAAATATTGGTTCTTTGATCTCTGGCACAGTTCTTATTTGGGTACAAGAGAACTATGGATATGGCATTGGATTTGGAATCCCTACTTTTTTCATTGCCATGGCTATTGGAAGCTTTTTTATAGGTTCAGAAATATATAGATTTCAGATACCGGGAGGAAGCCCACTTACAAGAGCATGTCAGGTAGTTGTGGCAGCCACTCACAACAGAAAAGCGGATTTGCCAGTTGACAGTTCTCTTCTCTATGAGCTAGATGGTAAGACTTCAGCTATTGAGGGGAGTCGTAAACTGGAGCACAGTAGTGAATTCAGGTACCTTTCTTGGTTATCAGTGACAATTATTTTTCCTGTAAGATATATCCTTTTACTCAACAAAGGAGAAAGGCATTAAGAAGTTGTGGTTTACATTACATATTTGAGGAAAAACATGTATTCTAAGATAAAAGTTTACTAAAATGTATCAAATACAAAATTTCATTTATACTGCACTTTTGTTCTGACATTGCATGCTTTTAAGTTTGTGTCTTGGAACTTCCCGGACACAACAACCTTTTTCAGAAGTATGAAAGGTAAGCACACACAAGATTTTTACATAAGCAGAGACTCGCATACTGTCCCAGTTGACACGTTCTCTTTCCTGAACAGTTTTCTTGACAAAGCTGCAGTCGTTTTGTGGAATGAACATGATGGTTCTCGCAATCCATGGAGACTTTGCACAGTCACACAAGTTGAAGAGCTTAAAATATTACTGAGGATGTTTCCAATCTGGGCAACAGGAATTGTGTTCTTCACCGTATGTGCTCAAAACTCATCGATGTTCATAGAACAAGGGATGGTCCTCGATAACCAAATTGGTTCTTTCAAGATTCCAGCAGCAACTTTGTCATCCCTAGATGTTATTAGTATTGTTGTTTGGATTCCAATTTATGAGAGGTTGGTTGTGCCCATAGCCAAGAGATTTAGTGGAAAAGAGAGAGGTTTCTCAGAACTTCAACGGATGGGAATTGGTCTATTTGTGTCTACAGTTGCAGTGGCAGTTGCAGCATTAGTTGAGATCAAGCGTCTGCAGGTCGCAAGAGCAGACGATCTGGTTCATCAGAAGGTACCTGTTCCTATGAGCATTCTTTGGCAAGCACCTCAGTACTTGCTGGTTGGTGTGGGTGAGGTGTTCACATCGATTGGTCAGGCTGAGTTTTTCTACAATCAGTCACCAGATGCTATGAGAAGCCTATGCTCAGCTTTCGCTCTTGTTACCGTGTCACTTGGAAGTTATCTCAGCTCGTTCATCTTGACTCTGGTGTCATATTTCACAACACGAAATGGGCAATTGGGGTGGATCCCTGATAACTTAAATGAAGGCCATCTTGACCGCTTTTTCTGGCTGATAGCCGGTCTCAGCTCTCTAAATTTTCTTGTTTTTATATATTACGCTCAACAATACAAGTGCAAAAGAGCTTCTATTGCTTAAAGTTCTGGGTTTAATTTCCTTTTCCTCTTTGCAATTTATTTGTACAGCAAAGCTCAATGTACAATTTGTTTATGCTGAAATACTGCAGTGCGTACATAAACTCGTGTAGTGTACATAGCTTCATCATCTTTGGTGCTGGTCTGCTGGATACAACATTACTTGGATAATGGAAACATAATACATCGTTTTTCCCCATGGCCATTTTTTCTGAGGCTGTTTTGTGGAGGAATACGAACTTAACTAGCATACTTTGTTTCGACCATTTCTGTTACTGACCTGTTGATGTACTCGCTCTATTCCAAATTTTTAGTCGCTTTGACTTTTCTAGATAATTTTTATGTGTATTTAGACATAGCATATATCTTTTGGTTTATAGCAAAAACTATCTACCTAAAAAACAAAAACGACTTATGTTTCAAATTGTACCTTATTGAAATGCACATGTGGCGTGCAAGTCGCCTGCAGGCCAGGGCGATTGCGCGAATGAGGGACCAGTGGCGTGGGCAAGATCAGGCAACTGATGTTTCCGCAGCGGTTTTGCCCGCCGGTAAAAGGTGTTGATGATGAATACTCTCACCCTATCTTTAATTTTGTGAGCGGTAAGCTGCTGTGCTATGGAAGCGTTTGTGTAGCATCTTGGACCTAGCAGCAGTGTTGGCAGTAGCATACGTACAGGTTTGGTGGTGTAGCAGCGCTATTGGATCGTCATATTTGCTATTGCCTGCCTTTGCGTTTTCTGCTGCCTTTGCACAGCATCCCGGGATCTGCTGTTGTGCAAGCTCCATATATAAACTGAGGCATGGTTTCTTTCGGTTTTGCATCCAGCCTCTCAGTGCCCTCAATCATATGATCTTGTTAGTGTCGACGTCGCTTCTCCTGGTAGACGGAGTGAAACAGCTTGAGTTACTATGGAATCCCAGAGGGGGAACTGCTGTCTGAAGAACCACTTCTTGAGGTAACGAGGTCGATAAGTATAGTCCATCTGCCACTCTCATGCTTCTAAAGCTTGATTTATTGTGTCCTTACAGCATTTAGCTGAGTAATCTTTACTAACATTTTTTCCCATCGTCTGTTCGTTTCCCTTACCCTCGAGAAAGGAGGAACAGCCGCCTCAAAAAAGTTCCAAACTGATTTTCTATATCTAATTTACATTTGTTTTCTTTTTTTGAAAGATCCAGCACATGGCCGGCATACATTTGTTTTCTCAAAGGTGGTCTAATCTTTAAATTCTTTTTTTTCTTTCATATTGCTGAGATTGAGTCATTCCTGAACTTTCTTACGACCCTATTTTATATGTGAAAGGATAATGACGAGGAAGAAGTTTGCGTGCAACTAACTCTTGCTTGCATCATCTTCTTTTTTTTTTTTCATATTGCTGAGAGTGAGTCATGCCTGAACTTCCTTACAACCCATCTTATATATGAAAGGATAATGATGAGGAAGAAGTTTACATGCAACTAACTACTGCTTGCATCCAAATTCTGTGGTTCTGGCTTCGCCAAAAAAAAAAAAAAAAAAAAAAAAAAAAAAAAAAAAAACTCTGTGGTTCTGATTCCAGCTTCCAGGCTATTTTGCTGAGCTGTCCTGCATTTGCAAACAAGTATATAGAATTTGTTTTTGTGTCACTGCAGAATTTAATAGAAGGTACAAGCGAAGAGATTATTCGCATCGAGGGAGTCGAGCACCATACCGTCAACAGTTGTAGAGCATGCATTTACATCTTAGGTAAGCTTAAGAAAACAATACAGATATAAAAAAATGTTTATAAAAAAGAAAGGCCATGCAAAATGCTAGGTCTAGTTGGGACAATTATTCATTGTGTGCCACTGAAGAAAAAAAGAAATGCCAAGATCTGGATCCACATGTCAAGATCTGGATCCACGTCATAGACATGCCAAGATCTGGATCCACATGTCATAGACACAGGCGATGGCAAATCTGGGCCAGAGGATTTGCAATGACGTGAAGAATTTTTCCTATACAGTTTCAATTCACTGATTAAAGCCGTCTAAGCTCTCTGATACTACAACTCTTATACAATTTGCTTGACAGTTGCCACTTGTAACTTCTGTATTGCAGTGACTGAATGCTTTGAGGAGCTAGCATACTATGGGATCCAGTTCAACCTGGTTACATTTCTCAAGACAGTGCTACATGAAAATAATGTTACCGCAGCAAGAAATTATACAAATTGGCAGGGGACTTGCTATATCGCTCCACTGGTTGGAGCTATCGTAGCAGATTCCTATTTGGGCAGATATCTGACTACAATGGCTTTCTTCACAGTTTACCTAGTTGTAAGCACACAAAATTCAAACTTTATAAAAATAAAAAGAAATTTATTTAAAAAGGAATAGGAAAAACTCTAGTATACCATTTCTGGAGTCAAATTTGCTTCTTACCATGAACCAGTCTTTCCACAATGCTGTTGGGCACACCTAGTTTATTTCCACTGACCAGGTTACTGTTCTTGTTCAACACAAGGGGATGGCTGCAATGTCCATTTCAGCATCATTCCCGACTTGTGCCGGACCTGATTGCCTGCAGGATGGTTCATCGAAGTCATTTATCTTCTTCCTCGGCCTATACATGATGGCCATAGGTGCTGGTGGGATAAAGCCCTGTGTTTCATCATTTGGCGCTGACCAATTCGATGACAGCAGCCCAGCCGAGAGGCTGAAGAAGGATTCCTTCTTTAACTGGTTCTTCTTCGCCATCTACATCGGCAGCTTCGTCTCGGGCACCGTCGTTGTGTGGGTGCAGGATCGTTTCGGGTGGGTGGTTGGCCTCTGGATCCCGACCCTGTTCATCGCGTTGGCCATCGCGAGCTTCGTGTTGGGTTCGAGTTCATACACGGTCCAGAAACCCGCGGGGAGTCCAGTCGTCAGAGTTTTCCAAGTCATGGTTGCAGCTATCCGGAAATGGAATGTAGGATTGCCGAATGACGACTCTCTTCTCCACGACTTGCTACTACAAGAGAAGGGATCAATGGCGGATGGTGATAAACTGCAGCATACACCAGTGCTGAGGTCCTTGCCTGAACCTATCGTGATTTATGAACTCTCTTTTCATTCTCAGGCCGAGTCCTTAGCTGTAACTCGCAAGTCTGTTTTGAGCAGATTCCTTGACAAGGCTGCAGTTATCTCATCAGCCGAGGAGCTGGCTGATCCATGGAGGCTCTGCACCGTCACGCAGGTCGAAGAGCTGAAGTTTATCATCAGGATGCTTCCCATCTGGACAACCGGGATCGTATACTTCGCCGTCCTCGCGCAGTTCTCCTCGACGTTCCTGGAGCAAGGCAGGACGATGGACAAGCTGGTCGGCGGCGCGTTCGCCATCCCGCCGGCGTCCCTGGCGTCGTTCGACGCGGTCAGCGTCATTTTCTGCGTGCCCGTCTACGACAAGGTCCTCGTGCCCGCGGCGCGGCGGCTCACCGGCAACGAAAGGGGCCTCTCGGAGCTGCAGCGTTTCGGCACCGGCCTCGCCCTGTCCGTCCTGGTGATGGCCGCCGCGGCGCTGGTCGAGACGCAGCGCCTGGCGCTGGCGGCCGCGCACGGCCACGGCGAGGGCGAGGCGGAGGTGCCCATGAGCATCCTGTGGCAGGTGCCGCAGTACTTCCTGGTGGGCGCTAGCGTCGTGTTCGCGTGCGTCGGGCAGACGGAGTTCTTCTACAACGAGGCCCCGCCGTCGATGCGGAGCCTGTGCACGGCGCTGGGGCTGCTGACCGTGGCGCTCGGGAGCTACCTGAGCTCGCTCGTGGTGACCGCGGTGGCATGGCTCACGACGAGGGGCGGTGAGCCCGGGTGGATACCGGAAGACCTTAACGACGGCCACCTCGACCGCTTCTTTTGGCTCCTCGCGGCGGTGAGCGCGCTCAACCTGGCGGTTTTCGTGTGCTGCGCGAGGCGGTACAGGCGCAAGACTGTTTACTAGCGCGATTATGCGTTGGATAAGAGTAGCTCCAACGGTTTTACAAATGAGTTTGGCATTTTTATTTTTTAAAAAAATATAAAAATTTCTTTTCCAACGGTTTGGTAAATGGGATTGATATTTTTGTTAACTTGGCAAAAAAAACCTGAGATGGACTCCCATATATGCAAGCTCGCGATCGGCTCGGCATCTCGTCTCGCGCACTACTCCCCCGCGCGCGCTCTTCCCTCCCGCACCGCCGGGTTTCCTTTCCGCGAAACCCCACCTCGCACCACCAGACCTTTCCGCAAAGCCGCAAAAGGACCTCGAAGGGATCGTGACCTGGAACCCATTGCTGCCTTCCTAGGCTTCTTGTAAAACATGGAACACCGGCAGGGTCGATAGAGGTCACGACCTAGCAACGGCGCGGTGACCCTCCTACGACGCGCGAAGGAAGAAAAGGCGCGCGATGACCCTCCACGACGCGCGAAGAAAATGGCGCGACAACGGAACCGCGGCACGAGGTGGAAAAGATCACGAGAAAAATATATGGATCCATAAATTTTATTTTTTGTCAAGTGAATAATGCCAAACCATTAGAGATTGATTCTTTTTACCTTTTCCATATTCATTTAGAACTTGGCAAACTCCTAATTCTGCCAAACAAAATATGCAAAACCGTTGGAGTTGCTCTAATAAGTCATATGATTTTTTCAACCCTAGGTTTGATCATTCGTCTTATTCAAAAAATTACGAAAAATAGTTAAATTTAACTTACTCTTAAAGAACTTTTATTAATAAAACAGGTCATAACAAAAAAACGTCATATTTTGAATAAATTTTTGAATAAAACGAGTGGTCAAATTTGAGGCAAAAAAGTCAAACGTCTTATAAATTGAAACGGAGGGAGCACCGTTTTTAAATCAACTGTTGAATCAAATAAGTACTAAGACACATGTTGAATCCTAGGTGCAATAAAGTCTTAATTTCATATGAAATTTTGACAGAAGATTAATTGAATAAACTTAAATAAGTGATTTAGGTGCGAAATTGTTGAGAAGCCAGTCTCAGTGGAAGGGTTTTATTCCACTCTTTTCAAGACATGGTAACGATCCAGAACTTAGGTATTTATATGAGGAAAATATGTTTCTTAATGATATTCTTCAGGAAGATGTTTATATGAGAAGAAATCACTATGTTTACGAATAAGGACGCTTGCTACACTACATTTGCAAGTTGGATAAGGCCATACTCCCTCCGTCTCAAAATAAGTGTCGTTTTAGGATTTTAACTGTCTTCTTTTGATCATTCGTCTTATTCAAAAAAGTTATGAAAAAAATAATTATTTTACTATAAAATGATTTAGTATTAGTAGTACTTTAATTTTGATTTATTCATTTTTATATTTTTATAGATTTTTTGAATAAGACGAATGGTCAAACGTCGATTTCAAAAAGTAAAAAACGATACTTATTTTGGGACGGATGGAGTAGTTGGCATGAAATAGGCACCACAAACATGGTACTCTCGTCAGAGTGAGAAATTGCAACAACCTAGTTTTATCCTTCAAATGTTGATACATCTCTATAATCTTAGAATAAACCCCAAGTTATTGTTTTCTTCATGATATCTATTGATGGCATAATAGTTTCAAAAAAAAATTCAAATGGGTAGTATCAGTGTATGTGATGTTTGACTTTATACTCAAGAACTTAGAAGATCTACGCTACGTCCCTACTCCCTCCATATCTTTTGGCTTTTCTAATATAGCTTCTGATATGTACTTAGATATACATCAAGTCTAGAGATATATAGTACTCCCTAAAAAAATGTATCTAAATAAGCCATAACATCTTATAATTTGGCAATTGAGGGAATATCGCTTTGGGGAATAAAACTGCAGAAGGGATTTGAGATAGAGATTAGAGATAGGTCTGACTTAGAGATATACTTGTATAGCGCATCTATAGGCTGTCGTTGGATATATGTAAGAGTCCCTCATGATCATATAACAGATGTGCAGCTCGCAAGATGGAGACAGGTAAGCCACGAAAGGGGGTTTTCACAGCCTCCTACTTGAGGTGTGAACCTTACTAATTGGTGGTATGTTACACTCTCTACGGTCTAGACTGACATTCGAGTTGCCATGGATGTAGAGAACCAAGAGCAAGTTCCTGAGGTAGAGGTTTTGAACCCCCTGCTAGTTCTTGTATTTTTTTTCTTAAGCAAATGGCTGGACCTCTAACTTTCGAATTAATAAGCACAAGGAGAGAGAAGTTATTATTCTATATTGGTCTGTGTAGGCTCACAATACATCGTTCTTTGTTTAAACTTGTTTTTGTTTCCATTTGGTCACCCTTGTAACGATACTTTCCTCTTAATGAAAAATGTGTGAACTGACATGTTCTAAAAAAAAGTTTTCATTATTTGGTCTTACAAGCTATTTTTTAAGATGAAGGTGCACATATTATTTAAGTTCATATTCAAGGTCCAGTCATCTCATACTTTTACATAACACACTAAGAGGAATTTAGTGCATGTTATTACAGAATCCAGTGGAACATAGAAGCGAAAGCACGATTGGCATCGAGCGAGACCATACCGGCAGTTGGAGAGCATGCAGTTACATCTTAGGTGATCACAAATTATGAAATCTCAAACATCTCTTAAACAAGAGATTCTTTCTATTAATCTATTTAGACCTCTTAAACATCCTTTTGTGCTACCCGTTCTCTTACAATTTGCAGTGAACCAATGCTTTGAGGCGCTGGCATATTATAGCATCCAGTTCAACTTAGTCACATTTCTCAGGACGGTGCTACATGAAAGCAATGTTGTGGCAGCAAGAAACTATACGAATTGGCAGGGGACGTGCTATATCACGCCGCTAGTGGGAGCTATACTGGCAGATTCTTATTTGGGCAGATACCTAACTACAATAGCTTTCTTCACAGTTTATCTGCTTGTAAGTACACAAGTCACAGTGCCACACTCATCCGTAGACGTAACAAACACACCTAACCAGTTCATTTCTTGTTGACAGGGGATGGCTGCAATGTCTATGTCAGCGTCGTTCCTGAAGGTGGATGGATCATCTCAGTCTATTGTGTTCTTCCTTGGACTCTACATGGTGGCTATAGGAGCTGGTGGCATCAAGCCCTGCGTTTCATCGTTTGGAGCAGATCAATTTGACGAAAGCAACCCAGATGAGAGGCTGAAAAAGAATTCCTTCTTTAACTGGTACTACTTCCCAATCTCCATCGGCAGCTTTGTCTCAGGCACCGCTGTTGTGTGGGTGCAAGATCACTACGGGTGGGCCGTTGGCCTCTGGCTCCCAACGATGTTCATCGCGTTGGCTATTGCAAGCTTCTTGATGGGCTCCAGTAAGTACAGGGTTCAAAAGCCTTTGGGGAGTCCAATTGTAAGTGTTCTTCAGGTTATAGTTGCAGCTACTCGGAAATGGAATGTACATTTGCCACAAGATGATTCTCTTCTCCACGAGCTACCTCAGAAAACACCAGGGGCGGACGACCATAAACTGCAGCACACACCAGTTCTCAGGTACAGTAGTTTCCTCAATACATTGTGTACACTCCTTTCACAGGACCAACGACGTTTTCTGATCACTATTTCTTTGCGCAGATTTCTTGATAAGGCTGCAGTGATCTCATCAACTGAAGAGCTCTCTGGCTCTAAACCTGGTCCATGGAGGCTCTGCACAGTGACGCAAGTAGAAGAGCTCAAGGTGATCATCGGGATGGTCCCCATCTGGGCCAATGGGATCGTGCTCTGCGCCATCATGGCACAGATCTCCTCGACATTCCTGGAGCAAGGGAGGACAATGGACAAGCATATCGGTGCGTTCGGCATCCCGCCGGCTTCGCTGGCATCGTTCGACGCCATCAGCATCCTCATCTGGGTCCCCCTCTACGACCGGGTCGTCGTCCCGGCAACGAGACGCATCACCGGCAATGCTCGGGGGATCTCGGAGCTACAACGCTTTGGCACCGGACTGCTCCTGTCGATCGTGGTGATGGTGATCGCGGCGCTGGTCGAGACGCGGCGCCTCGCGAGCGCGCACGGCGACGGCGACGGCCAGCCGCCGTCGATGAGCATCCTGTGGCAGGTGCCGCAGTACTTCCTGGAGGGCGCCTGCGTCGTGTTCGGGAGCGTTGGGCAGCTGGAGTTCTTCTACAACGAGGCTCCGGCGTCGATGCGGAGCCTGTGCTCCGCGCTGGGGCTGCTGACCGTGGCACTCGGGAGCTACCTGAGCTCGCTCGTGATGACCGCGGTGGCGTGTGTCACGACAAGGGGCGGCAGGACCGGGTGGATACCCGACCATGACCTTAACGAAGGTCACTTAGATCGGTTCTTCTGGCTCCTCGCGGCGCTCAGCTCGCTCAATCTTGCGGTTTTCGTGTGCTGCGCAAGGCGGTACGAGCGCAAAAAAGTTTAGTAAGGCCCCTTTACAAGGAATATCGCTATTGTATTTTCTTTTAAAGATAATGGAAAGATAGTTCAAGCTTTGGGCCTGATTGGTAGAGCGTCGGCGGCTGGCATGGGCGAAAACAGCTTGACCATAGTTCTTTTCTTTCTAATAAAGAGTCTTCCGGTTCAATTTTAGAGGAAAAACCGTTTGATAAAAAATATATGAAATGTCTATAACGTCCTTCTCTTTTCCAATCCTTTTTCTTTTTTTTATTACTTTAATAATTTCTTTTTTATTTTTCTTCCCCTTTTGTCTCTTCCGCGCATTTTCCGTCTCTCTCATGACCATCTCACCCACAAGTGCAATCAAGTCATAAAGTGAGTTTTGGTGATAATAACCACGAGATTAGAAGAGTAACGAGATTTATCGAGATGATAGACAGGCAAAAGCATTTGGAGGATGGACTAACTTGCAGGGGAACCCCTAATAACTAAAGGATACGGCATCCGGCTCAAAGGAGGTTTAAATTCGTTTTTATTTTGAATTTTAGTATAGGAAAAACCGTACTATTAAGGAGGATGCAAAAGACAGCTTTGAAAGTGAAACCAAGTGCAATATTTCCACCAAACATCCTCTTTTCCACTGCCAAAGCTAACCAGAAAATCCCAGATGTTTTAGACACCCTTTGGTAGCGCGACATTGCTGCAACTTATTCTGACCATTAGATTCTAGGAGAGTATTTACTCCACCTCATGTCGACCCCAACGGTCACTTGCGTCATTTGCTTAGTTCCAGACCAGAGAACTCATCTCTCTTGCTCTCTCTCATTCCCAACAAGCTCCCCACTCATTCCATTGATTCCAAGCTCGAATCCTTGAGTGTGTGAGCTGATTTTTAGCAAGGAGAAGGTTCTCCATCTGCTCTTCAACTTTCTCAAGCAGTTAGTTCGCGTTCAAACCGATGGTTTGTATTTGTTACTCTTGGAGCTTGCTCCTAGCCCGGTGAGCTTGCCTATCTTGTGAGAGTCGTGAGAGGTTTGTAATCACCCTCATAAGCTAGTCGAATCACCCCGTCTTGTCAAGAGTTTACTCTCTTGACTTGAGAACGAGGTTGGACCTTGTGAACCTAAATCCTTTGTGGAACCTCAACAACGTTGAGTAGGCAAGTTTTGGTGGCGAACTGAATCACGGGATAAATCTTGTGTAACTTGTATTGTTTCACTTGCTCTCTACTTGTTGAATTTATCGATTTCTAGGGTTTGGTCCCGATCTACGATTTGGTGGTATTCTAGCTTCAAGGAAGTGGTGCTCTTGGGTCTACACAACCCAGGAACATCAGTAATTTACTCGATCTATTTTTTGTCGAGTGATTTTTGAACTGTGTAGAATCTGTTCTGGAGGGAGCAGCACTGCCGTTCCTCAGCTTGGCACTGCCGCGCTATGTGCTTACATTCGTTTGTGAAGGATTTTTACAAGCATATTCAACCCCCTTTTAGGCCAGTCTGTGATCCTACAAAACCCCTTGATTAACCATCACTATCGCTTGGCCCAGACACATGAGGGGCCAGGGGCTCGAATCAGTAAAGTGAGCTCAGACCAACGAATTAAAAGCCTCTGGAGAAATGACCCATCTGTCTAAAAGATCTTCATCGGATGACCCAAAGCGAACACCCAACCCAGTCAGAAGCTTTTGAAGGAGTGCCTCACTCCTACCAAAGGCTCGGGGGCTACTGTTGGTTTCCAATAATCACGTTTCCCAAAGGGGATAACCGATGATTAATACGACCCACCTTAACGATGGGACGAGACAAATCAAGGCGATCTGGCCCTCTACAAGTTGTTTTGCCTCGTCTGACCCTCACAAAGGAACTCTTTGCCCTGTTCGACCCCAGAAGATGAACTTTCGCTTCACCCGACTCTAGGGGTTGAGGCCCACTCGATCTGACCCTCAGAGATGCGGGCCCCACCATGTCCGACCCTCCAGAGGGGAAGTTTTGTTTCGTCTGACCCTCGAGGGTCTAAATCCTGTTTATCATCCCCTCGCGGGTACAATTTTGTTCTACCGGACCCCCTGAGGAGATCTCTGCCTCGTCTAACTCGTGGAGGGGACAACTCGTTAAGGGGTATTTTTCGCTTCGCCCGACTCACGAAGTAGAGTCGGACGGGATTCTGGGGAGTCGACGAGACTGCTAACCACTACGGAATGGGAGAAGAAGCCCCCACCTATGCTTCTACTCCCCTACAGTGGCGCCATCATACCAAGACAGGACTTCCCATCACCATCGACCATGCCTAAAAGATGAACGTCAGCATGTCAGCAGTCACTGCTGCCTAAGCAAGAATGGCGTTCTTTCAACTCTGGGTGTCCTATTTGACCACCCCATTGACTTGACCACCATACCAGAGGAATGGAAGGCCGTTGCCTCCCATCCCACATCCACGTGGCTATAGATTCTGAAGGGATCGTGGGGTCCGCTTGGAAAGGAGAAGAAGGATGATGTTGTCTCCATAAATTTGGGACTTCACCCTTTTTTGCTTTTCTTTCTTCTTTCTTCTCCCTTCAGGGTTCCCCCTTAGGGGCTCGCTCCTAACGCATGTAATAGACCCTTCCCTTGGTCTATAAAAGGGAGGGCTGACTGCCAAGTAAGACCATCAAAACCCGAACTCACCATGAACCATACGCACAGCACACCCACCTACAACCTACGAGCACAGAGACTTGAGAGTGTCTTCTATCTCTTGAATACGTCTGTAACCCCTACTACAAATACGGTGCAAGTAACACGAGCAACTCGCAACTAGACGTAGCGACATTCCGCTCGAATCAGTATACATCCTTGGATCCACTTAGCACACCATTCGAACTCTAAAACGCGCATTTACAAATTTACTAGTTGGAGTTTGTTCGAAACACCGACAAAAGCCATCTCTAGGGTTTTTTTTTTTTTTGAGGATATAGGTAATTCTTTCTTTTTTTCATAGCATACGTGAAGTGAAGGTGGAGCGGGCCGCATGCGTAATTGCCTAAAGATGGAGCGGATGTGGGAGTGGACCGGACCGTTGAAGTAAGGTAGAATGGGCTAGAGAAAAAGAATGAAGAGAAATTTGTGCTCTTAATTAATAGTCGGTGGTATAGATATAAGTTTTTTTTTTGAACTGTATAGATATAAGTACGCTAGTGTTCGGTCATTTATCTGTGTGCATTATTCGTACTGGTTTGTGTGTGTGTATACACGCGGTACGCGGACACCCATTTTCTTTGGGAAATTAAAAAAGGACACCAAAGATATTCCCAGCTCGCTCTTATATTCTTTTTCTTTGGGAAAGAGAAGATACCAAGATATTCCAAGCTCGCTCACGCCTGTACATACTTGCACTCTGTTGTTTGAATTGAAAAAATAGTCTCCCACACGTCGCGGGAGGATACTGTTTAGTTTTTCTTTGGGAAATAAAAAAGGCATACCAAGATATTCCCAGCTTACTCTTATTTTTCTTTGGCAAAAAGAAAAAAAAAAGATACCAAGATATTCCCAGCTTGTTCACGCCTGTATATATATATATATATATATATATATATATATATATATATATATATATATATATATATATCCTTGCACTCTATTGTTTGAATTGAAAAAATAGTGTACTACACCTCGAGGGAAGATATTGCTTAGTTTTTCTTTGGGAAATACAAGGGATACCAAGATATTCCCAGCTTGGCTAAAAAAAAAAAAGATACCATGATATTCCCAGCTCGCTCACGCCTGTACATACTCCTACTTAGTCCGGCCCTGAGAGATACTGTGTGGCTCTCACCCTATATGTACCAAGGGAGCCTTCATTCCTATTGGCACCCGTTAGTCCTCTAGTCTCTAGACATGGAGATAGAGGTACCACTTCCTGAGGTACAGATCTGAATCTCCCTGCCAATGTCTCTTATTTCTATATAGTATTCAATTATTTTCTACAGGCTTTTGAGCCTAACATAACAAATTAAAAATACTTTGTTCGTTGTTTCACTTTCTGTTTATGTGATGAATGATGATACACTTGTTTCTGCTTCTCTTGAGCATTAGGAGCCCAGTCATCTCGTAATTGTCTAGAGTGTACTAAAGATAATTTGGTTTCTGTTAACGCAGAATTCGACAAAACGTAGAAGTGAAAGGGTCATTGACATCGAGGGAGCAAAAGACCATACCGGCACTTGGAGAGCATGCATTTACATCTTAGGTGATCACAGATTATCGTCAAATCACGAACATATCTCAAACAAGAAATCGCTCAAAACGCTGAGGCTTTTCCGTTTCAGTTTCGCGCGTTCCAGATTTCTATTCAGACCTCTGATACGTTCTCACATGAACATCCTTTTGTGGTGTCCGTTCTCTTCTCTTACATTTTGCAGTGACCCAATGCTTTGAGGAGCTGGCATACTATGGAATCCAGTTCAACTTGGTCACATTTCTCAAGACGGTGCTGAAAGAAAGCAATGTTGTGGCGGCAAGAAACTACACGAATTGGCAGGGGACGTGCTATATTGCGCCGCTGGTTGGAGCTTTCGTAGCAGATTCTTATCTGGGCAGATACCTTACTACAATAGCTTTCTTCACAGTTTATCTTCTTGTAAGCACACAAACCGTACCACACCATACGTAGACATGCAAAACCATAAATATACAGAGCTTCATAACGGCACACTGACTGGTTCATTGTTCTTGTTGACAAGGGGATGGCTGCAATGTCTATTTCAGCTTCGTTCCTCAATGATGCTTCATCTGAGTCCATTGTATTCTTCCTTGGACTCTACATGATGGCCATAGGAGCCGGTGGCATCAAGCCCTGCGTTTCATCATTTGGCGCTGATCAATTCGATGACAGCAATCCAGCTGAGAGGCTGAAAAAGAACTCCTTCTTTAACTGGTTCTTCTTTGCAACCTACATTGGCAGCTTCGTCGCTGGCACCGGTGTTGTGTGGGTGCAAGATCATTACGGGTGGGCGGTTGGCCTCTGGCTCCCAACGTTGTCCATCGTGTTGGCCATCGCAAGCTTCCTGATGGGCTCTAATAAGTACAGGGTCCAAAAGCCTTTGGGGAGTCCAATTGTAAGTATTTTTCAGGTCATAGTTGCAGCTGTTTGGAAATGGAATGTGCATTTACCGCAAGATGATTCTCTTCTCCACGAGCTGAAGAAGACGCCAGTGGACGACGGCCATAAACTGGAGCATACACCAATTCTCAGGTTGTTGCTTGCCTCAACTCCATACTTTGTGGACATTCTTCTTTTTAAAAGGTCCCCAACGTACGTCTCTGTGATGACGTCGTGGCAAATTCTTTGCGTAGATTTCTTGACAAGGCTGCAGTGATCTCATCAACTGAAGAGTTGACTGGCTCTAATAATCCATGGAGGCTCTGCACGGTAACGCAAGTAGAAGAGCTGAAGGTGATCGTCAGGATGCTCCCCATCTGGGTCAACGGGATCGTGTTCTTCGCCGTCCTGGCACAGTTCTCGTCGACGTTTTTGGAGCAAGGGAGGACAATGAGCAAGCACGTCGGCGCGTTCGCCATCCCGCCGGCGTCCCTGGCGTCGTTCGACGCGGTTAGCGTCCTCATCTGGGTCCCCGTCTATGACAGGGTCCTCGTTCCGGCAGCCCGACGGGTCACCGGCAACAATGCCCGGGGCATCTCGGAGCTGCAGCGCTTCGGCGCCGGTCTGCTGCTGTCGATCGTGGTGATGGTGACCGCGGCGATGGTCGAGACGCGGCGCCTCGCGAGCGCGCACAAACACAACGAGGGCCATCAGGCGTCAGCGTCGATGAGCATCCTGTGGCAGGTGCCGCAGTACTTCCTGGTGGGCGCCAGCGTCGTGTTCGCGTGCGTCGGGCAGACGGAGTTCTTCTACAACGAGGCCCCGCCGTCGATGCGGAGCCTGTGCACGGCGCTGGGGCTGCTGACGGTGGCGCTCGGGAGCTACCTGAGCTCGCTCGTGGTGACCGCGGTGGCATGGCTCACGACGAGGGGCGGCGAGCCCGGGTGGATGCCGGAAGACCTTGACGATGGACATCTCGACCGCTTCTTTTGGCTCCTCGCGGCGATGAGCGCGCTCAACCTGGCCGCGTTCGTGTACTGCGCTAGGCGGTACAAGTGCAGGGATGGTGTTTCGTGAGCTTCCTCGTTGTCGACGTTCGTTTATTTCTTCAACATTATTATTAATAAATAAATTTATAAAAGACTTTTGTTATTTATTTGGTCACAGATTCTTTTGGTACTAAATCTGTCAAATTTCTACATGTTTGATTGTGTTTTAGAATTTGTTCTACCCAATTATCTGTTGGGTCATATTTTTATATATATATATAAAAGATGACAGATTTGACAAAAAAATCCGTTGACGAATAACTACATACTCTCTTTAAAAACTAAAAGAAAGCGCGTTGGAAAAAAAAATATGATCTAACTATTATTTTAATAAAAAGTTAGAAAACTAACAATGTCTAAACAGCTACATGAACTTGTACAATAATTATCACCCTACTTATTTTTTTAAGTGGTACTTGTTTTTAAAAAGAAAAAGAAAAAAAGGACCTGACTGCTCTAAATCAAAGGAAAAAAGCACAAGTGAAGTGAAGTACAATATGAAAAGCCATATTGTTGTGGAACGACACCAATTTTAGTTAAAGGTAAAAACGGTGGAACTCCTTAGCAAGTGAGAATATTTATTTTGAGATCTATGGAGTTTCTCCACCATCTCTAAAAGGAATTATTCTCGTTATACAATAGGCTAGATAACGAAACATTTATGCTGAGTTCGTCAATCTTAAAATTTGTCGGTCATTCTTAGAAGTAAGATGTGTGTACTCTTATAAGGGTGAGTGTAGGCTCATTGAATCTATTTTTTTTTTTCCATCTTATAGCACACACATCAGTTGACTGGTTATTTAGAAATGGAGGAAATAGATGGTATCGGAATACTGCTCTGCCAATTGCAATTTGCAAATCGTCTCCGAATCTGTATGAACTGACTGCCGCGGTCCAAGCCGTCTGATACCCTCCTACCCAATTATTTTATCTGTCGTGATGTGAAATGAAAGCCGCCCTGTCAGACGAAGACATGGCGTTGCCAGCTTAGCTTCTGATCCGCTCCGGCTGATCCCGTGGATCGTGGACCGGACTTGGGGTTGGGGCCTTGGGGGAGGTCCTCTCCTCTGTCTCCATGGATGAGGCAGCAGGGCTGCTGTTGCAAGAAGAGGGTGGCGGTGGGGACCAAGAACCGCTCCTCCTTCCACTTCCACAGGTGAACTCCCCGGTTACCATCTCTCTCTGGTTCAAATTCCATCGCGCAGTTTACCGTAGCCAGTCTGTGAGAGTGAGATTCAGTTAGTATTCCCTTCCGTCCAGCTATTTTGGTTCTTTCTTTGTATAACCAAAATTCCAGCTTGAGGAATCCATCCCTCGAGTCCAAGTCAAAACTTGTGAAGGCAGTTCAGAGTTCTTCAGCTTGTGTGTGAATTCGTGATGCCATGTTTTCTGTTCGCGAAAAATTGTGGTGCCATGTTTTGCATGGTAATGTATTTTATGCTAATTCGGAGGAGTTCAGTCAAGTGGAATGGAAAATTCGACCACCCAAAATAAATGTGTTCTATTTCGACAGGGATTTGTTGAACGCCTACCATCAATTCATAACCTATTTGCCCATGTTGGGAAGATTATATTGATGGGAAGCAACTAAGCGCCTTTCCTTCTCTTTCTTTTTTTGGATGACATAAAAGTAGCACTGCTAGGCATTATGGAAGATCAGTGCATGTGACCCATTTAGGACTTACCCATGTATTGACCACAATCCATATGTGTTGGCGTGGATTGGAGTAGAACTTAGTTTATTTTCCACTTTTACCCACTTCAACACATGTGGATTGAGGTAAATACATGGGCATCCAAACAAGCCCTTAGGTGGTTTAAGCCTAAGTGCAGTTCTATCTTTTAGCAGGATGCTGGCCTTTACACAGGTGATGGATCTGTTGATGTCAAAGGGCGCCCTGCATTAAAGGGCACTACAGGCAATTGGAAAGCATGCTTTTTCATCCTAGGTAACTTTTTTGGCAGATGCATTATAATTCGGCATGCTCATATTCTGCTACCCACACTATTCTTCTGTTTGATATATGATTACATTAATAAGCTCAACTATCCATTGTTAATATGTAAAGTAATATGTGATTCAAGCAGTGGTTATGCTTAGGAGGCCAAACTTCCAACATGCTCGCCTTTTCTTACAACAGGTTCACATACCCATGATTCTCCATAGGCACTTGCAAGCACCGTGCTGCAGAATAACCAAAAGAAAATCCTTGATTTTTTTTTTTCTGTAAAGCATCTCTCCAAACATCTGCATTGTACATGAAATTCTATATCCTTGGGAAAACCATATATTCAGCATTAGCCAGAACAATCAGTCATATAGCACAACACGTTTCAAGACTAACCCATATTACAGATCATATGGTAAATTGAAGCATTATTGCACTTTATAAATCTGGAAACAAGTTTTACCAAGTTTCAGCATTGCTAGTCTTTTGACAGGGAATGAGTGTTGTGAAAGGCTGGCCTACTACGGAATTGCAAAAAACCTAGTTACTTATTTGAAAGTGAAGCTTCATCTAGGCAACCTCGAGGCTGCAAGGCATGTTACCACTTGGCAAGGGACATGCTATCTCACCCCCCTTGTTGGAGCCATCTTAGCAGATTCTCATTGGGGGAAATACTGGACAATTGCTGTTTTCTCATCAGTTTACTTTATTGTAAGTATAAAGATATTGTCACCCAAGTATAACCATATTTTAGTACAATAGCATCCCATGCTAACTTAGAAAATATCAAAATAAAATAAAATCTCTGTGGGCACATGCTACTTAACATTCTATGGACAGCCTTTATTCTTGTATTGTGGAGCCCAGAGCATTAAAAATGAACATGTAGGATATTGGATTGCATCATTAGTGTCAGATTCAGATTAACTCGAACATTTTAATATTTTCATTTTCTTATATTTTTTATCATGTGAAAAATGTCTACCCTTCCCTGAAGCTCTATTTAAATCAAGTATATGACATTATGACCTCTCTTTTCTTTACTGAAGGGCCTGGCTATTTTAACGCTGTCAGCATCAGTCCCGGCATTGCAGCCACCTTCATGTTTACGAACAGTTTGTCCAGAAGCAAGCTTACTTCAGTATGGCATATTTTTTGTTGGTCTCTATATGATAGCCCTAGGGACTGGAGGTATCAAACCTTGTGTCTCCTCCTTTGGAGCTGATCAATTTGATGACACTGACCCAGCAGAGAGAGCTAAGAAGGGTTCCTTCTTCAATTGGTTCTACTTCTGTATAAATATTGGTTCATTCATATCAGGCACTATCATAGTTTGGATACAAGATAACACTAGTTGGGGAATAGGATTTGCAGTTCCTACTATATTCATGGCATTAGCTATTTCATTCTTCTTCACAGCTTCAAATAAGTACCGATTCCAAAAACCTGGTGGGAGTCCACTCACAAGAGTGTGCCAGGTAGTTATAGCAGCATTTCGTAAGTGGCACATTGAAGTGCCACATGATACATCTCTCCTTTATGAAGTTGATGGTCAAACTTCAGCAATTGAGGGAAGCCGGAAGCTGGAGCACACAAATGAGCTCAAGTAATTCTCATTCTCGGTGATGGAGTCACTACTTACTAACTTTAGTTTCAGTATCATGTAGCACAACATTTATGGAATCTTTGGAAATGACTGTACTTATTATATGCCATAAAGAGATTGAACTTCACTACAAACTATTTACTGTCTCAACTTGAGGATACTGGAAAATAAGTACATAAATGCAATGAAAAATAAATAGGAATTATTGATAGGATCAGACAACCATGATAATTCCATACAATTAAATTATCCATACTTTGGCCGCAATATATTTCATGTGTTGGGAATGAAATAATGGTGTGAGTTTATTTATCTCAAAAAGTAGTATGATAACATTATATTGCAGCAGAAATTAGTTGTAAAAGTTGCTTTTGGGAGGTCCATTTCAAATTGACAGTGTCCGAAACAACACTTCTTTGTGAGTTTTACAGGATATCCGATACAATAGGAGTAGAGAGTAGTGACTACCACTAATTGTCAATACTCAGTAGTCAATAGTAATCCAAATTGACTTGTGACTTGAAACTCCGTAGAGGAAGCAAATGCATCGTGACACCTGTTACTGTGGACTTGTGATTTTGTTAAATGCTTGCCTGTAAATGTAATGATCGGTAACATAACATAAGGCTCAGGACAGGACCAGACACATGTTACTTGCATAATTTTTTTCCAAGTATGTTACACCTGTAAGCAGCTTGATTTGTAGACTTGTCTTTTGTTGTGTGACTATGATAACATTCTGTGTAGGTTCCTTGATAGAGCTGCAGTCATCTCATCTGCTGATCTGAAGAGGGAATCCTTTACAGATCCATGGAAGCTTTGCACAGTTACCCAGGTGGAAGAATTGAAGATCCTAATAAGAATGTTTCCCATTTGGGCTACTACAATCATATTCAGTGCTGTTTACGCCCAAAACTCTTCCATGTTCATAGAGCAGGGCATGGTTCTTGACAAGCGCATTGGGTCTTTCAACATTCCTCCGGCTTCTCTCTCAACTTTTGATGTAATCAGCGTCATCATATGGGTTCCACTTTATGACCGCATTCTGATGCCAATAGCTAGAAAATTCACAGGAAGGGAGAAGGGTTTTTCTGAACTACAGCGGATGGGAATTGGATTAGTCCTATCCATTCTTGCGATGGTGTCTGCAGCTCTTGTTGAGTTGAAGCGTTTAGAGATTGCCAGGTCTGAAGGTCTTATTCATGAGAAGGCTGATGTTCCAATGAGCATTCTTTGGCAAATACCACAGTATTTCTTGGTGGGCGCTGCTGAGGTGTTTACTTGTATAGGTCAAGTTCGAGTTCTTTTACGAAGAGGCCCCAGATGCCATGAGGAGTTTATGTAGTGCATTTGCACTTATTACAGTCTCACTGGGAAGCTATATAAGCTCCATCATACTGACATTGGTGTCGTACATTACAACTCAGGGAGGAGATCCTGGATGGATCCCTGACAATCTGAATGAAGGCCATCTCGACCGGTTCTTTTGGTTAATTGCAGGGATTAGCTTTGTGAATTTGATAGTTTACATGGGCTGTGCTGTGAGATACAGATATAAGAAAGCCTCTTGATTATATATTTATGTGAACTCTTGTAATGTGATTCCGGGTGCCATACTTATCAAATACAATGCATTGTACAGACATCTGAAGTCCTGCGATTAATCTGACTAACTTTCTATTGCAATTCTTATTGTAATTTATTAGATGAATAAAGGATTGTGTGATTACTTTTGTCTATGAAATACACTGAGGTCAGTAGAGCTATTGCCTTGTTCTATAAAAAAAAGCTTTGCATTGTTTGTTTAAAGTAGGCCATTGTGCTACCTGTTCGCTTGAAATATAGCCAACCTGTTCTACCTTTTTGAATTGTGATTGTCTTAAGCTTCTTTCATAGTAAAACCCCGTTATATACATGGATCCAAGTAAATACATTGCAAAGCAGCCTTTCGCTGCCAAACTTAACACCAAAAAAATACACTCTTATTTACATGATCTGTTACTAACAAAGAGCAGCAGAAAGAAAGACATCAACTTTGGTACTTCAAACAGATGGGATGTGCAAGGTTTAGTAAAGCCTTCATCCATGTAGGTTTGTGTAACAGATATTTATCAGGTTGTGAGTTCCTCACCTTCTTTTTTCCGCATTTGCCAAAAGCAACAACTGCAGCATGTGCATGCTCATCTGCAAAAGAGCAAGCCAAATGAGTGTTTAGTATTCCATGGCAGATCTCTCGAGATAGAAGATCACGGAATTTGCAGAAGGAAAGGTTCAAGTGCCATTTTGTTGCAGTTTGCCTAGTTGTACCCCAAAAAAAGTTAACATGCCAAACAATGCCACAATACCAGTACTGCCGTACATTGATCTTAATAATTTCCGGTCTTAAAAAATCAAAAGATAAAACTATTTCCTTGTATATGCAGCACAAATCACCAATAGTCCCCGCAAGAACAACTCCCATTCTTGAAGTGATGAAACCTATTAGAATCCCTGACAATGATCTCTCTCTGCACAATCTTTGATATTAACTTAATAGTGGTATGACAGTCCCCACAAATGCGCAAATTCTTGAAAACCTTGATAGGAGCACCCTTCGGAGTAGCAATGATTCCAAAAGCAACAGCAAGCCGCTCACTATGATAACCAATGTCCTGCTGCTTCTGCTCGTCTTCTACATCATGAAGAACAAATTCAGTGTCTGCTACATACCCTTCTTCCCTCATCTTCACATACAGCTTCTTCAGAAGCGCATATACTTCTTCAGCTTGAGGATGCAACTTATCCCCAACCAGAAATACATGAACTCTTGTCCCAACTTCAATCCAACTTGAGGCCGGCATTTTAGTTATGCCCTTTAACTCCATGATCCGTCTCATATTCTCAACTTCATCAAACAAACCAACCGATGCATAAATATTGGCTAGAGTAACATATGTTGCTGGGTTTTCAGGTTCAATTTCAAACAATGCTTCCGCTGCCCACCTTGCAAGGCGTACATTCTTATGAATCCTGCAGCCACCAAGCAAGGACGCCCATAGGAACTTGTTAGGTTTTACAGACATTGTGTTGATCATCTCTTCTGCTCGCTCAAACAGGCCTGATCGGCTGAGGAGATCAATCACACAGGCATAATGATCAGCGGTATGCTCAATACCGTATTCATCCTTTATCGAATGGAAGATACCCAGACCTTTATCGACCAGGCCAGCATGAGCACATGCAGATAGAACACCAACAAAGGTGACATGATCAGGCCTGAATCCGGACCTCAATAACATGTCGAAGTAGCGCAATGCCTCATCTGGCTGCCCATTCTGTGCAAAGCCAGAGATCATGGCCGTCCACGACACCAAGTCCGGCTTTGGCATCCCCCTAAAGACACGCACTGCAGTTCCCATGTCGCCGTACTTGGAGTACATGTGCACAGGTGCACTCTCTGCAAAGCATGAGTCCCCTGCCCTGCTCTTTGCCATTCGACTATGCACCTGCTTCCCGAGTTTCTCACAGGTGAATTCTGCGCAGGCACGCAGAACCCCTGCGTACGTGAACTCATTCGGTCGAATGCCGCTCTGTAGCATGCGCACAAACAGCCTGAAGCCTTCGCCGTCACGCCCGGCGTCAAAATACCTCTCCACCATGGCCGTCCAAGAAACGACGTCCCGAACGGGCATCATATCGAACACGCTCCTCGCGTCGTCCACGCGCCCGCACTTGGCGTACATGTCTGCGAGGGCGCTCCAGACGACGGCATCCGCGTCGATCCCTCTCCTGACCACGTGGCAGTGCAGCTCCCGCCCCGCGCGCGCGCATCGGGCGGCCGTGGCCGCGGCGAGCGCGCTGGACGCGGTGAACTCGTTGTCCGCGCCGGCGCTCCCCGGCTCCCGCAGCATCCGGCGGTAGATCGCGAGCGCGGCGCGGGGCTGGCCGTGGCGCGCGTGGGCGGAGATGATGGCGGACCAGGAGAAGTGGTCCCTCCGGGGCATTCGGTCGAACAGCGCGCGCGCGGAGGCGAGGCCGCGCGGGGAGTGGCCGAGCGCTGCGACGAGGGTGTTGTAGGAGCACGCATCGGTGCTTGGGAGTGAGGGGAGGAGAGCAAGCGCGTCCGGGAGAGTGGCCGGGTGGGAGGAGAGGAGGTGGAGGATGCGGTTGGACAGGAGCTTGGAGTGCGGCCGGAGCGAGGCGACGGCCGCGGCGATCGCGCGAGCGACGGAGGCGTGGGAGGCGTCTTCGCGGAGGAGCGGGAGGAGGCGGTCGATGGCATCGTGGAGGTGGGACGCCGTGGTTACGGACACCGAGAAGGAAGGGGTCTTCATGCGGATAGCGGATCGCGAGTCGCAACGGCATGCATAGCCGCTGCTGAGGTAAAAAATGATGAGACTACCCAACGAACGAGCTGAGCAAGTACTGAACGCGGGACACGGCAACGGTGATCTTATATGATGCCGGCGAGGCCAAGGAACGCGAAGTTTAAAGCAAGGATTAACTGCTAAGGCTAAAAGAATGGCTTCTAAAATCTGTAGCCGCAGTGCCGCTCTTTCTGTTGATTCTGACATTGTGAAAAAAAAATGAGCTTTTTTGCGCAGCTGCATCAAACTGACAGCAGGAGCGTGAATTCGAGGCCCATAACATGAATGAAACAATTTGCGTGTTGCAACTTGCAAGTACAACAGGTTTGAAAGGAATATGTCCATGAAAAATCAAATCCAATATTTTCACTGACTGAAACGGTGTTCAAACATGTCTTCTACATCATGTACAGGTAGAACACAGGTGAAGTTTTCAGATCAACTGCTTGCATTGAGCTTTAGCACTGGTGAAAAGGGTGAACTCAATCGCTGCAGACGATGATCTATTGACAGATTCCGGGCAAGCCACATGCAGGCAACAGGCAGGCTTGGTGCCTACCCTCAGCTATCATCACCTTCGCAGCAGATTCATATCGATGGATCTTCCAGTGCGGCAGTAGTGAAGTCGTTGATTCGAGGATACGATGCCTTCTCGTCCAGTTGATTTTGTGTCCATTTCAACATCTTTAACAAGCTTGGAAGCTTCGGATCTGCCGATGTGGGAAAAGGATTTTCAGAGGAGCTTCAGTAAAGCCAGCAAGTCGCAACATAGCCGAACAAGGGATGTAGCAGTTTGTGATTCCAAACAAATAAGACAAACATAATTACGTCATACAGTACTGAATTGCAGTGTAACCTGAATAGCTTAGGCCTAACAAACTAAATTTAAGTGTTTAAGCATTAGCACAGCCAATATAAGTATAATAAATTCTTTAAAATATTCCGGTAAATATCAATTTAATTAACACTTAACAAGCACAAGAGACAAAAGAAAAAGCCCTTACGGATTCAGGTTATACTACCACTTCACAGGATTCGGGTCCACAATACTGCTGAGCCTTATGTTACGACTGATGAGATAGTTATATAAATTCCTCATTCCTTTCTTCTCCAATGATATAATCACAGAAACAAGTCGGCTATAATCTACTCCCTTCGCTCAGAATGTACTTCGCTTTAGCTTTGTCCTAAGTCAAACTTCTCTAAATTTGACCAAATTTATAGACAAATACACTATTAACATCTACAACATCAATTAATTCATTAATACATCATTCATATGATATAGGACAAATCCAAAACGGCCTACATTTAGGACCAGGAGTATTTTTCACAACCTTGAACCTGCTGAACACAAACTTAATAATTTGATAAATTCAATGTCAAATATTTCAAGGGGTATAAAGGATATGACCGGGTTTCGGTTTTTCCACCTCCTTTCTTTCACAATTATTAAGATATATCGATACGAGCCACACTTTACTTTATACAAATATAAATTTGACTGATTTAAATAGCAAACTACTCAATGAATAGACATTTACACATGAAAGGATGTCATGTAAATTCTGCTAAATTCTATCTTGAAGTAAACAGTAGATGTTACTAACCTTTCTCATGACTTTGGCTTGTAAGAATAGCAGCATTAACTTCACTTGCAGTCTTCAAACGTTGAGAAACATCCAATAGTTCCCCGTAAGGGCAATTTTTTACATCTTCAAAAACCAGTAGTGCTACAGTTTTTTCTATCTCCTCGAGAAATGTTTGCTGCAAAATCAGGGGGGGGAGGGGGGGGAGGGGGGGGAGCGGTTCAGTTGCGTGTGGAATAAATTACATCTCATGAAACGAAAATGAAGTATAAAGGTAAATCTAGAAAAATAAATACATTTTCTTCGCCTCTCGGTGCAAGTTCTTCTTGAGCGAACTCAAGAGCTTCATTTATTTTTCCTGCGCGAATCAACTCTATTAGCTTTTGTTGCTGGAGATGAAAGTATAATTGGGGATTCGTGTCCAGAATCTGCATACATTCATCAGACATGAGTTAACAAATGCTTCCTTTACAGAGCTCCTCCTAGAAAAACACAAACAATATACACATGTTACTAGTCTATATCTATTACCCAATATTAAAGTACCTATTACCTAATATTGAAAGCATGGTAATTTCTTTGGCCCATTGCCCTACTCCCACCCCTTATTTGGCCCATCACTCGGTCTGCCGTCCTCACTTCACCCACTTCTTTTTGACCATCGGTCCGTCGACCCTCACTCCCATCGCAAACCTCGGTATGTAAACCCCCTTACCCCCACCCTTCTCACATTCACAGATGGCAAATATAGACCTAAAAGTCCAAGGCCCAGAGTGTCCCCCTTATTCCCACCTTCTGGCTTTCACGGATGCCAAATGTAAACCTAGGAGTCCAACGCCCCGGGCCCTGCCAAAGTAGAGTATGTCCTTCTCCAACAGCGTCAGTGATAGTTTGGAGCTATAAAACCTTCCCTGGCGCTAAACATTTATGTCGTGGCCTAGCTAGCCAAGCCCGAGTTCATGTGTGTCACGACTCAGCACGGCTTGGCACATGCAGGCTTGTGGCTCGGCTTCCAACTTTCTCAACCTCACAAGAAGTTCACACAATAGCCACTCATTTAAGTGGAATCAATCTCCTGACAATTTCTCATATGGGATTAAGCCTTTATTGCACCTAGCATTATTATGGGCATTGGGGTTTAAATGTTTAATTGAAATAAGGTTGGGATAAGCCCAGTTCGACCAATAATAGCTACCTCTAGGGTGACTACGCAACAAGCTCCCATTGCAATATTCGGGAATGTTTACTAGTATATAGAAAACAATGAACATCAGATGATCAAACTTTTTCTGACCTTTGGGATAGGGCTTCTCTATAGATTCCCTAGCCAGTTTCCTAGCCTCTCAGGCCTGCTTTTTGCTTTTCGTTGTATGCTTGTACAGCTTTGTGTTTCTTGTATAGCTTTTTTTTTTCTTTTTATCAGTATAACTTACAGTGGGGGTTTCCCCTGCTGTAATATTTTCCAAAAAAAAAAAGGATAGGGCTTCTCCTTTAACAAAAGATAATAAAACAACATGACTCTCACAGTAAATCACTAGCCATATGTGCAATATGACTTATTTTTTTTATGGTCATCTATGTTATCTGAGCTATTTCTAAAAATGAACAGAACCCTCTTATAAAAAAAACATTTCTCAAAACTTGTTAGCTATTGCCATGCAAGGGGACAACAAAGTTGGAAAACACCATTCTGAAACAGAAACACTTGTGCGAAAAGGATTTCACATTGGGTCCTTGTCTCATAACTCATTAGTGTTGGGCAAACATAATAATCAACTGAGTTTAATCAGTAATCAATGAGGTGCGATAGTTATACTGTTGGGTTTTTTTTCATGATTGAAATACTTGGGCTTAACTCCTAAATGGTCCAAGTATATTGGATGCTACTTATTAAGGATTTCAGTTGTTTCTGCCAGTTACAAAGATGTCCAAAACTGCAACCTGCTCAGCAGGAATCTCCAGCACCTATTTGAACAATCAAGTATGGTAAAACGTGGACAACTAATCTAAAGAGTATAATAACCATACTAACTGATGATCAAATCAGAAACATATCATTTGATACAACAGAAAGCTCCTGCATACTTCTCCAACACATGACAGGTCATCAAATTAGATTGGGAAAGGATTCTATTCCTACATTCTAAACTAGTTAGTTAACTAGTGTCTCTAAATTGCTGACAAAGACAAACACAGCGACAGTACATCCAAGTTACCCACATTGCCAAACTGAGTGCTTCTCTAGTTGACTGTATTTATTTCAGACCTACAAGAGGATGGAAACCAAACCTCTACAACCCAGCAACCACAACCTACTTCGAGATCTTCCACAACACAGTAATAACATACCTAAATGTGCATCTCGGCTGTTATTCAAACTAATTTTGCTAAGAACATAGACAGAATCGAACCGTGGGGTTAAGATCGTTGATTTTCTCGATCGCCTCCTGAACATTACCCGACTGTACTGCTTTCTTAACTTCCATTCGATCCGTAATGGTCGCTAGGTCAATCTCCGCTGCAAAATTAAAATCAGAAATTCGAACGAATTCCCTGAGAAATTCAACAGCGGAAAAAGAGAGAATGGGAAGCGTGTAATACGCTGGGTGCCGGACTCTATGCGGAACTTGTCGGCGGCGTCGACGAAGCCCTCGGTGACGAGGAAGTTCATGACGAGGCGGTTCATGTCCTCCTTGCGAATCTTGACGTCGCGGAGCTTCCGCTCCCACTCGTCACGGGCCACAACCTTCTTCGAGGTCGCCATGGAGGCCGGGGAGTCGATGGAGTCCAGGTCGCGTAGTACGATGCGGGAGAGGAACATCAGATGCGGGGGGGCAAGGGAGAGATGGGTCGGACTGCTGGTCCGATCACATAGATGCCATAAGGTTGCAGCGACGGGCGGCGAGGTGACGAGCTAGGGTTTCGCCGCGGGGAGGGGATAGCCGCCGGAGGATGGATGACTTGAGAGAAGCGAGGATGAGTCGACGTCGGGAGACCCAGAGAGTCTGGAGGAGAAAGAGTTGGTTGTTACTTGCGACAGCATCCAACTGCCTCTGAAGTCTCAACTGTGGCAAACTAGATTCAGGACCGTTTAGTTGGGAGAAAATATGGAGAAGGGATGAAAAGTTGCACTGTAGTACTTTTACTTTCGTTTGTATTTGACAACTTTTGTCCAATCATGATCCAAGTAAACTTAAAAGATTCATCTTGAGCTAGCCACGCATAAAATACAAACATACAACAGCTGCTACTTCATTTAGTACTCCATGCAGGCGGAAAGTACAATTGATGTGATGAGGATGTGATGGAAAATAGTGGCATATTTTGGGAACTAAACGGGGCCTCAATAGTTTTTTCAGGCAACAGTTGCAAACTAGAGATTCAATTAGGGTTTTCACGGTTCAAAATCATTATTATGGTATAATAAAGTTTCCTTATTTTCAATGTAATTTTTGAACTTTTTTTACAAGCATATACGAGTTTTATTGATTGAAAATAATTACATCATTTAGAACAAACTCATGTATGAAACTAGGAGGCTCATCGTCCCAAATACAATCTGTCCTAGTTTGCAACGCGTGCCTTGCTAACTTTGAGCTACACAATCTGCATTTCTACTACAGTGCTCAATAGAAATTTGCTAAAACCCGCTCCATACAATAAAACATTCACAATATAAAGCAGGCGTCGAGTTTGCCGAGATTCCTCCTTCCTTCATAGTTTTTACGACCTCCATACAATCTGCCTGAACTACAGGTCTATTACCTCCAATGTGTTGTGCCAGCCATAGACCTTGCTTCGGTGCATATGCTTCGAACATAGGTGCATCAATTACATGAGGAACAAAGCTATGCACGATTGACTCCCAAATGTCCAAGGTCCTCCACACTTCCTAAGCTCTATCACACTCAAATATGATATGCTTGTCTTCTGCTCCATTCAAACATACTGGACAGCCTCTGGACTTCCCTATATGGCGGTTTGCAAGAATCGCCCAGCTTGGAATTAATCCATGGAGAGCCCGCCATCCAAAGATTTTGATCTTTCCTGGAACCTACAGCCTCCATAATTTATTCCGCGGCTGACTTTTTCCCACACCGTTTGATTGCATCACATGATGTCTTTGCCCATAAGTATCTTCCCATTGGCAGTGATATGTTGATCGGACAATGAATAGTTCGTTTCTGTTATAATGACAGGCCACAACATCTCCCCTTCCACTAGTGATGGGAAATTGTAGTATCCTAACTGCATCAACTTGCCAAAAAATGGACCGCACCAGATCCACATCCCACGTTGTATTAATCGGATTTATTAGCTCATCAACAGTTCTAATAATATTACTACCTCTCGGCGTTAGAATCTTCAAATTATGACTCCCAGGGATCCAATGATCATCCCAAATATTTAGGAGAACTGTTCCTAAAGATGAAGTTAGGAAAAAGTTCTGCTACGGAAGTTACATCAATCAGGGTAATTGTTTGTATTTCTTATGAGTATTGGATTACAGCACTATTCTAGGAGCCCAGACATGTGGGCCGACTCAGTTAGCCCATTCGAGCCCAGCAACTCTCAGGCTGGTGCCACGAAGGCGCACAGCGCGTTGCCGTTGCAGCTTCTCCGGGGCTTCTCTTACTCGTGCTCTGTTCTTCAGTCCTGCATATCGCCGTCTCTAGGATGGGGACACGTACAAGTATGAAATAAGTACATGCATGCAGATTTTATGGTGCGCAGTGCACTAATCGATAGTCATCTGATCCATTGGGCAACTGGAGAGCGGAGACGACGATCAAGGGTGTTCTTAGACGTCACGAAGTTACTAACTCAGAAGGCCGGCACAGCCGCGCACAGCAATGAAAAATAATTGAAAACAACGCAGGCCTCACAATCACAACTGGTTCACGCATGGGACTGAACCTTGACAATGTGCAAAGGCCCAGAATTTTAAACCATGCTGCGGGCAATGGGCTATGGCCTAATAACACTGTAGTACATAAAAGATGCCATAAAAAAACACTCACGGCTACTGCAGAGTGGCTGATTGCTTCGTGCATGGAGGAGCACTCTGTATCTGTACTCCTACGACATCGCAGTCGCAGCCGCCGTCGTCTCCGCTCACTAATAAGGTACACGCGAAACGTGCATTAGCGACTATTACATTACATTACTGTACATGCACTTTCACTTCAGAACTTGGTTGAAGCTCCACTACCGCTTCTAGCGCCGGCCGCTCCACTACGCACGGGATTCACAGTGCTCGTGAGTCGTGACTCGATTCCTGAAGCCATGCAGAAAACAAAAGGAAAAGAAAAGCTCGAGGCGATCGATCAGTCATCAGTGCGTCCGGCTGTGATCCATTCGGGTAGAAAAACGCACGCACGCGCGCATGCAGACACATCACTCAGCCAGCCGCCCGCTTACCTGTCATCGAGTCTACTGCTTATCCAACAGCACTAACTACATCGTCACTGTCACTGGCTTACTCTCAACACTAGCTACTCGATCTAAACTGTCTCTTATATAAGCGTTGCGGCAGGAAGCAATTAGTATTATCGACGGTAGTACGCAGTTGTGCAGGTCGATCGGTTGCAGGGACGATAGCGCAGCAGCAGGCCAGCAGCTCCTCCTGCAGAGACACAATGAGCTGCCTCGCCCTGCTCGCCGCGCTGTGCCTGTGCCTGCTCGGCGCCGCCACGGTGGCGCGGGGCCAGCTGACGGACAACTTCTACGACGGCTGCTGCCCGCAGGCGGAGAACATCGTGAGGGCGCGCGTGTCCAGCGCGATGAAGGCCGAGCCCCGCATGGGCGCCTCCCTGCTCAGGCTCCACTTCCACGACTGCTTCGTCAACGTACGTATACGCTCTGTTAGAGAGTCATGCGCGTATACCCCTGTCTTCAGCCTAGCTCTCCCAGCTTGTATTCGTCATGTTCATGTTCACTTATTCAGATTTTAACTTTTTTCAAACATAAAATAATATTTTCCTTTCAAAATAAATCAGCATAACTTCTTTTCAGACATTGATCACTGCATGCATGCACGCAGGGGTGCGACGGGTCGATCCTGCTGGACGGGAACAACACGGAGAAGCTGGCGGCGCCGAACCTGAACTCGGCGCGTGGGTTCGAGGTCGTCGACGCCATCAAGGCCGACCTCGAGAAGGCCTGCCCCGGGGTCGTCTCATGCGCCGACATCCTCGCGATCGCGGCTAAATACGGAGTGCTGCTGGTGCGTACTTTCTTCCCTTCTCCCTTCCCTTCCTTTCCCACGCGTGATTTTTTTCAGTCATCGATCATTCATCACGCTGAAAAATAAGTACTCGCAACCTGCTGGTGCACTGCTACTGCTACTATTCAATTCAGAGTGGAGGGCCGAACTACGACGTTCTGCTGGGAAGGAGGGATGGCCTGGTGGCAAATCAGTCCGGTGCCAACAGCAACCTGCCTAGCCCGTTCGATGCCATCAGCACCATCATAAAGAAGTTCAAAGACGTGGGCCTGAACACAACAGACGTGGTCGTTTTATCAGGTATATCTTACACTGCACAATAGTACTTTGCTAGCTGTTAACTTGTCGTCAAGAATGATGATGACTGGGAGCGTATTACATCAACTGATGACCCGGTCCGATCGACGGCCATGGACTCGCATGCAGGAGGCCACACGATCGGGCGAGCGCGGTGCGTGCTGTTCAGCAACCGGCTGGCCAACTTCTCGGCGACGAGCTCCGTGGACCCGACGCTGAACTCGTCGCTGGCGTCCAGCCTGCAGGCGCTGTGCCAGGGCGGGGACGGCAACCAGACGGCGGCGCTGGACGACGGCTCCGCCGACACGTTCGACAACCACTACTACCAGAACCTGGTGGGGCAGAGGGGCCTCCTGTCCTCCGACCAGGGCCTCTTCTCCAGCGCCGACGGCGTCGCCGCCACCAAGGCGCTCGTGCAGGCCTACAGCGCCAGCAGCGAGCGCTTCTTCTGCGACTTCGGCAGGTCCATGGTCAAGATGGGCAACATCAGCCCGCTCACCGGCTCCGCCGGCCAGATCCGCAGCAACTGCCGTGCCGTCAACTGAGCATGCATGCATTGAGCTGAGCTAGCAACCCGGCCGCGCGCGTGCAGTGCAGGCCGTCGTCGTCGTCACTACTATGCGTTTGCCATGCAAGTACTATAGGACCTAAAAAAAAGCGAGATCGTGACGCGTCGTCATTGTGTTGTGGAGCGTGTTTCGTGTTTGGCTTAAGACATGTGGGTTCGTTCATGGCCAACAGTACTAATAGTATGGGCCAGCTAGCGTATCAATTCGGACGGATGAGTGGTAACCACTCGCCTCTCTGCAAACGAACGTGATAGGGTCTGTAACTGTCGCTACAGAGTCTGATGAATTATCAGTAGGTGCATACTTTCCCCTGATCGATCGATGCTGTTCTCGTGAACAAAGCAAGAAAATAGAATAAACAAAATCCGACCCCCGGTCGATCCTCTATGAGAATCTTAAGATCGGGCATGCATGCATTTCCCTGTCACCTAATCGCATCGATCGTGCTCCCCCTTTCTGTTCTGTTATGAGAATGATGCCTCGCCTTCTCTCCATAATTGGCAGCCTACATCATTGCACCTATCCTTGGCGTATAAAGTGGCCAACGTGAAACGGTTTCCGTACTGTGGTGCAGGAGACCGGATCGCGACTGGGAAACAAGAACTCATCGTTATTCCAGCTGGCTCCTCGATCACACGATCGAGCGAATAGAAATTCAGACCGATCCGAGTACCAACCTTCAGTTAATCGGTTTTGCTGATACAGTATAGCAGCATCGACAGCCTGCAGTGATTTCGTTTCGCTATTAGGCCTTTTGCTGCTTTCATCCTAATCCAATTTTTCACGGAATTAAGATGGATACGAATGCAACGGGAGAAAAAAAATATAATGTACACACAGTCTACATAGAATTTTTTCCATGCAACGGCGCTCAGTGGGTTTGTACAAGGGAACGAGATCATGAGATCCGATGAGTTGCTGGCCATTTACTTGCGGTGCGCATAGATCCTCAAATCAGCAACTAACGTACGCTCTTGGAATCATTGCACGCTTCCTGAGTCCAGACTACCACCTGCCTCTCCAAACGACTGCGCCTGAGAGAGATCAGAGAAGCCGCAACTGCAGAACATGATAACCTGTGCGACTACGCCAGATTATGATTGTATCAGAACAAATCCAGCTACTTTCAGATTAAAGCTCGTACAGTACTGGAACACGTCTGTTGCAGATTAAAGCTCGCGTTGACTGTGACCTCGCACGGTAGGCAGCTGCTGCTAGTAGTGCTCGCCCGCACCGAACCAAGCCAGAACAGCCATGCACACGCTGCCAAGCAGCATTGCAGTTGCGGAGTGTCTTTTGCTCGGCGTCGGCGCACCTGCATGCACGCACGCTGGTAAGCTGGTTGCAATCTCTGAAAACGACGCGGCGACGGACACGGTGCCAGGAAACGTTCGTTCGTTGACCCCAATGATATGGTTGCCTCCCATCCTTCAGATACAAGAAAAGGCAGGGGCACAACCACCTTGCGAAAATGCCAACTCCATGGCTATAAGACTCGCCGCCGGGCCATAGCCCATAAACTGAACTGATCGAGCCATATACCACCAGTGTGCAACGGCTAGCATCGATCAGGAGAGATCAATGGCGCCCCGTGGCAGCAGCATGGCTTGTAGTCTTCAGCTCGCCGCCGTCCTCATGTCCGCCGCCATCGCGCTCGGGTTCGGGTTCGGCGCGGCGCAGCAGCTGGGCAGCGACTACTACGACCAGACGTGCCCCGTCGTGCACCGGGTGGTGCGGCGGGTGCTGAAGAAGGCGCACGACGCCGACGTCCGCATCTACGCCAGCCTCACCCGCCTCCACTTCCACGACTGCTTCGTGCAAGTAAAAATTAAGCAGCCGATCGACGCGCGGTTGCTCAAAACTAACGTTCTGAGCCTGCGCCTGCGTGTGTTTATTATTTAAAATTTCTTCATTCAGGGCTGCGACGGGTCCATCCTGCTGGACAACAGCTCGAGCATCGTGTCGGAGAAGTTCGCGACGCCCAACAACAACTCGGCGCGCGGGTTCCCCGTGGTCGACGCCGTCAAGGCCGCGCTGGAGGAGGCCTGCCCAGGCGTCGTCTCCTGCGCTGACATACTGGCCATCGCCGCCAAGATCTCGGTCGGATTGGTGAGTTTTTCTAGCCGGCAAATGTATATATGATAAGAATGTAATTCTTCTACCTCTAACACTAAGCTCGGTATCACCATTAATGAGCTGATCTCGACAAAACGATCGACCGTTGTTCAACAGCCTGTTCTTTTAGCTAAAAAAATAAGCGCTGATTTCGGCTCGTGCTGATTTGTTGTGAGAGAAAAATACTATTTCGTGGCTGAAAATAAGTGCTGATTGGTCAAAAGAACAAGCTGCAAGATGATTTGAGTTGACACACAGCAGCAAACAAACTGTCGGACTGGCATTGTACGTGCATGCTTTGCTTGCCTTGCCAGGATGCAATAGCTCTGTGCCTGGAGCAATAATTCGAAACCCCGTGGGTGAAAAATAATTGAACTCCCTCCGTCTTATAATAAACACAATTCTTTGACTTCTGCGATTCATGTTTGATCATTTGTCTTATTAAAAAAATTTAATAAATATTGTTTGTTTTGCCATGACTTATTTTATTGTTAGAAATATTTTTATAATAATTTGTTTAATTTATTATTTGTATAAAAAATTTGAATAAGACGAACGGTCAAATAGAAATTACAAAAGTCAAAGAATTGTGTCTATTATGAGACGAAGGGAGTACTATGGGCATTAGATAGATCTAGTTGACAAAATTGCACGTCTTTTTTTAAATTTAAAAGCATGCAGAAGCAGATATTAACACGTCACATCAAGTCTCGGCTGTCATCAGCAGGACGTTCGAGGTCATAGGCACCAATCAGTTTTGCCTTTTCCGTCACTCCGTGCCACGCTTTATTCCAACACGGCCACATGACGCGTCGTCTCGTCCCCGTTTGCTATGCACGCAGTCCGGCGGTCCACGGTGGCGCGTGCCTCTCGGCCGGCGCGACGGCACCACCGCCAACATCACCGCCGCCAACAACCTCCCGAGCCCCTTCGACAACCTCACCACGCTCCAGCAGAAGTTCGGCGCCGTCGGCCTCGACGACACCGACCTCGTCGCCCTCTCAGGGGCGCACACGTTCGGGCGCGTGCAGTGCCAGTTCGTAACGGCGCGGCTGTACAACTTCAGCGGGACGAACCAGCCGGACCCGACACTGGACGCGGGGTACCGGGCGTTCCTCTCCCAGCGGTGCCCGAGGGGCGGGAACGCGTCGGCGCTCAACGACCTCGACCCGACCACGCCGGACACCTTCGACAGCAACTACTACGCCAACGTCGAGGCGAGCCGCGGGACGCTGCAGTCGGACCAGGAGCTGCTGTCGACGCCCGGCGCGCCCACGGCGCCGATCGTCGCCCGGTTCGCCGGCAGCCAGAAGGAGTTCTTCAGGAGCTTCGCCAGGTCCATGATCAGGATGGGGAACATCCAGGTGCTGAGGGGGAGCCAGGGCGAGGTCAGGAAGAACTGTAGGATGGTCAATGGAGGCTAAAACTAAGGTTTTGTAAATGTGATGTGCCTAAGTTACTGGTGAATTGGAAGCGGTTCTGCTGTAAGTATGTACGATGCTGCAAACATGTACGCATAGCTAACGGCATGATGCATCGATCGATTTGTTTGTCAAGGAGATTCAATTCAATGCAATAAAGTGGTGTCTGCAGTTTTGTTCAATATAAACATGTACTTGTGCTAATCTCACTACAATGGCTGCGAGTTGAGGGCGAAGATCATGCAGCAAGCCCTGCGGCCTTGCTGCCAGTCTCTGTTCCGATATGAGAAAACATGTACTTGTAATAGGGTAAACTATTTTCTACTCCCTCTATCTTAAGTTATAAGTCATTAAGTCTTAGAGAGTTAAAACATTTTAAGTTTAATAAAAAAATAGAGAGAGAAATACAAATATCTTTTTTATAAGAAATACAAAGATTTATGACACCAAATAAATATACTATAAAAATATATTTGGTCAAAGTTGATAGTGTAAATAACAACTTAGTTGATATTGTAAATATTATTATCTATCATGCAAACTTGGTCAAAGTTGATATGTTTTGACTCTCCAAAATTTCTGAAATGATTTATAATTTGGGATGGAGAAATCATCTTTTGAGTTTTTGAAAATTGTTTTTTTAGGTTTTGTAAATGACCTTAGATGGATAAACTTCCAAAATAAAAGTTGCAGAGCTCTAAAAGTTATGAAACTTTATAGTTGACAACGTTTTCATTTGAAATCATCTTGTCATGAAAAACTACATTTGAATTTGTTAAATTTGAAATTTAAATTTTGTAAACGATCTCGGATGGAGAAACTATCAAAATAAAAGTTGTAGATCTCAAAAAGTTATGACACATTGTAGTTGACAACTTTTTTATTTGAAATTATTTAGGGCCTCAAAACAATCAATTTGTACTCTAGCGACAGTCACCCTTGCGTCTACAGTAGCCCACCGGGGTAAAATTAGTATTCCAGACTAGTTAACGGCAAAAGAGTTAGAAGTGTTAACGATAATGGTATATATAGAACGTAAAAATATTTTTAATGATACTCATGTCTAAACCAAACATTCTATGGTTTGCCTAGAATTTTAGAATTATTCGGTGGCACACATGAAACTCTCTCATCTATTTTGGTCTTTGATTCATGGGTCTTTTGATCAGGACAATTGTATTTTGGTCTTTTGATCACGGACAATTGGACTTTGGACCTGAATGGTGGAGCCGAAAGAGGAAGAGATTGTATTGATCTCTGGTGGATGTATAGTACCACAGTTTACTAGAACAGGCGAATACGTCTGTGGTCTAATGGTAGAACTATCTAGTGATATGTTATCCATTAAGATTCAAATTCTGATTATCGCACATTTCCTGAATTTATTTCAGGATTTAACGATATTGTGCTTTCAATGAGAGAAGACATTCCCATTGACAACGAGCTGTCTAACTCCGGCACTCTTGAGATCTGCCGGCACGGTGTCTAAATTGTGTAATTTGAAAAAAAAAATTACTCGAACAGAGCTTGCCTACAGACTCGGCATAGCCCATGGACGTGCTGGGCGTGGCGAGCGGCTACTGACAGAGCCGATCCGCGCGCCTGAAATTCGACAAGATCTACCAAGTCCAACACGCGTACGCTACGAACCCGATTCAAACGGTTTCAAAAGCGCGACCCCACCGCCGGGGTCCACGGCTCCGTTTCCGCCCGCGCGGCCGCGCCACACCCACACGCCATGGCTTCCCCGCCGCGGGATCAGCCCGCCACCGCCGCCGCGCCGGCAGCCGCGGCCGCCACGTCCTCGCAGTTGACCGCCGCGTCCCACCCGCTCCCCCGCGCGTTCCTCGCGACGTCACCTCCCCGTGCCACAGCGGCGGCACCGGCGCCTCCGCTCTTCACCGGCCGGCCGCTGAACCCTAACCCACCGGGCCTCGGCTCCTCCTTGCCCCACGGCATCCTCTACCCCGTCCTGAAATCCCCCTCCACGTCCAACTCCGCGGCCGCGGCCGCGGCGGCGACCGCGCAGCTCCGCCGCGTTCCTCCCATGGCCGTGGGGTACCCTCGGACCCACGCCGTCGCCGTCCCCATTCCGCAGCAGCAGCAGCAGCAGCCCCGGTCCTTTGCGGCCGTGCCTCGGGCGCTTGTAGCGGGCGTGGCGGCGCGGCCCGAACAACCTCCCCGAGGAGTTCCTATAGCCTCGCAGCCCAAGGTCAGTGATTTTTTTTCCGTGATTTGTGAATGGAAGGGGAATTGGACTAAAGCTTCGGTCCTCCAATTAAACGTTTGCTTGTAGTTTTGGATTGTTTTTGTTTTTTTTCCCTGAATAAATGATGGAGCATGTGAGGCTTAGGCCTGATGCTTTTGAGGTGTTCGATTAAATATCTGGCTATATTGTGGGATATTACGATGTAGCTAAAGTGCTCTAATGGCAACGTGAGTGGTTAGTCATTGTTCATTCAGTCCTTGTGGAATGCTGGAGAGAATAAATCCTGTTGTCTTAGCATGTTACTCCCTCTATTTCAAAATGTAGAGGCGCAGTATTTTTAGGATTTTAAAATAGTTCATATTGATATTGTGAACTTTGACTATTAATAATTTGTCAAAAATATATAACATATCCATATTTTACATGCCTTCCAGTAGTTGATAGTATGTTGTAAGAGCAATTAATTGCCAAATCATACTTCGAAATACTTTCTCAAATAGTCAAATCCTAATGCGCCTTATATAAGAAAGTGGGTGGAGCATTTGTTTTTAGATGGCGCAGATCTGTTCCATGTACTGTGTTGGTTACTTGGTTAGAATATTCTAAGGCTATTATTTGTGCAGATCCCTTGGAAGTTGAATGTTAATATGTTTTGTTCTGTTTCTGTTGGAACACCATAGGTTAATCCAGTACCACCTGTTGCTCCATCCAATGAGCAGAGCAACCCAAAAGGCAGGTATGCAACAAAACAACAGTCTCATGTGTTTCTCATTTGGAATCAAAACTTGTGCCATGAAATGCTGCGTTTGACTTCACTACAGGGAAAAGAGCAGAGAAGAACCTACAGTCGTAGTGATTAATGGCCGCAAAGTAAGTACTTGTTCTTTGGTCGAATTGCAATAGTTTAGTCAGTTGTGTTACTGTCAGTAACTCAGTACATGGTCTAGTAAGACTTGGATGATTGTACTTTTTGGATAGTTCCAAAATTTTCTCGTGACTAATCCACATACAAATGGATCATAGGATCCGATGACATATGACTTGACATATTTTAATACTCCCTCCGTTCTAAATTGTTAGGTGTTCTGGCTTTTCTGGATACATAGATTTTACAATGCATCTGGAATTCTGGACACAATGTATATATATCTAGGTGCGTAGCAAAAGCCGTGTACCTAGAAAAGCGAGAACAGCTTACAATTTTGGAATGGAGGGAATATTTAGTAAAGAAGTGGAAAAGGTTATGACAATGTTATCTGCTATCTTCATTTCTCTTTTCCAGTCCGAGCAAGACACCCTGGTTCTGTTTCATATTCTTCAAATAATTATGATCATATTGATACTTAAGAATGAGCCAGGACTATCATCTTATTTATGAAAGGATTGTTATGCTGCTAAATAAGGACCATTTTGCTAAGTTTATATATAAATAACATGGGTTGCACAGAAGGGTTAACATTTCTTATGGTTACATATTGGTTGCTCAAAGGTTAACCTGCTGGATAGTGAGTCGGGATCCTTGTACGCTCTTTGTCGATCTTGGGTTCGTAATGGTGTTCCACATGAAAGTCAGGTTAGTCATTCTTTCCTTATTAAATATGAATGCAGCAGTTGGTTGCTTGTTAAAACTTTTCTGAATTAGCATTGTTCCTGTACTCTGAAATTTCTCTAAATTAGCTGTCTAACATTCCTCAAGTGTTTTTTATTGTTTCTTCTCTCATTATCTAAATCTTTTACTTTGATTAAATTATGTGTTTTTCATACAAATATTTTTATGATGTATGAAAAGTCGTACGTTCCTGCTCAGATAATTTATCTTGGACATTTGATCAGTATATGTCAAAATGAATCTGAATCTTTGCTTAGGATTCAATCTTCTTTCAGAAATTAAGTTTTGATATTTTTCCTTGAAAAATAGTTATTTTATGTTTTTATGTCTAGGATGATTTAAGTTCTATGCTGTACTATAGAACATGATTTGAGTTATATGAAGGCAAACATATTCTGCAATGATTAGTGAAAGCTGTGTGCCTTAAATTGTAAATTTGTGTTTATTGCTTTTGATATTTTGTTTTATTTAGAGGCTGCATGTGTCCCACTGTCCCATTATTTTAGGTCGTGTAGTTTAGCAAGCTCTATACTTATCTGAATTGTTAAATGCATTTTATCAGTTTACACAAGTACTGTTTTTTAAGATGGATGCTGCCTTCCCTTTTCTCTTCTTTTTTTCTGACTCCACACTCCAGAAACCCAACCCCACTACTATTTCTTGTCTGGATGGATTGTGTTTCATTTCCCATTTTCTTCTTGATGTTTGATTTCATGGGCTGTCCAAACTCTTTGTTACCATTTTATCCATGCACAAGGCTCATGTTGCATTCACTAATTCAGCCAAGCTTTGGAAATGGTGAACCACTTCTTCCAAGACCTTTGCCTGCTTCAGTTGTAGATTCTAGAATATCAGAAATGGACAATAATGATGCCACAGGTGAAGATTCAGATGAAGAGCCACAGAAGGTATATTCCATAAAATTCGCTTTGCAGTTTGGCTCAGTAAGTTAATACCTTCTGATAATGCACTACAATGCTCACAACTGGGATTATCTTCCTCTCCCAGTTTTGAATTCTACTTGTTTTTGTCCATATTGTTATCTAGTTTTGGGTTTTTGAAAGTTGAGCATTAAATTTTTACCATACCAATATCACTTTCTAAAAAATAAAAAGACTAAGTTTGAAAAATCCACTGTTGATTCAACTATGTGGTAGGTCACGAGCAGACAGATAATGATATTTTAGTTTTGTCTTTGTTTTTTGACCAGGTAGTTTTGACTTCATCATTTTTACCAAAAGGAGTGGATTGAGATGTACCTAAATATATTTGATGCAATTGGCGACAGTTTATTCATCTTTCTTAGACACTTGTTTTTTTTTTCCTTCCCTAGCCCTACCGTTCCAGTTTTTGTGTTTGCAGAAGTCTTTCCCAAGCTCAATGCTTTACATAGGTTACTCTTTTTTGCATCTTCTTCTGCTCAAGACATTATTTGTCTCATCTAAAAAACAATACATTATTTATTCCTGGGGAAGAGTTAGGTAACATATAATTTAAAGCCGACATGTTGCAAAATTTGGTCCCATACTCTCATTTACTCTACCAAATTTACCAATTAACTGTTAATTTGTTGTGTTTTAAGTGATGAAATAGTTCTTTTTTTCTTTGGTAATGAAATCTTCAGATAGAGTTGTTTCTTATTCTACATATCTACCACTGGTTTTTAGTCTGTTGAGCCCCTTCATTTTTCATCCATTTATTTAACATTATAACATTGGACCCTGGATAGTAATATATTTGCCCTTTCATCTTGCAGAATGCCAACGGGGAATACAATACAAGTGACCTATTGAAGCAGCATGTAAAGCGTGCGAAAAGGATACGTGCTAGGTACACATATTTTTGTTTTCGATCAATTATTAGAATAAATAATATTAGGCAGATAGATGGCATTGCAATAGAAATTATTGATCCATGCATCTACTTCGTTGTTATAAATTAGATTAGTGAACATGTTCTTATGTTCAAAGTTGATAGCTTATTGTCCCCGTACAGCTGTCGTTTGTAAAGTGTAAACGAACAACATATCAAGATAGTGAACCCAATGGGACAAGTGGTTCTCAACTTCTCATTCCTTTTTTTTTCAAATGTTTCTTTGACAGGGTGCAAAAGGATCGGCTTCGTCGGATTGAAAGATACAAGCAACGCCTTGCACTTCTTTTGAAGAATCGGCCTGTGAATGTATAAAGCTGAAACCATAGGTTCTTGTAGGTTGTAACTTCCGTGTTGGAATTTGTTAAGATGTTTTATTGACTAGCATTGTATGTTTAGGACCCTCTTGATGTTTTATTGCCAACATTATCAAATAAAATGAAATTGAAATCATAGTCATCTCTGATGCTTTTCAAGTTTGCATGGTACAGTTGGCTGAATCCGGCCAACGGGCAGGTTGAGTATTCTGAGTTTCTAGCTTTTATTTTTGCGTGGTGAAGAGCTCTCTCATTTCTTGGTTGACTGCCTAGTACTCGCTAACCTTCACTCTCTAAATCATCATTTAGAGAGTCATTTGCATAAAAGTCGTTTTGTATATCTCTTAGCTCTCCAACAGTTCTTCTATATGCATGCGCACTTTAGAGAGTCATTCTCGTCTTCTATATTTGGCTAGCGAAAAATTCGAAATACAAGATGGTTATATTTAGATAACCATTTAGACAAACTGTTGGAGGGTAGTTTTTCACCAAAATCTCTATTCCTATCATTTAGGAAAGATTTAGAGAGTCTCTTGAAGGTGCTCTAAAGCCAAGAATTTGTCGTCCCAATTGCTTAGCAAATTTTGAACCTGTACAGGAGAGAAGTTTCCGTTGGGTTAGCAACATTTAGTGGCGCCGGACCCGTTAGAAAAGGTTCTTGAAAAAACAAAATGCAGTGCGATTTATTTTGTGCCTGACTTTGAAGCCTCTGTTCTGGATCCATTTGATTTGATCTACTTCTCAGGAACATGGCGCGAGAAGCCAAGAACTCCTGAGCTGGAGCTAACAAGCGATTGACCAGATCAAGAAGCAAAGTTTTAGAAGACAGAAATCGTGAGAAAAAAAAAACTGCTGAGCTGATTTGGAGGGTTTTGGGTTAGTCCGAGACTAATTTTAATTAAACAGTAAACCCTAACCTTAAACAAAAATTATTAAAACCTAATTACTTACTGAAATCTCATAAACTAATCTAATTCGGTGCTAATTACTGCTAATCATGCATGAACAGATCAAATAGAACATTTAGATGTGCATGATAGAACATAATTGCATCTATCTTTACATAAGCCGAAACTAATCTAATCTAAACAGAGGCATAATGTAATACCTCTGGTATTACAAAGCAATTAACCCGCCATGTCATCATGTTTAAATTTAAGCATCTGCATATGATTGTACTTAGGGTCACTAGAGTGCTTTGATTTCATGTGTTGTGGATTGGGTAATTAAGCATTTAATTAAAAGTCAAAAATAAAAATTAAATAAGAAATCAAACTAAGCCCTAGAGTTGACCTAAAATCCAAATTCAAAATCTACAATGAATCTAATAAAAGTGTCTTAATAAAAGTTGTAGAGTTTTTAAAATGGAACAACTTTCATTTTTGGAGATTTTAAAGTTATGCTACAGAAATTCAATTAAACTCAAATTACTATATTGAAATCTAAATTTGAAACTTCAATTTCAAATATATTAAGAATCTGATCAAACTTCCTTAATAAGAGTTGTAGAGCTCACAGATTAGAACAACTTTTATTTTGACCATTTTTCAAGTTGTTGAGGAACTCTAAAAGTAATTTCAAAAATACAGTTTGAAATTCAAATCCAACTTTTACCCCCTTTTTGGTATTTTTAAAATTGAGCCGAATTTGAATTTGGTGTCAATAGCAAAAGTGTTCTACTGGAAATTTCCTACAACTTTTGTTTTTACCACTTCCTCAGATTCGGATTGGATCAACCGGAATCAATTTGAATAAGGTTTGACCTCTAGAATTGTAGCACTGTAGCTAGGGGGGTCCCCCTGTTCATCTTCTCGGCCGTACCGAGCGTGCCGCGCCGCGCGCTGCCATCGTCCGGCCGACGTGGGCGCGCCGCGGTGCTGTCGATCGGTCGAGGAAGGGGCCCCGGACACCTCCAACCTTATCCCCTCCTCCCACTGCCCTTAAAGACGACGAGCCTCCTCCGTTTTCCATTTCTTCTCGAGCGGCCGCAGGCAACCACCTCGTCGTCCGTGGCCAAATTCACAGCCACCGAGCCACCACAACCCGATTCGTCGTGCAACCAGTCTCCTCCCTTCCTTGCACATTGTTTGGGTGCGGTTTGGTCGGGTATCGTCGACAGAGTTGCTCGGTAGCCGTTGTCGTCCATCTCGGAGCGGTTCGGAGCGTCGCCGCACGTCGGGAAGTCGAGGCTAGCTCTCGGGGGTGAGGCCTCTCCTTTCTTTTCGTGTGCTTTGGGATTATGGTGCTCCACTGGTGCTCATGCGCTAGCCGGTTGGCCGTCTTATGCTGTAGGATTGTCAGAACGAGGACCTCGTCGCCGGAGCGCACTGCTGCGGTCGCCGCCGTTGTCGTATTCGTCACTGCACGTCAACCTGGTCCCGAACTACTGCCGGTCTAGGACCGTGGTGAGAACCTAAGCTTCCCCATCCCATTTATTGGCTCTTTAGCGTAGCACTCGGGCCGGCGACTCGTTGCCGCGCCGCCGTTCCGCCATGGGCGAGCTCCCGCTCGTCGGAGGCGCCTAGGGCTAGGGCTAGATCCTTAGGGGTGTCGGTTGAGGTCTAGTGTAGGCGTAGGGTCGCTAGAGCCTGCCGCTGGGGCCGCCGGCGGCGAGGTCCGCACCGTCCGTCGCGTGCGCGCGTGAGTGGACGCTCGGCGGGAGGTAGAAGAGAGAGCTGATAGGCTGGACCCACCTGTCAGCGTCCCTGGGAGTGCTGCGGCGCGCGCGCGGGCGCGTGCGGGCCGTGCTGGGCCTGTTCGTTTAAATGGGCCGGTTCGGTTGAAATTGGGTTTTTCAATTTCCAGTAAGAATTTATAGAGTTTTTGTTTATTAATTAGAATGAATAGTGCTGTTGTTTCTTATTTTTGGTAGAGTTATTTTACTGTGTTAAAAATTATGAAATTAATTGTGGAGGCTCTGTACAGTGTGTAGTATTTAACAAAAATATTAGATGTGATGTTTGAGTAGTTTCTGTAGGAGATAAAAATCAGCACTTTAATTGATAAATGAAATTTGATGATTTTTAATAAATTCTCTGTAAGTGCAAAAATCATGAAACTTTATTTGGTACTGTGTTAGGTTAATATCTATCTGATGGTAAAGTTTGGTGCCAAAAAGAAATAGTTAAAATTGTTTATTAATTACATGTTGGTTTAATTAATTAATAAAAGGAATAGGAAATGAAATAATTATTGAATGGTGTGATTTTTGGGTTGATTAAGATTCTAGGTCAAACCCCTTAATGATCTAGGGCATGTTGAGTTAAAATAATCAGGTTTAACTGAAGTAAGGTCTTGTGCACACGTGTGTTTTGTTTATTATTGAATTTCATCTGTTATTTCATGTGCATCGCATTCATGCATTTCAATTGCATACGTGTGGTGACCGAGAACTCTGAGGTGAAAGCTGAGGGTACAACTGAGGAAGTTGCTCCGGAAATTGTGCAAGGCTTTGATATTTGTGGCATCGACCCAGATCCGACTCTTTACGCTATCTAAGGCAAGCCCCGGTGCATTTGTCCCTCCTTGTTGTTTTAAAAATTATTTATCACTGGAGTTAATTTATTGCATTAGGTTAATAGGAGTTGAGTGATAACCAATTGATGCATTACCATCCTTGAATACATGTCAATACCTGAGAACCTGATTTATTAAAAGTATTGAAAAATGCTTAGTCATGCTTAATGATTAGATTTGCAGAAATGCTATTTTAAACTGTGATGAGATAAAGCAAATGAATCACTTTATGGGACTGGTTATGTCTTTGTTGATTGGCGGTGTTCCTAGCTAGTTCACTGTCATCAACGAGGAAAGGTTTTCCTGCTCGGTGATCGTGGCATTGGGTCAGTGTAAGGAAAATGGACCCTAGGCCCATTTATAATGGACCCTAGGCCCATTTATAATGGATTTTGGTGGTTGATGATCAACATGACCAATATTGGACTAATGGTTTTACAAGTGTTTGTTTTGTAGTTCAATAGGATACAAAAGTGCTTTGGACATAGGCAATAGTGTAATCCGAGTGATCAACATCTCAAGCAAGACATTAACAGGCATGCTAAAGACAAGTCGTGAGAGGGTTTGGGTTCTCTCTTCCTCCTACCGAGCTTGCGAGGCAGGATTCAGCGATTTCCGGAGATGTCACTTATGGAAAACATGCACTAGACCTCAAAGATCCTGCACAAGTCCAAGACACAAGATAGAACCAAGTTGGACATCAAGATCACGAAGAAACGGTGTCAACCTGGACAAAACAAGAGCGTCGGACGCTAAGGATCAAGGGCGTCGGACCATTGCTTGGAGTCCGACGGTCCCAGGCAGGTTCTCTGGCGCAGCAAGCGTCGGACGCTGCGGTTGATGCTCGTCGGACCAAAGACCGTCCGTCCGACGATGCCTGAGAGCGAGAGAAGGCGTCGGACGGAGTGAACAGTTGAGCGTCAGACCATTTGAGGTGACAGTCCGACGGATCCAGAGAACATCAGAGAAGGAAAAAGGGCGTCGGACGCCGTCCGACGGTAAGCGTCGGACCAAAGTTTACCTCCGACGATCGCTGACACAGTAACAGTCATTTTACCGTTGTGAGAGTCGGACGCTGCGGTATAGTCCGACGGTTGGCCCGATCGTCCGGTCCGACGGTTCGCAGAGAAGCCCATTGAGTGTTCCAATGGCTACCTTTGCTTTGGGGCTTATATATACCCCTCCAACCGGCTATGGAGGGTGTGGAGAAGTGAGGAATCATTCCAAGATTGTTGCTACACCATTCTAGAGCTCTCCACTTGCATAGTGCTTAGTGATACACTTGGTGATTAGCATAAGTGCTTTGCGAAGTGCTTAGGTTGATTAGACCACCGCTTATGCGCTTGCTCTAGGTTATGCCTAGTGTTTAGTGAGGTTTCCATACCTCTTGATCCAAGGTGCTTGCGTGCACCGTGCTTGTACTCGGCGGGGCTTGTAGTCTTGTGAGATCACACCAACCGCGTTTGTGGTGTGGCCACCACCGTGTACCAAAGGGAACAAGGCCCGCGGCGGTTCGGCCGGAAGCTTGATAGCGAAGACGGCGGGATGCATCCGAGGAGAGCTTGCCTTGCGAGGCACACCGGAGACCCACTTGCGTGTGGGGAAGGACCGGGGCTATCCACGGAGTGACTCGACCGGGAGCTTGGCCCTTGCGAGGGATTCCTTGTGAGGGGCTCCAACGAGGACTAGGGGGAAGCTTAAGCGCTTCTCGATACCTCGTAAAAATACCGGAGTCGTCGACGGGAGTTTGCATCTCTACCTCATCTTTACCTTCCGCATTTATTTGCTTCCTTGGTTGTGTGCTTTACCTTTCCTAGCTTAGTTGATAGGGTTGGAACCTAGGTTGCATACCTTTTTGTGGTAGAGATAGCAACACACTTAGTTTATTTCATAAATAGGTTTTGCTAAGGTTTAGGAAAAGAGGCCATAGATTAGAAGTAAAGTTTTTAGTCGCCTAATTCACCCCCCTTAGGTGTCACGGTCCTTTCAGTCAGAGTCCCAACAATTGTCACCGACGAAAACGGGATTTGAAAACCGAAGGGACATGGGTATTTGGGTTAGAGTCTCAATGCACTGTCGCCGTCGGAAAAGGTTTAGGGACCGTTCGTTGTAGGCCTGCTGGATCGAGACTTTGTAACTAGCCACATACTGCGGGAAGCCTCTGACTCCGGTGGCTCTGCTGTTGGAACCGACAACCACGCACTGGGAGTGGAGAGATGGCGAGAGTAGCGTGTACCCTCGTGGCCGTCGTGCCTGAAGACGAGACGAGTACTGTGCTCTCGGGTGGCGCAGGACCGGTTCCGGGGTATGAAAAGCCGTGGTAGGCGGGGTTGGCATATGCAAGCTTAAGTGCTACATATGCAGTGTGGATAGGGATCCACAGCTGGGTATTAATCGATTCGAATCGTCGTTGCTCCTCGGTTATGGAGACTTGATCCTTCGACCATTCAACGAATAGTGGTTCGGAACTAGGATGTTTTTAAAATGAATAAATATATATTGAGAGAATGATGATGGATATTGGAAAATACTTGAAATATGGTAATGATTAATAATTTTATGGTAATAAAATATTGAAATAGGACTAGTAATGTTTTTCCGCAAAACTCTTGAACTCTTGTTAAAGCCTTACCTTGACTCCCCTCAGCCTGCATTCCTGAGTCTAATTTTACACCCTTAGTCGGGTAAGTCTTGCGGAGTACCCCATGTACTCAGGGTTTGTTAACCCCGTTGCAGGTAGTCAAGAGCCGGAAGTCTGCCTGGCCCCTTGCTGTGTTACCATTATCCAGGAGAGCGAGAAAGAGTGAAGTTGAACCCGTGGGCAGGTTCCGTGTATTATCTATCTATCATGTTGTATTGTTGTTCTACCGCTACTGTTACCACTTTTAATTATGGTCTGTAATAACTGCACTTAATATCTATTTGAACAACAGGTTTGTAAACTAAGTACTATTTAATCTTCCGCACTTTTACTCTGATGTATTTTGTTATGAAATGTTGTAATCCGTAATGGCTTCGCAATGGGATCCTGTCGGAGATAACGGGTGCTTATGTAGCCCGGCAGAGCTGCCTAGGTCATCTGGAACACGGGCCCGGCTGTCAGATGTCATTAGTGGCGATGACAGGTGCCTGTGGGCCACGTGATTTAGGTGGTTCTGTTACACATAAACACATGGTCTAGCAATTATCAGGGTCATGAAAGATCTAAGTAGGCTCACTGATACCAATTGTTGAATAAAATTGAGCATTAAAACATGAATACATATAACCAGAATCTTGAGCTTAGTCTATAACATGACTATAAGCCAGACCATTAGTTGCAGTAGCCGTTAGCGCCTCTGGTGTCGATGCAGTCGTCTGTGGTGATGTAGATGGATGAAGATCACCAGTTGAGGGTTGGCCGGTTGGGAAACCCTCTGCTGGTGATGAACGCGAGATACCAAGTAGCGGCGGGCTTCTGAACGCCACCGCCACTAGCCTGGACGGGATTCGGACCTTCCTAAGCCCTCCAGCGCCTTAGTGGTCGGTTAAGGGTTGAGAGGAACGTGGAATCGAGTGCCAGAGGCGCCTCCCTCTAATTTATATGCGTTGTGGGCCTGGAGGAACGTGGAACAGTGGTGACTCCTGCTGGTAATGGTCAGTGGAATGCCAAATTGGTGAACCCAGACTCTGGAACAATCAACAAAATGAAAGGGCAAATTGGTGGGACAGGGTCACCTGGGAGATCTAGTAAGAGGGCTGCTGCAACTGCGAACCAGGACTCGTTGGAGAAGGCAGCTAAGTTAAAGGCTCGGCAAAATTTGGAGTTTGCGTCTGACAAAGGTAAAGATCCCAAGCCCACTTCTTTTATTTTCTGTGTTGACACTTGTTTATTTAATTCAACAAAGTCTTTAGGGATACTGCTAGGGGATAATGATCATGAAATTAAAAATTCCTTAGAAATTTTAAGACATACGGAATGTCAGCGCATGGTTGAGAGCAAAAAATTAGGTGATACTAACGTGTTAGACATTGATGATGTTTCAATGGTTTGTTCTGTTGAGGATTGCTTAGATTTAGAAGCGTTAAGTCTTATCTGTTCTGAAATTGCATAGGGGCTAGGTGATGGGGGCTGTGACCCTAAGTGTCTACAAACTCCTGTATCACATTTTAAAGGAGCTAAGAAAGGCTGTCGCCCCAGAAAAAATAAAAAATCTAAGAATCAGTCCAGATGAAAGGCATTTTTTGGAATTGTAACGGGTTCGCGGATTCCAAGGAATATAGATTTTTGTCAGTTTTAACAAAGGAACAAAACTTAGATTTCATTGCCTTATCAGAAACCGGTAGAGCCAATTTCCCGCAGACCACTTTGAATAATATCTGTGCAGGTAGAGATTTTCTGTGGCATTGTATGGCTCCACGAGGAAGGTCTGGTGGTATGATTCTAGGAGTTCATTTGCTAACCTTAAATACAGGGGAAATAGAGGAGGGAGACTTTCTTATTCCATTTAAAGTTAGACAGAGAGGATGTTTTCAAATTTAATTTGATCTCGGTTTACGGCCCAACACAAATGGAACACAAATCTCACTTCTTATCCGAGATAGTCCGTGTTTGTTCCAAAAAAACTTACCTATTGTAATAGGATGTGATTTTAATATTATCCGGAGACAAGAGGAGAAAAATAATGACAATTACAATGACAGATGGCCGTTCTTGTTCAATGCTGTGATCGACTCGTTAAATCTTAGAGAAATAGATATGTCAGGTCGAAAATTTACTTGGGCCAATCACCTACAAAATCAAACCTTTGAAAAGCTATATAGAATCCTTGCTTGCACAGATTTTGAGACTAAGTATCCGCTTACCACTGTAAATGCTTTGTCTAGGGAAATCTCAGACCACACTCCACTACTTTTCTCTACAAATAAACCATCCTCAATTCACCGACCTCAGTTCAAATTTGAATTGGGATGGTTATTGAGAGATGGATTTTGTGAGATGGTTAGCAATGTGTGGCATAATACGCTAGTCGATGGCTCGCCTATAGAGAGGTGACAGGCCAAGATTAGAAGGCTTCGCCAGCATCCGAGAGGGTGGGCAAAACATGTGAGTGGTGCGTACAAGAAAGAAAAGAAAACAATTCTGGATAAACTGGATAAGTTAGACAAAAAAGCAGAATCAACCACACTTAGTCAGTCTGAACTGGATTTGAAACATGTCCTAAATGAGAGATTAGCAGAATTATTAAGGGAGGAAGAATTGAAGTGGTACCAAAGAGCAAAGGTCAAACATATTTTATAAGGAGACGCAAATACAAAATATTATCACCTACTTGCTAATGGTAGACATCGCAAAACTCATATTTTCCTGCTGGAGGATGGAAACAGTATAATAAGTGGTGATGCCCAACTCAAAGGGCATATCACCAATTATTATAAGAACCTGTTTGGTCCATCAGAGGTCTCCCAAATCAGGTTGGATGAGACACAAACTGAGGACATTGCACAGGTTTCACAGCTGGAAAATGAGTATTTAACTGAACCTTTCTCACATGAGGAGGTGAGGGCTGCGATATTTTAAATGGAACATAATAAAGCACCCGGACCGGATGGTTTTCCTCCAGAGTTCTATCAAGTCTTTTGGGATGTAATAAAAGACCATCTCATGGCCCTTTTCATGGAGTTCCATTGGGGGGATTTACCGTTAAACCGCCTTAATTTTGGAACCATAATTTTTTTACCCAAAAAGAAGGATGCGAAAGTGATTCAGCAATACAGGCCTATCTGTTTATTGAACGTGTCTTTCAAAATCTTTACTAAAGTCGCAACCAATATATTAACTACAATAGCACAGAAGATAATTAGACCTACTCAGACGGCTTTTTTGCCAGGAAGAAATATTATGGAGGGTGCTGCAATCCTGCATGAGACGTTACATGAGCTCCACTCAAAAAAGAAAGACGGAGTCATTTTTAAAATAGATTTTGAAAAAGCTTATGACAAGATTAAGTGGAGTTTTCTACAACAAACGTTGAGAATGAAAGGGTTTTCACAAAAATGGTGCCAATGGGTTCAACGTTTTACAGAAGGGGGTAATGTTAACATTAAGGTGAATGATCAATTAGGTTCTTACTTCCAAACAAAAAAAGGTTTAAGGCAAGGTGACTCCATATCGCCCATACTATTTAACATAGTGGTCGATATGTTGGTCGTACTAATTGCTAGAGCAAAAGAAGCGGGACAGGTCGAGGGGGTCATTCCGAATCTAATTCAGGATGGGCTGTCTATCCTTCAGTATGCGGATGACACAGTAATCTTTATGAGCCATGATGTTCAAAAGGCAGTAAATATGAAACTTTTACTAAGCACCTTTGAGCAACTATCGGGTCTAAAGATAAACTTTCACAAGAGTGAAATATTTTGCTTCGGACAAGCAAAAGATCATGAAGAGTTCTATTTACAGCTGTTCGGGTGTGTTTTTGGGAAATAGCCCTTTCGTTATCTCAGCCTGCCTATGACAATAAAGACCGGAAGACAATTAAGGATAGAATTGAAAAGAGACTGAGTGGTTGGAAAGATAAAATGCTTACAGTAGGGGGACGACTAGTTTTAATAAACTCGGTGCTTTTTAGTTTACCGATGTTTATGATGTCGTTTTTTGAATTACCGAAAGGGGTATTAGAAAAAATAGACTGCTTTAGATCACGTTTCTATTGGCAAAATGATCAGCACAAACGAAAATTTAGGTTGGCCAAATGTGAGGTTTTATGTCAACCTAAGAATCAAGGAGGTATTGGTATTCAAAATTTGGAAATACAGAATAAGTGTCTATTAAGAAAGTGGCTCTTTAAATTATTGAATGAAGAAGGCATGTGGCAGGAACTTTTAAGAAATAAATATATCAAAGATAAGACTTTAGAGAGTTGTGTTAAAAAACCAACGGATTCTCATTTTTGGAAAAGTCTAATGAACATCAAAGATTTATTTATAGACCTTGACTCGTTCAAGATAAAGGATGGCTCCCAAATTAGGTTCTGGGTTGATACTTGGTTGGAAAATAAGCCGCTTAAAGACAAATTTCCTTCGTTGTTTAATATTGTAAGAGGAAAACAAATCTCTGTAGCACAAGTGCTTAGTTCAGTCCCACTGAATATTACCTTTCGACGAAATTTAGTGGGTGCAAACTTAAGGGCTTGGCATATAATTGTTGCCTCTTTACGGGATATTAACTTAGTGGACCAAAGGGATGTCTTTTTCTGGGGATTTGAACGTATCTGGAAGCTTTATAATCAAGTCCATGTACGCTGCGTTAATTAACAATGGGATTAGAGTGTCACAAGATATTTGGCAAATTAAAGTACCTATGAAAATTAAAATCTTTCTGTGGTACTTAAAAAAAGTGTGATTTTAACTAAGGATAACTTAGCTAGACACAACTGGAATGGTGACATACATTGTTGATTTTGTCATTCTCCGAAAACAATACAACATCTTTTTATAGATTGTGTTTATGCCAAATTCTTATGGCGCGCTATACATATACTTTTTGGTTCCCCACCCCCCAACAGATATGAGTGACCTTTTCATAAGATGGTCAAAAATTGCAAACAAAAAATATAATTCATTGTTATTAACTGCAGCAGCCGCGCTTTGCTGGGCAATTTGGTTAACGAGAAACGAAGTGGTTTTTGATAAATGTTGACCAAAATCTTTCTTGCAGGTACTATTCAGGGAACGCACTGGCTTCGACAGTGGGCAAGCCTGCAACGGCATGATGATCAACAGGGGTCAACTGATCCATGTTGGACAGTACCTAGAGACGTCAGCATTGCAGTTTTTTAGGTTCATTGGGTGGTTATCTTCAAGATTTATTGATCATGTTTAGTTTAAACCTTATTTTGTGTCGGTTTCCTGCTTGGCGGGTTGCAAGTTTGTGTCACTTGCAATACGTTTTTGTGCCCCCACGCAAGAGTTTGTAATAATTGGCCTGATTTTATCAGTTGATAGATGAAGTCGAATATAAATTATCTATTATCTTTAAAAAAAATGTACTGACTGATCAATCTGCAAAGGATTCACGTGTTCATCACCTTTTTGGGTCCTTTGCCACTTCATGGGGATGGGACTCCTCATAGTTTAGACTTCGGATCACCAGAGTGGTCCTTGTCCCCTTTACGTTGGTAGGAAAGGAGTTTGAGTTTGCTTGCCCCGCAGGACTAGCTAGTCTCAAGCAGAGATCCAGTTCCTAACATGACACCGAAGAATTGAACCAACCACCACTGCTACTCGCTCTGTTAGCTGAAGCTGGCTTATGCTAATTTATACTGATTTCTTGTAAGAGTAAAATACTGTCCTATGACTGAAAACAAATCAAAATAAACGCTTATAAGTTAAAACAAACAAAGCCAGTTTCTATTACTTTTATATATCAGCACTGACGGCACATCGCGGCTCTATCTCAGATTGAATTGAAGTAGCAACTAGACTGATAAAGGATTCCATAGAATCGGAACATGCTAAGCGAAAGGGGACGAAGGACCCTGTGCAGTTGCAACCCATGATCATCGGTTTTCTCTTGATGGGACCATCCTGGACATGATGATGGCATGGACCTGTCTACTGGATCAAAGCGAATCTGTAGCCTGCAGTAGGGATCGAGAGGATGTAATGTAGGCACGTTATACTCAGTGCAGCATCAGTAGGAGTACTTCCTACTATTACTGAAATTATTCAGTTGCGTCTCGCATCGCCATCCAAGGCAGGCGACGCGAGGCAAAGACCAAAGAGCACGCCGCCGAGCTGAAAACGCCTCGTCGCGCTCTCAAGCACCCCGGTCATCGACGTGTCACGTGCGTGTGCGTCAGCGTCAAGCGTCGCTTTCAGAATTTACTTTTTAGCATCCGAACAAAAAGACGGAGAGCGAAGCTGCAGCAACCAGCAACCAGCAACATGCCGCAATAGCTGATGATGCCCAGCTACAAGCCGGCAATGGATGCGTCCCACCCACGTACTAGGTACTACACTGCACTGCACTGCACTGGGCTCATCGCCCTCAGGCCTGCGTCCATTTCTGTTGCCGTAATCGCCAGCAGCCGGCCGCTTGTGCCTGCCGCCTGACGCACATCGCGTGGGGATCGCGGCGAGATCTGACGGAGGGGCCCGTGCACTGCGCGATGCATCATCGGCGTCCGCCTCTGCCTCTTCTCTGCGAGCTCCGAATGACGAAGGGAATCTGCGGCCCGAGCAAGCAAGCTGCGTGGAAGAGGACAAGGCCGACGAGCGCGGATGCCATTGTGGCGGGCGGCGGCGTTGGGAACTCTGGTGCTCCTCAATTCGAATCTTGACGAGTCGACTACTACCCCTACCTGTTCCTGGCATTTTCCACACGGACTCAGTAGCGTGACAACTTTCGTGCAAGCAAGCAATCAGCGGCGACTGGCTTGTTGACAAAATCAACCGATGCAAACCTTACCTGGCAGCTTGGATTGAGGGTGACATCACAAAATCATATCATCCATGGGCAGTGGGCCAGGGCTGCTGGCCCATCCACGTCCAGATATTTTCCTATCGAGTAATAAATTTCACCAAAACATTCAGTCAGTCACAAACCTCTTAACATTTGGTGCTTGGTGTTTTACAGACGCACCATTACTTTGGATTGATTTCTCGCAAAACTACGACGACTTTGATGGAACCATCAGTGGCATGATAAGGCCTGGATGGACATGGATAGGAAAAAGGCAACAAAGTTGAAGTTTGGGAGAACCTTCCTAAAACAGCTGTGGCTTGGTTCGCTTAAATTTATAAACAACTTATTTCGGCTTCAACATTATTTTTCTTCACAGGAAATCAGCTTTCAGCGAACAGAGCCACATGTTTCAGAAATCTACATTAAGTGTTTATAGTTTTATGAACATTAACCATTATCCATTGGTGGGGTTGTGAAATTCATTCTTTTTATTTCTCCAGCTTCTTGCATGCATCATGTGCATGTCAAGTCATTTGCACAACACATTCCTTGTCGAAAGCATGTGAGGGTACCCACAACCGCTGGGGGAGTGTTCCTTCATTTAAAAAGAAGCGCTGATTTCGATTGAGCCTAATTTATTGCGAGAGAAAAATATTGTTCTATGCCAAAAAAGAAATTAAAATCTTAGTTGATTGGAGCAACCGACCAGGGCCTCGAGTAGAAACAAGGCAAAAAGTTACATGTATGGTATGAGCACACTGGATCTCAACAAAAAAATGCCCAGGTCACTGGATGGCCAAGTCCTGAATATTTTTTTTCTCGGTGGTAAGATGCCTCAACTTCTCTTTGAAACTGTTTTTTTTTTTTTTTGCAAAGAGAAACTACATTAGTTATTGCTATTAGCAAAAAAGTAAATGTCCTTTTCTGATTTGGACTATATGTGAGTGGTTGCAAACTTGCAAACATGGTCTAACTTTTTTTATAAAAAAAAAAACATGGTCTCCCTCTTGCCAATTGTATGCCCAGTTATTAATCTCCCCGGAATTGATATGTGGTGCTACTTTGATGAACCTCAAATGGTGGTCAAATGGCCATGCTGCCTTGAAAAGAATGGCCAATTGGGCAGGTCCGGAGTAAATTATCTCAATATACCTGAACTTTTCTTTGATGCCACATAGCTAGCAAAATCACAGATGATGTTTGCTAGTTTAGGCTACAAAAAATAATCTGCCGACCTGCACACAATATCTGCTTAATTTGTTAAGCTTTTTTTTTTCACTAATGGCTCTCCAGTCTAGTAAACGACAGTCCCAGAGTAGGTTTCTGTCAACAGCAGCTGGCCATTAGAATTTAAATAACTCAGGGTTTCCCGAATTAGGTCAACTGCAATAAAAGGGATTACAGAAGCCAACTGCAATAACAGGGATTACGGCAATCAAAGGCTTAAAAGCTTGACGCGAAACCTACTGAATTGTTTCTTTACACAATATCAAATGCATTGCTGGTTTAGTACTCCGATGTGGAGGTTGGCTGGAAATACTTTAATTTTCGTCAGAAAAATGATTGCCAGCTGCTAGGCCAGACGATGCCATTTGGTAATGCTGCTCAACGATAAAACCTTGCCTAGATAGATCTTAACCAGTGCATTATTAATATAAAGGTGCGACAAAACTATCCGCACGGATCTTCTGACGATGAACATGACGCAAATAGTCAAATACTCATCCGATACTAAAAAAGAATGATATTTTAGTTTCATTATACTAACTATCTTAGATTTATTATAAAAAACATCTTAGATTTGACAAGTTTATACAAAAGAACGCAATATTTGCATTACTATATTCACCATGAATTAGTTTCATGATGTACGGACGTACCTATCGATGTCATAAATACTAATATTATTCTTTATAATCTTGATCAACTTAAAATAGTTTGAAAGGATCTACAATGACTAGAGAGAGGGTGAATAGACGTACTCTAGAACCTAAAACTCAAACTCAAACTCAACTCAAACGTGAGAACAGAGACCGATACTACCGGGATTGGACCGGTACTACCGATAAGTATCGGTAGTACCGATGCAATCCGTCGGTACTACCGGCCGACGTAGAGAGGCTAAGAACACAAGTTAAATGAACGACAAATTTAGATCTATGTAATACCACTGCACCCTAGTGAGTGATGAAGACCTTGCACCCTTTTTCTTAACTTGAATCACCACCAAATCGAAGATCGAGCCTCCAAATCTAAGAACAAGGTAGGGGGTGGAAGAACACGGTCGAAGCCGTGGAACCACAAGTAGACACAACAAAGAGAGCACGAGACAAGTTATTTATCCCGAGGTTCAGACAATCCACAAAGGAAGGCCTACTCCTCGTTGTTGAGGTGACCACTTAGGTCGGAGTCTATTTCACCTCCTTGCCTCTCGCAAGATTACCACAAAGGTCACTTGAGTTTCTTCACTAGAATCACAGGGTGATACAAACATTCCGGGGAGCCCTCACAAATGGAGCAAATCGGGGTCTCCCGAAGAACGCCTAGCAGCCTGGGGTTCCAAGAATCCAAGAGTAATAAATGCAAAGTAAAGCCAGCTAAAAGGAGGAATCAAGTGTTCAAGCAATAGATTTATGTTCTTCTCACTCGAATCTCACTTCTCAACTTGAATCTTGCAATGAATCGAAGTTACGAGCAATGAATGTGAGTGGGTGAGAGCAAGAGAGAGCTGTTGTCTTGGGTTAAGTCGCAATAAATAGAGTGGGTAACCCTCTAAAGAGTTGGGAGGAAGTATTTATACTTTCTTTGCCTGCGGGCTCTCGGTACTACCGGTACCTACCGGTACTACCGATGTCCACCCAACTTTTCGAACGTTGAAAAGCTGACCAGCGCATTGCACGAGGGCTCAATGGTAGAAAAGGTTGTCAGACAAGCTGACTAGATCGGTACTACCGGTAGGGGTACCGATACTACTGGTACGATAGCGGAGCAACTACCGAAGAAGTGTCGTTACTACCGACCCCAGAGCCTTGGAACCACGGACTAGCTAAGTCCCACCGGTACTACCGATCCGGAATTGGTATTACCGGTACGACAAACTCTACTACCGGAAAATTAGCATTACTACCGATTCAGGCACAAAGAAACTAGTTAGACGCCAAGTCCTGCCGGTACTACCGATCTGGGATCGGTACTACCGCTCCACTACCGGTACTACCGAGAAAAAATTCGGTACTACCGGAATAAAAGTTTTGAAACCCGAGAGCGAGGATTTGGCGGGGAGGAGTTTCTGCGCTAAGTCTTACCGGTACTACCGATACTACAGGAGCAGAACAGGCTAAAGCAGTGCACAAGTGTGTGTAGGTGTCTCTCAAGCATGTTTTTAAGTTAATATTTGAGCACTTTAATCCTTCTACTAGTCAACTAGCTATGCATCCCTCTTGATAGTGCGGTTTTCCTATACTCAAATAAAATAGAACTTGCTAGGCTTTGAGTAAGGATCACCAAGTAACGTGGTCGAGTTGGAGGGGTGCCGTTTCACCAAATATTTCAATTTGCTCATTCATATAGACTAATACCTGCATATATTCTTGATAAACACGTTAGTCCCTAATTTGGATGTCATTAATCACCAAAATCTCACATAGGGGGCGAATGCACTTACATAGTTTGACTTGGTTCTTTATGAACTTGATCGAACTTAAAATAGTTTGACATGGAACAAACCTTCAACTAGTTGAAAGAAATAAATGGAAAAGAGAAGTAAATGAATAAAACTAGCAAGAGTATGTTTGTCTGTACTGAACCTCTTTCTCTATCTGCTTTTTTATGTTTCTCTGTACTGAACCTCTTTTTCCCTTTCAATCAAAACCAGTAGGGGCGCGCCTCTCCTGTTAAACGTAAAAAAAAGAGTATGTTTGTCGTTGTGTATGTTATATTTTCAACTTAACTGTGTTGTTGAGTGCCGACAATGTCAGATATTTTCAACTTAATTGCGCTGAACAATTTAGATAAATTTCAGACAAGCCGTGTAGCAGACGGCAAGGACGCATTGCAGTTGTCGGGATCTTCCTCCCCAAGGTGTGGACTGCCTACTTAGATTTAGAATGGACTGGATGGGCTAAAGAAACCATCATACGCCCAAGAAGTAACTATATTGGTCTGGTCCGATTTTGAAAGCATACTTTGTATTTTTGAGAGAAATAAGCACATCAAGCATCTTAGAAGAAACGACCCCGAACAAGTGGACATGATAGCTTGACGAAATTTTGGATGTGCGCATCTTGAAAAACCATGGGTGAGAGAAGGGCACATGCTTGCTGTCTGTAGTCTGTAGAGCTGGCAGCTCTGGGCCTTAGCCCGAATAGTTCCTATACGTCTCCTTCATGACCAGTGGACCGGTATGCTTACCATATCTTCGTACATATTCAGACTGATGTACCATCTGTTTTGGTTCTTAGCAAAGAATCTGAAAATAAAGCTGATTTTAACTGATATTGATTTATTGTGAAAGAAAACACTGAAAAGAGCCCTACATAGCCCTACATGTACTTAGCCTTGGCCACCCGTTAACAACTTCTTTTGAAATCTAGACCATTATATTCCATCATCATCTGAGTATTCTCTAGTGTACAAAAAGATCAATTGGGCGAAAGACTTTTGCTATTTATTTGTTGATAGAATTTTTTATACTAAATCTGTCAGATTTCTTTTGATATTAGATCTATCTATTTGTGCTACCACTGTCGTATACGAGGTCTAATTTTGAGCATATAAAATCTGATTAATGGTAACTGGCTACTCTCGTAAACAAATCTGAAGACATACAGGTTGCGCCACCGGTTCCGGTAGTGATCTGAGCCGTCGACCTCGCGATCTCGCGGTGCAGGGGCCGTGCGCCGACGCCTCCCGTGCCCGTGTGCGTTACGCCTCCCGAGTCGCAGCACCAGCAGCAGCCCACGTTTATAGGCATAGGCAGGCGCGACCGCACGGCGCAGAGCGCGCGGGTCCGGCGGCGGCCTTGCCATTTTCCACCCTCCATGCGCTAGGCGGCAGGAAGCGGACGGGGGAGGAAGACGACACGACCGCGACCGAATCGCGAGGTGTAGGCGAGGGGAGGCGAGGCGATCGGAGGGGAGCGACCGAGGGAGCAGCAGAGCGGAAAGCGGAGGGGGAGCAAGCAAGGGGGACGATGGACGCGAACGGGCGCGGGGAGAATGACGACGCGCGGGCGCCGCTCCTGGCCGCCGGGCCCGGGCGGCGGCGCAACTCGGTCGCGTCCATGCTCGGGGAGTTCGTGTCGCGGCTGCCCAAGAAGGTGCTCGACGCTGTCGACCCCGAGCACCCGTCGCACGTCGACTTCTCCCGCTCCAAGGGCCTCCTCGAAGGTTCATCCGTAATCCCAACCACTCGCTGCATTCTCTTGTTGTTTTTCTTTTGTCGTTGGTTTGTCCACCACTCTGTCCCTGGATTCTCCATAGGCGTTTTCGTTTTCTTAATCTGGTAATTGTGCAACAAACCTGGCGTTACTATCGGGCTCTTTATCTATAGACTATCCTGGTGGGTGATATGATTGATGTGCTTTTGAACCTAGATTCTGGAGCTGTCGACTTGTCGTAGATTATTCGATGCTTTTGTGGATGGCCCGGATACTTATCCTTGATTCTCTGCATTCTCTGGATTCCTAGGATTTTCCTTCCTACTTTTCTGATCGAACAATTCGTGACTTTACTACCATCTGCTCTACATATTTGGTTTAGGAAATACCTTTTCAGCGTGTTTTTGACTTTGTTCTCTCATGTCCCTGGCCTTCTAGGTGGTTTGTTGGATTCTCTGTACTGCCACCTGAAATATGGACTATGGTGTTTTTTTTGTCAAAATCCCTAAAGATAAGGGCGTTACTTCTGTACGTCATGCAGTAACATGCAAACGAGTTTTACAGTTACCACGTAGCATGCAGTGTCTTAGCACCTTTCTCTGCCTGAATCTAAGTAATTTTTTTAAAAGTGCGTCCGTGCCTGCATATGGTTAATTTCCCCCTTTTTTCTGGGTCTGCAGTTCTGCACTCACTCCGCAGCTTTGTGCGAACATCGATGTTGTAGCCTGTTTCTTATTGCAGCATATCTATATTGGACGTTCTGGATCTGCCTAATGGCTAGTGCCTATTCGCCCCCTTTTTCTGAATATCTTGCAGGATAGCAGACATTTTTTCTTCTCCAGAATGAAATATTGAATTCTGCGCTCATATAAAAAACAGGGTTTCAATGATACACAAGGCTAATTTTGTTTTTGCAATTTTGTTGGTCTTACGTTTTGATCCTCAGGTTTTCTTTACATTTAAATAACCGAGAATTTCTTTTATCCTAACCTTGCTGGTATATTTTTCCTCAAATACGCAGGAGCTCTGCATATCTTTTCAATTAAAATAATTGGGTTTAATTACAAGAAAATCCGGCCTCGCCGGGGTACATACCAACTTAATTGTCTCAATACTATTCTTGTTATTTACTGCATCTGTCCCAAAATAGTTGACACTCAACTATGAATCTGGACAATGTCAGGGACAGAAGGAATATTGAAGTATGTTATAATCTTTGGTATTTGATGTATTTCCATCATAATTTTTTAGCCTTATATTATTAACATTACTCTTTCATGTGACTATTTCAAATGTATTGGCAGTAGAACTTAAGCCTTTTCTTTTAAAATCTCCTTATATATCGTTAATTCTCTATGATTGACATTTAGGGGAGAGAGAGTACTATGAGAAACAATTTGCCACATTGAGGTCCTTTGAGGAAGTTGACTCACTAGAATCCAATGAAATCAACGAGGATGAGGAGCTTGCGGAACAAATCCAGAGTGAATTTGCTATGAAGATATCAAATTATGCAAACATTATTCTCTTAGCGTTGAAGGTTGGTTCCTCCCCCGCTTTTCAATTCCAATGCATGAACTCTAGGATGATTAAACTATTTCCCCCACAGGTATACGCTACAATCCAAAGTGGATCAATTGCTATAGCTGCCTCAACACTGGATTCACTGCTTGATCTCATGGCTGGTGGTATCCTTTGGTTCACACATTTGTCAATGAAGAGCATCAATGTCTACAAGTACCCCATTGGCAAACTGAGGGTACAGCCTGTAGGCATTATCATCTTCGCTGCTGTTATGGCCACTTTAGGTATTCTTGCTTTTTCTCCCAACGTGAAGTGGTTAAGCAATCTGGTCACATCCTTTCTTCATTACTTGTTTGCCAAATGTGTACAGCCATGTTAAACTTTTCTCAATTGAGTGCAATCTTCCTGTCAAAGTCCTATATATTAATTTCGTGTCGCGTCTCCAGGCTTCCAAGTATTCATTCAAGCTGTTGAAAAGCTGATAGTGAATGAGGCTCCAGATAAACTGAACCAAGTGCAATTATTATGGCTATATTCAATCATGATCTGTGCAACAGTAGTGAAATTAGCTCTGTGGCTTTACTGTCGAACGTCTGGTAACAAGATTGTCCGTGCTTATGCTAAGGTTAATATCTTGTTCCATTTCTCAACTTGGCATGAATGTTTTTTTACTTAAAATTTGAACATAGTTTATCAAATATTTGTGATGGATTGGTTTCCACAGGATCACTATTTTGATGTTGTCACAAATGTCGTGGGTTTGGCTGCTGCTGTCCTTGGTGATAGATTCTACTGGTGGATTGACCCAATTGGTGCAATTGCACTTGCAGTCTACACAATTTCAAACTGGTCTGGAACGGTGTGGGAGAATGCAGGTTTGTGTTACTTGTTCAGTTTTAACTGCTTATACCTGCACTCATTTACATCCGTCCAATCATACTCATGAGAAGGAAGTGAACCTAGCTCAACTGGTTAGGTGGGAGGTGTGGTCGTGAACCCTGCCAACCAGATTCAAGTTCTCTCCAGCTTGAATTTAGGTGCCTATTTTCTCTTTCTTACAGAAAGAAACCGCCTACTACCTACTTCCTCCTAGCTATTTTTACTAGCTTACTAGAAATGGATCATTTTTAACCTTGAAGTGGTGTTACCATTACAAATGAAAGTTACTTGAGTCAAATGCTTGCTCTGGAATCACTTTGGACTATCACCGAGAGCAGTTGCCACATGTAGCACCAAGATTACTTGCACGTTACAAATTTGCTAGGACTGACAGACAATCTTGTTACTGATATCCTCCATGCAGTATCACTGGTAGGTGAATCAGCTCCTCCAGAAATGCTTCAGAAGTTGACATATCTGGCTATGAGACACCATCCTCAAATTAAGCGTGTTGATACTGTTCGAGCATACACCTTTGGGGTGCTTTACTTTGTTGAGGTTAGTGTTTCTTTATTTTACTCTCTCCATCCCAAACTATAGGTCGTTTTAGTTTTGTTCTAAGTGAAAAAGAATTTCTTTGTCAAAGCTCATAGTAAAATGCAGTAACATCTTCAACATTAAATTGATTTCCTTAAATCCACATAAAACGTTAGGTGTTAATATATTTTTATACAAGCTTGATTCAAAACTAGAAAAGTTTGTATTGGGACCAAACTAAAAAGACCAACAATTTGGGATGGGAGTATTTAGTCTTATATTCCTTCATTTGTCCTTTGTTGAGGGCTAACAAAGTGATAGTGTTATGTTAATCTGTTCAAATCCCTAGATTCTAGAACTGGATAACCTTGTTGTCTCAGTAACTCAGATTGTTGTTTCGAAAGGTTAATGCCATTCTTTGGAACTAGCAGGGTTTCGAAGGGTTAATGCCGTTGTTTGGAACTAGCAGGTTTCAGTTGACTCCTTAATTTTTGTAAAATATCTTATTTTTTTCTGTTCCTGCAGGATACTGCAGTCTTGCAGTGCTTAATTTAGAGTAGTAAAGTAGAAGAAATATGTCATTATTCTCTTATGATTACAGTAATATATATATATAGCAAGTAGTAGTTTAACATGGGTTTGCAGATGATTGGGATAGTTGTTTCAGAAACAGATTAGTGTTGGAATCTGCAATTGGGCAAGAATCATATCTGATTTAGATTGTAGCATGCTCCATCTCATATGATCTATGGACTCTCACAGGTTGACATTGAGCTCCCAGAGGACTTGCCACTTAAGGAGGCACACGCCATTGGAGAATCTCTCCAAATCAAGATCGAGGAGCTCTCTGAAGTCGAGCGAGCATTCGTTCACCTCGATTTCGAGTGTGACCACAAACCGGAGCATTCGATTCTCAGCAAGCTGCCCAGCAGCCAGCCTTGATACGAACGGATCCTGCGTGGTAGATTGTCGTGCAGAATCTGCTGCAGTGATTGGTGTCTTGTGAGTTCAGTTAGTTTTGTGGTGGTGAGTTTTAGATCAGGTGCGTCTTAAGATTACGAGAGTACGAGAGATGCAGGTGCCGAAGGCAGAGATTGCTGTGTGTGGAACCCCTTGTGTGGCCTTGTAGTTCTGTTGGTATGGTCTTCATTTTGAGTGAAGTCAGGCATTTTGCTGTTGGCATCATGGCATATTGGCGGCGATCTAGCTGTGTGCTATGGACTATGGTGATGTTTTGGCCAAGGGTTGGGAGAAAGAGAACAGATCCTGGATTGCTTTAAGCAAATCTCAGTTCCTTTTTCTTTTTGTCTGAAACTTAGGATCCTACTGAACCTTGATTTTCTTTTTCCCGAGGGAAGCTGAAGCTTCATTTTTGAGGGGTAATACTTTTTTTAATTACATAGTACAACCACATAACACGTACCTATACTCACCCCTATAAATACACGTACGTAAACCCTACCTATACGAGCACCTCTGAAGGACTGAGCTAGCAGATGTTAAGTTTACGAAGTCACCATCAAGAGCGGAGTTGGTGATCACCTCCTCGCCCTCATTGCATAGTGTGTTAATTATGTGTTATAATGGCCCAAAACATAAGCGGGAGTTTCGTGCACGTTTCTTAACATTTGCTCTTTGTAAGACCACCATCCGGCCCAGCACTTAAGTAGTTTGCTTTCTTGTGCCCAGAATTAGGCCTGCTACTTCCTTTGCGGAAAATCTGAAGCCCAGTAAATCGGAACGGTCCTCCTTATATGAAACTAGCAGAAACCCCGGGCGTTGCCCGGGCGCAAGAGAAAGCAAGTTTGAAAGAAAGAAGCAGTGTGATCAAATAGCAGATAAAAATAGTGGATGAATTTATGTGGCAAGATTGGCAATTCCATATATTGAAATGCTACTGATAAGCGGACAACGTGAAGTTTATCTTGGGCGCTGAGACAAATAATCTCAGCCGCTGGAAAAAAGGACTTACATTGTAGGTACTGTCGAAAATGGTGAAGCTAATATATTAGTAAAGTCACGTTGGGTTTGAAGGCAAATTGAAAAATTATGGTAACATAAATGGATGAATTGGAGATGGCTGCCTTCATGAGAGAAGAGACGCCACTGTGTAAAAAAATGGTTGAAGAGCCACAATGACGCAAGTACATAGATTTATCCACGTAACAGGGTCGTGCAAAATACATTTGGCAGCCACTTAACAACGGCAAGGCTGAAGCTTTGTGTTTGGCTATATATTGAGTTTCTGCATAGAAAGAAGTCTTTCTATTGTGAGTAGAAGATCCATAAATCACTTGAAATGAATCTATAATAGAAAAATGGATATCATGATTCTATTAGTTTGGAGGACACAATGTAATGCACTGCAGTAGGAGTTCAGCAACATTTGCATGAGATTATGAGTTGGTAAAAGATCTCTAATCACCTTTTTTTTCTGCAGCAATCCCAAAAAGGAAAACTTGGTTAGCACAGTAATTGTGACACCATGCAAATTTTCGAGCAAATTGAATCTATAAATTGCAAGGCTGAGAAGATTACCTGAAGTCTGGAAGATCAACCAAAGATGGAGAAAATAATGTGGTGCACTACCATGGTAGTGCTGAAACAGGAACAGAAATTGAAATCTGAAAATGGCAAAGGCTAAAGTACTTAATGATTCCATTTGTAAGACTGGAAACAAATTTCGTAAAGCTAGCGATGAGCTCGAATGAATAGAGAAGAACCCTTCTTCCCCCCAAGCAATCATAAAAGGTAAAAATTGGTTAGCACAGTAACTATGACACTGCAAATTTTCGGGCGAATTGAATCTATAAATTGTAAGGCTGAGAAGATTACATGAAGTCTGGAAGATCAACCAAAGATGGAGAAAATAATATGATGCATCAAAATAACGAAAACCAAAAGACAAATCACAGCGGTGGCATTGTACTTCAGAACTTGAGGTACATACTGAACGAACCGTGGAAGCAACACTGCACTAATGGTTATTCGTCCTATAAAGAAGAAAGAAGGCATAGCTTGCATTATTTTATTATTAATGGACCACTCCTAAATTACATACCCCAAGGTTTGACAGTTACCTGAACAAAAACTGGTAGGAGCAGCAGGATAAGGGAGTCGGAAGCAACAATTTGGAGCATAAAAAAGCATGAATCTGCATTATATGGCGTCGACAGGAACCTGCAGGGAAAACCAAAATGTGCTAAAGTTTGCAAGGGAAAATACAACGTAATCGTTAAATGAAGTCGCAAGCTAACAACGGCAAACTAAAGCTGCACCCATGCATAGTCAAAATTTTGAGAAAGGAAACGACCCATCAAGAAGGCAGACTTCAATTCTGTAAACCTCGTTGGCTCCTAGCAAAACCCTGATCCGTAATCAGTCTGATGGCACACTGGAATCAGTAAATGAGTTTACATGGCAAACACATGTCAATAATCACAATGCTTCAAATGCTAATTCATGTGCAACTGTAGAGCTGAGAAGCAATAGAAATGTCACGTAGGCAGGGGCAATATCAATGAACACACGCAGGGACTATTGAGACTAACGCAGTCTGAAACATGCAATCAATTTGTACACTCAGTGTCCATTCTGACTAAGCTAATGTAACCACAGCAAAGACACGATGAAGCAGAAGAATGCACTTCAGATAAGCCTCTAGCAGCGCAGTGGGAGACTGGGAGATGAGCACAAAACGTGGATTAGAGAGCCGCTCAAACCATGGCTTAGGAGCACTGAGCAGGAAGCACCCTGAAACCCTCAGTTCCAGCCGTAGACTCGTACGCGGATCTGGTCGCCCCTTACGCAGGAGATGGAGGCTGGGGACCGTCGCCTCTGCGCGAGGGCGGCACGCAGTACGGACGCGAGGGAGGCGGCGGCCGTAGACTTGTACTGCAGATCCGGCCGCCCCTCATGCAGGAGATGGAGGCTGGGGCTGCCACATCGCCTCTGCGGCGGCGCGCAGTACGGAGGCGCAGGAGGCGACGGCCGTGAGCCGGTGCGTTCGGCTAAGGTGTCCGTTGCGCAGGCGCCGCCGAGCAGTATGTGCGCACGCGTGGCGGCGGGCGCGGGCCGGTGTGCGCCACCACGGCAGGCTCATGCGGCGGTGGAGGCTGATTTGAGGTCGTTGCGGGAGAGAGGAGGTTGACGGCAGGAGCGAGGCGACGATGGCGAAGGTGGCCGTTTTTTTTTTCTGAGTCGATAGAGGAGAGGAGCCGTTTCGTACGTTCGAGAAGAGCAGACGCGTGGACGGCACCGGAGTTTGAAGCGCGGACGCACGGAAGGATCAACGGTGCTGGAGCGTGAACTGTTCTCAGAACAGTAACATGTGGGAGGATACTGTTGATCTACAGGATTTCGTGAGAGAAGACATGGTATACACAAATAAGGTAGATAGGTAGATTAAGGAACACGCAAGATCAAAGAAAACGTGTAACAATAACAAGCGTCTCCTCTTCTGAGACGCTCCGTAGTCCGTAAACAACTCTGTTATGTGCTTCAAACTTCGCGTTACAGGCTTGCTGGTCTTCGCCGTAAAATCTACTACAAGCACTCCACAGTATAGATGGGATGTTGACTATCGTCAATTCGTCATACGTTTGGTGGGGGCGTTTGAGCCCAGCTGCCAGCTATAGTTGTCCATACGGGCTACACGGCACGGCCCGTTTAAGCATGGGCACGATTCGGCACGCGTGCCTACCATGCCGTGCCTGGCGTGCTCTCGTGCCAGCCTCCTAGCACGGGCACGACACGGCTAGAGCTGGAGCGTGTCGTGTCGTGTCGTGCCGCTGGGCACGGCAGCACGCCAGTGAACGTGCCGGCCCGGGCACGGCTGCTGCTAACTGATGTTAGGCATCAAAAAAACTTCATTTTAATAGCTCAGGACAACAAAATATATAACCAAAACAATAGACTCCTCTAGAATCACATATTAACAAACGAAAGGAGCTTGTGCAATGGCTGCCTCATTAAAAACCTGTCTAGATAAAACTTACCCTTGTGAGAAATCTTAGACAGGAAAAAAAAGTGAAGCCAACCTCCTCATTGATTAATTGCATTGTTCATTACATCACAAGTCCTAAGTCCAAATCAGTTCCAAGTCCTAATTACTATTACAGACCATTACATAAATGACTAATCAAGATAGAGATGCTCAAAGACGTCTGCCAGCTCCTTGTCCTCCACCATATGTTGTAACCGTGCTTCTGCCGCTTCCCAGTCCTTAATGCATGTGAGGGCCTCCACAGTTTCAGGGTTTAGCCACCGCCGTCGTTCTTCGATGATCCTGCCAGTTAGGCTGAAGGTAGCCTCTGAAGAGATAGTAGAAACATGCACACTAAAAATATCTTTAGCAAGGGTAGAAAGAACTGAATAAGTAAGCTTATGCTGATGCTACCAATGCAAAATGTATGTTGAAGTCATCATCCAAATGGCTGACTGTGTCACAGTCCAGATAGGCTGACAGTTCAGAACCAGAACTGGAAGTAGATGCTGCACGTAGCAAGGCAGTAGCAGGCACACTTCTAGGCAGATCAAGACTAGCAGGAAGAGCATCATCATCATCATATATTTCATTCCAAGCAGTTCTTTTCTTACCAGATAGGGTTGGAGAGACAGCCCTTTTCTCCCTAACAGAGCCATACAAATCATCATATTTATGATACAGTTTGAAAAGAAGAGCTCTAGTTTCCATCAACTTATTACTGTAATCAGCATCAGTAATTAAGTTTAACTTCCTATGCAATTTGTTAAAACCTTTAATTTTAGCTCTAATATCCAAGATAAATGCAATACAATACAGCTTAGGTATTTGTTTCTAGTATTTATTGTACTTATCAATCATAGGTTGGACAACAGTTCTAATATATTTATCATTTTGATACTTATGCAGGTGTATAGCAATCATAACAATGTGATGAACCATTAGTTGAGCTGTAGGATAGTACACACTAGACAAAGCAACAGTTGAGTCATAAAACAGTTCAAAAAATTCCATGATTTTAGTTGCCATAGCCTAATGATCATGAACCAACGGAAAGGGAGCACCTCTAGTTCTAGGATAATTAGACTCGATAAAAGTATGGAAAGTTTTCTTGTGAGGCAACAAATGCTTAAACATTAGATAGGTAGAGTTTCACCTAACAACCATGTCCAATTCAAATTACCTAGGTCTAATACTAGATGCCATGTAATAACTTTTATATACAGCAATTTTTTTATTAGAAAAATTAATGAATGATATTACAGTTCTAAAAGCATCAATGATAGGATCTCCAGCGCCTTCGGCGGGCCGCGCTGCTAATGAAATGATGTCGTCACCGCCGCCCCTGGCCCTGCTGGTGTTTGGCTGGGCCTGGCCGACAGGCCCCGGTATCCGCCCTGCCGCCACGATGACGACACGATGGCTCTCCGAGTCTCCGTAGAGTTTTACATACTCCAGCGCGGTTGTCGCCGTCAGCTCGAGCACCCGCAGCAAATCACGGGATTCACCACATGGAACACTGAGCACAACGAGAGAGCACTGCGCAAACGTGAAGCTTCATGATCGAGCAACACGACGGAACGGGACGGGGGGCATCTGGTCCCACTTGCCAGTTATCACGGTCACGCAAACACTGCAGGTGGGACCCAGGTGGCAGAATGGTTCGCCACCCCACCGCCCCACCCCCCCCCCCCCCCCCCCCCCCCCCTTCAAACGCTTTACTGCTGTCGCGGCTGTCTGGCCAGCCTTTCCGTCCCTCCCTCCTTTTTCGCTTGCTAGCTACTAGTAGTCATTGCTATTGCTAACCTCCTTTTTTTATTATTATCTTCTCTTCTTTTTCCATTAGTGCCTCCGATCCAAAACAGGGAAAAACCAACTTCTGGTGGGAGAAAACAAATGTCGCACGCTATTGAAAGTATGAAACGAGAAACGTGTATTTGCGCATTTTCCGTCTGTCATCGTAGATGTCGATGTCAGGATGAGACAAGAACAAAACCCAAAAATGATGAGCCAACAAAACTCGTGGTACCATTAATTAAATTTGATATACGTATATGTTGTCAACATTCAAGATCACGCCGACCCGAGACAATGTGCGCTAGCTAGGTCAGCACTTTCATTGCTTCTATGATTATAAGACCCCACCAGCTGGTTGTTATTATTATTGTAAATTGCACAGAGCTCAACCGATTTTAGTACCAAATAAACTACACAAATTGCCTGGAAATGTGACCGGTTCATATTTGACATGACTGGCCCCGTGCTGTTAAGAGTGTGCTACACAAGTTTACATAGAGGCGGCGCCATCACAGCTTTGCATCTAAATATTTTTTTCATTGGTCCTCCACTATTAATGCTGTGAAAAAGCTGGCCAACCGTATTATGCCAATGTACATCATTTTCACATGTATTCCTCTTTCCTCAAGATATTTTGCTTATCACGTCAGTCTAGCTAGCCTTTCCACTTCCCTTCTTCTTTTGTCGCAAAACAAGTTTTTCCAACCGTAACAGCATCTATAAAATATCGCCCTTCTTTGTTCATATAAATTTTCAGGGAAAATCCATTGTGCTATATACTGCTATATCCTATAGCTCACGTGCCATGCCAATTGCCAATGCCAATATGCCATACCATTTCTTCATCGAAGGCGACAACATGGGAAAAAGCCTACAGTTAGCAAAGCTGCAAGGCGTGCTTTATTCCAGTACAAAAGCGGCCATGCGCTTGTAAAATTTTTCCCGCTAAAGTTCGGGTGTCAGAGCTGCTGGTCAGCAGTGAGCTACAAGGTCCTAAAAGGCTAATAAAACTAGGAGTGTTGACAATTTCATAGCTGTACAAGGTCCTAAACATAAAACAGCCCCGTGCAGTAAATTTTTTTGACGCCACGCCACACGCCGCGGCTGACCGGCCGTGGGCCCGCGGCGCCGTAGGCCGCAGCTCGATTTTTTTTTTTTCCTCGGACCCCCTGTCACACCTCAGTAGAACCCACCGCGCTGTTCCGAGCCCGCTAAACCGCGACGGTTAAAAACGCGTACGGCATCATCGCGTTCCCTCCCCGCAGTCCCCCCCCCCCCATCTCTGTCCCTGTCATCCACCACCTCCTCCTCGCTATCCTCCTCCCCTTTTACGCCCGCATCGCGTCGCCTCGCCGCCTCCTGCCCGCCTCGCTGAAACCCTCTCGGTCACCGCCGCGGTCGATCCGACCCGGCAGCAGCTTAGGGGACCCGTCGCCGCAGCATCATCCTCGGAGGGCCGTTGGCGGGGAAGTCGTCGTCGTCGTCGGTGGCGGGAATTTGGATGCGCCACGGAGCGGGCGAGAGGACCTAGTTGAGTTGAATACGGCGGCGACGGGCGGACGTGATGCCGGGGGTGGCGTCCGCAGCGGGATCGGGGATCTGGTCGCGCCGGCGGGACGAGATCACGTTCGATCGCCTTCAGAAGGTACCCTTCGCGTGCCCTCTGCTTCGTTCGTAGCCTGAGCTCGATCTGGGTGATGGGAATTTGGGGTAGGTCGTTCCTGCTGCCCCGGTGTCGTTTTCTGGCACGAAGCTGGTGCCCTGCCCCTCCTCCGCCTGGATTGATTGGTTGCTCTCCGCTGCTGAGGTCGCGAAAAGCTGCGTGGCCATTTTGGGGGACTGGATCGATTTAAGGAATCATTTGCTGGGTTCGGGATTTATTTATTTTTTGACGAGTCGAGGATTCATTGTGCGCCAAATTCTGTTGGTGGAGTTGAATCAGGTTAGGCTAGGCTGTTTCTGATAAGCAAGCACACGTGCTAGTTTTGACGTTTTGTAGCAGCTCATTTGTACTGTCTTTGCGTTAATTCTAGTGCATTGCTCTGAAGATATGGTGAGCCCGTGACGGTATAGCTGCACTTTTGATTCGTACCTGAATGTGGTGGTGGGGGTGGGCTGAGTGCTAGCTAGCCTACTAGGTTGGGGTTCTCATTCTGCTCTGTATGAAATTTGAATGGCTTGTGCTGTTTTCGTTATGTGGTAGTGTTCGTTTCAAACAATCCAGGGACTTGATTTGAGGATTGAGTGTTCTGTCCTGATGTTTAATTTGAGTGGCCTGTAAAAGTTCTGCTCTGGCATCTGGCAATAATGCCTGTCAAATGTCAATGATGCCTGGTAGGATTACTCTTCTGAAAAGAAATGCCATGGAAAGTTAGGAATGTAAACTGTAGCCTCAAAGAGGAATGCATAATTGAAAAACTTTTATCAAGTTGCAATGAAATTAAATTTTCAGGTTGTGATGGGTGATGGGTCTTAGTTAATACTTAATATCAATGAAACTGTGAAGTCTTTGCTCTTAAATCTTAGCACTTCCTATTATTTCTTTCATTGTAGCAGGTACAATTGCAAGTAGAACCATACTGGATAAAACTGGTGATTGCACTCAAATAATTAAAACAAGTTTTCGCCCATTCCATTTTGGTACTGTCACATGTTCTGTAATTTGAATATTCTTCAAGGTTTGTGCCATGTCTTTTATGATGACCTTGCGTTTGAATTACAACAGCTTGCTTCACCATCACCTTTATTTGAGTTTGTAAATGTAACATTGCATCACTCTTGAATAGGATTGTTTTTTTTTAAGGTCAACGGGGGGAGGCGTTCCCCACTTGATTGTATTGATGTATTATCAACAGCCTCGTTTATAGGGAACGAGGCAAAAACCCTTTGTCCAGTTAATTTTGGAAAACCGGACTAAAACCAAACAATAGCCCCAGCACATGGGCGAGAAAGTGGCATACCTACAATTAACGAGAAAGGAAAAAGGACAAGAAGAACAACAAGACCCTAGCACAAGGGCAAAATGTGGCACAACCACAGTTTCAAGCGGCTAGACAAGGATACCACACACCAGGCACAAGAGCTTTAACGACGATGCCTCCAGGGAGGTGAATGGCGCCATGACGTCATCATCATCCACCAAGTAAGAACTCAGCAGGGCTTTCGCCCAAGACTTGTGCCAAGGAGTGACTGTACCGATCCGGTCGTCGAGGGAACGGACCCTGTGGAGGATGCTAGAGGTTCTTCAGCAATGCCTTCAAGAAGGAAAGACCGCCGGATGGCGTCAAACATTGCCGGCCCAGAGGACTGAGCAGAGCTTTCGCCCTGAACCCTAGCAGGTCCCGCAGACGAGGCAACTAGCGCCACGAGTCCGACCGCTTGAGCCCTAAGAGAGGAGGGGTAGTCGGCCGCCGCCACACCGCGCGGAGCCGTTCACGGACTCGCCCGCGAAGGTGGGAGGCGCGCACCGGCAAGTTCCAGCTGAACAAGGTGCCGGCCATCGCCACACCACGCGAAGCCGTTCTCGAACTCGCCCGCTACGGTGGGAGGCGCGCACCGGCAGACGTCCACACTAGCATAGAGGTGGTGTGCCGGTCGCCGCCACACTGTGCGGAGCTGCTCCCGGACTCGCCCGAGACAGTGGGAGGTGCGCACCGTCAAACAACCACGCCTGTAGGGGGTGCGTTGGCCGCCGCCACACCGCGCGGAGCCGTTCTCGGACTCGCCCGCGATGGTGGGAGGCGCGCACCGGCAAGTTCACGCTTGAACAGGGTGCCGGTCGCCGCCACACCATGCGGAGCCGATCTCGGACTCGCCCGCTACGGATGGAGGCGCGCACCGGTAGACGTCCTCACCAGCACAGAGATGGTGTGCCGGTCGCCGCCACACTGCGCGGAGCCGCTCCCGGACTCGCCCGCGACAGTGGGAGGCGCGCACCGGCAAACCACGCCTGTAGGGGTGCACCGGTCGCCGCCACACCACGCAGAGCCGTTCTCAGTCTCGCCCGCGACGGTGGGAGGCGCGCACCGGCAAGTTCACGCCTGAACAGGGTGCCGGCCGCCGCCGCACCACGCGAAGCCGATCCCGGACTCTCGCACGATAGCAGGAGGTGCGCACCGACGAGCGCCCACATCTGGATAGGGGCCAGCCACGGCCGGCCAGGTCTGGCCGCCAACCAGGCCAGCGGCGCCGCCCAGGGGCTGTCCACGGCCAGCCGGGACCGGCCGCCGGCCAGGCCAGCAGCGGCCACGGCCACGCCCGAGGAGCAGCCGCCGGTGCCAACGTCGAGGAAGAAACGGTGGCTGCCAGGACGTGCTACTCCCGGTCCTCCGCCACCACACGTCGCTCCCAGACGTAGCGTCTGGCACCACGGCCGCGTGCGAGCAGGGTGGCGTCGGCTGCGGCGCCGGAGGACAGGGGGGCGGCGACCGAGGCGGACTCCACCTGCGAGGCGGCTTCGAACTGAGAAATAGCGAGCAGAGCGCAGATCGGTGAAGGAGGAGCCCGGATCTGACCGTCTCCCACGCGGATCTGAAGCTTGCCCGCCGGCCATGGCAGCTTGTGGCCATGGCAGCTCGTAGCCATGGAGACGAGGAGAGGGTAGTGGGAGGAAGATGTAGGGCCCCGCTGCCGCCTTCATAGCCACCACGCGGACACGCGCCGGCGAGCTCCGGCAGCATCAGGGGTGGGGATGGGAGGGAGGGCGCCAGCGACGGTGGGGATGGGGGCCACCGCCCGAGTCGCCCGTGGAGGACGACGCGGGGGCCTTTCGGTCCCAAACTCGCTTTTTCCTTGAATAGGATTGTTATTGATCGTTATTCTGTAATTAATGTGCTTGTCAAGCTGTTTCTGTCATCAAGTTCATTCTACTGGATATTATTTTTCAGCAACTAAGTTCTTAATTGAGGAACTGACTACTTTATGGCTGTGAATTGAACTTTTTCAGTTCTGGAATGACTTGCCTCCTCAAGCACGGCAGGAACTCCTCAAACTGGATAAGCAAACTCTCATTGAACAAGCACGCAAGAATTTCTACTGTTCAAGGTGCAATGGGTTGCTTCTGGAAAGTTTTGCACAAATTGTTGTCTATGGGAAGTCACTGCAGCAAGAATGCTTCAGATATCGGTCGTCTAAGGACAGCTACTGAATCAAGAATTACACAAGGAGAGCAAGATGGGGCTCAGGATCCATCAATTCATCCCTGGGGAGGCCTTTCAATCACAAAAGATGGCTTCCTTACACTTCTTGACTGCTTTATAAAAGCAAAATCATTACGGGTGCTTCAGAATGTAAGTGTGCAGTAACTTGGGCTTCTTATTTTCTGTCTGTGCTCTATTGGTGACTATATGATCAGGAAATAGTTTTTTATTTGTATATTGGTATTTTGTGTTACTTTATGTGAAGCAATCAGTAAATATGATCGTGGTGTTCTAGGTTGGTCATTTAACCCTCTAGTAGCCTAATTCATTTCGGCCTTTGAAATACAGGTGTTTGACAATGCACGGGCAAGAGAAAGGGAACGGGAAATGCTTTATCCTGATGCCTGTGGTGCAGGTGGCAGAGGATGGATGAGCCAAGGAATGGCTAACTATAGGGGTCATGGAATAAGAGAAATGTGTGCTCTACACACTGCCCACCTTTCATGTGATACGCTGGTGGATTTCTGGTCAGCACTTGGTGAAGAAACTAGATCATCTCTTCTGCGGATGAAGGAGGAAGATTTCATTGAAAAACTTATGTACAGGTGAGCATAGGCATTTGGATTATACCAACAAAAAGTAACCAAATTAACTAGTGAGTTAATAACAAGCTGAAGTTTTGTGTCCAACAAAATGCAATGCAATCCTTAGAAGGAATCTTGCAAGTACTCGCAAGCTGCTATGAGCCTCACTGCTGTGATCGGAAGTGCTGGCTTTGCCGCTTCCAGATTTTCTTGCTATTGGTGCTGGCTAGCTGGTGTTTTTGAAGCTGCAGCCAGCAGCGCTGCAGCAGCAATCTCAACTGATCAGAGCAATGAATGCTTGAATAGTGGTGTAATAGGGTACCTGATGATTTTTGTGATATTACTGATTAGTTCTGTCTTGTTCTGTTGGACGTTCAAGTAACTTTTTTCCTACAAGTCCTCTGCTGGGATTTCTCTAGCAACAACCTATGGATCAGGTTAAAATTCGAACAGTTTGGTGGAAATTTGTGAACAGGTTTGATAGCAAGAGATTTTGCCGAGAGTGTCGAAGGAATGTTATCCGCGAATTCAAGGAGCTGAAGGAACTGAAGCGCATGCGAAGGGAACCTCGCTGCACCAGCTGGTTTTGTGTTGCAGATACTGCTTTTCAGTGTGAGGTGAGGATGCCTTCCTAAAACGCACCTCACCAACAAAATTTCCATTTGATTGCTTGGTACCTTATGTACACTTCCTATGTGAGTCAAATCTGGCTGCTCTGATTTCAGGTGTTTGAGGATGCTGTTGTAGCTGATTGGCGCCAGTGCTTATCAGAGCCAGATGAATCTTATGATCACTTTGAATGGGCTGTAGGGACAGATGAAGGAGAATCTGATATTTTTGGCTTCGAAAATGTTGGAATGAATGCACAAGTCCACAGGAATGGAATCGATCTTGATCAGTTTGAGGACTACTTCATAACACTGCGAGCTTGGAGGCTTGATGGCGAGTGCACAGAGCTTTGTGTAAGAGCACATGCATTGAAGGGTCAATCATGTGTCCACCATAGGCTAGTGGTGGGTGATGGCTTTGTGACTATGACTAAGGGCGAAAGTATTAGAAATTTCTTTGAGCATGCTGAAGAGGCCGAGGAAGAGGATGTACGTCACTTGCCATTTATGGCTACATCTTTAACTGAGATAGACATAAATAGGGCATTCATTGTTGGTATCGAAAGATATTATTCTGATCGATGTAAATATGTGCAGGAAGATGATGCCATGGACAGGGATGGAAATGATTTTGATGGTGACGGTGCCCATCCACAGAAGCATGCCAAGAGCCCTGAACTGGCAAGAGAATTTCTTTTGGATGCTGCTGCTGTGATATTCAAAGAACAGGTACTAACCAAAAAAAGTGCTATAAGAATTAAAAATCAATACTTGATATAATGGTTTCAACTCAAATGAAGGAAAACAACTTGATTTTTTTTCTATTTCTGTGAACCTCAGCTCAGAATTAAGATGACTTAGCTAGCTGTATATTGAAGCTCGCATCCTCTAGTTGGACCAGTTCACTAAGATATAAAAGTATATCAAATTATCAGTTTCTGCGGTTCTGTCCTGTGTGAAGACTTCTATAAGCATGCCACCAGATTTAGTAATGTTTAAATAATTATTAGTTTTTTTCTCTTAGCATATTTTTTCTGGCACCATTCCTTATTTACCAATGGAAGATTTTATTTGGGATTGGCACCTTGATTATTATTTTTTATTATTCTTCATCTGTTATCTTGCAGCAAGGTTGATTGTCACTTTAGTGCCTATAAAGGCTTCATGGCTAATATGTTTCTAGTTTCTGCATTGTGTGGCTTTCAGGTGGTGTTGTTTATTATGTACTGTAGTTAACAGCATTTGACCATTACATATTTAGATTTCTCAGAAATTCAAGCATTTATACTCCAAACATTAAGTATAAATGTGGATCTCTTTGCAGGTTGAGAAGGCCTTCAGGGAAGGTACAGCACAGCAAAATGCACATAGTGTTTTTGTGTCCCTTGCTTTAAAACTTTTGGAACAGCGAGTTCATGTAGCATGCAAAGAAATTATTACGTTGGAAAAACAGGTGCTTATTATACCTCTAGATAAAATTCAGATAAGGTTGACTTGCTCATATTTGTGAACATCAACTGTGGCTGAATTTATTGCAGAACAAACTTCTTGAGGAAGAGGAGAAAGAAAAGCGTGAAGAACAAGAGCGCAGGATGAAGAGGAGAACAAGAGAGAGAGAAAAGAAGAACAGGAGAAAAGAAAGGCTGAAAGAAAAGGAAAATAATAAAGGGAAAATACTAATTGAGTCAAAGTCACCAGATGATATTTCATCTTCTGATCCAAGCAACTCCACAGCATCTATCAATGATAATTCGACAAATACTCTGGACTCAAGAGATTCAGGTATGGAAGAGGAAGATAGTGCTGAAATTGTGAATCTGTGCTCTCCGGACAGCTGTGTGAATCAATCTTCATGTACAAAAATTAATGGAGAAAACAGTGTCCACTGCAATGCAGTGACCGAATTTTCTCGAATGGACAGCAGTGACCTTTGTACATCAGATCAATCCAAGTCATCAAGACGAAGTCCAAGGTCAAGAGAGGAATTTCCTCAAGATCAGTCCTGTTGTTATGATGACTTCGGAGATGATTCTGGAAAAATTGGTGAATTACAATGGAAGTCTAGGGAAAGGACAAGAGAGATGCACTCATACCATTCTTGCAGCTGCGGCCATACGGAAGACTATGGAGCTAGATCTGGCAGAGAGATGAAGATAGCAAGAAAATCAGGAGTTGAAAAACCTAGGGTGCAGTACCACAGATGCTATACATTGGATAGCTTTGTAGTGCCAAAAGGAAACCGTGCCGGTTGTACACAGAAAAATGCTATCGCAAAGCAAGTATGGGAGCCTATGGATGCTCGAAGGAAGACTAACTTACACAACACAATTCATGATTCAGGTTCAACTAACGATGTTGATCCACTGAAACATGATAACAGCGGATCTCAAAAGTTCGGTGTAGGATGTGAATCACAGCCTCAGGATTCTGAAAGTTCCAGGGATGCTTGTAATTCAGATAAACCATGTGCAAATGGTGGGAGAAATCAAACTACTTCCTGTGCTAGTACTCTTATGGTAAATAAACAAAATTGTTACCCAGCAAATGATGAAGGCTCCAGGCAAGATGAGGAGCTGATGACGAACTCTGCTGGTTCTGATAGCTCCTCGTCATGCATGAGTGAGGGAGATAGAGAAAGCACCTCCAGCAGTACAACCTCTTCGAGCGCTCAAAATCCGGAATCATCTTCTGAGTCTGAGGAATCACCAGAGAGAATAAACAGCACAGTAGGTACACAATCGTCAAGAGCTGCTTCACGGTCTTTGCTTGAAGCATGTGCAGGAAATGGTTTCAGAGAATACCAACCCAAGGCAACCCGCCCAGCTCACAATGACATGTTTGGGTACAATGTATCCCCTGTCCAGGACCAGCTGCTGCATTACCAAAACATGCATCCACCTCAACATCCACCAATAACAATGGGGTTTCATGACCGTTCTTGGGCTGCACCAACGAATGGAAACTTCCAGTATGCTCGACCATCCCACTTAAGTCCGCTCATATTCAGAATACCTGGGAATCATTTTATTGATTATCCTTACATGGCTCCTACCTTCAGCCATATACCTCCAGATCCTATTCATAAGGCCGCAGCCAGCTTTAGAGCCATGCCTCTGTCACCGCCTTTTCAAAACGGACATCGGCAGGTTGCTGGTCATACTCAGAGAGACATGAATCTAGAGAGGCACCCTTCAAAGTTGACTATGCCGACAGGCAAGGATCCCCCAGAAGACAAGAACAAGTCGGGCCTAAAGGATCTCCCAGAAGACAAGAACAAATCATGGGATGCGGATGCATCCTTCTCGCTGTTCCAATTCAACTTGCCAATAGCTTCGCCTGTAACACCATCACCGAAAGATAAGAACGGAGAGCTGGTTGCAAGGACGCCACTGGTTCAGGTTCAAGCTCGGGATTGCTCGAGGGAACAGGCAGATGTGAAGGAGTATAACCTATTCTCCTCGAAAGATAATGGTATATTTTCGTTTATGTAGATAAAAGAAAAACTGTGATAAACCTGCTACCCTTCGTTTCTGCTGGCTTCGTGAATGATTTGTGTTCTCCGGATAAAAATAAAGGATTTTGTATTTTCTTCTTGCTGTCTATATCTTCGTTCACATCTATGTTTGTTACCGTGTGTTCTAAAAGCTAGTTATCTGCGATGCTGCTGAGTCTTGATTCTTCTTATATAGAAAGTTCATGATTCGCTCCTGACAACTGAGATTCTGAGAACATGTTAACCGGGAAATGAAACTAAGTTCCAAATTGTAAGTCTACTGACAGCCGAGAAAATGTTAACTGGGAAATGAAAATACTGGTAAGTTCCAAATTGTAAGTCGTTTTAGCTGTTATAAGTCAAACTTTTTGTTTTGATCAAGTTTATAGAAATATACATAGACATTCGTAACATCAAATTGGTTTTTAGATATATATATTTTAAATATATTTTGATAGTGCTTTTATTCATTATTGTAGATGTTAACATTTTTTTTTTTGCAAATTTGATCATAATTAGACATTTGACTTAAAAAATAAAATAAAACTTACAATTTTAAACAAAAGAAGCATATTTGTTAACAATTACCGGCATCACCTCCCTAAAAGCCATTTCTTCAGATTTTAATTTTGTAAATCCATACCTTACACTATTATATTCAACGTTGCTGATAAATAAAGACGCCCTAGGTGTTTGGCACGAAGAAAACAAGAAATTCAATTTTGGCAATCAAATTTTAAAATTGCATATCTTTGGCCGTTACTATCAAAGTCAAACAACTTTGCCCCTAAGGCTGTTCAGTTTCGAAAAACCAGCTTTGAAAAACAAGTCAGAGGGTCATAGTTGTTCAGTTTTGATAGCTCAATGGCCAAAGATAGACTTTCTCCTTACAAAACACTAAGGCCCGTTTGCTTCAGAATTGAGAGGTATTGAAAAGTAGTATAGTAATAAGATGAGAAGCGCTTTATAGATTGGTTTCAATTCATGTGATCCAAACAGGCCCTAAGAATAATATTCAAACTTTAAGGAATATCAAACTATTATATGCTCAAGAGATGCCTGGTCGATTCATCAAACAAATTGAGCGTCATGCCAAATGTTAAACAAGCCCGCCAAAGAGATATACAGTACACATAAGCCACCCACAAACTATGTCCGTCACAACTAACAGGCGCTCACAATCTGCTTTACAAATATTGCAAAAAAAAAACAAACAAACAAATCATCCTTGAAATTGCAAAACAGCAAGGTAAAAACTAGGCTCGTCAGCGAACTCTATTATTTCATACTTGTTCCCAGATGCAGCCTTCTGCAGGAAGGCTTTACTGGGCAAATCAGAGGTTACAACATCAGGATGCTCTCTCCGTTGTTGCTCAAAATTCTGTCTGCCTTGATCTAAGAACATGACAACTCTTGCACCTGGGAGGGAAAATCATTAGATCAAGTTCTAAAACTGATAGGTTCAAAAAAAAAGTTCTAAAACTGAAGCAAAAAAAAAAAAGAAAAAAAAAAGGCATGTGTAACCACAAACAATAATACCACACAGGAAAATCTCAAGTTTCAAAATTAAGCACGTCTTTGATTTTCTCTATAGGCGGAGCAAGGCTAATGAGAGCTGACAGGCTTGATATCTGTTGTGCAAGGCCTAGGCTCAATTTGTTTCGGCTATAAATTCTGGAAAGCAGCTTGTAGATTGTAGAATGTCGAAAGTAGGATTGTAAAAAGTAAAGGTCCAAAACTGGTTGCTGTTTAGGAAGCTGGACTCTGGATGGGTTGGATGTCAAAACGCTAGGTGCCCTATTTACCACTTTGTGACTTGTTTGCAGCTCATTCAGATTTTTCGTCCCTACAATATCCTAACACAAACCATCCGTTCGCTCATGCAAATAGAGCATAGATAAGTTATCATGGAAGACAATATAGCTCCCTCTTCATCTCCCGATTCACCATTGCATGCGACCATTCGCTTGAAATGGACATGCTTCTGGTATTTGCATGGTTTTAATCCTGATCACACATATCTAAGTATTAATCACTCGTAGCACTATCTTGAATGAACTTATAAAGAGTAATCCATGCTAATATTATACTGGCAGCCTGCTATCAGTCTTCAAAACTATCCTAATACCGACAGGCGACAGTAATACCTGAACGTCCTTGTATGCATCATCAGAACCATAATATTATCCACGAATTGCATCACTGCTGCTCCAATTAAACTAAAATAACAAAGCCAAAATAGCCATCCAAATTATTTTTGCATAAAATGTATGATGTTATACCAACATTGAAAGTATCCAAGTAGTTCAAGTTTATGTTAATGGTTTGATGCAATATGATATCGGTCAACAACGGTCTCATAATAACCCAATCTGGTCTATCAGAACATGCATGCTGATTCGATTCAACTCTCAACCTCACCACACCAGTGTGCCATCTCAAATGTTTTAGCTATGGTTTAGAAACGCAATGCACAGCCTAATAAGCTGCATCCTTCTAAGTCCACTGGAAGTATGAAACAACAATGCTAAGAAAGGATAAGGTCCCATTTCAATAGGTCTCACCTTTTGAGCACCTCTTGGTCAGCGATTTGAGGAGCGCCGCGGCGGAGACTCCCATTCCAGGGAAGTAGCACACGAACACAACATCGAAGTCGTCGAACCTCTCCGGCACGGCCTCCACCACGCCGCCGCCCCTGCCCCCACCCCCACCCTCCAGGTGGAAGCACCTCACCTCGTCGTGCGCCTCCTTGACCCCTGCCAGCACGTACATCGACTCGTGCGCGGCCACCAGTAGCTCGCAGGGCGAGGACGCGAGGAGCGAGCTCACGAAGGACGCCGTGGGCGTCAAGACCAACACCCGCGACGCCGGCGAGAGCGTCCCCGCGGCAAGCGCGCGCTGGAGGTTTGCGCCCGCGGACTCGAGGAAGGACCAGTCCTTTTCCACGATAGTCGGCGACGGCGACGTCGTCGGGTACCGCGGTGAGGCGGGGCTTCGCGGTCGCCGGAGTGAGGGTGAGGGTTAGGCTGAGGCGGAGGGGTTTAGGTGGTTTTGCGTTCGGCGGTTGCGACTGGGGCTGGGGTTGAGGCCGGATTCTGAGAGTTGGGCGGTGGTGAGAAGAGAAGCCAAGGGAAAGGGAGGTGGAGGCGGCGGCCATGGTGGCCGAGTTAGGCGGTGGCGTCCGGAGACCGGAGGATTGAAGTGGAAGGCGTCCGTGACACCGTAGTATTTGTGCATTAGCCGTCCGGGAGATAGCGAGGGGGTGATTGGTTGCACAAATGAAACCGCTGTGGCATGTTTTTTTCTGTACCATCGATCGTGTTTGGTTGCGTCGCTCTTCTGGCCTAATTTATCCGCTTCATCTTATATATTTTAAACTATTATTATATAGGTTTTCTATCCGTAAAAATTGAATTTCTCTTTTTATACAGGACGACTTGATTCATACAAGATGCAAGGGCCCATATGTCACACTCATAACTTTGATCCATACATGCAACCAAACACGATCTCGTTTTATACTGGACCAACACCAAAGACAACCAAATACGACCATTTGTATCAACTCAACCTAGCCCCTTTGGTCCTGCATAGTCCAACCATACTAGATGAAACCTTCTTGTGCAGCTAATGACACCCCGGTAGCATTGTTGAAATCCTTCTTGCAATTAGTCCTATTGCCCCGATTCAACAACTAATAATTATTTATTGAACATTTAACCATTGCCCATGATAATAAGGGCAGTCACAGTGCTAGAAGCAAACTATTTTTATTAATTTCGTAGACTCTACCTATATAAATATGGTTCTAATGGATAATTTCTATGGAACAAATTTTTATTCAATCACATACATTCTCTACCAATCACATCATTTCGTGTTTTGGTTCTCGCGTAGATCTAGTTTCTAACTTATACTTGATTTCTATAATTTTTGTTCTCTCTCTTCAATAACTCTCTTGCCATATCAACAAAATGTTTAGGTGACAGTACAATTAATGTCTATAAAAACTATAGTGGTTTCTGTATTGTGAGTGCCCTAACTATGAAAGTAGGCAAACAAGATATCCATTAGAGTCTTCGATTATGTTACGTGTTATATGGACACATAAAAAATACTCAACATGTTTTGTACAATAAAGTGAATATTACAACAGATTACATGATAAGGATACGGCCAAACTAATCTACTTAGCCTACAAACTAAGAAGTGACTGCGCCTAACAACCTGACAAAACAAGATAGGTAACAAATTCAATCGTCTCACGCCCCTTTCTCAATCTCATCCACTAACAAGGTTGAGATTAGAATGAAATTGCTTAATCGAGAGATAGCAACAGAGGCTGTGGAGGAGGATGAGAGCGTCATTCTTAATCCCACGAGAAATGAGACTTTAATTACCATGTGAAAGTAAGTGCAACAAGATACCTATTGGATCCTCGGTTACATGTTATATGGGCATAGAAAAAGCCTCTAACGTGGCTTATACAACAAGGTAAAGATTATAACAATTTACATGATAAGGATATAATCAAACTAGCTAGAAGGTCACGACGCCAAAGCCTAACTACCTGACACACAAGATAGGTAACAATCTCTATTATCTAACAACAACATTAGATAGTACCTAGCGGTGGGTTTAAGCCACATGGCGTAGATTTGTTGGGTACCCAACTTCAACGCAAAAACATACTTTCCAAATAAAGTCCGGCCCAAGAGGGCACCAACCAGGGCCTATGCGGGAACGGCCCACGCGGCCTAAGACAGAGCCGCGCGGAAGCATATCACCTCCCCCAGGCGTGGGGACCCCTCGGGAAAAATCCTCCGATTCGCCCGAGCCTCCGCGACAGGGCTAAGGGAAGCAGGACCCTCGGACGACAACTTCCGATTCGCCCGAGCCTGCCACCAAAGGCCGCGGGCTCGGGCAGCCGACTTCCGATTCGCCCGAACCACCCACTATATGCAATCTCCCTTGGGCACACTTCTCTGGTTTGCCCGAGCCCTGCCGACGTCAGCAGGGCAAACTTGATGGTCAAGGGACCTCCCCTGACCACTTTACAAGCGCGGTCCCATCGGGTGGGCCCCTTGACGCAACTGCGCCCCGAACGTGCACGTTCGTCGTACCAACTACCATATCTCCTATAGCAAACGGTCAGATGGCCCCACTCCTCCCACACCGCTATAGGGACGGTCAACCGTACGACCCCATGGGCTGACGAGGAGATTCTCCAACTACGACAGCTACTGACCATACCCCAGCCGCACGTGTGGCGACACGAAAGGGGGAACGACAACCGCCCGGCTAACCCGGGGGAATGGGCAAGGCTTACGGCCAGGTTTGCCTACCCCATGGAAAATACCGCACGTGGGAAGGGAAGCGCCCGAGGGAGGACACTCCCACCGCTTCGTCCCGTCATACCCCCGACGGCATCAAAGACTCCCGAGCCTCGGGAGCTCATACTCAAAGGTCAACCCGTCTTCTCGTTGCACTGTGCAGGGTCGGATGCGACGGCATGACGTAGCGCCACGCAGCAAGCCACACCCCGCACAGTGCGCCACCTTGGAACTCACCAATGGAACAGTGGAAGATCAGCCGAATGACTAAGCCCATACCTTCGAGGCGCCAAGACAAGGGCGTGGCTGACGATAGCCACCGATCACCACTGTCTCCGCCATGCCGAGCACTATAATCACAGCGAATCACGTGTAACTTTAGCCTTTCCCTTGCAACTATAAAAGGGAAGGCAGAGACCGATCTCAAAGAAGAGGACCTCGTGTCGCTCACTACACCCTACAATCATAAGAACACACAAACTCACATATTCACAAGAGACTTGGGAGCCCCTCCTTCTCTCGCCTAGGCTTTAACCCCTACAACAAGCACCTCGGTGCAAGGAAACATGACTCGACCCGCACTGGACGTAGGGCATTCTTAGCCCGAACCAGTATAATTCCTGTGTTCCCCCTTGCATACCATCTGTGATCTCAACCGTAAAACATAAGTTTACTAGCCGGTGTTAGCACCCGTTAATCCTAGCACCGACAGTTGGCGCGCCAGGTAGGGGCCTTTTGTATGTTGATCCAGGTTCCCTGCACTTCCTGTTGGCACTTCCTATGGGCTTCACAGTGTTGCTGGACTGGCTGTGAGGCGGACGGTGACCGCTCTACTGTAACAGAACCGACTAAATCACCTGGCCCACTGGCACCTGTCATTGTCACTAACGACTTCTGACAGCCGGGCCCGTGTCCCAAATGATCTAGACAGGTCTGTCGGGCTACATTAGCGCCCTTTTCTCCGACAGGATCACCATTGCAGAATCATCACAGGATTACAACGTTTCATAATAAAATACATCAGAGTACAGTGCGGAAGATTACATAACATTTAGATTACAAACCAGTTGTTCAAATAGGATTCAAATATAGTTATTACAGGCCAGAGGACATAACAGTAGCAGTGGAATAGTTACACAATACTAGATAAGATAACTCGAACCCTGCCCACGGGTTCTACTTCACTCATCGCTGCTTTCTTCTTCGACCACGGTCACGCAACATGGAGCAAGACAGATCTCCGACTGCGGTCCTCCTGCAACGGGGTTAACAAACCCTGAGTACTTGGGGTACTCCGCAAGACTTACCCGACTAAGGGTGTAAAATGAGACTCAGGAATGCAAGGCTATGGGTAAGGCTAGCAGAGGATGAGGAGTTTGCAGAAAAGCAATCTATCCTGTTCCATATTTTATTTTGTCATTATTATAATCATATTTATAGCTCCAATATTCAGACTCATGTATCGTCATTCTTTCAATTACTTTATTCATTCAGATAACCTAGTTGAGAACCACTTTTCGGTGTAGAGTGTGAGGATCAAGTCTCCATAACCGAGGAGCACGTCGATTCGAATCCAGAAAGTACCCAGCTGGGGATTCTAACCACACTGCATATGCAGCACGCCGGCATACATATACCAACCCGTCGTCACGGCTTTGCTATCCCGGAACCGGTCCTGCGCCACCCGAGAGCACAGTACTCCACTCTTATCCAGGCACGCCGGCCACGTGGGTACAAGCTACTCTCGCCATCTCTCCACTCCCAGTGCGTGGTTGTCGGTTCCAGCAATAGCGCCACCGAACTCTAGGCTTTCCGCATTGGTATGTGGCTAGGCTGTTCATCATGATCACAGCAGGCCTACAACGAACGGTCCCTACTTCCTTCCTGCCGTCAATCCTGCATTGGGACTCTAACCCAAGTACAAGACTACTCGACAGTTTTTTATTATCGTGCCTTTCGGGTGAGTGAGACATAGGGAACGCCGCCCCATGAGCTGGCCACCCAACGAAACACGTTTCCAAAGATATCAACCAGTTCCAAACTATTCCGAAAGCGACCATGCATTGGGACTCCAACCCAAATACACATCGACCAACGGATAACCAGTTCTTCACCAATCAAAGTATAAGTATAATCATGGCACAGAAAATAGTTTTTCTTTTACGCAAAGCTAAGTTCATTAAGCATGCCTAAGCATTTCTCAAACCATTTTATTTAAATCAGGTTTCAGGGTATTTATTTGAGACAATGCATCTGGATAGGTGACAATCAACTCCTATCAACCTAATGCAGTAGATTAACTCGAATTATAAATATTTTGTAATAGAGGGGCTGAATGCACCGGGGCTTGCCTTGGATCGTGTACAGCGTCGGGTCGGGATCAGTCCCGCAGATGTCGAATCCTTGGATGACCTCTGGAGTGGCCTCCTCAGTAGTAGTCTCGACCTGGACCACCTCGGGAACGGGCACTACACGTATGCAATGATGTATGCTTAGCGTGGCATGAGGGCAACAAATGAAATGCTTGGAAGTAAACCATTAATACCTTGAGTACAACTTTCCTTCACGGTAAAGTTGTAAACAATCTACGGAAGGTAAAAGTAATGTTTCCTACTTTTGTTTTATTGACCTTTTTAACGGTCACAGAAAGCCGCTACACAGCTTTATGACTACTATCAAGCACTAAGTTCTCGAATTGCCAAGGATCACTCAGCGAAAGATCCTTGGTCTTCATTCAATCCAAAAATTCACACAACAAACCTAAATTCATTTTTTTCTATTTACTTTATTAATCCCTAATTCCATATATATTTATTAATTGACCAAACTAACTTAAATTGCAACCAAACTTCACCAACAGCTAGGTTTTATCACCAAACAGAGCCACAATAAATTTCATGATTTTTGGATTTACAGAGAATTAATTAAAATTACACAAACTTGCATTTATTAATTACTTCACTGATTTATACAGCAGATTAAAGGCACTGGAACACCCTATATTATATTTTTAACAAATACTACATACTTCAGAGAGCATACACAATTATTCTCACATTTTTACACCTAGCAGATTAATTCATATGAAATTAACAAATATCAGCACTATTCACATGAATATATAAAAGAAAAGCATTTTGAAATTCACTGGAAAAAGAAAAGACCAAATCAGCCCACTACGGCCCAAGTCCAGAGCGAGCCGGCCCACTCGGCCTGCCCGCGCCCGGCGCCGACGGCTTTGCAAAAGAGACCCTGGGGAAACTGGAAATCAACCCGCGGTCCGATCTACACTATTCACATGAGTCATGAACTTCGCGCTTAACCCCCTGGGAAAACTTATCTTCTAAGCCGAGGCCCCTGGCCTCTCCTCTGCTTTGACAGAGGCGAGGGCGCCGGCGGTTCGCCGCCCCTAGCTCGCCGACGGTGAGCCGAGGGACGAAGCCGAGGGCACCTACGGACTCTACACTCCAAGGCGAGTCTACCAAGCTAAGACACGACGAGATCCGAGGCGCGCAGCACCTGGAGACACGTACGCGGCGGCTCGGTGGCGGCGGCGAGCACGTCGCCGGCGAGCACAAGCCGGTAAAGAGAGGGGAAAAAGGTGCGCGAGTATCTGGGGCTCACCACGAAGCTGGCCGAGGGGTCGGTGGAGACGGAGGTGGTTCGGAGAAGACGACTTGGCGACGGCGGCGGATCCCGGCGGCTCGGCACAACGGCGAACACGCGTCCCGGCGAACCTAGGGAACCAGAGAGTACGCCGACGCACGCGTAAGGTTCAAGGGGTGACAGAGATCACGATACGCAACAATCCGAGGTCCAGAGCTTACCCAGACTAGCTCGAGACGACGGCGGAGCTCGCGGCGGCGCTCTGTCCGCCCGCGAAGGAGATGCCGGGGTTCCGGTGGTTACGAAGCTCTACAGCTCCCGCCGACGGTCGCAGGAGATGCGCAAGGAAGCTAGCTAGCTGGCTGTGAGATGGAGAGGGTGATGATGGACGGAGCGCGGTGAATTTAGCCGGGGACCGAGAGAGCAATGGCGGCCGAGCGGAGAGAAAGAAACGAGGGGGAGGCGGTCGTCGACTTTAAGGGGCATAGGAGAGGGGACAGGAGCAGCACGGCGTGGCGCACGTTCGCCCGCGCGAGGAATGGTGTCGGAGACACGATCCCGGCCGGCACGGACGGCCGCGCGCGCGCGCCCGGCACGGCGGCGGGTCGGCGCTGTTCGCGAACAGGAAGAGGGGGCATTTCACTGTAGCACCTAGACCCTAGGGCTGTCGGTTTTTGACCAAATTCGACTGATTTTGTATAACAACATGAAAAACTGCAAAAACAAAAGTTGTAGGGTTTGAAATTCTGAACAACTTTGCTTTTGGAACTAAATCCAAATTCGAAATATTTTTGAAACTACAGCAAAAGGGGTAAACTTGGTTTTTGAATTTCAAACTGCATTTTCAAAATTACTTTTTATTTTACACAACAACTTGAAAAATTGCCAAAATAAAAGTTGTTCTACTCAATGAGCTTTACAACTTCTATTTAGGAAGTTTTGCCAGATTCCAATTAATTTTTGAAATGCCAATCTAAAACTAAGTTTTAAATCATTGTTTTGAAATAAATTTGAATTTCCACCACAGAACTTTGAAATCTCCAAAAATAAAAGTTGTTCCATTTTAAAAGATCTAAAACTTTTATTAAGGGACTATCTCCAAATTCCTTTTAGATTTTGAATTAGGTTTTGGCCCTAATAAAAGTAAATTTTTAAACCATTATTTGGGAATTTAATTCTACAAACAAATACTAATTAAATTCAAATCACTCTAGGGACCTAATCACAATCATATGCAAATGATTAATTTAAATATGATGACATGGCAGATTAATTAAATCCGTAATACCCGGGGTATTACAGCCTTCCCCCTAAAAGAAATCTCGTCCCGAGATTAGGTACATAACCAAGATTGGAACAAGGCATAGGAAAAAGAGCTAACAACAACCAGTTCATACTTAAACAAGAGACAAGGGGAAAACATACGCATTTAAACGACAGGTTTACATTTTACAAGGTAGCAAAGAACTCAGGAAAGTTTTCTGCCAAGAAATCTTCAGATTCCCAGGTAGCTTCATCTTCAGAATGATCACTCCATTGGATCTTGTACCATCTGGTTGTGGTCCTTCGGGTAACACGGTCCTTTATATCCAAAACTCGTGCTGGCTGCTCCGAGTATGTCAATTCAGGTTCAAGTGCTACTCCTTCAACATCGATGACTTGTCCAGGTACTCGGAGACACTTCTTCAGCTGAGAAACATGAAACACATTGTGTACTTCCGAGAGATGTTCTGGCAATTCAAGCTTGTAAGCTACCTTTCCCACGCGTCCTATGATTAAGAATGGTCCAATATAACGCGGGGCTAACTTGCCTTTGACTCCAAAACGGTTAACTCCTTTCATGGGCGAAACTTTCAAGTATACATAGTCTCCAACCTGAAATGTCAAAGGTCTGCGCCGCTGATCGGCATAACTTTTCTGTCGTGACTGTGCCACTTTCAAATTTTCCTGTATCAGTCGAACCTTCTCTTCGGCTTCATTGACCAAGTCAACTCCATAGAACCATCTTTCTCCAGGCTCGGACCAATTCAATGGAGTACGACACCTGCGGCCATATACTGCCTCAAACGGAGCCATTTTTATACTTTCTTGGTAACTGTTGTTGTACGAGAATTCGGCCAATGCCAAACACTCGTCCCATTTCTCAGGGTAATTGAGTGCACAGGCTCTTAACATGTCTTCAAGTATCTGATTTATTCTCTCTGTCTGTCCGTCAGTCTGAGGATGATAGGCTGTGCTATGCAGGAGTTTTGTACCCAATGATTTATGGAAGGATCTCCAAAATTGGGATATGAACTGAGTGCCTCGGTCAGAGACAATGGTCTTGGGCACTCCATGTAGCTTCATCAGATTTTCTATGTATAGCTTGGCGTAGTGCGGAGCTCTGTACATTTTCTTGACAGGCAAGAAATGAGCTTGTTTAGTGAGGCGGTCCACAACAACCCAGATGGAATTGAAACCCCTAGAGGTTGTTGGGAGACCCATAATGAAATCCATGCTGATGTCTTCCCATTTCCATGCAGGAATAGGTAATGGTTGCAGCTCTCCACCAGGCTTCATGTGTACAGCTTTTACTTTCTGACAAGTGTCGCATTTTGCTACATACTGAGCAATCTCGATCTTCATCTTAGTCCACCAAAACTTCTGCTTCAAATCCTGGTACATTTTGTTGCTTCCCGGATGAATGGAGTATCTTGTCAAATGAGCTTCGTCAAGAATCTTGCCACGTAACTCTGGAATTTTTGGAACTACAAGCCGATTCTTGAACCATACAATCCCTTCATCATCAATTCTGAAACAATCTGCTTTCCCTGCTTGGATTTTCTCTTTGATGTGCCTGATACCTTTACTATTTTTCTGAGCAGCCACGATTTCATCACGGATGGAGGGTTTGATGCTGATATTGTTCCAACTGCCTTGAGGGACTATTTCTATGCCCAATTTTTCTAACCCGTAACACAACGACAGGTCATATGGCTTCACAGTCAAGCAATTACAATGAGCCTTCCGACTGAGTGCGTCGGCAACCACATTAGCTTTACCAGGATGGTAGTGCACTTCAATATCATAATCTTTTATCAGCTCAAGCCATCTTCGTTGCCTCATATTTAATTCTTCTTGTGTAAAGATGTATTTTAGGCTTTTGTGATCGGTGTAGACATTGCATGTGCTGCCTAACAAGTAATGACGCCAGATCTTCAATGCATGAACCACAGCTGCCAATTCAAGATCATGAGTGGGATAATTCTCTTCATGAGGCCGGAGTTGTCGTGAAGCATAAGCAATGACTCGGCCCTCTTGCATCAAAACACAACCAAGGCCAGTACCCGACGCATCGCAATACACGTCAAACGGCTTTTCAATATCTGGCTGAGCAAGGACTGGTGCAGTGGTCAAACATCTCTTCAAGGTTTGAAACGCTGTTTCGCATTCTGGCGACCAGACAAACTTGACCTGAGTCTTCAATAGGTTGGTTATAGGCTTAGCTATTCTTGAGAAATCCGGAATGAATCGGCGGTAATATCCCGCCATTCCCATGAAACTGCGAACCTGGTGCACAGTGGTTGGTGGTTTCCAGTTCAAGATTTCTTCCACCTTACTTGGATCTACGGACACTCCTTCCGCTGTCAGGATATGCCCAAGAAATGGAACTCGGTCCAACCAGAACTCACATTTGCTGAATTTGGCATAGAGTTGATGTTCTCTTAAACGGTTCAAGACGATACGGAGGTGGTTGGCATGTTCTTCGGGTGTTTTAGAATAGATCAGGATGTCATCAATGAATACGACAACAAATTTGTCGAGCTCAGGCATGAAGACGGAATTCATGAGGTACATGAAATAGGCGGGTGCATTGGTTAGGCCAAAAGACATGACGAGGTATTCATATAGGCCATATCTAGTGGTGAAAGCTGTTTTTGGGATGTCTTCGGGACGAATCTTTATTTGGTGGTAGCCAGACCTAAGGTCAATCTTGGAAAACACCTTAGCTCCAGCCAGCTGGTCAAAGAGTAGGTCAATACGGGGTAAAGGATATTTGTTTTTGATGGTGACCTCATTGAGTGGACGGTAATCAATACAGAGTCGGAGGGATTTGTCTTTCTTCTTGACAAAGATGGCAGGACAACCCCAAGGAGATGAGCTGGGTCTGATGAAACCCTTATCTAGCAAATCTTGTAGCTGCACTTTAAGCTCTGCCAATTCCTTGGGAGGCATCCTGTAGGCTCTACGAGATATAGGTGCGGTTCCAGGTTTTAGCTCAATAGCAAATTCCACATCTCGATCAGGTGGCAAACCGGGCAACTCATCAGGAAACACATCTGGAAACTCGCAGACTACTGGAATCTTCAACACTTCTTCAACTGCGGTGGCACACAACCTTTGCACGGTCTTTTCAATCTTTCTTACGGGCAATGGAAGTTGGATAAGAAGTTGAGTTTGACTATTAGGTATGTTCACTCTTATGATTCTATTCAACACATCAATCAAGGCCTTGTGCTGATACATCCAATTCATACCTAATATCACATCTATATCCTGATCCTTAAGTACTATCATTGTGGTTGGGAATTTATGCCCTCCCAGCTCTATAGGTACTCCCTGAACTACCTCCTTAGTAGTTATACGCCCCCCGGGCGAATGTATAAGGAAATCTTCCTTTATCTCCCCAATAGATATATCATGCTTAACCACAAACGTACGGTTGATGAATGAATGAGATGCACCAGAATCAAATAGCAGAACGGCAGAATGACTAGCAACGGAAAACTTACCCATCATGACGGGTTCTCCAGTAGGAATATCTTCAATCTGAGTGTAATAAACCCGACCTGCCTTCTTGACAATCTTGCCCTTCTGAGCATGCTACTGGTGACCACGGTGCTGAATTTGCTGTTGCGGAACACCAGGACTTTTCTGCACATTCTGGTTGTTCTGTTTCGGAAAAGGGCAATCACGGGCCCAGTGTCCTATCTTTCCACAGTTGTAGCATGGGTGATTGTAGTTGGTCTGTGGAGTGTTGATACGAACGCCAGGGGCATTCGGCTGAGTGGTGTTTTGCTGATTAGAGGTATGAGAGGTAGCGGCAGTGCGCACAACTACCTGCTGATGGGGATATGACGGACGGTTATGGTGGGTAGGATGATAGATAACTTTCTGACGTTTCTGACTGCCAGAAGAGCTAGACCTTTTGCTCTTTTTCTTCTCTTCTTGGAGCTGACGGTCGCTTTCCTCAAAAGCTATTACACTATCCACTGCCTCATGAAAAGTGCACTTGAGGTTGTTAGACAGACTGCGTTGAATCTTGAAATTCAGACCTCTGACAAAGCAGGCTCTCCTCTTAGAATCAGTGTTGGTATGCTCAGGTGCATACTGTGCCAAGTGGTTGAACTGCCCAAGATACTGAGCGACAGTAGACTCATTCTGCTTCAGTGCCAGGAACTGATCCAGCTTCAATTTCATCACACCCGCAGGGATGTAATGAGCACGAAAGGCGTCACGGAACTCTTGCCAGGTAAGTTGATGTCCAGCATCCTGCGCAGCCAACAGGTTGGCATACCAAGTAGTCGCAGGGCCACGGAGTTGCTGAGCTGCAAACAGCGGTTTCTGGATCTCGGTGCAGTGAATCAGACTAAACTTCTGCTCCATGGTACGGAGCCAATCATCAGCTTCCAAAGGTTCATCAGCCTTAGTGAACACCGGTGGGCGGGTGTCAGTGAAGTCAACATAGGTGGTATCCTCATTATCCCGGCGGCCACGACGTCCACCACGATCTTGCTGATTCTGAGCTAGCAGCGCTGCAACATTGGTCAATGCAGCGATGGCCTCTGCCAGAGTGGGTGGAAACTGAGGTGGTTGGGGAACACCAGTTGCATTATCAGAATTGTCTCCCATCTGTTAATAAGCAAACCCAACTTGAGTCTTATATTAGTTAAGCAAACATAGCAGCACACAGCAATATTACAAGGTTCACACAACATGGCTTGAGCCCAGACAAGACCCACAACCCATAACTAAGGTTTTCTAGGTAAGCACCTATACTACAGACAAAAGAGAACAACTAGCTGACAACTCTAGGCCACACCGGCCTAGTCCTCGTCGATCCCAGACGCGCCAGAGGCGTCACTGTCCTCGTCGATCTCCTCGAAGTCCTCCTCGGCATCTGCCTCGACGACCTCGACCGGCTCGACCTCCACGTCAACATCCTCCACGTCCTCATCCTCCTGACCGAGGACAACTCCCAACTCGGGATCCTCCTCCTGCGGTGCAGGAATAGGGTGGAGCTCACCATAGAGCTCATGCACCTCCTCGTGCAAGACGTTGTTGTAGAGCTCAAGCTGACCAACACGCTGCTCCGCCTCGAGCATCCTGTCCATGATCGTCTCCTCACGATCCCAAGCTTCATCCCTCTGCTTGGTCAGGCGATCGATCTCTCGACGCAGATCTCGATTGGTCCTCACGTCACGGTAGTGGTTGAGACGTGCCACTCTGTATTCTTCCTCCCACTGCCTGACTAGATCCTGCAGCCTTCCAACCTCAGCCTCAAGCTCCTCGCTGCTGCGACGAGGTGGGTGACTCCCAGAAGCTCCGCCCTTGCCAGCGCGTGGCGCCAACTGGTGGCGTGGAACGCCACGTGGTCCGGTCATCTTGCGTGCTGTGAGCTTGCAACGGGCCATCTGGAGAAGGTAAGTGGAATTTTAAGATATAATAGGTTAGCAAGAATAGGTTTGGTAAACTATCCCAAAAACCCACTTTAAGGAGGAAGTTAATTAACAGGTGTGATTATCATGATGCATGTACGTACTTACGAATTTAAATCATGCAAGGTACCTACATACATAAATAACTTTTAACATAGGGCTAATAATAATATTATTCCACATGCTACCTTAATCCCATAAGGTAAAATATAGAACAAGGCAAGAACTACTGAACAAGATAAGGATAGAAGCAATTTGGACCCAAAATAATAGGTTAAACTTTTTATGATCCAAAACATTTTGAAATTTTTGAAAAGTAATCCATAATGATTAGCAATGGAATGCTCCGATACCAACTGTAACAGAACCGGCTAAATCACCTGGCCCACTGGCACCTGTCATTGTCACTAACGACTTCTGACAGCCGGGCCCGTGTCCCAAATGATCTAGACAGGTCTGTCGGGCTACATTAGTGCCCTTTTCTCCGACAGGATCACCATTGCAGAATCATCACAGGATTACAACGTTTCATAATAAAATACATCAGAGTACAGTGCGGAAGATTACATAACATTTAGATTACAAACCAGTTGTTCAAATAGGATTCAAATATAGTTATTACAGGCCAGAGGACATAACAGTAGCAGTGGAATAGTTACACAATACTAGATAAGATAACTCGAACCCTGCCCACGGGTTCTACTTCACTCATCGCTGCTTTCTTCTTCGACCACGGTCACGCAACATGGAGCAAGACAGATCTCCGACTGCGGTCCTCCTGCAACGGGGTTAACAAACCCTGAGTACTTGGGGTACTCCGCAAGACTTACCCGACTAAGGGTGTAAAATGAGACTCAGGAATGCAAGGCTATGGGTAAGGCTAGCAGAGGATGAGGAGTTTGCAGAAAAGCAATCTATCCTGTTCCATATTTTATTTTGTCATTATTATAATCATATTTATAGCTCCAATATTCAGACTCATGTATCGTCATTCTTTCAATTACTTTATTCATTCAGATAACCTAGTTGAGAACCACTTTTCGGTGTAGAGTGTGAGGATCAAGTCTCCATAACCGAGGAGCACGTCGATTCGAATCCAGAAAGTACCCAGCTGGGGATTCTAACCACACTGCATATGCAGCACGCCGGCATACATATACCAACCCGTCGTCACGGCTTTGCTATCCCGGAACCGGTCCTGCGCCACCCGAGAGCACAGTACTCCACTCTTATCCAGGCACGCCGGCCACGTGGGTACAAGCTACTCTCGCCATCTCTCCACTCCCAGTGCGTGGTTGTCGGTTCCAGCAATAGCGCCACCGAACTCTAGGCTTTCCGCATTGGTATGTGGCTAGGCTGTTCATCATGATCACAGCAGGCCTACAACGAACGGTCCCTACTTCCTTCCTGCCGTCAATCCTGCATTGGGACTCTAACCCAAGTACAAGACTACTCGACAGTTTTTTATTATCGTGCCTGTCGGGTGAGTGAGACATAGGGAACGCCGCCCCATGAGCTGGCCACCCAACGAAACACGTTTCCAAAGATATCAACCAGTTCCAAACTATTCCGAAAGCGACCATGCATTGGGACTCCAACCCAAATACACATCGACCAACGGATAACCAGTTCTTCACCAATCAAAGTATAAGTATAATCATGGCACAGAAAATAGTTTTTCTTTTACGCAAAGCTAAGTTCATTAAGCATGCCTAAGCATTTCTCAAACCATTTTATTTAAATCAGGTTTCAGGGTATTTATTTGAGACAATGCATCTGGATAGGTGACAATCAACTCCTATCAACCTAATGCAGTAGATTAACTCGAATTATAAATATTTTGTAATAGAGGGGCTGAATGCACCGGGGCTTGCCTTGGATCGTGTACAGCGTCGGGTCGGGATCAGTCCCGCAGATGTCGAATCCTTGGATGACCTCTGGAGTGGCCTCCTCAGTAGTAGTCTCGACCTGGACCACCTCGGGAACGGGCACTACACGTATGCAATGATGTATGCTTAGCGTGGCATGAGGGCAACAAATGAAATGCTTGGAAGTAAACCATTAATACCTTGAGTACAACTTTCCTTTACGGTAAAGTTGTAAACAATCTACGGAAGGTAAAAGTAATGTTTCCTACTTTTGTTTTATTGACCTTTTTAACGGTCACAGAAAGCCGCTACACAGCTTTATGACTACTATCAAGCACTAAGTTCTCGAATTGCCAAGGATCACTCAGCGAAAGATCCTTGGTCTTCATTCAATCCAAAAATTCACACAACAAACCTAAATTCATTTTTTTCTATTTACTTTATTAATCCCTAATTCCATATATATTTATTAATTGACCAAACTAACTTAAATTGCAACCAAACTTCACCAACAGCTAGGTTTTATCACCAAACAGAGCCACAATAAATTTCATGATTTTTGGATTTACAGAGAATTAATTAAAATTACACAAACTTGCATTTATTAATTACTTCACTGATTTATACAGCAGATTAAAGGCACTGGAACACCCTATATTATATTTTTAACAAATACTACATACTTCAGAGAGCATACACAATTATTCTCACATTTTTACACCTAGCAGATTAATTCATATGAAATTAACAAATATCAGCACTATTCACATGAATATATAAAAGAAAAGCATTTTGAAATTCACTGGAAAAAGAAAAGACCAAATCAGCCCACTACGGCCCAAGTCCAGAGCGAGCCGGCCCACTCGGCCTGCCCGCGCCCGGCGCCGACGGCTTTGCAAAAGAGACCCTGGGGAAACTGGAAATCAACCCGCGGTCCGATCTACACTATTCACATGAGTCATGAACTTCGCGCTTAACCCCCTGGGAAAACTTATCTTCTAAGCCGAGGCCCCTGGCCTCTCCTCTGCTTTGACAGAGGCGAGGGCGCCGGCGGTTCGCCGCCCCTAGCTCGCCGACGGTGAGCCGAGGGACGAAGCCGAGGGCACCTACGGACTCTACACTCCAAGGCGAGTCTACCAAGCTAAGACACGACGAGATCCGAGGCGCGCAGCACCTGGAGACACGTACGCGGCGGCTCGGTGGCGGCGGCGAGCACGTCGCCGGCGAGCACAAGCCGGTAAAGAGAGGGGAAAAAGGTGCGCGAGTATCTGGGGCTCACCACGAAGCTGGCCGAGGGGTCGGTGGAGACGGAGGTGGTTCGGAGAAGACGACTTGGCGACGGCGGCGGATCCCGGCGGCTCGGCACAACGGCGAACACGCGTCCCGGCGAACCTAGGGAACCAGAGAGTACGCCGACGCACGCGTAAGGTTCAAGGGGTGACAGAGATCACGATACGCAACAATCCGAGGTCCAGAGCTTACCCAGACTAGCTCGAGACGACGGCGGAGCTCGCGGCGGCGCTCTGTCCGCCCGCGAAGGAGATGCCGGGGTTCCGGTGGTTACGAAGCTCTACAGCTCCCGCCGACGGTCGCAGGAGATGCGCAAGGAAGCTAGCTAGCTGGCTGTGAGATGGAGAGGGTGATGATGGACGGAGCGCGGTGAATTTAGCCGGGGACCGAGAGAGCAATGGCGGCCGAGCGGAGAGAAAGAAACGAGGGGGAGGCGGTCGTCGACTTTAAGGGGCATAGGAGAGGGGACAGGAGCAGCACGGCGTGGCGCACGTTCGCCCGCGCGAGGAATGGTGTCGGAGACACGATCCCGGCCGGCACGGACGGCCGCGCGCGCGCGCCCGGCACGGCGGCGGGTCGGCGCTGTTCGCGAACAGGAAGAGGGGGCATTTCACTGTAGCACCTAGACCCTAGGGCTGTCGGTTTTTGACCAAATTCGACTGATTTTGTATAACAACATGAAAAACTGCAAAAACAAAAGTTGTAGGGTTTGAAATTCTGAACAACTTTGCTTTTGGAACTAAATCCAAATTCGAAATATTTTTGAAACTACAGCAAAAGGGGTAAACTTGGTTTTTGAATTTCAAACTGCATTTTCAAAATTACTTTTTATTTTACACAACAACTTGAAAAATTGCCAAAATAAAAGTTGTTCTACTCAATGAGCTTTACAACTTCTATTTAGGAAGTTTTGCCAGATTCCAATTAATTTTTGAAATGCCAATCTAAAACTAAGTTTTAAATCATTGTTTTGAAATAAATTTGAATTTCCACCACAGAACTTTGAAATCTCCAAAAATAAAAGTTGTTCCATTTTAAAAGATCTAAAACTTTTATTAAGGGACTATCTCCAAATTCCTTTTAGATTTTGAATTAGGTTTTGGCCCTAATAAAAGTAAATTTTTAAACCATTATTTGGGAATTTAATTCTACAAACAAATACTAATTAAATTCAAATCACTCTAGGGACCTAATCACAATCATATGCAAATGATTAATTTAAATATGATGACATGGCAGATTAATTAAATCCGTAATACCCGGGGTATTACAGCCTTCCCCCTAAAAGAAATCTCGTCCCGAGATTAGGTACATAACCAAGATTGGAACAAGGCATAGGAAAAAGAGCTAACAACAACCAGTTCATACTTAAACAAGAGACAAGGGGAAAACATACGCATTAAACGACAGGTTTACATTTTACAAGGTAGCAAAGAACTCAGGAAAGTTTTCTGCCAAGAAATCTTCAGATTCCCAGGTAGCTTCATCTTCAGAATGATCACTCCATTGGATCTTGTACCATCTGGTTGTGGTCCTTCGGGTAACACGGTCCTTTATATCCAAAACTCGTGCTGGCTGCTCCGAGTATGTCAATTCAGGTTCAAGTGCTACTCCTTCAACATCGATGACTTGTCCAGGTACTCGGAGACACTTCTTCAGCTGAGAAACATGAAACACATTGTGTACTTCCGAGAGATGTTCTGGCAATTCAAGCTTGTAAGCTACCTTTCCCACGCGTCCTATGATTAAGAATGGTCCAATATAACGCGGGGCTAACTTGCCTTTGACTCCAAAACGGTTAACTCCTTTCATGGGCGAAACTTTCAAGTATACATAGTCTCCAACCTGAAATGTCAAAGGTCTGCGCCGCTGATCGGCATAACTTTTCTGTCGTGACTGTGCCACTTTCAAATTTTCCTGTATCAGTCGAACCTTCTCTTCGGCTTCATTGACCAAGTCAACTCCATAGAACCATCTTTCTCCAGGCTCGGACCAATTCAATGGAGTACGACACCTGCGGCCATATACTGCCTCAAACGGAGCCATTTTTATACTTTCTTGGTAACTGTTGTTGTACGAGAATTCGGCCAATGCCAAACACTCGTCCCATTTCTCAGGGTAATTGAGTGCACAGGCTCTTAACATGTCTTCAAGTATCTGATTTATTCTCTCTGTCTGTCCGTCAGTCTGAGGATGATAGGCTGTGCTATGCAGGAGTTTTGTACCCAATGATTTATGGAAGGATCTCCAAAATTGGGATATGAACTGAGTGCCTCGGTCAGAGACAATGGTCTTGGGCACTCCATGTAGCTTCATCAGATTTTCTATGTATAGCTTGGCGTAGTGCGGAGCTCTGTACATTTTCTTGACAGGCAAGAAATGAGCTTGTTTAGTGAGGCGGTCCACAACAACCCAGATGGAATTGAAACCCCTAGAGGTTGTTGGGAGACCCATAATGAAATCCATGCTGATGTCTTCCCATTTCCATGCAGGAATAGGTAATGGTTGCAGCTCTCCACCAGGCTTCATGTGTACAGCTTTTACTTTCTGACAAGTGTCGCATTTTGCTACATACTGAGCAATCTCGATCTTCATCTTAGTCCACCAAAACTTCTGCTTCAAATCCTGGTACATTTTGTTGCTTCCCGGATGAATGGAGTATCTTGTCAAATGAGCTTCGTCAAGAATCTTGCCACGTAACTCTGGAATTTTTGGAACTACAAGCCGATTCTTGAACCATACAATCCCTTCATCATCAATTCTGAAACAATCTGCTTTCCCTGCTTGGATTTTCTCTTTGATGTGCCTGATACCTTTACTATTTTTCTGAGCAGCCACGATTTCATCACGGATGGAGGGTTTGATGCTGATATTGTTCCAACTGCCTTGAGGGACTATTTCTATGCCCAATTTTTCTAACCCGTAACACAACGACAGGTCATATGGCTTCACAGTCAAGCAATTACAATGAGCCTTCCGACTGAGTGCGTCGGCAACCACATTAGCTTTACCAGGATGGTAGTGCACTTCAATATCATAATCTTTTATCAGCTCAAGCCATCTTCGTTGCCTCATATTTAATTCTTCTTGTGTAAAGATGTATTTTAGGCTTTTGTGATCGGTGTAGACATTGCATGTGCTGCCTAACAAGTAATGACGCCAGATCTTCAATGCATGAACCACAGCTGCCAATTCAAGATCATGAGTGGGATAATTCTCTTCATGAGGCCGGAGTTGTCGTGAAGCATAAGCAATGACTCGGCCCTCTTGCATCAAAACACAACCAAGGCCAGTACCCGACGCATCGCAATACACGTCAAACGGCTTTTCAATATCTGGCTGAGCAAGGACTGGTGCAGTGGTCAAACATCTCTTCAAGGTTTGAAACGCTGTTTCGCATTCTGGCGACCAGACAAACTTGACCTGAGTCTTCAATAGGTTGGTTATAGGCTTAGCTATTCTTGAGAAATCCGGAATGAATCGGCGGTAATATCCCGCCATTCCCATGAAACTGCGAACCTGGTGCACAGTGGTTGGTGGTTTCCAGTTCAAGATTTCTTCCACCTTGTCACAATCATATGCAAATGATTAATTTGGGAATTTAATTCTACAAACAAATACTAATTAAATTCAAATCACTCTAGGCACCTAATCACAATCATATGCAAATGATTAATTTAAATATGATGACATGGCAGATTAATTAAATCCGTAATACCCGGGGTATTACATCTACGGAGGACGCTCCTGCAGGACATCCTTCATCCCGACAATTGTCTACGCTCGAGCTCTTCGGGACCATTCATCGTCGTCGAGGTACTCCGTCCCGGAACATACGAGCTGGCCAACAAGAAGAGCGAGGTCTTCACCAACGCTTGAAACACCGAGCAGCTAAGTCACAGTTACAATTAAGCTTCCAAACTTTGTTCATATTTGTGGTCTCGGAATCGATAAATAAGCGTTATTCAATTATCACAGATTTTAAGATTTAAACCGAAACTCCCTTGCGTCTGAACCTTTCCCGCGCTCTTGAAAAAATCCATGAAACCCAAACAGGCAAAAGAACACCCTTAGGGCATGGCCGGCCGAGCCGCGAGATCGCCTACGCCTCTAGGCTACGGCACCTCCACTTACCACCCATCGCCCGACGGTTGACTTACGCTTCGAGGCAATTTCATGGAATTTTTCAAGTGTAGGACGAGGGGTGGATGCTTGGGGAGCGACGATCTAATTTCCTCTGCACCATTTCGATCGCTTTTTCAAAAAATTCCGCACCGAACTCCTTCCTGCACTCTAGCAAAACTTGCGAAATCCAAAGAAGTAAAAAGACACTCTTAGGGCAGGGCCAGCCGAGCCGTAAGATCGCCTACGCCTCTGGGCTACGGCACCTCCACTCACCACCCTTCGCCCGAGGGTCGACTTGCACTTTAGAAAGATTCCGCGAGTTTTGCCTAATGCGAGACGAGAGACGGGCGTTTAGTGAAAAACGACCACACTCGAGCCTTCTCTGAGGTACCTAGCATTGTGCGCGCTAAAGGTGGGAACCCCTCGGGTCGGACCAACACAGCTCTGGCTCTGCCTACACCGCCGAGGCTAAGGCATCCCTAAAAATGCTAAGTCCCCGAGGTCTGACCGCATGTCGAAAGGCGCACACAGCTTTGCAACTCACGAGAAAGAAAATGAGCATGCTCACCAAAAGCCTCGAAAGGCTCCATGTTTATTTCATCATGAAGTCTAATATTTACATGGGCACCTCGGCCCAGACTTATTGTTCACAGGACAACAAAGGACGTCACAAGCTCACACTGGCGAACGAGAAGGGTGAAGTCTACAACAACGCTTGGAACATCGAACAGCTACGTCGCCTCTCCCTAAGATTCCGAGCATTGTATATTCTGTAAATTTTGAAATCAATAAAAGATTCGACTTTTTTTTTCTTGTGTGATTTTAAGATTTTCACCCGAGCCCACCCTCGGGAGCGGCTGAACCGCGCAACCAAAAGTAAGGCTCGGCCATATCTCCAATAGGGCCGACCCTCCCTCGGGGGCTAGGACGGGTGCAACCCCCAGACTCCTCCGAAACTAAACAAATTCGAAACTCAAAATTTCAAAACTTATTGAAATTTTTACCTCCCGAAGTCCCCTTCTTACCTAAACCAAACGCAACCTTATAAGTCTTAGACGAGTGAAAGAAGTTCCAGAGGGCAGAGCCGACCGAGCCGCGAGACCGCCTATGCCTTCGGGATACTGGCACCTCCACTCGCCACTCTACGCCTAAAGACAACTTGCGCTCAGAAAGAAACTTATAAGAATAACGTTTGTAAGGGGAGAAGGCTCGGGTGGTATCGATCAAACCTTTTTTCTAAAGCTCTCGCCCTACTGAGATCCCTAGGACCACGGCCGAGTCTACGCCACTAAAGCTACGACACCCCAAAAGGTCCCCCGGGGCTCGATGGCCCGGGCTCAGGGTCGGCGAGGAAAATGCATAAGAAAAAACGCAGAACTAAAAAACAAGCATGCAGCAGATATATACACGAATATCAAGGCCACGAAGGGCCGCATGATTATTTCTTACAAGTCTCTCTGGGCACGATGGCCCAAATTTTCTAATCTAGGTCCAGAGGAGGGAGCTTCACGTCTTCTTCAAAGAGGGCCGCCAGCGCCGTCCCAGGGATCGCCATCGAGTGGATCAGCGCGAGGAGCTCGCCGTCAGAGGCCTCGAGGAAACCCTCGCTGACGGCGTCAGTGTCGAAGTTCTCATAGTGAGACTTCGCCACCACCAGCGTCTTGTGGATGCCCGTCAGGAGGGCTTCTTTGAGCTGGTCACCTACCCTTCCGTGGAGGGCTTCCAGGCGACTCCTGAGCGAGCTCCCTGAGGGCTCTCCGCCGGTGCCGAGGGCATCACACAGTGCGCGCGCGACCTTCTGCAGGTCCTGATGATCGGCGACCTCGGTGTCATGGGCAGCATTGAGGACGGCGATGGTCCCTTGCGCGCTGACGGCCTCCACTTTTTAAGCTGCGGCGAAAAACCACGAACGACTAGAACGAACGAAAGGTAAAAAGGGTAAGGCTTACCTTCAACCTCCCCTGAGCTTTCCTCACCTCCTCCCGGACGGCGACGACCTCGTCCACCGCCTGGTTCAGGGCCGCCTGGGAGCGGTCCAAGTCCGATGACAGGACACTGACGGTGGCCTCCTTCTCGGCAGCGAGCGTCCGTGCGGCGTCCCGCTCCTGAGCTTCCTCGGCTAGGGCAGCCTCCAGCTGCTGGACACGCTCCTCCAGGGGAGCGACTCGGCCCCAAGCCTCCATGACCTCGACCTTCAAGGAGTCACGGTCGAGGGCCAGGTCGGCGAGCCGAGCCGTCGCACGGGCGAGTTCCTCCTGGGAACGAGCGAGGGCTCAGCTCTTGAGCTCCAGTTGCTTCCAGAGGCCAAGACCCTGGCGGAGGAAGCAGGACTTCTCGCGGGAGGTCGTCATGAGCTCCTAAAGAAGGACTAGAAGCAGAAGCAAGTAGGCAGGTCAAATGGAAGCACCGGCCGGAAACAACGAGTCAATGAAAGCAAGTGCACTCACCTAGAGTCGCTCCTGGAACTCCGAGTCGATGGAGTCCGCGAGAAGGCGCAGGCTCTCTGACCACAAGGACTTGAGGTCCTAGACGGCGTCCTAGCAAGCGGCCTCGACGTCGTACCGCAACATGAAGACCGGCGGGGCTTCGCGATTAGCCCGGTTGGTCCACTCTATGCGGGAGCCCGTCAGCACCCGGGGAGGGGCCCCCTGAATGACCAGCGCCATGGAGTCTGCTGGGGTTGGGGCCCGCGACCTCGAATGATGGCGGGACGTCGACGTCCATGGCCGCAGCGCCGGTGTCGGCTGGCTCCGGTGCAGGAGCGGTGGTCGCCGCTCGCGAAGTATCCCCGAGAGCGACAGCGGGCATCTCAGGAGCCGGAGTCGAAGCCATCTCCTCGGCGGAGGCCGCAGCCACAACAACCGCGGGAGATGGGACCACCTCCGGTGCCACCGAGCCCTCGGACGGACGGGCCTCCGCCGAGGGAGCCCCCTCAGCTGTCAGATGGCCCTCCTCCCCAGCAGTGCTCCGGGCCTGCACCTTGAGGACCTTCAGGTGTGAAACCTGGAGGGCCGACCTCGGGTGCTTCCTGAAACGAGACGAGGAGAAATGAGCATTTGCAACACGAAGAATGAAAACCGGTAAGGGAACGATTCGAGAAACGTCCTACCTGATTTTGGGGATCGCCATCTTCTTCGTCACCCCGGTGCTCGGTGGAGCGGCAGGCCCAGCGGACGACGTGGGCCGCGTCACTGGCGGAGGGGTGGGCAGCACCTCGATGTCGGAGTCGACCCCGCCTTGAGAAGCCCCTAACGGCAGGGGCCCCGTCTGGCCACCGGGAGTCGTCTCGGCGTCGCCGTCCCTCGGCGGGGATGCCCTAGTTCGGGCAAACCACAGCTCGAGGTCCGGCGTCCCCACGTCGCGCAGCTCCGTCGCGGGCGGTATCCTCTCCCCGCTCCCTCTGCCTTCGGCCGTCGTGGCGACCAGCGACGCGTCCGGAGGGAGGGTCCATTGGAATAAGGGCCCTTAGGCCCCACCACCAGCCGCGATCGAAGGAGCGACCTCGGCCGCCTCGGGCGCCGGGCCTGAGCCCGTTCCCGACCCCTCCGACGGGCCCTCGCGGCCGCCGGTCGGCGGAGCACCGGCCCCGACGACCTCACCGCCCAACACCGCGCCTCCAGGCGCGCCCTCTGACAACTTTGCTCGGGGGCTCGGGATATGGCCCTCGGCACTTCCGTCGGCGGGCGCCGACATAGGAGCCTTCCCCGGCTCGTCGGCGCCCACCGCGGGCTTTGTGGCCACCACGTACCGGGTGGTGTCAACGTCGTCTTCTTCTTCTTCTTCTTCTTCTCTTCTTCTTCTTCTTCTTCTTCTTCTCCGTCTTCCGTGGAGGGGGACTCCTCCTCCGGCTCCCCAGCCTCCCGCTGGCGGCGGCGAAGCTGGACGAGCCTCTGGGTCTGGCGAGCCTGCCTCCTCCTCTCCGAGGTTCTCTTGTCCTTCTCCGCCTTCTGCCGCTCGCCCCGGAGACGGTTCTGGGCCCGTAGGGCGGCATCCTCCGGGACAGGGGCAGAGAGGGCCTTCCCTCCCTTGAAAGGCCCTACGCCAAGAGGGGAAGAAGGATCAGAAAAAGGAGAGAAAGGCGAACAATTGATGGGAAAATAGATGCTCACCAGCGAGATGTACCCCCGGCGTGGGCGCATGGCCACCCTCTTCAGCTCATCCCAGGTGGGATGACCTCCTACCGTGTATTTTACACGGGGCATGATCTCATCGGAGCAGCGCTTGCAACACAACGAGGTACGGATCCAGGTACTTGGCGTCCCGCGACGGACACCCCCACTTCCACCGCGGAATGGGGGCGGAGATCACCTTTCCCGTGTACCCGGGAAAGGCACCGTCGTCGTTGCGCAGGTAGTACCAGCCGTCGTGCCACCCCTTGTTGGAAGATTAGGCCTTTCAGGGGATGTAGTCGGCGGAGCGCAGCGAGAAGTTGCTGCCGCCGGCGCTGACGATCTTCCGCGGGTTCTTCACGCCGAACGACTTGGTGTACGAGTCAACGCGGAGGAGGCACCGCCAAAGATCCCAATGCGGTGAGGTAGCCCTCGCAGACGGCGACGAAGATCGCCGCCTGCGAGACAGAGTTGGGGGCGAGGTTGTGTAGCTCCAACTCGTTGGAGAAGAGGAGGACCCGGCAGAACCGGCTCGGCGGCGACCCGATCCCCCGCTCGTGGAAGGCGACAAAGCTGACGACGTACCCCTCGAGGGGCCGCGACTCCTGGTGGTCGCGTGGCGACACGATCCAGTCCGAGCGCTGCGGGTTGGTACGGCGGCGTAGGAGCCCTAGCGTCACGAGATCCTCCAGCTGCCCCTCCGTCACCGAAGAGGGGAGCCAAGGCTCCACCTCGAGCAGGACGATGGCAGCAGCGGCGGCGTCAGAGGGCGCTGGAGCGACCATTGCGAGAGGAGAAGGGCGCGAAAAGAGGGAAAGGACGCCGGCGGCGAAGGCGAGGAGCAAGCAGAGGGCTCTGGACGATGGAGACAAGGAGACAAAGGCAAGCGAATGCGGCGAATGGCTAAGATAAAAAGAAAAAGGGAGTAGTTTTTCCATATATACCTGATCAGCGAACCAAAGCGGATGCGGTGAATCCGCCGCATTAACTGTGCGGGCCCCGCCACGACTCTCCGCATCGCCGCCACCTTCGCGCACGCAACCGTCCTGTCTACCCCGAACCGTCGCGTCCGTCAGGCTTCCCTCCTCAAAAGGTGCATCGAATCATTACGCTAACCCCCTCGATTTCGACGATTACTCTCCTTCTCGATGAAGGAACCACGGGCTCGGGCACCCGTTACGTTCCCAGAGGATCGAAAACTGGCCCACTGAGGCTCGAACAGTCGCCCCAGGGATACCGACTTAGGGACAACAAGTGGGTGGATCACTAAACGGTCAGTATCCTGACGTCCAAGCGTCAAAAGGGGCACCCCATGCTGTGTCAAAGTCCTAGCAGCGAGTCGATGATGTGGAATCCCCTCGGGGAAGGCATCAGGCCCTTAGGACCTATCGAAGGGACCCGAGACCCAAAAATCGACTCTTGGAAAACATTTGGAGTGTGTTCAGGCCACTAGCCGACCCCCAACGAATGGGGCACGGACCTCCACTTGGACAAACCCGCTTGCAACTCACCGGAAGTGCCGACTCGCGCACACCGTGGGAAGTCCAGCATGACCAAACCTTCCTCTTCTCGAAGAAGAGTGCGAAGGTCGAACTAAAAAGAACCCGATCGATCCCTGATACGAAAACGGAGGCTCGGGGACTCTCTTTGTACCATGGCAGGATAAAAGACGCTCCCAGATCGGCCGCCTACCCGCGGCAGAGGCTCGGGGGCTCCAGGACCAGAAAACTCCTACCTAGGGACAGATCGCCAGCGAGTAAGAAGGCACCCGATATTCTGCAAACATGATTTCAAGCCCCTGAAGGGATATACCATCCCTCCAAGGCCTCGGGTGCTACACTCGGCGGGTGTGCTCGCGCGCACCCACTGGATAAAATAAACAAACCTTACCAACATGACAGAAGAAACTAACTTAAGCCTCTGGACGAGTGCCTCCACTCCACCACAGGCTCGGGGGCTACTGTCGGGTATCCAACTATGGGGTGCCCAACTTCAACGCAAAAATATACTTGACCACTCGTCTTATTAAAAAATTACGCAAAATGAGTTAAATTTAACTTATTTTTGAAGAACTTTTATTAATAAAGCAGGTCATAACAAAAAATGTAATATTTTGCATAAATTTTTAAATACGACGAATGATTGAACTTGAGGTCAAAAAATTCAAACGACTTATAAATTGAAAAGAAGAGAGTACATAATTGTATTCCTGTAAAATCCATTTGTCCTCTAATCCAACCGATCCTTCGGGCTTGTAGGACAACTAATGGGCGAAGGCTCGCTCGATCTGGACGGCACAAATGATTTTTTGGTATCCACAATTATGTCTTTTTTTTAGAAAAAATAAATTCTCAACTCTTATACTATATTTATTAGATCTAGAAAAAGCACATTATTTAATTTTGTTTGCACTGTTATGTTTTTTTTATGATATAAACAAAACTAAACATCACTTGCATATATTTTAAAGAATTCAATCCTAATAATAAATTATATGTAGTAACTTATACTCCCTCGGTTTTAATTTATAGGTTGTTCGACTTTTTTCCTTTAAGTTTGACCACTTGTCCTATTTAAAAGTTTATGCAAAATATGACATTTTTTTATGACCTGCTTTTATTAATTAAAGTTCTTCGAGAATAAGTTAAATTTAACTTTTTTTGCGTAATTTTTTTTTAATAAGACGAGTAGTCAGACTTAGGATTAAAAAAGTTAAATGACTTATAATTTAGAACGGAATAAGTAACATACTCCCTCCGTCCCTAAAAAAGGGACGTTTTTGGTGTTCGTGCCGCTAGTTTCACTAGATTTATAGAAAATACGTGCAACATTTACATCCCTAAATAAATTTGTTAAAAAACTAGACTCAAAGATCTATCTAATGATACTAATTATGTGCTATAAATATTTATATTTTTTAATATAAATTTAATCAAAAATATTTCTCGAAAAGCGAGAACGATACTTAGTACTCTATAACGTATAACGTATAACATGGCTGATAGTCAATGCACTAGGAATATCCTGCACCATCTCCTGACAGCAAGAGGATCACAACCCGTGCCCGAGCGTTCCACCTAGGAGATCACCAGCATTGATTTTAAATGCTTTATCTTTCATCAACATATCGAGACAAACATGACGACTTTGTTAATTTTGAGACACGTCAATTAATCTCTTAAAGCTGGGGTCAAGTTTGTATGGAAATTGAAAAAAAAAATATTAACGAGTGGAATTGCAATGTTTTGTTCAAAAGTTCAAGTGAAATTCTTAACGTTCCAATGGGACCCCACAATCAACGGGAAACTGACGGCAAGAAATTTTCCTTTTTGTCAGGTCGACGGATCGCCTACAGAGATGGCAGCAAATCGTAGGAGCGAATCGCAGTTTTCCTAAAAAAAAAAATCAAATCAAAATGGGCAAACGGGAAAGTTGCCCGCACTTTTTCTCAAAACAGGCAACTTGTACGACCAGAAAGCCCAGTGGGAGAGGGCAGAGGCTCGTCGATTTCAAATCCTGTGAACAGAATCGCGAATCTCAATCCAAAATTTTGAATTATCCCGCTCTTCTCGCATCTCCCTTCACAGCCTCTCCGGTCACCGACCGCCAATGACACTCGGGCCCATCCTGCCATAAGGCGAAGCGGACGTGCGCCATCGAAGTGTCGAAGTGGGCGGAGTGGCTGCGCCAGTGCGCCGCGTTAAAAACCCTCCCCTTACCCCGGGCCCCGGCCACCATCCACACCCAATTCTGCCTTCCCGCCGTCCGGGAACGCCACCCCACCGGCGGCCACGGGCTCATCGGTTCGCTCCAAAGCGCCTGGCTGCATCATCCCCTCTCTTCGCTCACCCGGCCACGCTTTCCGATCTCCAAAGCCAAAACCAAAAGCATCGATCGGAAAGTTCGAACGAACGCTTTAGCAGCCGCAAAACCCTTGCCCTCATCGCTTCTCCTCCTTCTCGCACCCGTCTCTGATCGCTGAGCCGGCGCCGATGTCCCTGGCTCCGCCCCCGGCGGCGGCGACCGAGACAAGGCGGTCCTCGAGGAGCCGCTTCAAGTCCGCCGCCGCGGCGGAGGCCGAGATGCCGCACGCCCCGACACGCACGCGCCAGCGAAGGGCGGGGACCGGGAAGCCCTGCCCTGATGTCCGTGAAGAAGTCGAGGCGGTGATGGAGGATGCGGAGGTGGAGCTCGATGGGGCCGATCGCGCCGCGCCAACCGGCCGCCGCCTCCAGGCCCAGAGCACCGCGGTGAAGGAGAAGCCACGTAAGCGTAAGAGAGATGCCAAGGAGAAGCCGGAGGAGAGGGCGGGGGCGCAGGAGCCAGCGGCTGCCGACGACGACGACGACGTGTGCACGGAGGAGCCGGGACTCGGAGGAGATGGCGGAGGAGGAGTTGGAGGAAGCGGCGGCCGAGTTGGAATTGGAAGCCGAGGACGAGAAGGCCAAGGCCGGAGGAGGATGGTCGGCGGAGAAGGCTGGGGCGACGAAGCGGGTGGCGCGGCCGAGCACGAAGAGAAGGGCGGATGCCTCGGAGGACCACTTCGTGGGGGAACCAATGCCAGACCATGAGGCGAGGCAAAGATGGCCGGAAAGGTACAAGACCAAGGTAAGGCGTTTCTCGCAGCATGCAAGACTTATTCATCTCCAAATGTCGCTTGTCTGCTCCAGTAGTCACTAGTCAGTGCTATGTTTAGGATACTCAGTTTCAATTAATTGAATCAGAGTTTACTTGTTTTGTTAGATTTGTTTGTAGTTTATGTGTTGCGTTGCGTGTACTTGAAATATAGATGTGAGATTTTATGAGAGCGCGCCAAAAGTGAACTTTATTGTGTATTCTGAGCTAATCTCGTGGAATAAATGCATCATTATTGTCATGTAGTCTATTTGTATCGCTTCTCATTAGACGGTATGTTTGAAAAACTGCGACTGATAAGCACATCCTTTTTTGTTACAGGGCCCTCATTTACTCGCTAGACGGTATGTCTTGCTACATTTTTTGCACTGCTATAAAAAGAGGGTTCTTTCATAAGCATTGATTATGTAAACTAGAATGTATTTACGCAGTTGTGCAGAGGATGAAGATGTAAAGGCCAGCTGCCATTATAGAGCTGCTATTGTGGATGATGTGATCTATCACCTTGATGATGATGTCTATGTCAAGGTTACTCCATTTAGCTTGCATTGCTCTCGTCATCATTGCTTTCCATGTTGCTGTAAATCACCATGCATGCATTCATTTTGTGATTAGCTGCCTGAGCTTGCTTGCAAATAAACTGAGATTTTACACCACTGTGTTACTTATTCTCAACAGTGGATATTAATGGTTGTTTTGCAAATAGGTGCTAAAATATAGTTGACACTTGACAGGGTCACACGTGGACTTTTTTGCCCCCCCCCCCCCCCCCCTTTATCCTTATAGGCCTCACAAGATTCATTTCATCCAACCCCCTTTGTAATCTTTTCCATTCGAACGCTAAACTTTCTGAGTTCATGTGCTCAGTTGATCTCTATAATTTCAAATTTTGATAAATACTCCCTCCATTCTTTAGTAGTTGATGTCGGTAAGCTCAAAATTGGACTAACAGTGTCAAATATTAAAGAACGGGCTAACTGGGAGTTTGGGACATGGTTCACAAAAGTGTGGTCCCAGATTATTCTTTTTTGATAACTCTCATGTATCTTTGTGTTGTTCAATGCGATTGTTGAGGGCCTGAGGAATTTATTATGGACCATAACACGTCATTCCTTGTCTTAACCCCATATTTGTATTTGTAGTATTCTCGTTGTGGTCTAAATGTTTATAATAGCATGAATTTGGAGTGCGCTGTTACTGCTTGTAGAGAAAACCCTTCATTCTTTTTACCTCACTCAGTAAATTCTTATTCAGGACCTCAGGTAGTAGATAGACATGATGTGGAGTTCTTTTTGTGTGTGTTTCAATTTCAATGCATAATACGGTTTTAGCAATTCATGTGGAATTTCTATTTTGTCTTTATTATTAACGTTTGCTCTTAATTCTTACTTCTGCAGGCTGGTCCCGATGAGGAAAATTACATTGGACGGATTACAGAGTTTTTTGAAGGACTAGATCATGGATCCTATTTCACATGCCAGTGGTTTTTCCGTCCAGCAGATACAGTAGGTGGCAAGCTATTTGCCCATTTTTTAGAAGGACAGTACCATATGTGACACATATCTTTGCAGGTTATCTCACCAAAATTACTTAGAGTTCATGACCACAAGCATGATGACAAGAGAGTTTTTCTTTCAGAGGAAAGGAATGATAACATGATCGAGTGTATAGTCTCAAAAGTTAAGATCGTTCATGTTAATCCAAATGTGAGTGCCTTCATTTTCATGCATGATTTTTCCATACTGCTTCATGTCACTTCTCATGTTTGCTCTGAATTTTTTGATGTGTTTTTTTTTTCCTGAACTAGATGGCACCTCAAGGTAAAGCTCAGTTCACTAAAGATTGTGACTTCTATTATGACATGTCTTATTCAGTTGCATATTCAACATTTGCGAATCTGCCAGCAGGTAACTGTTTTTATATAGTATTCCTGATCGATACTGCAGCCATCACAGATCCACCAATTTCTGTTTCATAAAGACATGGATGGAACAAGTGAATATGTGATATTTAATTTGGAGATGATTGTTCTATGTATCATGTTATTAATTTTTGTTGCTTGCATTATTCTGCCTATTTTTTTCTTTCTGTGTATTCTGAAGGAGCTATTGTCTTGTAGATAACGATGGTGTTTCAAGCAGTGAAGCCTCAAGCATTTCTGATGATGCTGTTGATTCTTCCAAGGAAACACTTGTTTCTGGCTTTCAGGCATCACCTGATGTACACACAAAAACATCATCATTGCTGGATCTTTACTCTGGATGTGGCGCCATGTCAACTGGACTTTGTCTGGGTGCCGCGCTGTCCAACTTCAAATTAGAGACTATGTATCGTGTGTACAATATGTATTTATTTAGGTGCCAGTGAAGATATTTTTACCGGGAACGCTAAAATTTGCTATCTTTTGAAGCGATGGGCTGTTGACATGAACGCATATGCTTGTGAGAGTCTTAAGTATAACCACCCACGTTCAAAGGTTGTGCTTTCCACTGTCAAACTGCTACCGAGTGGCCTATCTGCTTAGAGTCAACTATACAGACATCATGACTAGTGTTTTTGTACTTCTCTTTTGCAGGTGCGAAATGAAAAGGCTGAGGATTTTCTTGCCCTTCTTAAGGAGTGGGATGCACTTTGTAAGAAATATACTGTCCAGAAAGGCACTGCATTGGAATCTGAAGTAGCCCGATCCTTAAGTGATGATGAAGATGAACCTCTTTCGGAAGACACATATGAGGTAGAGAAGCTTCTTGATATCTGCCTTGGTGATCCAAATAACAGTGGAAAAGTTGGCCTATGGTTTAAGGTAAGATTTGATTGTATGCAAATATACATGTGTTTACTTTCAGAACTCCATAGTTCATTCTTTTGGATTTTTCTTGTTTTTAATATTTTGGATTGGTTACTAAAAACATTTTCAAAAGATCTTTCGTAAGCTTGTAATGACTTACAGGTGCAATGGAAAGGATATGATCAGAGTTATGATACATGGGAGCCAATTGATGGCCTTAGGTTGTATTTACCATTTTTGTTTTTGAAAAACCTTTTATAGAATGTTTTGTGTACAGTGTCTTATGCATTTATACATTGTTTCAGGGATTGCCCCAACTGTATCAAAACTTTTGTAGAAAGAGGATATAGAGAAAATATTTTGCCCTTGCCTGTAAGTATTTACATTTTCTGGTTTGTTTCGGGCACCTTTGATATGTTATTTAAATGTTCTTACCATTCCAAAGGGCAATGTTGACGTGATCTGTGGAGGTCCTCCTTGCCAAGGCATCAGTGGATTTAACCGATATAGATTGCGTGAGGATCCACTGAAGGATGAGAAAAACAAACAGATGGTTGTTTTTATGGATATTGTGGAGTTTTTGAAGCCCAAATACGTTCTCATTGAAAATGTGGTGGATATATTGAAATTTGCTGATGGATTCCTTGGGAAGTATGCATTGAGTCGGCTTGTAGCCAGCAATTACCAAGCTAGGCTTGGGTTAATGGTCGCAGGATGTTATGGGCTACCACAATTTAGAATGCGAGTGTTTATCTGGGGAGCTCTTCCATCAATGGTTGGACAGTCTCGCTCTTTGCTATTTTACATGCTATATTACAGAGTATAGTTCAATAAGGATGTATGCCTTCGCAATTTAGGTACTACCGAAGTTTCCATTGCCTACCCATGATGTTGTTAAGAGAGGAGTGGTGCCAAATGCATTTGAGGTTAGAAACTAACCAGTAACCAGACAAGCACCAAAAGTCTTTCATTGATATTATCTAGCTACTATGCCACTTTTTGCAGCAAAGTGTGGTAGCATATGATGAAACAGAAGCTCCACGGTTGAAGAAAGCTCTTACCCTTGCAGATGCTATATCTGATTTACCAGAGGTCAGTGATTTATATTTTACCTTGTCATTACCTTTTTTTGAAGATTTTTCTTAAACATTTACGGTATTCTTTTTTCTGTATGAACTATATATTATTTACTACAGGTTGGAAACCATGAACCCAAAGATGTGATGGACTTCATCGCTGGCCCTAAAACAGAGTTCCAACGTTACATCCGGCTTAACCGTGAAGGTAACCCACCAAGTGTTGCTAATTGAACTTGATGACCATAGAACAATAAGTGCATGTGTAATCTTTATTATTTGTATTCATAAATTGATTCGTTTTCCTTCAAACTATTCAGATGGTGGGTAGTTTGATATTGCCTTTTGCTTTTTTCTTTACCAATTGATGCATTTGTATACTCTATTGATTGTATTGTTATTCGAAAATTCTGTTATTGTTCTAAGCCATGATGGACTACTCCTTCGATGGAGAAATTGATTCTGGTGAAGGTAAACTGTTTGATCATCAACCTCTAAGACTCAATAATGATGATTACGAGCGTGTGCTGCAGATTCCGCTTAAAAAGGTTAGCCAGTGATGATGAATATCATACTATATATTGTTTGTCATGTCAAGGACTCCCTTAGCAATTGTTGCATTTTAGGGGGCCAATTTTCGTGACCTCAAAGGTGTCAAGGTTGGCATCAACAATACTGTGGAGTGGGACCCAGACGTTCCCCGTGTACGCCTGTCATCTGGGAAGCCTTTGGTACCTACGTCTACTCTGCTATGTTTCACTAACCGTAATGCTTTTGGTTCCTCTCGTACTAACCATAGTTGTTTCTCTGGTTAGGTGCCTGATTATGCTATGTCATTCATTAAAGGGAAGTCAGCAAAGTAAGTGTACTGATTACTGAATGAAAGTTCATGTTTATTCTATATATAGAACTCTGTCCGCAACACTAGTTTATGCTTTGCAGACCTTTTGGGCGTCTGTGGTGGGATGAAATAGTTCCCACTGTTGTTACCAGAGCTCAGCCTCACAATCAGGTTAAGACTATAAGAAATCCTTTATATATCTACAGTAAATGCCTTTCCCCTGGCAACTGAGCCTGGATGATCTTTTCCAGATTATTTTGCATCCCAGTCAGGCTCGAGTTATGACCATCCGTGAAAATGCAAGACTGCAAGGTTTTCCTGATTATTACAGGCTGTTTGGCCCAATAAAGGAGAAGTAAGTCTCGACCATGTAGTTGTTCGTTGTTTATTCTATGAAGGTGGTCTTATTGTGTCGTGCGTTTTGGCTGTAGATATATGCAAGTTGGCAATGCTGTTGCTGTTCCGGTTGCTCGAGCTCTAGGTTATTCTCTCGGAATGGCGTACATGGGACACTACTTCGATGGACCACTGCTCAAGCTGCCTCAGAGCTTTTGGAAAACTTCTGAAGTGTTTTCAGGTGGTGAAGACGCAGAGATGGAAGAACTGCTTGATTGATAATTTAGTTTGTGCACCTGACTTAAGTGCATCGACGTGATGTGGTCTGATATAATCTTCTGTTAAAAAATGGCAGCATTTTGCTGGATCTGCATTTTTCAAAGCTCAAATTAGTTATTCGGCAAACCCAGGTTATGTTTTAACATTATTAGAATCAAGAGGAATAGAGGATTTCACGAGAAATGTTGCCTGTGAATTTTTCCTGCTTTATTTGTTACCTGCAGAGGTCACATTGATTCCTCCAGAAATCTTGTCCACTTGTTTCAGTGCTGTTCAACTCTGCTGGTGTGAGTATTCTTTGTGAGAATTATCGACACATTGTAGCAAGTCTAAATTCAATTCTGTGCGCGAAGTTAAGTCACGTGCTATGTATTTGTGGATATTCTGCATTGTGCACACATTTGTAGCCATGCCAGATGGCACCCATGATCGTGCGGAAATTAGTTCACGAAGTGTTATCGTTGTCTCAAAGGGGAAAATAGAATCCAAGAAGAGAAGATGGCAGATGCACGCATTTTGGGACATGTCTGATCTGACAGCAAATCTGTCAATCAGCCTAGCTCCAATGGCCGACAGCATATCCCTTTGGCTGTTTGGCACCACAACGAGGCTAAAAATGGGAAAATGACCAAGGAGGGCAACGGCTCTCGCCCTGGAAATGTGGCATGGCGGTGCGGTGGAGGTTGCGCAATGTGACGCTTTGAAGCCTACTTCCCTTTCCTCCGTCTCCGTGGTTCGGTTTCAACCCCTTCGCTTCTTCCGCAGAAGAACAAGGAGAAAACGAAGGTAAGCCATGGGCGCAATTCTTCGCGTTTTGGCACCTTTCCACGTCGATCGGCTTGGTTCCTGGCGCCTCTGATCTCGGCTCCGGCGGCGGCATTTGCATTGCAGGGGTTCATCACGACGACGGCGGGGAGGAGGAGGAGGAGGAGGAGGAGGAGGAGCGCCATTCCAATCCAACCCCGGCCCACCCTCTAGAGACTAGGGGGTGGGGTGGATCATCCTCCTGACCGGGAGAGAACTCCATCCCCGTTACGGCGCTAAACATTGATCATGGAGACACCGCTAAACGGATTGGGATTGTCCGCTGGACCTGACGACACGTCGTCGTCGCCGCCTCCTTCCAACTTGTCGACGACGCCACAGCCCAAGCCCTCCGGCTCGGGCTCGGGCTCGCCGTCGCCGTCGCCACCCGCGCCATCGCTGTCGCGGCCACCGCCGGCGTCGCCGCAGAATAGCAGCGCGTTGCCAGCCCCGGCGCCGCCTGCGGCCAGAGGCTCGCCGGCAGCGCCGTCAAGGGACTCTCCGAAGCGCGGCGACTCCGACAAGAGTAGCCGCAGCAAGAGCGGAAGCAGGCGGCGGCGGCGGCGGCGGGTCAGCGCAGCTGGGTGTCATCCTGGCCGGCGTGGTGATCGGGGTCCTGGCCTTCGGCCTGCTCATGTGCATCGCCGCTTGCGTGTGCTGCGCCAAGAAGAAGAGGCGGAAGAAGCCCCCGCTCATGAACATGCCGTACTACACCGACGAGCACGGTAGACATCATGCAAATAAATGGCGATCGAGAGTGGAGTGCGTGCGGACTAGCTAAACAAGTGACATGCATGGCCGTGCGTGCAGGGAACGTGTTCTACGCGGCGAACAGCATGCCCAAGTGGCAGAGCAGCGCGATGGACCACGGGTGGCACGCGCCGTACTCAGCCGGCGAGCGGGGACATGAGCGGGTCGCACGGGGCGGGGCAGGCGATGCCGCCGTCGCCGGGCATGCCGGCGCTGGGGTTCTCCAAGAGCTCGTTCTCGTACGACGAGCTGGCGCTGGCGACGGGCGGCTTCTCGTCGGCGAACCTGCTGGGGCAGGGCGGGTTCGGGTACGTGTACAAGGGCGTGCTCGCCGGCAGCGGCAAGGAGGTGGCCGTGAAGCAGCTCAAGGCCGGCAGCGGGCAGGGCGAGCGCGAGTTCCAGGCCGAGGTGGAGATCATCAGCCGGGTCCACCACCGCCACCTCGTCTCCCTCGTTGGCTACTGCATCGCCGGCTCCTCCCAGCGCCTGCTTGTCTACGAGTTCGTGCCCAACAATACCCTCGAGCACCACCTCCACGGTCAGTAGTAGTGGAATTTTTTATCAGTGCTGGACTGAACATTCTGAGTACTCATTTGTGATGCATGCGTGGTGGGTGTAGGGAAGGGCGTGCCGGTGATGGCCTGGCCGGCGAGGCTCGCCATCGCCCTCGGCGCCGCCAAGGGCTTGGCTTACCTGCACGAAGATTGTGAGCTCCAAGTTGATCCCTTAGTTACTTCCTTTATATATGTTGGTTGACGATTTTTTACGAGGTATATATCCCATGTTCATCTTTAATTTGACGGCTTTCTTGCTAATAATGTGCATGGCGAAACACAAATTAAGGCCATCCCAGGATCATCCACCGTGACATCAAGGCGGCCAACATCCTTTTGGACGAAAATTTCGAGGCTAAGGTACACGTTTTAATTTTTTACTGAACAAAAACAAGACCGCCCGGATCACCGGATCGAGTGAATTTGTAACTCGATCGTTTGCACTGGTTATATCTCAGGTCGCGGATTTCGGACTTGCCAAGCTGACCACAGACACCAACACGCACGTCTCCACGCGCGTCATGGGAACTTTCGGGTAAGCACCATGCCGCGGCATCGGCAAAGCGTGCGTTCGGCGACACGAAGGACGCAGCACCCAAAAAAAAACAAAACAAAAGCTGCTTGGATGACCGATGGGCCGTTTGCATGTGTATATGCGCGCAGGTATTTGGCCCCGGAGTACGCGTCGAGCGGCAAGCTCACGGACAAGTCGGACGTGTTCTCCTTCGGCGTCATGCTCCTGGAGCTCATCACCGGCAAGAGACCGGTTGATCCCTCAAACTACATGGACGACAGCCTGGTTGACTGGGTACGCGCGCTACGCTCTGGCCTCCATCCCTCTCTGTGTTGCCTTGCATTCCATCAATTCAGCAGCGGAACATGCATGCAAGCGTTCGCGCGCTCGATTCTCACACGCTCGCCGGCGGCGGTGGTGCGCAGGCGAGGCCCCTCTTGGCGCGCGCGTTGTCCGGCGATGGCAACTTCGACGAGCTGCTGGACCCGCGGCTGGAGAACAGGGTCGACCGGCTGGAGCTGGAGCGAATGTGCGCCTCCGCCGCCGCCGCCGTCCGCCACTCAGCCAAGCGGCGGCCCAAGATGAAACAGGTGAAGTTTCAGCTTAATTCGGCTCCCCGCTGAATGTTGCGTATGCGTACGTTCCAGAGCGGCATGGCCTAGCCTGCGAAACGACGTACGGCGTTCGAGATTACCCCTGCCTGATGAACTGCTTCGCCTCGCCTTCTCTGTCCGTCCCCGTACGTTCTTGCGCAGATCGTTCGTGCGCTGGAAGGGGACGCGTCGCTGGACGACCTGAACGAGGGGGTGAAGCCAGGGCAGAGCATGATGTTCAGCTCCGGCTCGGAGTACGACTCCGGCGGCGGCAACTACGCGTCCAACGTCAACAAGTTCAGGAAGGTGGCCTTCGAGAGCAGCGAGTACAGCAACGAGTACAGCGGGCCGACAAGCGAGTACGGCGCCGACCCCGAGGCGGATGCAGCGACCCGGCGGCAGCAGCAACATCGCTGAGGGGCGCCTTGAGACCTCGTCAGGATGCGCGCGCGCGTGTGTGATGTACAGTATATACCGAGGGATCGACGTCGATTGTCGGATACCATGAGAATGAGAGATACCCAACGCTCGTGACAGCTTTAGTACCTGTAATGATCGTCATACTGTCATGTAATGTCGTACGTATCTGTGTGTTTCCATGCCCATGCGCGTAACATGTTGTGGCTTATGCTTGAACTTTCGGCGAATTTTGCTGCTAGTTGTGATAAGCAGGTCATCTCGCTGAAAGACGCCGATGAATTAAGAACTAGTCGCGAAGTTCTCCTGGAGTGAGAGTAACTTTGTTACGTCATTTTACTACTCTCTTAGTTCCAAAGTACATGGAACTAATCCAGTAAAGTTTTTACCGCCTTTCTGAAAAAAGGTTTCCAAAGTATAAGTCTGATTTATAATTTGGAGGTAGTAAACATTCATTCATCGTTCGTTGTAGTATCCATAATGCCTAGATCTCTATCCTTTGGCTTGCTCACATGCTCCCATTTTTTGCCTAAACTTGTTTTCTACCTTCCCTAGAAATTTTGCCCTCGTGCTATCCGTCTTGAAGTGAGCGCCAATAGGCGGAAGCTAGAAACCCAAATCGAAAATAGACAAGCCGCTTAAGCAAGAATTGGTAAGAATCAATTTACCCTCAGTTGCCCTTCCAAGGATCAAGTTTCTTGATCGTCTTGCTCTGAATCCCAGCAAAAGCAGTGATACATGTACTTCATAGGTAGAGTTTTCAATTTGTAATTTAGGGTCTATTTGATTGAGTTGTGGTTGTGGACAAAAATTGTTGTGGGATGTGGAAAAGTTGTTGTGGGATGTCAGCTGTGAGAAAGCTGAAAGCCGTGAAAATAGATGTGGATAAGTTGTTATGTGTATAAAAAAGTATATATAGCTGTTTTAGATGCTGTTTATATACTTCGCAAAAAAAAAGATGATGTTTATATGCGAATTGGTTGTAAAAATATTATATTATTCATTGATTCACTATAGATAGTATTTTAGCAAAGGGAAAACCTTGAGATCTCCTTTCCTTGCTAGCAATCCATTTCTACACAAGGAGGTCACAAAAGCCCTCTTGCAGAAGCCATTGTTTTTTTTTAAAAAAAAAATAAGTGGGTAGGTTTAATTATTTTTATCCAAATCCAACATGATAGGATTATGATTAGAGTCCGGCAGCCCGCTCTAATAATCACCCATGTGAAGTGGAAGGGGACTTGCTATACCATTCAGTAAAACAACAAAATCCTATCAAAGTTTAGTGTGACTAAATTTGCTCGCTTGTTTGTCCAAGTATATATTCATTCATAGCCTCCCATTTTCTAGAGTGCCCCTTTACACCCATAATAATACCGCTAGAACAACCTTCTGGTGGTACCCATAACCACCTAAAGACAAGGCACCACTCGTGTGTAACAAATCTAAGCATTCCATGCTTGATAAGCATATTCATGACATCATTGCATTCACCAACAACAACTTAGTTGGAAAAATTATATATCAAAGGCTATTAAGTTTGGCACAAAACATTCAACAATCAGTGTTGACCTGTCTAACTTTCTTCTCCGTTGGTCCACCTGATAGGTGATATGGCACCAACAACACACCCATACCAGCATAGGGGTTTCCCTCTCCCCCCTCTCTCTAGCTAGTTCATCACTTAAGAACACTTAGAACCCTAGGAAGTGGAGGAAGAAGAAGAAAGTGAAGATTAACCAAGGGAAGGAGGCAAGGATGCCCCCAAGCACCTCGGCCACATTGGGCTACCACCATTTCATTGCTAGGGGAGAGCAAGAACTGCTCTTATCCCCTCACATATATTGGTGGTGAGGCAAGGAAAGAGAAGGGGTGAGATGAAGGAGCAAAGCCATCCATCAAGAACAATGTCTGCAACCACATCTTGGTCTAAGGCATATGAATTTCACATCTAATCAGTCATGCAACCACGTAGATCAATGTAGCTTGCTATCGTCTACAAATCATCATGGATGACAATGACATAGAGCTTCACCTAGCCACCAACTACATACAGAAATATACTTTTGCTAGATGGATTCCAAAGCACACAAACTTGATCTACATTTATCCCCTCTGGATCTAGATTTATGAGTGACTAAGGTGCACAGTCGACCAATCTGCTCGACGGTCCACCAAAGCAAAATTGTCCAATTGAGGCAACTTGCCTCGGAGTGGTTTCCATAGAAAATTTGCGAGGATAACACGTTAGTTTTGCTCTAAAATCATTTCCTGGTCCCATAAACAATAATCTCATTTTAGGATTGGATGGCTCTAGAGTCAGGTAGTGGCAGAATCCAAAATGTGTGAGATGTATTGGTCCCAACGACTTCCACCTTGAAACATAAATTTGGGTTTGAGCTTTCATCATGGGAAGAATTGAAATGTAGGCCTAATATCTTTAAACATAAAAACATTCTCTCTTTTATTATAATAAAAAATGTCACTATATAATCCTGTCGATGAAACTTTCTTAAGTTTGATTATGTTTGTAGAAAACATTAGTTGTATATCTAAAGAAATTTATCATGAAAATATATTTAACAATTAATCTAATAATACAAATTATGTATAATAAATATTATTTTTTATATTTATTCGATCAAGTTAAAAAATGTTTAACTTGTTGAGAAGTTAGGTGTTGTTTGGGTAGTGAAAAATAAGGGGTGGAATAGGGATAAGAAAATAGATGAATGGATGAGATTAAATGAGATGTAAAAATAAACGGCTAGGATACAATGGGTCTGTTTGTTTGCTTGCATCGCGTGAGCCAAGTCCAAGCTCTCCAGCCAGGCTCAACTGAGCCAGCTTTAACTGGTGCAAGGCACCTTGTTTGGTGCTCCTTCTCAATTGAGTCAGGCTGGTGTGAGATGGTGTTTGTTTACCTGCACTACGCTGGAGGACCCGTATGTCAGCCACTGAAACGACCTCGATTTCCGCGAAGGGAAATCCACAGGCTCGAATTGTAATTTAATAGATTGGTTGGGTCAATCCATGAAATTACACATATCTCAGTTGACACCAGGATCCATATAACGGTAATTAAGTCTTACATAAACATTTATTACATCGCCACATTGGCGGAATCAACATTCAAAGAAGCTTAGAAGATGCGGAAACGTTTCATCCTTCACGGCCAACTTGAGTGTAGCACGTGACCCTATTCCTCACCATCGTCTTCCTCAAAGTCGTACTCATTCTCGTCACCTGACAGCAAATTTATCAGTACGATATGTACTGGTTACGGAGCCCACCTATGCAGCATTTGCTTTGTGGAAAGTGGATGGAAAGCTATACAAGCAGACCTATAGGCTGAGGTTTCCTATGCAGCTGTAAACAATGTTTGATTAGTCAAGTTTTATCTCCAGTTAACACCATCATCCCTTTTCCTATCACCACATCTCACATACCCACACCTCACTCTCATTCGACAGGCCCAACTCCCTCTCGGGCCTATCTCAGCGGCACACTACCACAGCGGGTACACTGCCGGAAAATGTCATCCAGGGGAAGAAGAGAACACTCACTACACTAGTAGAAGCTTCACAGGAAAGGTCATAGCCAACAGGTTGGCATATGTATCGATCGATCAACCATACACTCTGCAGAGGTTTCACTACCCACAAGATTAGCCATCATAGGTGTTGCGCAAACACCTAGGCAGAATTCCGGGTGCTTGCTTGTCTAGGTCGATGCCACCCTACCACTCAGCCCTGGGATATTCCGGATCCTACACCGTTATGCTGAGACTGGGAGACACAGTACCGGGCCCATCCAGTGGTACTGCGCATCTAGAACGGAACGGGAACCCATCGACCGTCTCCGCCCACCCTTATTACCTCTCAACCTAGCAGTAGTGGCACCGTCCTACCAAGTAGTCCAGCCGTCTCCCGCCCATCAGAAGCGAGTGAGTAGAAAAGGATTCCCATGAACCTGAAACTAGTCCGTCCTAAGTTTGACCAAGCAGGCATCTTCACTTAGGGGATACTCTCCCCGTGCCATCACAACACCTCCGTCCACGGGCTTCAAACCACCAAGGCTATCCCACCCGGAACCTCCTCAACAACTTTACCCGCCACAGGTATCTCGCTTGGGGATGCCCAGGTTGCACCCCCGGCACGACTTGCCCCACGGGCTTGTCTCACATCCCACTTGGTCGACATCAACCCTTACCACGCACCCAAGACGCACGCAGCACTCTCTCCCAGTGGTTATAATCAGTTATACACCGTCCCAATTCCACCACACAGCATATAGCAAGTAGTAAGTAGTGGGAGAGTAACAGTAAATTAAGCAGCAGCTATCCTAGCAGCGGACAGCAGGGTAAAGTCTTATCAAGGCAGGGAATTCAAATACACTATCATGCAACCATTCCATACATAATCATAAAGCAATAGCAATAATGTCATTTGCAATGCGTAAATAGGATCTAAGGATTTGGTGGGACGTGGCACCTTCGTAGTCGTCTCCTAGCTCCTGAAAGTACTCGTGGTCGTCTTCCTTAGTCAGATCCTCCTCCGGCTCTGAAAATCGAACACGAAATAGTCGCGTCAGCGACTCCTATAGAGTATATCAGAAAAATCCAATAAAATAAAGAGCCAAATGCACACAAACATAGTCTTAGATTGTAGATCTCATTTTTCTATGAATTTTGATATATGGTGCGCAATTTTTGGACATCGTATGAATAAGTTATGAATTTTCGAAGATTATCCTATTTTCTGAAAATGGAAAATGGCCGATTAATCAGGGGATGACAGCTCGGAATTGGTCCACGTGGCGCGCGGGTCCAGTAGTGCGGCATGTGGCGCCTTAACAGAACACCGACCCGATGGTCGCCTACCAGGTGTTCGATGCTGGTTCCCAGAGAGTCGCCGGCGTCGGCGTAGCTCGGCGGTTGGTCGGGCGAGCTCGACGTTGGTCGGGGGGCGTCGGCGTAGCTCGGCGGTGGTCGGGCGAGCTCGACGTAGCTCGACGTAGCTCGGCGTAGCTCGGCGGTGGTCGGGGGTGATTTGTGACCTTGGCCGACCATTCGGCGTGTCATGGCGGCCGGCGGCGAGCTGGCGCAGGGCTAAAGCCCCGGTAGGCTACGTTGCAGCCCACAGCGAGGCAATTTCTCCCCTCCGGGCCCTAATATTTGTTTCTAAGGGATCCAATTTGGCTAACAGGGTCCTTTTTGGTGCTCGGCCACGACACATGCGCTTCTCCGGCGAGGCGGGCGGTGGTGTGGTGGCCGGGGTTCGGTTTTGGCTCGAACGGGTGTGGTTCCCTTCTATTGACATAGTCAGTAAGGCCCTCGGGTCGTTGGTGGCAACTTGGTGTCACAGCAGGGTCTCGTCCTGCCTTCGGCACGCGGCGGAGCTCCGGCGAGGTCGCGACGCACACGAGCAGGGCGGACGAGGCTTCCTCTAGCGTTTAGATCCGCGTAGCTAGCTCAAGGGGTCGTGGCGGTGCTCCACGACGCTCTAACCTATACGGGTGCTAGTCGGATTGCTCGGAACGGGTGATTCGGCGTCGGAACGCGTCGGTGGCGAGCGCGCTCCGCCGAGAACGCGTCGTGCTGCGTTCTCGGTCTAGCAAAGCTTGTAGTCCGGGGGTTTCGGCCGGTCGCATGAGTGCATGGTGCAGGTGATCTTCCTGAGCCGGTAAAGGCTCGTGCCTGCGCGTCCCGTGGGCGGAACGCCATGGCAAAAGTAGGGCGAGGTTCGGACATGGCGTGCGGTGGCTCACCGTGGTGTTGGTGAAGCTAGGATGACGGTGCAGTGGCGAGTTGGAACCGTGCAGAGCGATCGCAGTGCCGTGCCGCTTCTCGTCCGCAGCTCGGGCTTTTCCTCCGTGCCCGGCTCCGGCGTGCTCCACGGCGGCAGCGCTTCGGCGGTGCTCCCCTCTCTCTGCTCCGCCCTTCTTCCTTCTCCCTCTCTCACACGGTGTGGTGTTGTGGTGTGGTTGGTGTCACCAGTGGCGGCGGCGAGTGGAACGAGGCTAGGGCGCCGTGTGGTGCTCTAATTTATAGTGGAGCTCGGGTGGCTACCTATGGCGGGCGGCTATGATCTGTTCGGGCCGATCGGAGGGCTGTGGCTTGCGCGAGCTAGGGTTCCGGTGGTGCGCGCGGGCTTCTTGGCGAGCAAGGCAGGGGACAGGTGAGGGACAGCGGGGTCAGGGCCTCTGCCATGCGTGGCGCTGTCGGTCACGCCATTTGCATGACTCTGTCGGCCACCGTCTTTCGCGAGGTGAGAAGAAGAACAGTAGCGAGAAGAAAAACGCTGACGGGTGGGGTCGTTGCGGCAGTGACTCAACGCGCGCGTGGGTGTGATAAAGAGGAGACGGGCTGGCTGGCTGGGCCGAATCTGCTCTTCCTCTTTCTCTCTTCTTCTTTTTCTTTTTCTTTTTCTATTTTCACTTAAGTGTATAAATACATATATTACCCATTTTAAATATCGAGTAAATACAAACATAAATTGCAATAAATCCCAAATGTGATGCATAAGTTATTATTCTATGTGAATAGAATTAAAATGTAAGCTATACTCCTTTATTAACAAATTCATAATGAAACCTATATGCTTGCACAAGAAAAATAGGTTTTCATAATAAATAAATGAAAAATTTTAATTGGTTGGAATTTTTAGGTTATGTGGATTTTAGGGTTATTACAGCCACCACCACCCTACCACCCGCGCCAGCGTTGGAGCCCGAGCGAGCCAGGCCCAGGAGAAACGAAGGGGACTGGCGTTGGAGAGCCCGGCTTTGGAGTGCTTTGGAGATCGTGCAGTACAGCCACCCAAGCAAGCAGCCTGCACCTGGTGGGCCTAACCCAAGCCCCTCGTGCAGACAAACAAACACACCCAATAATACCCCTAGGAAGAATTCCTAATCCATATCCCCATTATCAGCCAAACACCACTTCACTTTAGGTTATCCGCACTCGTCATACTCTATATTTATCTTCTGAAAGGAATATTCCGTCCTGATAATCGAGATTTTCTCTCTATCCTTAAATCTTCCGCACCTCCATACTCTATATCATCCTCTATATCACTGTGGGGCCCACTTGTCAGATTCTTTATAATATCCACCTCCTCCCTTCCCCTTCTCTCTCTCCCTCCGCCGGCTCCTCCTTTCCCGTGCTCTTTCTCCCCCGGCTCCTCCCCGGCCCTCCCTCGCCGAGCTCCCTCTCCTGCGCACGGGTTCGATGGCGGCTCCCTCTCCGGCGGTCGTCCTCCCTTCGACAGTGGCCGGGAAGGCTGAGGCCGGCGCGGTGGGGCGGATTCGGCGACGGAGGTGGCCGGGGAGGCTGAGGGCGGCGCGGTGGGGACGGATCTGATGGCGGAGGTGGCCGGGGAGGCCGAGGGCGGCGTGACCACGGCTCCAGCGTGCTTTCTCTCTCTCCTCTCTCCGGCGACGCGACCGACGTGCTCTCTCTCTACTCTCTAGCGGTGGTGGGGCCGTGCGGGAACGGTAAAGGACGACCGCGCAAGCGGCACATGCAGCATTCGCGCGCGCGTAGCGGTCGCGATCGCATGTGGCATAGCGTTTGCGTTCGGGCTGCAGTCAGCCTTAGAATGGGAATGGTACGGCCGAACATGACTGCTGCAGTCTCGAGGGACACGTGCAAAAAGGCGCGTAAACCAGAGACCAGAGTCCTCGTTGCGTCGCGTCCGAGCGAGCCGCCGAGCCCCAGACCGTATTGGTCGACGAACGACGATCGATCGACCCACCACCGCACCGCACCGGCAGCACGACCCCCCTTGGTCCTGGTCCCCGGGCGAAACGGTCTTGTCCATCGGACCATCGCCCTTCCCTTCCCGAGCCAAGCACAGTGCACGCCGCCACCCACCAGCAGGCGCCCGGTGCCGCATGCCTCGCTCACTCGTCGGCGTTGACCTTGCCGTGCCGGAGATGGCGCATCCGTACATGAAGAAGGACGACGACGACGAAGACGGTTAGCCACCCCTCCTCCACTTTCCCCCCCCCAAACCCAACCTACGTGTCTCTTGTTGCTTTCGCGCGGCTACGATCTGGGTGCCTCTGCCCGTTCTAGTGTGCCGGATCTAGCGCGATCTCGTCGTATCTCCTCCTCGATCCGCTGTTGCTGCTGTTATTATCCGCAGTGGTAGTGGTGTTGCGGATTTATCTGCCGAGACTTTGCTGGTTGGGCAGATCGTTTGCGGGATTTGGTTGGGAATTGGGGTGGGAGCTCGCAGTTATCTGGATCTGGACTGCGCTTGTTTACGGCGTCGCGCCGCCTGACCCATCGTATCGGCCGGGCGATTCTGCTTCGCGTTGTCGAAGCCCCACTTGCGAGGACTATCTAACTCAGTCAATGGAATCTATGTTTTCCGTCATTGGAGCTTCATGACTCGCGAGCAATACTATCGTTTAAATCCCTTACCGTAACACTAGTGTAGTCATGTTCCTAAGCATAACCCCACCCTGTTTGAAATTAATTTGTCATCCGGTCTTTTTATAATTTCAATTCAATTGAGCTTGCAAAATGCTACCAAGTTGTCTCATCTTTACTGACTGGTTGATGTTTTAATCAGTCGAGTATTCACCATTCTTTGGGATCGAGAAGGGGGCTGTTCTGCAGGAGGCACGGGCTTTCCATGATCCACAACTTGACGTGAGACGATGTTCGCAAGTAAGAATTCCTTGCACTTTCTTCCATTTTGTCTTTCTGTCCAACCTGAGCTTTTGAGACATAATTTGACCCGTGGCTTTCTTCTCTGCTCCCTGCCCTGTTTGGAACTTTGTTGCAGGTCATCACCAAGCTATTATATCTACTTAATCAAGGAGAGACATTCACGAAGGTACGGTAGTAAAAAACTGCATAGTAGTGAGTTGTCTTGTTTCTGTGTGCACACAGTTTCTTAGTTCAAAGAAGCAAAACTGTTTGATTGAGTTTCAATTGTGCATGTTCTGTTACAGGTTGAGGCCACAGAAGTCTTCTTTGCAGTAACAAAGTTATTCCAGTCGAGTGATGCTGGTCTTAGGAGGCTAGTGTATTTAATGATCAAAGAGCTGTCTCCATCGTCAGATGAGGTTACATAAATGATGTTTTCAGATGAATACAATATTTTTCATGCTTTCTAATATAACTCTAAGATGTTTGAGCTTTATGGTTGTAATAGGTCATCATAGTCACAAGCTCATTGATGAAAGATATGAACAGCAAGACAGATATGTACCGTGCCAATGCTATTAGAGTTCTTTGTAGAATAATTGATGGTACCCTACTAACTCAAATTGAGAGATATTTGAAGCAAGCTATTGTTGACAAAAACCCAGTGGTTGCTAGTGCTGCTCTTGTTAGTGGCATCCACCTGGCCCAGGTACTGCTATAATTCTATGCATATATACCGATCTCTTGTTTAAAGTTGGTTAACTGTACCTTTTGTGAGTTTGTCTACAGGCAAACCCAGAAATTGTGAAAAGATGGAGCAAGGAAGTTCAGGAAGCTGTTCAATCAAGAGCTCCACTTGTCCAGTTTCATGGTCTCGCTCTTCTTCACCAGGTATAATTTTGTTCCATTGAGCCAGACAGTTTTTTCCTAGACGTTAAATGCTAGACGGTCAATCACCCTTTGTTTAGCGTTTAGTCAGTGTAGACGATAAATTGTATGGTTTAAACTTGTTGCACTGTAGCAGTAAATATGCTTACACACACTATAGTTACATGCTAAATATTTAAATGTCAGTATGTCACTCGAGACATGCTCACAGTTGCACAATATATCATAGACAATTAGACAGGCATAATGACATAGATAGTAGACTTGCAGTTCTCAGTTCTCACATAGTTAAGTTAAAGCCGTCCTTACGCGCTAACATTACATTAGATATTACTCCCTCCGTCCAGAAATAAGTGACCCTTTAGCTAGAGAAGCTAAAGGGTCGCTTATTTGTGGATGGAGGGAGTAAGTTTTAACAGCAACACAAATATCAGATATTTTTACCAAGTCAGTTCTCTATTACCAAGACTGTCGTTTAAATGCCTCAACAAGTGTTTAAACACATTTAAATCACAGTTAAACACACCATTCAAGCTGTTTTCTGACTGCTTTGGCTGTTAAAACGACTTTTTTATTTAATTCGCCATTTAAAACTACATGATACCCACAGTTTAGCGATACGTGCTGACAATGGTTTAAACAAGTTTAGGCGAACACTGGAGCCAGTTTAATTTTAGAAGCACATGCAAGGAAGAAAATGTATAGAATTCCTTTCATGTTCCGGAATTTTTCCTTGTCTTACGGAAGTGAAGGGACAGAACTGCACTATGGTATATTGGTATTGATGTGCCTTCTAGTCTTTTCAGATGAATGATGGTTTGGCAGATGGAACTGCCAATTTAACTCGTGTAGTAGCAAAAAATTTTCTCTGCAAATCATTGTAGATTGTATGATGTGCTTTACTAGTACATTGCCCTCAAATTTTGAGCAAGCAAGCATGCCCCTATTGAATAACACCATGTATGCGTTATTTTACTAAAGATGGCATGATAAGGATGCAATATTTCATTTGACATTGGCAACGAAATATATAGCTCTCTATCCTCCATTTCCTTGCTGATATTCTAGGAGGCCAGTTTTCTTTTATTCAAATTATTATTCCTTGAAGCATACTTATTGCGTATAGATTTGGTGGAGGCAGGCGCGATCATGCATGTCATATGCTTTGTCGCGTACCTGTCAGAAATATCATGGTTAGTTTAACAGAGCAGTTCAAGCATTGCATGCTACTAACCTATACAGCGCTCCTTTTCGGTAAATAAGTTTTGGGGCTGTGCCTGTGGCTATTTTTGTTAATCTTGGTGATGTGATTTATATTATGTTCAGATGATCCACTTCGCATGAGTTTTAACCCTGTTATGGCCTTATGGGATTGCATGTTTGGTTCTATTTTACTGTGTATGTAAAATTATCTGGTAGTTTCAGTAAACGGTTAGGTCTTATAGGGTGCATGTGGATAAGGGGATCTATCCGTTCTCCTCTTGTTACACTTAATGTTCATTTGATTTCTCCGTAACTTGCAGATTAGACAGAATGATCGTTTGGCTGTTAGCAAGCTAGTTTCAAGTTTGACAAGGGGATCTGTCCGTTCTCCTCTTGCACAATGTCTTCTGATTCGTTACACAAGCCAGGTAACCCAATAAACCCATATCTTGCTCTATTTAAAACTGGGTAAAATATGGGAGTTACTAAAATACAAAGGGCAATTTGCAGGTTATGCGTGAGTCAAGCATGAACACTCAAAATGGTGACCGTCCATTTTTTGATTTTCTGGAATCATCCCTCAGACATAAAGCAGAAATGGTGGTTTTGGAAGCTGCACGGAAAATAACAGAGATGGATGTTACAAGCCGTGAATTGGCACCAGCGATTACTGTGTTACAGTTATTCTTGAATTCATCCAAGCCTGTGCTTCGATTTGCTGCTGTCCGGACTCTCAATAAGGTTATCCTTGCATGGTCCTCAAGCTTAGCTGTTCAAAGTTATTCCTGCCCTATCTGTTTCTTGATTTTCCATTATATTGCAGGTTGCTATGACGCGCCCTCTGGCAGTGACAAACTGCAACGTGGACTTGGAGAGTTTGATGTCAGACCAGAACAGGAGTATAGCGACCCTGGCAATCACTACTCTTCTTAAAACTGGCAATGAATCAAGTGTGGATCGTCTCATTAAACAAATTATCAATTTCATGTCTGACATAGCAGATGAATTCAAGATAGTTGTTGTTGAAGCTATACGGTCTTTGTGCCTGAAGTTCCCACTAAAATATCGCTCAATGTATGTGAACAACTGAAGAGCGTTGTTTTTTTGCTTTGAAATTCTACTGCTTTGACTATGTCTTCTGTCTTTCAGGTTGAATTTTTTGAGCAACAGCTTGAGGGAAGAAGGGGGCTTTGAGTATAAAAAGGCCATAGTGGATTCCATAGTTACTTTGATCAGTGAAATACCAGATGCCAAAGAAATTGGCCTGCTTCATCTCTGTGAATTCATTGAAGACTGTGAATTCACATATCTTTCTAGTCAGGTAACTACAATTATTATGTTATTGCTGTTGATAAAGAATCTATTCATTAACTTCCAGTCTTCCAGCTGTGTATATGAATTAAGTAATCTCCATTTGATGTCCTCTAGAATAGTTAAATGCTTGCATAGAAAACACTTTCATGGTTTGAAGTCATGGTTTTGCACCAATAGTGAGGTATATCTAGAAGTGCGCGTCTAGACGGCATAAGATGTTTTTGCACCAAACAATTGCTTTGGGGGGTTTTCTATTGTTGTTCACTGGGCTGTTCATGGTGCAACAGAGATGCCAGAGAACAGTTTGTTTACTCTATTCAATTCTGTTAAGGAGTCCATTTATTGCTCATTTTAGTTATATTTGAGAAAAGCGCGTGTCTCCAATTTTAGATTTTGTGAGATTAATATATATGTTCTACTGAATATATTCACATATGGCCATTAGCAGTACCAACAATATGTGGATTTAAAACATGCAGCAACTTCAAGTGTTTAAGTATTATCTCAATAGTGTTGGTTGAACCACTGTGATTGTGAGAAATTGGGATGTTTTTTTGTTGTAGATTTTGCATTTTTTGGGAAATGAAGGGCCAAGGACATCAGATCCTAGCAGGTACATTCGCTACATTTACAAACCGCGTGATATTGGAAAATGCCACTGTTCGTGCTAGTGCTGTCAGCACGCTGGCAAAGTTTGGTGCCCTGGTTGATACTCTCAAGGTATGGCAACTTAGTAAGTGTATTTTTATATTATTGCCTTTCCTTTGTATTTGCAGCTCATTTAGGATTCCTGTGTTTGTGTTTCAGCCTCGGATCTTTGTTCTCTTGCAACGATGCCTGTTTGATACTGAAGATGAGGTAAGTTTAAAATTCTACGTGTTTTAATATGCTTTTGAGCACATAAGAAACTTTAAACAATCCTTCATCAGATTTGGTAGTCTTATTCAGCAGAGTACCTGATAAGATGGACATTATGTCATAGAACCTCAGAATTCATGTGTTAACAAGAGTGCCATTGGTGTTTGCTGTCATAGGTTCGTGATCGTGCTACACTCTATCTACAAACTCTTAGTGGTGAAGTTGCCATTGGTAATGATGAGAAGGATGCGAAGGAATTCCTATTTGGATCTTTTGACGTGCCATTAACCAACCTGGAAGCAAGCCTAAGAACTTATGTATGTTTAGAATGAGCATTACATCCTGCATACTTCAAATGAATGCATGTTTTTTTGCTTACGTCTTCAAGAACTTAACAGGAACCTTCAGAGGAGCCATTTGACATATCTTTGGTGTCGAGAGAAGTCAGGTCGCTGCCACCTAAAGAGAAGGCAGCCCCTGGCAAGAGGCCACCTGCTGCTCCTGCTGCCGCAGCCCCTGCACCTGTTTCAACTGTTGATGCTTATCAGAAAATGCTTTCATCCATTCCTGAGTTCTCTGGTTTGGAAGACTCTTCAAGGTTTGCATACTGTTCTGTCTTTTGAAATTTGATAAGCACATATGCTAATTCCCTCAATTTCTGCAGTCCTCTGAACCCATGGAGCTGACAGAGGCAGAAACTGAATATGCTGTTAGTGTGGTTAAGCACATTTATGACGGCCACATCGTATTGCAGTACAATTGTGCAAACACTATAGAAGAACAACTGCTAGAAGATGTAAGCATATATATTTCAAGTATTTTCTTCAAGGACTAAATGTAACTCTTGCTGAAGGTTTGGTAAATGTCTTTCAGGTCACTGTTTGCGTTGATGCCTCAGATGCTGAGGAGTTTTCAGAGATCTGTTCAAAGCCTCTTGCAAGCTTGCCGTATAATTCACCTGGGCAAGTTTTTGTTGCTTTTGAAAAGCCAGAGCATGTACCTGCTGTTGGGAAATTTTTAAATTTGTTGAAGTTTACAGTTAAAGAGGTAAACATAATGGTGTTTCATGTGTATAATCTTCTCCCAGTATCAGACATTAATAATAATATAGTTTGTTTTTCAATAACTGTGGTTTGTTAGTCTGTTAGGTTCTGTATCGTATGGATTTGATTTGGACTCTGTCCGTGGCATATGATTTAGCTCGTCTGGAAACTCTCTGAACTGTCCTGAAATCTAGTATTACCCTCTTTTGTTCTTAAGAAGTTTTTTTTGGGAAATATTCTATGACTGGCATGACTATATCACTATATGTCTTTTTAATTTAGACTGAGATGCCAAGACATGGGCTTTAATGAAATTGAATTGTACTGTTTCTATAACTAAACAGCTTCCCATTTTGTCAGGTTGACACAACTACAGGGGAAGCTGATGAGGATGGTGTGGAGGATGAATACCAGTTAGAGGACTTTGAAATTGTTTCAGCTGATTATATGCTGAGGGTTGCTGTCTCCAACTTTAGGAACGCCTGGGAAAATATGGACCCAGAAAGTGAGCGTGTCGATGAGTATGGACTTGGGGTTAGAGAAAGTTTGGCTGAGGCTGTCAATGCTGTCATTAATATCCTTGGGATGCAGCCGTGTGAGGTCAGCTTCCAATTCTCTCTCTTTTTTTTTTCTCTGAAAAGCAATCGCCAATTCCCCATGCATCATTATGTATTTCTTGGAGCATCGGTAGTGAAGCTTAACCTAAGTTAGCACACCAAATGTCAGCTTGTTAATCTTATGCCGTATTGGGCATTGGGATGATTAATATGCAAGTGGTATGGTTGGTTGATGTTCTGGGCTATAACATTGGAATTATCTTTGTGCATAATTTGGAATATCAGGACACTTATGTTGACATGGTGAACTAGACAACTTAGAGCACATGTTCATAACTTTGTTTTTTCTTTAGATAATGGTACTTGGATGGTCGCTAAGTGCTCCGGTAACTTTGTTTTTCACTTTTCAGGGCTCTGAGGTTGTACCAAAAAATGCAAGATCGCACACCTGCCTGCTATCTGGTGTGTTTATTGGCAACGTGAAGGTCCTAGTTAGGTTGTCATTTGGACTAAGTGGGCCCAACGAAGTGGCAATGAAATTGGCTGTGAGATCAGATGACCCTGAAGTCAGTGATAAGATTCATGAGATTGTCGCCAGCGGATAAAGCGCAAGACACACAGATCTTCTGCCAAAACAGTATAGAGCAGGTAGATAGCCTTTGTACGTGGATGCTTACAGTTACAGTCCTGTCTCTTCGTGGATATTCTCAGCTAGCATATTCTGCAATCTTTTTTTTTTTTTTTTGCTGTACAAATAACATCAGATATTAGTTGATGTTTATCCAAGTACTGATTTCATGGAATATTCGGAATGGAAATGTACTGTGGCCTTCCGTGCGGTGTTACTGAGCATGAAATTGCTGTCTCTATGTTTTTTTTTTTGTGGGGGGTGGGGGGGAGATTGCTGTCTGTATGTCATGTCCAGGCCTGATGTGTCAGCTAAGAGTAGTAAGATGAATAGGCATGCTCTGCAACTGGAAATAAATAATTTCCTGCGGTGAGTTTTTTCTGATGGTTATGAGGCTTGTCTTCCTTTCTGTTCGCTAGAGCTGAAAATAACTTTCGTCTGCCGAACAGACACGTCGTGCAGCCTTTAGCTCCAGTTTGAGGCCCTGTTTAGATACCCTCTATGATCGTGTACCTCCATTTTTTTTTTTTTTTTTTTGGAGACCTAGGGCACATGAGCTCCTATTTGGCACTAGTGAAGCTCATAGTTCAATGCACGGTTCTGTTTAAACATACTCCTTAGGTTTGATCAAGAATAATAATAACACAAATACTCAACCATTACTTTTATTGGGCTCCCAGTAAGGCAGTAACTTTGGAGCCCAATAAAAAAAAATCTTTGAGTTGGAGTTGGACCAAACAATACATCTCATTTGGTAATATTTGCTTCAGGGGAACAGGATGGGGGATGTGTTGTCATACACCTAGCACTTACAGATGGCGACACGGAATGACTTCCTATCCCCATCCTCGCAGTGAAAAAAGAAAAAAAAAATATTCCATTGCCGGGATTTGAACCCGGGTCGCCTGGGTGAAAGCCAGGTATCCTAACCGGACTAGACGACAATGGACTTGCGTTAGTTTGAATCTATATGCTTTAATTCACGTATACTCCCTGCCTCGTCTCAGAACCTCGTTCTCAGCCTCGGTCTTCGCTATCTGGCTCCCTGCCGCTGTTGGCTGGTGAGTGCCTGAGTGGTGACTGCTCTTCGGCCTCCGGTCCTCCTTTTCTCCACAGCCCGCCCGCGCATTCTGTCGAACACCTCGTCCTCTACGCTCTACATCCTCATCCCCGCCTTCCCAATCCAGAACTAAACCCTAGCCCTTCTTCCCGTCACCACCATCCATCCACAATCGAAGCGGGCGATGCGGAAGAGGTAGCCTCCGCCTATGGCTGCTCCTTCCTCCGCGTCGCTGCGGCGCCCCGCCTCCTCCTCTACCGCGCCGCCGCTTCGCAGCAGCTCCCGTCGCCACTCACCGTATTCAGGAAGGTATACTAAATCCGTTCTCCTCTTGTGGCGTTACGACCTGGGAGCGTGTGTTTGTGGGACGCCCATTAGCCCTAGTAGCACCAGGAAGTTCACGAGCCATCTACTGGTACTTGGATTTGCATTGCCATGGTTATACTTATACTCAACGTCATTCGATGTGCAAAATCGGCATTGTGTAGTTCGGTTATACTGTGTTAAGGTGCTAACCACATTATACTCAGTTTCGGACTGCCACTGAATTTATTTTTGCTCATAGTCGTAATAGCGTGTTGGATTGGTCAAGCATTTTTTTCAGCCTCGAAATGATTGCTGTTCAAGGTTCATCATGATAACTTCAAGGATGCTAGCATCAATTAACTGTTCTTAGTATTCTCTTAATATCAGGGTTTTTCAGAGCAGTCGGTTCTGCCAGTCACAGACTCGATTGAGTGTTTTCAAGGACCATCAGTGCAGAATACTCCACGGATTCCACTGTATGATGACAGCATGTCCTCAAGCATGTTGGACACTTTGACAAATCCGACTGAGAGTGTCCCTCATGCCGATCCTTCAAAGAGCAGAATAATGCTAGTTGATGGAACGTCGGTGATGTACAGATCCTACTACAAGATATTAGGTTAGTTTCTTCCTGGTTTTCCTTCTTCACTGCACCGCTTTGTCGATCTGTGTTGTTTGCTTTTTTGCTTCATTTTTCTTATATTAGTAAACATTTAGAAAGGAAACAAAATGATGTCTACATTTAACTATATACTTCCATCTGCAAATGGTATACTGAACTGGCTGAATTGTTGGCCTTAGTTTTTTGCATTATTTTAAAGCTGTAGAATAATTAAGAGTCATATACACAAAAGTATAATGGGAAAAGTCTTCACATCATGTTTAATTGAACAATTTCGTTATATATAGATCCATTTATGTCATATCATTTACCCATAAGATTTGCACTGTATTTGTAGGCTGACAGTTTGGCTGCTGGATTGCCTAGACTAAGCTAGGCGTATCTAGTATCTTGAAAATTGTCCTTCTTGCTTTAATTTGCACTATGCTGTTTAAACTTGTTTGACTAGCATTTTGTTCTTCTTTAGTTATGTTAGTGTAATCATGACAAAATTGTGTCTGACAAAAACTCCTTTACCTAACCGAAAGTAACTGCTTGACATTGTTTCTATTTTTTTTTCCGTCTTCCTCATTTTCTATGCATTTTTAATTACTGAAATCTGCAAGTCATCTCTTTTTCTTTAACATTTGTAGCACAGCTGCAGCACGGCCAGTTGGAGCATGCTGATGGAAATGGAGATTGGGTTTTAACTATATTCAAAGCTCTATCCCTGGTAAGTATTATTGTTCCATATTCAAATGGGGTCCTTGATCCTAAGAAGTTCAAACTCTACCTTAGGTTTCTATTCCCTCTGATCCCAAATACAATTTCATCAAGCCTTTTCTGAAATGCACCAAATGTAAGTCCATTATAATTCCAATGCACTTTTTTTTTTGCTTCATTCTTCCGTATCTATCCTTACTTAAGTGCACACATGATAGTTATTGATGCAATACACTTGCCACCCATCTTTACTGTTGTAATGATTGATGAGCAATATAGCCAATCCACCTCTAATCTTAATTCTTATGCTCAAGTCCAAATGGAGGGACTATGCATTTTTACAGCTTAATTTCCTAAATCATTTGTCAAAAATAGAGTAAATGGACTATGAGCATCAATCCTGTCCTCTCTTTCTGTAGCGAAACTCTTATGATGTTGGAATTGTCGAATAGAGACTAGTTAGTCTACTAACATGGATGTAGGTGTCCATTTGACCATTTTCATTGCAATTTTAGATTTGCTGGTAAGACCAAGGATTTGCCATGCATAGCTGACTGTTTTCTTAAAAGTGTTCAATATCAGTTAACGTTAATATAAATCTTACTTTTATACTTTCTGTTGTAAGTTCACACTTTTCTAGAACTCACCCGTTCCAAAATGGAGGTCATTTTTAGCTTTGTCCTAAGTGAAACTGATCTAATGACCAAGTTGATAGAAAAAAATATATTAACATCTACAATACCAAATAAATGCACTACCGAGACATATTTCATGGGAAATTTAACCAACTAATTTGATTTTGTAGATGTTGATGCATTTTTCTTTAAACTTGGTCAACTTTAGAGAAGTTTGACTTAGAACAAAACTAAAATGACCTACATTTTGGAATGAAGGGAGGAGTGAGGTGACAAACTTCATATTAATACAATTTTGTATTTAGCTTTGTGTGTTATTCATCATTGTGATTGTTCTGAATTTCTTTTGCAGCTTCTTGACATGCTGGAGTTCATTCCATCTCATGCTGCGGTATGCTCAGTTCTAGCATGGTTTTTACTGGCATCAATATATGTTGTTTCCTCATAGCCTTTCATTGCTTATGATTTCGTAACCCATTTGTAGGTTGTGTTGATCACGATGGTGAGCTGTGCCCAGGATAATTCATATATTGAGTATACACATTTGTTTAATGTTTTAATAATTCATGCAGTGACTCTTATTGATCAATATCTGCAACACAAACTTATCGCATTTTTTACTCAATAAGAATTGGATCTCTGCCATAATATAACGATTGAACTGTTGAACTTATTGAGCTTAATAATGAGGAAAATGCACCCCCGGTCCCCTCAACTTGACTTAAGGTGTCATCTAGGTCTCTGAACTTTCAAAGTGATATCTATGGGTCTCTAAAGTTGGCAAAAGGTGTCATTTAGGTCCTAAACTTTCAAAGTGATCACCGCAGGTCCCTAAACTTGACACAGGGTGTCATCCAGCTCCCAAACATTGTAGATAATTCCAGCACCGAATAAAAAAAAAATCTAATTTCGGGTATTATACCTACAATCTGTAAAATATTCCAAAAATTGTATTTTTTCATACGATCCTCCAATGAAGATGAGTTTATATAAAAATTGTAGCTTGCGACGAGATCTACAACTTTCTAGTTTCGAGTTTTTTAATTTGAGGTGGTTAAGACGCTCAAAAAAATTAAACAAATTTTTTCAGCAGTATATTAATCGTGTACAAGCGCGTGTCGTCTTGGAAAACTCATATCTTTCTTATATACTATCAAATTGAGATACTTTATATACAAAAGTTGTAGCGTTCGATGAGATCTACAACTTTCTAGTTTTAACCTTTTTAATTTGAGGTCGTTAAGATTCTCAAAAAAAATTTAAAATACAAAACCACTGTGCAAGAACCGAAATTAGCGTTTAAATTTTTGAGAATCTTAACGACCTCAAATTGAAAAAGTTAAAACTAAAAAGTTGTAGATCTCGTCGAACGCTACAACTTTTGTATAGAAAGTATCTCAATTTGATAGTATATAAGAAATGATTTTTCCAAGGCGACACGCGCTTGTACGTGATTAATATACTGCTGAAAATTTGTTTAATTTTTTGAGTGTCTTAACCACCTCAAATTAAAAAAAACTCAAACTAGAAAGTTACAGATCTCGTCGCAAGCTACAATTTTTATATAAAACTCATCTTCATCGGAGATCGTATGAAAAAAAAATACAATTTTTGGAATATTTTACATTTTGTAGCTACAGTACTCGAAATTAGATTTTTTTTTTAAAATTCGGTGCTGGAATTATCTACAGTGTTTGGGACCTGGATGACACCTTGTGTCAAGTTTAGGGACCTGTTGTGATCACTTTGAAAGTTTAGGACCTAAATGACACCTTTTGCCAACTTAGGGACCCATAGATATCACTTCGAAAGTTCAGGGACCTAGATGACACCTTGAGGCAAGTTGAAGGACCGGGGGTGCATTTTCCTCCTTAATAATTGCACTAGACCAGCATGTTGATCCATTCACGAATTCTTTTATTCAATATATTTTCATCAAAGACGTTTGGTTAAATTTGAGATCAATTTATTTAGGGTCTTTATTTTTTGCGTGTGGTGGGTGGGCTGTTGTGGTTCTAGTTTTTCTTTTTCTCCTTGAATTTCTTCTTGGAGCTGAACATTCCTGGTGGATGAGATTGTGAGATGGGGCCTAGTATCTGGGCAAATTTAAAGTGATGCATTTCCTCAACTTCTTAAAGCAACGAAGTCACCAAACTTTTCTTTTCAGGAGTTTCATATGGTCATTATACTGCCATGCCATCCAAAGAATGTCACATGGCAAAAGGTAAGGGTGTATGATGTCTCAAGTTGACGGGATCATGCTAGAAGGTAATCTGTGGCTGTCAAATAGCATCTTGGGGATGCATCAGAATCTTGGACTCGCCTCAATCCATGAATTGTGTTTGACGGCCTGCCCTGGTTTACTCACAATGTTTTGTTGAACTCCATTCCTTGGTCAAGAAGGTGTTGGGTAGAGAGAAGCAGGAATGGTATAGGAGTGTTGGGTAAACCAGTTTTGGAATATTGCATAATGTCTTTGTAGCACTGCCAGCCTTTTCTTCGTAAGAATTTTATGACACTTAGTTTCTTGGTTCTTATCATCTTTCCATTTACCCTTTACTAGAAAAACGTGTAGTGTATTGGAAGCAACAAGCATACGAGGAGTCTTTGGCATCTTTGATGCTCCAAGTTGGGATGCCTTAGAGATACTTTGCTTACGCATTGGAAAGAGAGCATCCTAACACTTAAACATTGATGTTTTCATTAGCCACTTTTTATGGAGGGTTGGGTGCCAATTGCCGAGTTTTTTCAGCTGATGTATCGTGTTACTCTCATCTTTTGAATCCTATAAAGAACAACACCTTTCTTTTCTCCCCCTTTAGGAATGACCTTTCGTCATATGTTGTACCCTGCTTACAAGAGCAACCGCAGTCCAACACCTGACACTGTTGTCCAGGGCATGCAATACTTGAAGGCATCCATTAAGGCAATGTCAATTAAAGTAATTGAGGTAAAAATGTATATGTATCAGTTATGGATTTTCTTACAATCGGGGTAGCTATTTACTATTTAGTATGTTTGGGGAACATGCCATGTGCCACGGAGCTGCATCTCCGTTAAATGAGATAGCTGTTGTCTGTTGATATTTGACATTGTGAAATAATTGATTCAGGTTCCAGGCGTTGAAGCTGATGATTGTTATTGGCACCCTGGCCGTAACAGTGTTTCAGCTGGTTACAAGGTGAACACTGGAGCCATTGGTCACTTTCAGTTCTTCTACCCATCAACTGTTCATCATTGATAATACCTAGTTCTATTTGAACTTGAGGTCTTGAAAAGATCTGACCAGAAAATTTACAACTGACTGGATCACCCATTCCCAAATGTGGCACCACAGCCACCCACAAAACACCACAGGCCCACAATATATTTCATATATTTTGATCCTTATTTATGACGAGTGCCTTTTGGTCTTGAAATGCCCCTTCTGAAGGTACGGATTGTCTCTCCTGATAAAGACTTCTTCCAAATTTTGTCACCTTCTTTACGTTTGCTCAGGATTGCTCCACGCGGTTCAGGGTAAGCTAAAATGTTTTGTTACATTTCAAGTACTTAACTGAACGTTTGAAATAGTTAAATTTTATGATTTGGACATGCAGGATGGTTTCATTTGGAGTTGAAGACTTCGTCAAGCGATATGGAGCACTGAAACCCTCGCAGTTTGTTGATTTGTTGCACTTTCAGGAGACAAAGCTGACAATATACCTGGTAGCCTTTTGTTACTGCTTTGTCCTATGATCCATGCCTCTTCTAACAAGCGATATTCTTTTTCCTTCTTTTTTACTCTGGTAAAAAAGAATTATGTATAGGAATATGACATACTATAGGTTGGTTGGTCTGTCTGTTTCCTTTATATGGTGTCTTGGTGATCGATAAGGAGATTTTCTCTCCTTTGCACAAAGCTAATCAAGTACACTAGTGTCTATTGTCATATAGAAATAGTGCTTTCTCGTGCTGGATTGCCCTTGTTTTTCTAGGCCCTGTTTGGGACCACGGTTTGTGGCCACATGGTGCGATAGCTGAATCATGGTTACATGGCTGCGGTACTGTTAATCGGTCGCGCAGTTCATTTCGCGGTCCCACTCTCTTGTGCGGTCATGAGAATTGCTGATTCTGTGCTGCATTTGGTGCGATTCTCGTGGTCGGTGGCCGGGAGTCCGATTATAGTTGGTTCCAAACAGGTCCCTAGTCTACTGTCCTCATAATCAGGAGTCCTGCAAAGTGAAGATAACTATTATGAACTTTGGAAATAAAATAAAGACATCTAGTGTCATGCGCTCTTTGCTGTAGCTGTCTTTATTGAGGAATTTGATGATCTTCTACAGATATTCTTTCGTGCTTGTTCTACTTGTTTAGCTATTGGTTCTTTTATTCTGTACTCTACTGTATGATTGAAACTGTAATTTTAGCTGTTAAATAAATACATTTGCTGACCCATCAAATTAGCTATGAACCATACTAAGTCTATTTACCTTTTTAGCACAAATGCAATTTGTTCTGTGCCAATCTGATTATAACTGTTACCAGTGATCATCCATCATTTTTTACCACAGTGCATCGTTGATCTAAATTTATCTTTGCTGGAACCTGTTGGCTGAGACATGCTTATGATTTTTTTTTCTTAACACTTATTTTCAGGAGTTGAGGGGATTGGAGATATTAATGCAGTAAAGCTGATAACTAAGTTCGGTATGCTTCTTAAAAAATCTTTGCACTTAAAAGACTAATTTAATCTGGGTTAGTTTAACATTTGTATTGCTGTAGCAGAGTTTATTTTTTAGCTTGTTGCTTCAAACTCATTGATGTAGTGACAGACTTTAAAAAATTGGATAGGTTTTAGAATGAGGAAATTATTTTCTTGGCCCTGAAAAAAGTTTGATTTAGTTTCTTGGCCCCGTTTTCATGGAACTTTGTTATTTGGCCCTAAAACGAAATTTGCTTAGTTTCTTGGCCCTTTCAGCCAGACCAAAAATACTTCAAAAAATCATAACTCTTCAATACAATATCGGATGAAGAAGATTTTTATATGAAAATTTAGATCTTGACGAGATTTATAACTTTATTGTTTTAAGTTTTTTCATTTGAGGATGTTCATATACTCAGTTAACATATTATTTTAATGTTTTATAGCTCTGAATTTTCTCAAATGAAAAAACTTAAAACTATAAAGTTGTATATCTCATCGAGATCTAAATTTTCATATAAAAATTTTCTTCATCCGATATCATATTGAAGAGTTATGATTTTTTGAAGTATTTTAGTATGGGTGGAAGGGCCAAGAAACTAAACGAATTTTGTTTTAGGGCTAAATAACAAAGTTCGATGAAAATAGGGCCAAAAAACTAAGTCAAACTTTTTTCAGGGCCAAGGAAATAATTTCCTCTTTTAGAATCTGGCGTACACTCCAAAGTGGGAAGGTTTGAATCCACCTGTTTTTTATAAATCACATGCTAAGCCTTGTCTGTCAACCTTTTTCTTAGGGAACATCAGCAAAGCATATCTGTTACCCTGATTATCTTAGGAGGTTTCAGAGACAGCAATAATTTTTTTTCTTCTTTTGAAAATTCTAAATAGGTTCCTTGGAGAATCTACTGAAATCTGTGGATGAAGTTGAGGATGAACGAATTAAACAGGCAATGTGTACATGATAACTCCTCTCCTCTGTTTTCTTTGTTTGCATGTATCAGCATCCACTTGCATCTGCACAGAAACTCTAGCAATGCTGGCATGATTTCACTTCATTTTGTTATATGATGCTTTTGTTGCAATGGATTTGGTAAATGCATTGTCCTGAAAATCTGAATATAATTGTAGTTCTTACTCTTGAAATTAATCTGGCATCGTTTTGATTGATGTCATTGTTGTCGTCAAATAAAATATACTCTTTTTATTCAATTTAACGGTACTGTCTATAACTGAGTTAATGTGGTTTCTTTACAGGCTTTGATTTCTCACTCGGAACAGGCAATCCTTTGCAAAAGCCTGGTATCCTTTATTGATATTTCTGTGGTTAATTCTTGCTTCATTTCTAGTTGTTAAGAGAGCACCTCAACAAATTCTTTTCATCCAAACCGCATTGTAGGCCACATTGCGTTCTGATCTTCCTCATTATATGGTTCCTTTCAAGACAACTGACTTTGTATTCAAGAAGCCACAGGTGAGTTGAAAATAAGTACCATACCATTTTATTTTCTATAGGGATAAAAGTGTTTCATCTTATGTTCCTGTTTCATCTTATGTTCCTATTCTTGTCACATACCGGTTCAGGATGATGGAGTCAAATTCATAAAACTCTTACGAGCATTGGAAGCATATGCAGAAGGTTCCTCAGCAGACCCAATCATCAGAAGAGCAACCTATCTTTGGAACAAACTCAAATCCTGATCACACTGATGTGTTCAGCATTGAGTAAAAAGGAATTTTTGCCAAGGCGGAGTTTGGATTCAAAGCCAGGTGACGTAGTGCCCAATACTGATTCCATTGACTACTGTCTCGGTGACCAGCCATACCCAAATCGCGAAGTCAATTGTTGCTGGCATAGTTGTGCAGAAGTGCATTGAAGGTGGCGCTGCTTAAGCAAAGCAGCTCAGTGTTTATATCATCATATCACGAAACCTAGATCTGTAGATAAGAAATGCACAACATTGCTCATGTATTCCGCCTTTTTTGAGAGGAATGCTCGCGGAATCTATCTGATTTTTATATCTCCGTATCTGTACTACCAATCACAAACGGTTTGCAGGTGGAGCTGTGGAGCCCAATGCAGGGCAACCATGTGTCTCAACTTTGGACTATGTGTCACGATCCCTGAAGGAATCGAGACTCAGAAGCATGAACTCGAGAAGAGTTGTTGGGAAAGATAGCAGGTTCAGAGTTTTAGACAGAGATGAATGGGTAAAAGTTCAGAGTTCATATTGCCTGCCTCTCTGTAAGCAGTACATCGCCATTATATACTGGCGCAAACAGGCTTCAGCCTAACACCAGACGACGGCCCACGGCCCAGTAGAACAACCACGGAACGCTTCAGCCGCTTACTCCTCCGCCGACTTGCTCTGTGTTGCCGGACGATGAACAGCAACGCCAGGACGCCGCCTCCTCCTATCACGGTTCCTGACAGTACTCCCCCCTCGGAAACCGGCTTGCCCCCAAGCTGGGTGACTCGGGAAACGGCGGCGGAGGTCTTCCACTTCTTCCCAAGTCGTCAGAGCTGGAGAACATCCCTCCCAATGAACCTGAATCTGGTAGAGCAGGGAAGCACCCTTCTGAACTTGACGAGTAGCAGCAAACTGAATAGGCGCAAGTGCTGCCGTTGGATCAGAAGGCAGCTGAGAAAAGTTAGCTTCCACCACTTCAGTACTGGGAACATGTCGCTTCAGCTGAGATACGTGAACGACCGGATGAATGCGGCAATCCGCCGGTAAATCCAGACGATAAGCAACCTGACCGACACGGTCTAGAATGATGAAAGGGCCGAAATACCGATAACTCAGTTTCTGGTTCCCACGCGGGGCAACAGAAGACTGAATGTAAGGTTGCAGGCGCAAATACACGGCATCCCCAACAGCAAACTGCTTCTCGTGACGATGTTTATCGGCCTGATGCTTCATACGTTGCTGAGCTCGCAATAACTGATGCTTCACAACATCTTCCAAGAGCTTGCGTTCCAGCAGCCATTGTTCAATATCCGGGGCATGGAAATGAGCATCATCAGAAATTCCAAAGTGGCGTGGAGAATGGCCATAGAGAATCTCAAACGGTGAAAACCTCAAACTGGAGTGAAAACAAGTGTTGTACCAGTACTCAGCAACTGGCAGCCATTTGGACCACTGCCGAGGACATGACTGAATGCAACACCTTAGAAACCCTTCTAAGCACTGATTCAGACGCTCGGTCTGCCCATCGGTTTGTGGATGGTAGGAGGAACTCATCAACAGCTTAGTGTCAGATAGCTTGAACAACTGTTGCCAAACCGCACTTGTAAAGATCCGGTCTCGATCAGAAATAAGATGAACTGGGAGACCGTGCAGCTTGTAAACGTGGTCAAAATAGACCTGAGCCACTTGAAGTGCTGTAAACGGATGTGAAAGGGGAATGAAATGGCCATATTTACTAAATTTGTCCACCACCACCAATATTGTGTCAAACTTGTTAGATTTGGGCAGCCCTTCCACAAAATCAAGACATACAGTGTGCCAAGCCTGATCTGGTACAGGTAGAGGTTGCAATAATCCAGCTGGTTTGGTATGAGACACCTTAGCCTGCTGACACACTGAGCAAGACTCAACATACTGCTGGATATCTCTCTTCATGCCAGGCCAACTGAACAACCTCTTAATTCGATGATATGTAGCAGTAAAACCCGAGTGACCACCCACTCCACTGCTATGAACAGCCAGAAGGACATGTTGGTGAGCTAGTGTATTAGAGCCAAGCCAAACCCTGCCATTGTGCTTGATTATACCATCCACCAAAGTATACTGACCCAATACTCCCTGAGAATTGCCAAGATCATGAAGTAACTGTAAAGCCTGAGGGTCATCAGAATAACCTTCCTTCACCCGAGTGATCCACTCTGGAACACATGAAGATATTGCATGGATAGGTACAATGAAATGGCACCTCGATAGAGCATCAGCTGCTGTATTAGCGAGACCTTGCTTATACTGAATTTTGTATTGCAAGTCCATCAGCTTCAGCAACGCCTTCTGTTGCAGTTTGGTGGTGATTCGTTGCTCTGACAAGTGCAACAAACTGCGGTGATCAGTTCGAAGGATGAACTCCTGATGCTGAAGATACGGTCGCCATTTCTCTACGGCCGACACGATAGCCATGCATTCTTTTTCATATGTAGACAAGGCTTGGTTCTTGGGACAAACAGGCTTACTCAAGTAAGCCAGTGGATGACCATCCTGCATCAGCACAGCTCCAAAGCCTTTGTCGCTAGCATCGGTCTCCACCACAAATGGCTTAGAAAAGTCAGGGATACCAAGCACGGGGGCTTGAATCAAGGCCTGCTTCAGCTGTTGAAATGCTTGTACAGTAACTGAAGTCCAAATAAAAGGAGTGTTCTTCTTCAATAGGTCCGAAAGGGGACGACTGATCAACCCATAGTTTTTGATGAATTTGCGATAATATCCAGTCAAACCCAAGAATCCCCGCAACTCCTTGAGATTGGTGGGTTGGGGCCAACGAGCAACAGCATCAATTTTGGCCTGGTCAGTGGCGACACCTTGACCTGAGATCCGATGGCCTAAGTACTCGACCTCAGACTGAGCGAATGCACACTTAGAGAGTTTGATGTAAAACCTGTGTGCACGCAGTATGTCAAAGACTTGCTGTAAAAGCTGCAAATGTTCAGGCCAGTTTGCAGAGTATATGAGAATATCGTCCATAAAAACTAGCACCCCTTTTCGCAGTAATGGAGCAAAAACAGCATGCATGATGCTTTGAAAGGTGGCAGGAGCGTTAGTAAGCCCAAACAGCATAACCAGAAACTCATAGAGACCACTATGAGTTTTGAATGCTGTCTTATGAGTATCCTTCGGGTTGATGCATATCTGATGATAGCCTGCACGAAAGTCTAGCTTGGAAAACAGCCTAGCTCCTGCTAACTCATCAATCAACTCATCGACAATAGGCATAGGGTACTTGTTCTTCACAGTGATGGCATTCAAGTGCCTGTAATCGACACAAAACCTCCAGGTCCCATCCTTCTTCTTCACAAGTAGAACTGGTGAAGCATAGGGACTGTCACTTGGTTTGATAATGCCACTCTGTAACATCTCAGCTAGCTGCCGTTCAATCTCATCCTTTTGAGAGGGTGAATAACGGTATGGTCGAATGTTGACGGGTTGAGCACCAGGCAGAAGTTGGATTGTATGATCGAACGGTCGAGCCGGGGGTAAACTGCTAGGTGTCTGAAATACATCCCCATACGAATCCAGCAGATGTTGTAACTCCGGAGGATGAGAACTCCCTGTTTGATCACTAAGCATATGAATGTTGTCAGAAACATCCTCATGCTGGAACCCATACCACAGTTGGATACAATGAGTAACAGCCTGCCGGGCCAAGAGCCCTTTCAGTCCAGTAGGTGAAATTCTGGTACAAGATGTGATATCCTGGGTAATACCCTTGAGCTGAACACGGGCTCCTGCCAATCTGAAACGCATGATCTTCTTGCCCCAATGAATCCACATCGGACTATGCTGCTCAAGCCAATCTTGCCCCAGTATAACATCAAAACATTTCAGAGGCAGAATACCAACTGAGGAAGTGAACGTACGCCCTTGAACCGACCATTTCAGATCAGCGATGCGCTTTGTGCAGATCATTGGACCTCCATCAGCCGCCACAAAACGAGTGGGTGAGCACGGAGATAGTGGCATCTGTAGCTTGTCAGCCAACTGTTCACTGACGAAAGAGCTCACACTTCCTGAGTCAACCAACATCAGCACGTGCCATTTCCCAATCTGACCATGTAAGCGCATCGTCCTCCTCTTGACTGCGGCCAGATCACTATCAGCATCATCCACGGCCATAACCATATCTTCGTCAGCATCGGCATCAGCCTCATCCTCAACTTCACAACTATCCAATGCATCAAGCAGTTCCTCAATGACATGAATCGGAACCTGAGCTGGGCACTTGTGGTTTTTCTCCCATTTGCCCCCACACTTAAAACAGAGCCCATTCTTGCGTCTAAAATCACGCAGAGAAGCCAGCTTATCCTCAGATTCCTTGAGGGGAGTTTCACCCTTGCCCTTGTCAGAGTCAACAGCCTTTAGCTTCTCAGATCCTGACCGGAAGCTGTTTTTGTTAAACCCTCCAGACCTCTGCTTGCTACGAGACAATTTCTCCTCCTGAAGGAGTGCCAAAGCACTAGCAGTGTCCACATCCTTGGGACGATGAAGAGCAATCACTGATCTAATCTCCTCTTTGAGTCCAGCCACAAATCGCGTGACAAAATAAGTATCATCAAACCCATCATTATACAGCAAAATTCCCTGAGCTAACTTCTCAAATTCCACTTGGTACTCATCCACATAACCCGTCTGCCTAAGCATATCGAACCGTTTGAGAAGAATTTGATACTGGTTCTTATCAAAACGATTCATCACCAAGTCACAGAGCTTGTCCCAATCGGTCACCCGCCCACCCCTCTGAACTGTCTGCAACCAAGTCTTAGCAACCCCTTTGAAATTGAGAGCGGCAAACCTCATCCTCAAAGCAGGAGGTATGGCATATACCTCGAAAAACATCTCGCATTCGTCGCGCCAAGCCCGAGGAAAATCACCATCAAATTTAGGGAAGTCAAGTTTCGGAATAGGCGGTGAACGAAAATGAGGATGCAAAAACTCATCAGGAGGAACAGTAACAGGGGAATTAGGAATTGTACCCTTGAGGACGTACTGCGGTCAGGATCCCAGGATCCCGCCACAGTCATCGCCGTGGCCCTTGGCCCGCCCCCCGTCCAACGCAGGTGAGCACGAGGACGATCCGGGGGCTGCGTTGAGGTCCATGTTCCTCAACGCTGGTGCTGAAGCAGGAACTACAGCCACAGGTGGTGCCGACGTCGACAGCTTCGCCTCCAGCGAGTCCACTCTCGAAGCCGCCAGAGACACTTGCTTGGTAACCGCCGCGATGGATGTAGTAGTATCGCGCGCCTGCTCACGCAATTCGTCGAACGCGCTATCAGCGGATATCTGCCAGGTCCCAATGGCATCCAGAGAATCCATGGTACCCTGCATCATCGTCTGCAGACCCGCCAACTGCTTCATCATCAATCCAAGCTGCGTAGCCATATCTTCCACAGACTGCGCCATATCCTGCTGGAACTTGGACGGTCCTCGCTTCGGCGCCAGCACGACGGAGGAACAACCGCCCGAAGAACGATTACCGACCTGCTCAACCTCGGCTCGGACCTATGGCGAAAGCTATCTAGCACCGACTGCCAGACCACAGCGCCTGCCGACGGGGATTACAAGCGAGATCAAGGTAAATGTTCAGCGGCTTTGATACCAATTGTCACGATCCCAGAAGGAATCGAGACTCAGAAGCATGAACTCGAGAAGAGTTGTTGGGAAAGATAGCAGGTTCAGAGTTTTAGACAGAGATGAATGGGTAAAAGTTCAGAGTTCATATTGCCTGCCTCTCTGTAAGCAGTACATCGCCATTATATACTGGCGCAAACAGGCTTCAGCCTAACACCAGACGACGGCCCACGGCCCAGTAGAACAACCACGGAACGCTTCAGCCGCTTACTCCTCCGCCGACTTGCTCTGTGTTGCCGGACGATGAACAGCAACGCCAGGACGCCGCCTCCTCCTATCACGGTTCCTGACACTATGCCTAGTAGCTTTCGTGAATTCTAATACGGTGGTGAATCTATACGCACAGCTGTGGAGCCTGTACTCGTTCCGTCGCACTCGCACACAGATGTTGTAACTAATTGCTGGCTGCCTTGACCAAGCACAGCAAAACACCGAACAAAACAAGCTGCCATGTGGCGCGCCGCGGCACGGCTCCGCCCGGGATGTAGCACGCGCTACTCTGCGGCAACTGTTGGCCTTGCGTGCTGCCTGGCACGGCGGACGTGGTCTCGCAGAACCCCGTCGGCATCGTCCCTTTGCTCGGCTGCGGCGTGCCCTGCAAATTCACATGGCATCAGTTCCATCAATCGAGAGGTGTGGCGAGCACTGATCTGGAACTGGGAGCACCTGTGCCGGAACCGGAGTCAAGCTGGTCGCCGGTGCCGCCGTGCTGCCGTTGCCTCTCGCGAGCCCGACGTCGTAGTTCGCCGTCAGGTCCGTCTTGTACAGCCCGAAGGAGCGCTCCGACTCCGGTCCCCCCTTGAGGTCCTCGTCGTAGAGCGCGAAGATGTACGTGTCCACCGACTTGCCGGGCGTCCGCGGCGTGCCGACCTGGGACTTGAGGTGCGCCACGAGGTTGCCGTTGTAGGCCCTGGCGTTGTCCACCGTGGCGCCGGCCTCGTCGGCGTCCCCCTTGTACGGCCACCCGGTCTCGGCGACGACGATCTCCACGTCGCCGTACCCCTTGGCGTCCAGAGCCGCGCGGATGGCGTCCAGCTGCGCGTCGAACATGTTGGTGTAGGTGAGCCCCGACGCGGCGTCGACGCGGCCGGCGTTGGGCTGGAACAGGCAGAACGCCAGCGTCTCCGGCCGCGTGTCGGAGGCGTACGCGAAGTAGGGGTACGGGTTGATCATGAAGGGCGCGCCGTTCTGCTGCAGGAAGTCCAGCACCGGGTCCAGGCTGCCGGCGAGGTCCGGGTGGAACGCGCCGGACGACGGCGGGTCCGACGCCGACAGCACCGCCATGGAGTGCACCGTCGAGATCTTGGTGGTGGAGCCAGCCGGGAGAGCGGCGAGCAGGTTCTGCATGGCGGGGAGGAGCTGGGGCGCGAGCGTGGGGTCGCCGGAGTTGAGCAGCTCGTTGCCGACGGAGATGGCGGAGACGGGGACCGTGGAGGGGATGTTGGCGGCGGCCCAGGACGCGGCGGCTGCCGGGGAGGACGCGAGGTTCGGGACGGCGCCGTTGGGGATGCCCAGCAGGATGGAGATGTTGGAGCCCGCGAGCGCCGCCACCAGGTCCGGCTGCGGCTCGTACAGGCGGAGCTTGCCGATGGACGTGGACATCAGGAGGCTGGCCGTCGACGCCGCCGCCGGCAGGTTGTCCGCGATCGTCCCGTAGTTGACGCCGATGAATGACTGCGACGCTGTAAATAGTAAAGGTTGTTTTTTTTTTCTTAGTAAAGTTGTTCATTTTTTCCAGCACTATAAGCTGACACGCACACAGAACACAAATACGGAGTAGCAATAATGGTGCGTACTGTATCGGGTTTTAAAAATTCATAGAAAACAAACAGACTTTGGGATGTGGGCATGTCACCAAATGGAAGAGATCGAGCATGATTTGTGAGGGCCGGGGCATAACGCGTTTGATCACATGCAAATGTATGTACTGTACTACTCCCTCCATCGCAGAATAAGTGTCGTTTTAGAATTTTAATAACTATATCATTCGTCTTATTCAAAAAATTTATAAAAAAATTAATTATTTTATTATGAAATGATTCGTTATTAGGAGTACTTTAATATTGATTTGTTTATTTTTTATATTTTCGTAAATTTTTTGAATAAGACGAATGGTCAAATGTTGATTTTAAGAGTTAAAAACAATACTTATTTTAAGACGAGGGAGTACTGGTAACGAGTAGTGGTTAGATACCAACGATACTCACAGTTAGGCAGCCATGGCGCCTCTTTCGGCATCATCATCTGTCATGCATGGCTGCTGGCTGCTGCAAGTCTGGAGTAGTTGCAGCCTGCAACTACCAACTACTACTACTACTGGAGAGGTTTTGTCCAGGAGGAGGGGGCAGGCGTCGTTGCTTTCTATGGATCAATGATTGGGCAATTGCGTTAAGAAAAAGAAAGATTGGGCAATTGCCAATTTGCATGCCGCATGCCCTGCGGCCCTGCTAGATTCCCTGACCGACCGGTTTGGTGGACTCAGAGTACATGATCCATGGACCCTGGGTCAAGTCAAAGTCACCTACTCGGCTACTCCTACTCGCATTCATACCAGTGAAGCAATCCAATTTGAGCACGACCATGCTACTATGCCAGAAGCCAGAGGCATGAACACTCCGTTTGAACTTTGATTGAAGTCGCTTAGGAACTACTCATGCTCCTCCTCCGTAATATAGTGCTGAGATGCACAGTTGATGGTCTCACAACAGAACATTTAACGTCTACTCCATTCTACTGTGTATCCACAACAATCAGTAGAATCCTGCATGGGCCTGACATGAACTTGTGCCCCAATTAAGATGGCTTCGTTTTGTGTGGTTCAGCTCAGCGTCGCCTGCTTTGACATTTGACTATTTGAGGGGCAATTTCTATCATAATTCCTTTCTTTATCCAGGCGTTAAGAATACGATCGTGACATATTGGAAAGGGAATAGCTTCGTCTCTTTGCAGCTTTGTTGTTGGAGAAATTTCATTTTCTCGGTTAGCAAAAGCAGATATCTCAGCAAATCCGTCCCGCCCTTAGAATAGCGAAAATTGTTTCATCAATCAATCACCATCGGCTTTACACGCCACTTGGGAAAACTAGCTGCAAAGTTCGGTAACTACTCCCACGAATGAGTGAGCTACGACTGTGTATGTGTACTAACGTATAACGTATGCGGAATTTTTTGGTCTCCAGAAATGATAAAAGTAATGTATAGAACGCTCAATCGAGAAACCAAGAAGTATGCCAAAAGTGAAGCCACTGTCAAAGCGAACTAAATTGAGTAAGCAATTAGAACGATCTTATTCTGAGGAAATTATGTGCGTATGCATGCCGATTTCATCCCTTTTAAGAGACAGCTCTTGTAGTCTAAACAATCAATCAATCAGTTCAGCTAACCAAGTAGAACTAAGTACAGCAGACAGTAACATGCATATTCGAGTATTCGACATTGCTGAGTGACTTTAGAACTCTGCAAAATTACTAGTAGCGCGCAGGGAAAGAAATTAATGGCACCACATGAACTTACTCGCCAAGCGGAAGAGGAAGAAGAGCTCCAGGAGCCCCAGCATGGTAGCAGCATGGTGCCACCTCCTTATCCCCATGCTCACCGCGACCGCCCGGCGAGGAGGAAGAGACGAAGAAGACGAGGAAAGCAAGGCGAGGGAGGGAGGCCGAGGCAGGGGACGGGAGACGCACACGCAAGGGCTCGCGCCGTCGTCGCTGGACGCAGGGAGGGAGTTGAAAAGCTAGCGCGCGGCGACACCGTACGCGACGCCAAGCGTTGTACGCGCAGTAGACCTTGGTCACCGTCTCCCACTTTTGCGCGTATATCTGGAATCTGCCTGCACTGCATAAGCATAAGCTGTGTGTTTCATGCGGCCACGCCTGCTGGATTCTCTTATAGTAGGTGGTCACTGAATGGTCGATTGGGTTGCTCGACCGGCCAAAAAGCAGAGCAGGGGCCAGGGGGGCGAGGTGGAAAATGGAACCCAGGGACAGGGATCGCTTGCATCGGAAATCATGGCGGCAGTGCGCGTCGCCGCGCTTTCGTCTTTGCAGAATCTATGGGGGTTCCGGGAATTATTTGCCCGACCGGGCCAGGAACAGTCGAGTCGCCAGGTCGTGATGATTTGATGTGGTTGGGGGGGTGTCTGTTTTGCTCTCGGAGCCGCAGCAATCAACCTCTTCTGAGTTTTGCGATTATGTGCGTGGCATATAACCATAGCTGGGCTGTCACAACAAGCAGGGTTTTGAGTGGATATCATGCGCGATTACGTTGTGGCGTCTGAGCTGCCACACGTGTAGTTATCGGTCCTAATTAATCGAGGCAATGACAGCAGCGCATCAGTAATCATAGTACCGCGCGCGATGAGGTGAAGTGAAGAGGAAGATTCATGTGCGCCATGCGCGCCACATAGGGTGAGTGAGATGGCAAGCAAAAACCACGTCTATGAAGCATACCTATGGATTACTTGATCACTTCTCATGGTCTGTGGAGCATACCTATAAATTACTTGATCACTCCTCATGGTCTGTGGAGCACACATATGGATTACTCCCCCCTCCCCCACACAGACACTAGATATTTGAATTTATTTTTTTAATAAATTTAGTAGGAGATATCAACGTTGCATACACCAATAACAACACTCTTTTTTATGAATGGAATATGGTTTTGGTTGAGCTTGAATGCACATGTGGTGTTGCTGCAGCCCTGATGTGATGATTAGTGGACGGATATGCACGAAAACATGTGGATGCACATATATTGGGCTAGTCCGCATGCCCAAGAAGGACGTGTCTGGACAAACGGAAGCCCTAGGGAGAGCATTTATGTTTTCTATATGAAGAAGCAGTGAGGAAAGGGCGCTATTTTTCAGAGTCTATTCCTCCTCCCTTTAGCCATCGAAACAATCCTTTCATAAACAAACTAAAGGTCTAAAACTTTTAGAAATCTACATTTGCCTCAACATATCCCGACCTTCCTTGTAAAGAAAATAATATCACAGGATTACTCTTATCAAGAGCACGAGTGATGATGCTATGGGCTTTTCAAAAAGAAAAAATGGTTAGGGTTTTCTTGCTTTATAATTTCTAAATTTAGATGAGTATAATCGACTGTTTGATGTCAGTTCATAAAAATTAGCACTATGTTTGGATCTTAATTACAAGGACTAAAGGTAAACTAATTTTAAAACTAATTGTATAAGTAGTGACTAACTAGCTAGATGAATCTTTAATCCTAATTAGCTCATGTTTAATGTAGGACCATATAAGCTAATCATGGTCTAATTAGGAGTAGTAGATTTGTCTCGCTAATTAGTCATGTTTATGTAATTAGTTTTAAAATTAGTTTATGTTTAACCCTTGTACTAATTTTAGTACTAACTACTAAGGATCAAGCAGACTCTAAGTGCTCCCCGTTGAACCAAATTACCAAGTCCGATGCCAGCTTGGACACTATTGTTGCCTTTATCTGGCCGGCTAGTGCACCCAGAGCATTCAAACGCACTACACGCCGCATGACACACAAATACGGTAAACTTGGAACTTCGCGCACGATTGAAGTAGGTGGCGTCCTGGCAGGGCCACCAAAGAGACTTGGCACTGGCAGTGTTCCATTTCCATCTCCAGTTCATCACCTGCAGTCTGCAGACCATGGTTCAAGCAAAGGAATAAAGAAAAAAAGAGCTCATCAGGGCCCTTAAAACCTACCGCAAAACGCTGCGACGAGAGCGTTTCACGCCCACAAAACACGTTCAAATGTTTGGCATATAGGTCCTTGATGTAAAGTTTATTTCAATGTGAAGAAGCGAAAAATCGATATCCTCACCATTTTTATAAAGAGCCCCGCAGGCAATTTTGCAGACGACCCCCTCCTCTAGTTCCAGCCCTCGGTTCATGGTCGAGCCACTCATTCCTGTCCCTTCTCCTAGCCGCCGCCGCCGCCGCTCGTCGGCCCTCGCGCCTCGTGCATACGGCATGTGACTTGCCGGTGTTCCTAGCCTCCGACGATGGCGTGAGTTCAAGATACCACCACACCCAACCGGCACCGATGTCTTCGGCCTCGTCCCCGAGATCTAGCCACGATCTGAAATGCAGCAGCAGCCGCTTTCTCCCGGGGACATCCAGGGCTCGGCGTGCCGCTAGGATGCTCTGCTCCGACTAGCGCCGCCACGTGGTCGTAATAGGGGGCGAACAAAGTCAAAACCAGCCACATCAAGAGTGAGCGCGAGGATCTCTCCGACATGCTTGCCGACTCTCCGCTTCCTTGTCCGGCCTCCTGCTCCTTGGCAGCTTCCGCAACTTGCCTGGTGGCCGCTATAGTGATCTTGCAGCTGAGGATGGTGACACTCGTTCCTCGAGGTGCAGAATACTATTACACAAGCGTGTACTACGACACAATTTTTGCTTATTGAGGTAACGATCTGTTGGATTCGAAGTGTTTAGATCTTGAATCTGTCTTGTAATGCTATGACAAAAATTTAGATTCCATGATTTTGTGTTGTTATGCCATCGAACTATTGAGATTATAGGGAGTATTGTACTATTGTGGCTGACAATCCTTGTCCAATTTATCAATAACTCAGTACAATACAGCTTCGCAAGGTGAGCACAGTCCACTGCAATGTTATTTAAATGTCTTACAGAGCGAACCATAAGTGTGTTTATGTTGGAGATTGTCAGTAATTTGGCCGCTGTAATATGATGCATTTTATCAGGATTGTTGCATGGCAAGAAGGTGAGCTCGTGTTTATCCTGGGCTTTTGAAAGTTTTCCCTGTGACATCATATTTATGCATCGAGGGGATACTGCTATCACCGTGAATACATGGCTATTGGTTCATTGGTGATGAACATTTCAAAGAGGAGTACAGCATACTCCGTTATTCATTAGACCTGAGGTTCTTTGTAACTTCTCTTGTGCCTGTCTGCAGGGAATTGCAAAGGTACTTTTCCTCTGCCTGCTATGGCCTTGTACTAATGCCATGATTATTTGATTTCAAAAACAGTGCTCTTTTATGGTTTCCCTTTTTGGTCAATGTTTTTAGTATCTCCTAGGTCCAGTTATTTTTTAAAAAAAATCTTCACGCGATATTTCTGAATTTTTAATCCTAATTCTTTTTGTGTGGAGATGCTAACATATAAGTAGTCTGTAACTGCAAAGAATAAAATAACAAAAATAAATAATTCTACTATGCAACTAAACTAGGATTGAAAAGGCCAATGAAAAATGTTCAAAACTAAACTTATATTTAAACCAGTCGATATGGCCTGGTAATATGTCTACATAGAAAACCAGAACCTGAAAAAGAGCATATTGTACCACTCATGTCTACCAATGGAAAGGCGATAATAGAACTTAGGGGCTCTTTTCGTAAACAATGTTCATCCCTTGCTCCCTCTGTATATATTGATTATGTTTTCATGTTTGCATTTGGTTGATTTTGGTATGGGTATTTTAAAACTTTCATGTTTACTTATTGGTGGTGGAAGCTTCACCTCTACCAAGCTGAAAAAAATGCATTCGACCATTGTTATAGATTATGAATTAGGCACTATTTAGCTACGACTATCGATCCTAGAAATCTAGGAATTAAATTCTTAATTCAGTATCTGAAAGGCAAGCATTATTATTTGGTTCAGTATAAGGGCAAAGAGTGCTATCAGAAATGCCCTTAGCATTGCCATGGTAATTTGCTGACGCCCAATAATAATGGATTTGAATGGTTATGAATTCTGTAGAATGAGGGGTTAAAATTTACTATCTCTTGTTTGTCTCTTGAACACGTCATTTCTTTTGTCCTAACTCCTAACTATGGTACATCTATGACAAAAGATTATTTCCAGACCTCTGGTGGGTCTTTATCTGATTGGTAATGAGTGTATGGAAATTGGAAGCCATAACGGTAGCATTGACCAAGCTTGTCTATAAGAGGTAGGCAAATGACAGTAGGTAGTATACAACATAAAGCTTCTCTGGTGCATACATGAAAGATTTTCTTTGTAACTTTTCCCAATCTTGCTGTCATAACGTAGAGCTTCTTTGCTATATGTATTCACATTTCGAATGGACTGGAGATGTAATAATTGATTCAGGCTTTTAGAAAACAATTTGGCCATCCTTCTTCCAATTGTTCTGTATCCAGCAGCTATAATTTTCATTGAACAAATTGCAGTTACATATTGGAAGTTTATTATGTATCCACATTTCAAATGGACTGGAGATATAATAATTGATTCAGGCTTTTAGAAAACTATGTGACCACCCTTCTGCCAACTGTTTTGTATCCAGCAGCTATAATTTTCATTGAACAGATTATAGTCACATATTGGAAGTTTATTTTAGACTCACAAGATGAATATCTCATATTTGTTGATGCACCTGTTTAAGCCAAAAGGTCACATATTTAGTTGCTGGTCAAATAATAAATGCCACCTACCTTTCGTGAACAAAGCTTTGCTTTTCACATTTAATTAATGACACAATATCACTTTTAGTTTCATGTAGGCTCTAGCTGATTTTTATTTCATGATAGATCTCATACGTGCTCAGTTTATCTTGACTGCTACATAAACTCGACCAAGTGATGATGAACTGATACCTTCACAGTTCACACAAAGGTCAAATGGGAGCTCTATGTGTTCTTCGTTATAAACAGAGCAAGGTGAATGCTTCTCTATAATTTTGAAGGGCTTGTGTCAAGACTTGGCACCAAAAGCTCTGATTTTTTAGCATTTCATGTTTGGAATCTTTGTGTATCATCACCAATTGCTTGCAGTTTGTGATATTGTCTTTGCCCTCTTTTCTGTGACTTGCATTTATTCCAAGTGTGTTTTTTTCTCCCCATGCCTTGGTTTGCTGCAGGATGCTGCAACCTGCAGATGACTAATTGCAAGTCTTTTATTGGCAACGAAGTTAGAGCCTGGCCTTATCTTCAGTTTTCTTCCTACATCCTACTACTGCATAGTTTCTGGTTTCTCAGTAGGTGCCAATGACTCTATGTTCGTAATTTAAACTGTTTTTCACAATTTCGTTGGTAGGGCGCCGCGAAGCGCGCTAAAATTTCTAGTCACCTTCAAGACCTCTCAAAACTCAAGCTCTGGTCTTCGTAGCTGTAGCAGCGTAGCGTAGTGGAAACTTTCTACAGCCGTCATGAGCTCAATGATAGGATCTGCATTGCAGCATTGCCTGACCGGGTGCTGTTTAGAGTTCGGACAGACAGCATGGAAAGGTTGGTGCCGTCACATGCAGATGCAGGCACGCCATGCGGCAAAAACCAACGCTCGAGTCAAAACATCCACGAGAAGAACACACGGAAGTATTCCGTTTAACCGTTCCTCAAGGAGATTCGGTGGTCTCGTGGATGCAACATTCGAGGAAGTAGGCCCTGTAGATCCAGTGTAAATTGTAACTGTAACTAGTCACATCAACGTTGCGGCATATGCATGGAGCATTAAATATAGACGAAATGTTTGCATGTTTATACTTTTTGCATGTACATCACGAGACGAATCTTTTAAGCCTACTTGAGCCATGATTGGATAAAAGTTGTCAAATCAAACGAACGTGCTACAGTGTAGAATTGCAACTGCAACTGGGATCTAAACGGGCCGTAGGGATTTCATTTCACAGTCCCTGACAATTTGCGAACAGGTCAGATGACCAGCGCTTCGGTAATGCTACCGTCCGCGCGTCCGGACGGGACGGACGCGCCCACACGCGGGTCGCCCCTACCCACGCGCGCGCGAGCCGCTCCTCCCCCGCGCAACGCGCGGTTTTTTTTTTTCGTTTTCGTTTTTTCTTTTTCATTATTTTTTCTTTTTTCTTTTTATTTTTTATTTATATTTTTATTATCCTTTTATTTTAAAAAATACTTATATTTTTTCTATGTTGTAAAAGTAGATCGATGATGTTGCATATGTTATAATTGTTTCAGATGCATATTGGAAGCGTTACTTAAAATGTTTTATCTTTTTTCACGTATGTTTTAAGAGTATGTTTCTAACGTTTGATCTCTTTTTCAAATAATTATTTGCAAGTGTTTATCTGGATGTTTCATATATCTTCACATGTATTGTTGCAGGTATTTTATTTGAATGTTGCGTGTGTTTGTAAAATGATTTACAAGTATTTTTCATGTGTTTTTTCAAATGTTTTGTACACATGTTTCGAGTGTTTCAGTAGTCTTATATATATGTTGCAAGTGTTATATTTAGATGTTTCAAAATTAGATCCCATATTACAGAGTGTTTTAGATGCATATTTCATGCCCATTGATCGGATTGGGAGGTCCTTCACGGGCGGCGACCATTCTCTGCACCAGTCAGCGTGACCTCGATCTTCCTAGCAACCATCTCGTCCCTCTGTCCGTGCTCATCTTCATTACGTTCTTCTTTGCTTCATAGCGGGGTGAAACATGCATGTTGCAAACGTATGTATCTAGTGTTTCGATGGTTTTAAAAGTATGTTGCAAGTATTTCATATAAATGTTGCAAACATATATCGGGATGTTATATACGTTGAAAAAATTGTCAAAATATATCCACCTGGAGTCTTGTTTTGAAGAATTTATTATAAGGAATATGATGGTGTAATCGGATTTTACATATGATATTTAATTTAGCCGCTATAGCATTTTTATAACTCTAAAAAGCATAGGAGTATGCAACATGCGCAGCATGGCTATTAGCAGGCTTTGCGCAATAGCATGGCATGCAGGCATAGAAGGGTGATAGCATTGCGCAGCAGCTAGCATGGCAACAGTGGGACAGGTATAGCATGCAGGCAGCAGCAAATCAGAAGTGCGAGAGCGGCGCAGGTGCAGCAGCCACGGGCGTCCGTCCGGACATCCGGGCGCTGGTGTCACCGGCTTTCGTCCGTTTCGTACTTTATTTAGGAAAATCACCAAATAGAATAAGCTAATTTTGTTTTGGTAGGAAGGTTAAGATAGATCCGTCCACGGCACACGATACACTACAATAGTAATCACAAAAATCTTTTCTTTTACAACAAGGGACTTGCTTGCGCCCGAACGTCCGGCGCAGATGCACGCGTCCTGACGCCCCCCATATGCTACTGTGCCAACCCGCTATTGCATGCCCGCGTCCGTCCTATCACTCGGGATAGCGTTTTTGGGCGCGGCTCCCAGCACCTGTGCTCCCTCCGTGCCCGCATCCCCCAGCCCTGTGTCCCGCGTCCCGCGCTAGCATCTCCGCCCGTGTCTGGCACAGGGACCTACGCCCACCCCGTGTCCTGCACGGAAAACCCTCGGCCGCGACCGAGGGACTCCCCTCACTCGCATCTCCTGCGCAGAGAGCATCAAGAAGAGAGGGGGAAGGGCGGTTGATGCCTAGCCACTGCCGGGAGGAAGAGGAAGGGGAGACACAAAGCGATGGCAGGGGAGCAGAAAAATAAGGACATAGATACAACCCTAGATCCACTTTTGAAACACTGTGATAAAACAGTTGCAACATGCATATGAAAACACCTGAAACACTTAGAAACATGTGTATGAAACACTTAAAAAAAAGAAAAACACTTGAAGAACCATTTGTAAACATACGCAACATCCGGATAAAACAACTGCAACATAGGTGTGTAGACAGTGCAACATGTGCAACAATCCGATCTACTTTTGCAACATCAAAACAAAACAATTGCAACATAGATATGAAACATCTCAAACACTAAGAATATACTATTGCAACATAAGTTTTCTTCATGTCAAGAGATGAGAGGGTCGAGGGAGAAGGGCCAGCTCCGGCCATATTGCAGCCGACAGCGGCAAGGGGACGGCCGGATGCGGCCAGCCATCCCACACCCTGGCCAGCTAGAAGGCTGTAAATCGGCATGGGGCAGCCCGGCCATGGGAGCCAGTGGCGTGGTGTCGCTGCTGCCGCGTCCGTCGAGAGAAGATGGAGTACCAGCACAGCAGCGAGGAGGCGTGGTGCCCACTTCCTTCACTTCCGAGCGCGGTGCCCCCTCTCTTTCCTCAGAGCATGGCGCAGGAGGAGCGCTGTGGGGATGGGAGAGCGAGCGGCAGAGTGAGGATGAGGATGAGGAAAGAGCGCTGCGGAAGTAGAGGATGAGGGGCAGAGTGTGACAGAACCACCTTAATCATAGGGCCCAAGTGCAACGTCATCATCCCTAAGGACCCACGATCAGTCTGCACGAGTTCCCCTTGACCTAGGTGGCCTGCCGGGTTTCCACGAAAACCCTAATTCACCCGAGGATCTCATTGTAAAGACCTTACAAGTATTACAACAGCTTACACACATGATTTAAATCAGAGTAAAGGGTGCGGAAGTATTACAAAAATATAATTTTACAAACTTAGATTACATTATCCCAAATCAGAGTTTCGTAGTGAATAAGCAGTGTACAACTATACCCTTGCCCAAGGGTTATATCATATACACATCCTTGATCCTACACGATCCGTCAACCAACACGGTCCCAAGCCGAACTGTACACTCAGCTCACCTGCAACAGGGGATAACAAACCCTGAGTACTGGGGTACTCCGCAAGACTTACCCGAGTAAGAAAAAGGAATGAGACTCAGGAATGCAGGCTGAGGGGAGTCAAGGTAAGGCTTAAGCAAGAGTCAAAGAGTTCTGCAGAAAAGCATTACTATTCTTTTTTCAATATTTTAACTCAATATTATCTTAATCATAATTCAAATTCCAAATTCATTCTCATATATCAACATACTTTCAGATTCTTAACCTTTCTCAAAAACGTCCTAGTTCTGAACCACTTTTCGCGGTAGGGCAGTGGATCAAGTCTCCATTATCCGAGGAGCAACGACGATTCGAATCGATAAGTACCCAGCTGGGGATCCCTATCCACACTGCGTATGTAGCACTTAAGCTTGCATACGCTAACCCCGTCTACCACGGCTTTTCTATCCCTGAACCGGTCCTGCGCCACCCGAGAGCACAGTATTCCTCTTGTCTCCAGGCACGCCGGCCACGAGGGTACACGCTACTCTCGCCATCTCTCCACTCTCAGTGCGTGGTTGTCGGTTCAAGTAATAGAGCCACCGGAGATAGGGCTTCCCGGAGTATGTGGCTAGTTGCAAAGTCTCGATCCAGCAAGCCTACAACGAACGGTCCCTAATTCTTTTTTCGCCGGCGACATTGCATTGGGACTCTAACCCAAATACAAGTGTCCCAACGGTTTTTAATTCCCTTTTCCGCCGGTGGTCAAGCATTGAGACTTTAACCCAAATTCACAACCACCGAGCAAGAAAATCCCTTCTCGTCGGTGACAATGTACTGATCAGGTGCACAACCACCGAACGAGAATATAGCAATTCCCCTTTTCATGAATTAATCATTAGCATATATATATATATATATATATATATATATATATATATATATATATATATATATATATATATATATATATATATATATATCACACAGCTCAAAAATAGCATTTTATGCAAATCTAATTTATTTAAGCAGGGCTAAGCATTTCAAACATTTTATTTTAAAATGGGTTCCAGATATTTCAGTGGTCAAGGTTGGTAATGCAGCAATTGGGTTATCAATCAACTCCTATCAACTTAATGCAGTAGGTTAACTCAAGTTATAAACGTTTGTCAAATCACAAGAAGAGGGGCTGAATGCACCGGGGCTTGCCTGTGTTGTAGGTCTGTCACCTCCGCCAGAAAACCAGAGAAACCCACTTGACTTCTCCTGACGAATAGTCCTTCCGTCGGGGAGCAAATCAAGAAATTCTTTCGGGAACCCGATCACTACACGTAAAATAATGATGCATGCTTACATGGTGCGGAATAACGTGAATGGAAAATGAAGAATAAACATTTACTTAACAACCTTGAGTCAAAAGGTAAAAGGGTGTTTTCGCATTTTATTTTTATTGACTATTTTAACAGTCATAGAAAGCCACTGCACAACTTGTTCAATACCTACCGCCATCCACCAGTTAACGTGCCAAGGATTACTGCAGTGAATGACCCAGGGTCTTCAATCAATCCCAAAATCACGCAAAGCCTAAAGTGATTATTGTTCCTTTTTATTTTATTATTCAATTAGCCAAGTATAAATATATAAACTATTTCCACTTGGGCTCAAACTTGCCCAACAGATAGCACTAAGTCTAAAACAGTACCAAAATAAATTTCAAGATTTTTGGATTAACCTATAATTTATTAAAATTGTCTAAACTTACATTTATTAATTAATCCACAGAATTTTAATACCTGCAGAAATTGCTCAAGTTCACTTGCTTATATTTTTATTAAATACTAGACAGTATAGAGAGGATCCCCAAAAATTTTCATAATTTTTACTGCAGTATATTTAGTCTAAGAAAATAACAAAACGCACTACTGTTACCTAAAATGGTTATTCAGTAAACCAATTTATATTCGCGAATAAAATGGAAAAGGCCATTTGGCCCGAGTCGGCCCACGAAGGCCCGGCCCAGCCGGCTCTCCCTCAGGCGCGCTCTCAGGCCACTGGGCCGGCCCAGCACGGACCCAAGCGTGGCCTGCTCCCTCCTCCCCCTTCCTGGTTCCCTCTCGCCGCCGGCCGAATCGGGCGCACGGCGGCGGGGACCGCGGAGCTCGCCGCCGGTGACCCTCCGGCGACGAAAAAACACCCTACCGAGCTGCTCCCAAGAATATACACCTATCTACCAGATCCACCCAGCGTCTAGGGCACTCGAGCGAGCTTGTTGCCGGCCATGGCGGCTCGGACACGCAGTCCCCGACGACGTATACGTGCTTCGGCGAACAGACCGCGGTAGAGCTTAAAACAAAGGCATGGGCGTGGCCAGTAGCTCACCAAGAAGTCAAGGCGCGAGTCAGTGGTCCCAGATGATGATCGGAGGAGCTTCGTTGACGACGACCGAGCTCGCAGCGGCATCCTTCGGCGGCGAGACGGTGTTCCGACGTTTCCAATGCACCAATGGAGAAACCAATGAGTTTGGCCAAATTCTTGATAATTTTTGAAAGGGCATTTTAAATTTGAACAAACAAGCACTATTTGGGTTTTAATTTAAATTTCCACTGGTAAGCTTTAAAATCTCCAAATATGAAAGTTGTTCCATTTTGAAAGGGCTAAAACTTTTATTAAAAGACCATCATCATATTCCTACTAGTTTTTGAATTTGTATTTCAAGTTTAAACTTTAAAGGCTAGATTAAGATTTTATTTGAAATTATTTTTAATAACTTCGAAATTGCCCAAAATAGAAGTTGCTCAACTTTTAAAGATTTGCAACTTTTGTTTAAGGCCCAACACTTGATTCTTTTTAGTTTTTGATTTAGGGTTTCGGGTCCGATTAGAGCTTTTAATCGTTTTTTCTTGTTATTTTCTATTTGGATTTAGAGGCATACACACAAACAATTATTTAAATCATAAAGTCACTCAAAGGTACCTAAGCATATTCACATGTGGAAATAAAAATTGTCTTAGTGATGCATAGTAACAATGATTTTATGCGAGATGACTTACATGCAATCATGATGACATGGCCGGTTTTAGTTATCGTAACACCAGGGGTGTTACACAGAGTGCGGATGAGGATGAGGGAGCATGTTGCGGGAGTGGAGGAGGGCGTGTAGAGACAAATAGAGAGCGGTGGAGAGCGGCCGAGGAGGTTCACTCGAAACGGGGCAGGTGGTAGGTGGAAGTGGGCGCGTGGCGTCCGGGAGTATCCGGACGCCCGGGTCATGTCATTTGATCATTTCGTTACAACAAATGTCAAGAGGTCCGGAAGCATTAGTACTGTAATTTTACACCAAAACACTATTAATTTCTTCAGTCGGGGATTTTACACGCTCCACGTGAATATTAGGACTGTAGGTGTAACGTTAATACATTATTATACAAGATCAGCACCGTTGATTTCCTATCCAACCGTGCTATGCGCCCAACAGCAGGAGGAAGGATACGAGTTCGTCATCCTCGACCTCGAATCCCTCTTCCTTTACCTCCTCCTCATCCCCCGTTCCTCCTCTCCGGCAATTCCAGGATAGTTTTCGCCGGGGGCGGCCTTGAAATCAGCTGTCAGGTGAACCGGGTGGAGTGCTTCCCTGAGGAGGAGGAGGAGGAGGAGGACGAGGAGGAGGAGGAGGAGAAGGAGATGATCACGCGAGCGAAGCTGGTGGAGCAGCTGCGGGAGCACCAGATCCGGTCGGCCCAGTCCTACTCCGCCGCGCTCGCCGTCTTCTCGCCCAACCCCCACATCGCCTCCAGGTCAGGCTCCCAGCAACCTGCTGGCATCTGATTTCCAATTTGGTCCGCTTCACTGTTAACTTGGTGCGTAGGGATTAGGAGCCGATTTAGATTCGCGCTGTTGATATTGTGTTGATAACTTGGGTATCATCTCGTGGATCTTGGCAGGTCCGCATGGGCCTTGATTTCATCTTTTCTGCTTTGTTAGTTCCAATTGGAGGAAGCAGAAAAAAGGACAGGGATGCACGAGACGGATATGAGTAGTTAGAGAATTATCGCTTAAGAAAAGTAGAAAACTAATCAATTCATGGCTTTTTGAGTAGTTACTGTTCGTTGAGACAATACAATAGCTGCTGTGCTTGATTGGCATTTGGGTCGACATATGAATGGTTTTGTTTGAGTGCAACTCTGACTAACTTAAACACTGTTAAACCATGCGCGTTGTTTGATGGTTTCTTCAGTTGCTGAAGACTGAAGAATTGAAATTCTTGAACCTAAGAAGAATTAGGAACAAAATAGACACCACCACCACCTTTTGGGAAGAACTCTTTGCAGGCTTGCTCTTTGTCAGATTCCAATTGAGCCAGCTGACATTGATTCAAGTAGACAGGTATGGCCCTAAGGTTAGTTAGGAGTTAGGACAGCCAATTAGCCTGTCTGACCAAAGCTCCTGGCTAAGCTGCGCAAAGCCTGTTGATCACAGTGTGGGTGCTCAATTTCTCCAGGTCTGACTTAGACCGCTTCACTTAGATCCATAGACCCATAATACATAGTATCTTGATATTCCTGTATAAGTTAGCACTAATAATTCATATCCATTTAAGTAAACGTAACAGAGGATTTTCTAAGATGACACAGGATGCCATGTTGGAAACTTGAATCATTTCAAGCCTTCAAGGGCATTGCTGTACCCCATTTTACTGGAAGGGATAAAACTTCTCTGTTCCTGCAACTGCAAGGTGACAGCAAAATGGAAGTAACAACGCATTTCACTGGATCAGAAGTCATGTCTCTTTCTTTTTTTAGAAAGGCGGCAAAAGCTTTGCCGGATTTTTACTAGTAGAGGAAAAAAAGAAACAAGAAAGAAAACACTTAGTGCAAAGAGCTGATCCGGCGGTGAACTACTAACAGGGCCACTCTCCTAGAACAAACTCTCCTACCACCGCCCGATCCAACCTCCAGTCTGCAATCTACAAGAAGTCCAAATTTCTGATTTCTAACTTCTAAAAGTAATCTATACACTCCTCTGTGATGATTCCCTGCCAGTCGAAATTGATCAATATCTTCTTTGCACATAAACGCCACCATCCTTGGTGGCCGGGCCACATGTTGGAAAGTTCTTCTATTGCGTTCTTTCTATAAATTCCACCAATAGTAGACCATGATTCCGTCAAACGCTTTCTGTCCTTCTTCGCAATTTTCCTCCAGCATCTATGCCAGAAATCGTGTATCGATCCACCTGTTGCCACTGTATTGAGACTCGACAGTCCAAGCTATTGTCTGAGAATTCCCCAGACCTCGATGGAGAAGATGCAGTCCTTACAAAGATGGGTTGTGGTCTCTTGTTCAATTCCGCATAATTTGCAAATGGGGTCGCACGGCCATTGTCTCTTCATTAGGTTGTTTGCGGTCAAATTTTTTGTGTGTAGTAGCGTCCACAGCAAAGGTCATGTCTCTTTCTATCACCTTATCCTGCCCTTCATTTCTGAACTCTGAGCATACAGGGTAGCAAGGCCAGCACAATCTACTTTCATGACCCTACTTTGAAGGCCAATTATGATTTTACCCTCTTTTTTTTCAACTTTGTTATTTTACCCTCGTTTTTTAATTTGTTCTTTTTACCCTCATTATTTTAATCCGAAGCCACCATTCGCCCTCTGTTTAGACTAGCTAAAGGCCGCATAAATGAATTGACAATAAATAATAAGGTTAAAATACGATACTAACCCCTGACCTTATCCTAACCCTCCAGGTTTCTGCTGATTGTTGATAAGCTTGTGCGACTTGCTAATCTTTGCTTATATTTTGAATTATTTGCTGTAAAAATTCTTTCAAAATGCTAATGTTTTATGTCAAAGTAGATGTTAAAATCAAAGAGTACGAAAAAAACTATGGGAAAATTCACATGGGACAACTAGTCTTTATTTCTTTTGCTAAACTGGCACAACTCATCTAAATGGAACAGGAGTAAAATGTTTCTTCATCTGTTTAAAAAAAAGCAGGGCCAAAATCACAAAGTTAAATAAATGAGGGCTAAGTCACAATTAGACTTCAAAATATGGTTAAGAAGTAAGAACATAAGAGCCCTGGTAAAATCCCATTCATGTCAACCTGATTAATACCATATGATCTGCAACACATTTTCTTGCATTTGTGTGGATTTGCATCTGTTGATGTTCTCAGTGCTAGACTGCTTGTAAATTCTAAGATCATCAATGCTTTCATATATATGCATGAATGGGAATAACTACTAACCTTCCAATGTTAATCACTCACTGAAAGTAAACTATTTTTATGTACTGTGTCATAAATAACTTCTGCATTATTTGCACATTAATCTGTATAGTGGAAAATGTTATTGACACGAGCAATTATCCTGTCCTGTTCCTCGCTTTTTGCGATGTCCTTGTGTGGTTTTCAGATGTAGAATATATTGTTTGACTGCGTATCAGTTTGTATACTCTGTGTATTATGCTCATTGTGACAAGTAATATACCAAATATCTGCTGGCTAATGAGGGCAATAGGTAAGCCTGTGAACAATGTTAAAATGGTGCTTCTTCAGCACTGTGATGTGAAACTTGTTTATGTCTGGGAACATCTGTATTTAGTGAGTGAAGCATCTTCAATTTCTCTCTATGCAGTTGTTGTTGCATTCGTCACAGATGAGTCTTCAATTACATGCTAGGGCAATTTCGCTGTGGGACATTGAACAAACGTGATGTTGGATTGGTCAGTTCACAGTGCTATTGCCGAAATTTGCTAGGTGCCATTATGAAATCATGGTCATTCGTCGTAGGACGCTGCAACAATTATTTTGTTATTTTCTTAGATCTATGGAGATAAATGGTAGGGAAATGTTCTTTTTGCCTTGTCTTCATCTCCTTTATGTCACTTCTCCTCACACTGTAGACCTGTAGTCTATCCACCACTTGGCATGCGGGCAAGCCGCTGCCTTTGTGACTAATCTGTGAACTAAAAAATTATGATGAAACAAGCATCAAGCTGAGCTGATCTTGCCCATGGTCCAAACATTAGCAAATAGCTTGAGTAGGAGCGTCACATTTATGAGCTGCAACTTAAAGTTCGGAAATTATTTGAAATTTGGAAAGCAAACTGGTGATGTGAAGCTCCACTAATCTCCCTCAAAGTTACCAACCCACTTGCTTTTGTATTTCAAATCAGCCTACAGCAGTGCATGTCTCAGTCAACTTAATCTAGGTGTTCTCCCTGGACACTGTAGCCTAGCGGAGACCAGGACACCATGGTGGCCTCGATGTGTAACGGCTTCATGTGGGTGCTGTTGCTGTACTACCTAGTGGCCTGGCCACAGTCACGAACGTGAGCCCCAAGGAGCCACTACACTGGTCACTGGTCAGGGAGTTAGGTTCATGTACGCTGCCGTGAGCTGTGCCTTGGCCAACATGAATTACATCAGCAGCTCATTCCCCAACCCAAGGAAGTTCGATGGGCAGGATGCGGCTCAAGGCAGCGGATGAGATGGAGCAAAGGCTGCTGGCGCCATCCAGAATGGCGTCAGAACAGCAACACAAATATGATGAAGACAAGAGCAAAACAGGACATTTTCCCCTACCTTTTCGCTCCTTAGATCTGAGAAATTAATAAAATAATCATTGTGGTGTCTTACGGCAAATGACCACAATTCCATAGTGGTATTTAGGCTGTTAGCAGTGTGAACTGGCCAATACTTCGATGTCCCACAACAAAATTTCCTTACTGGCTAGCATATATGCTAAGCCTAGTTTGAGAATTGTCTTAAGTATCCCTTTCTATAACTTTTGCAGCACGCTAGCGCGAGCATTCTTCGTAGAAGAGTCTGGTCACTACTGCATCGATGCCCACAAGTAGGGCTAGGATAACGAGCCAGCTCGGCTCGGCTCGTTCTGGCTCGTTAAGATAACGAGCTAGCTCGGCTCGTTACCTTAACGAGCTAGAAAGCCAGCTCGGCTCGGCTCGTGAGCCAGAGATAAAAACACAAAAATTTTTTTTTTTAAATCTTGAGAGCAAATCCAAGCCTATAAATAAATAAATATCAGATGGTTCGGCTTACATAGGCAAGTTTAGAGTGAAATACATCTTAAGGAGGTGACTTAGAGTTACAAGTGACAAATATATTAGGTTAGTGGGTTAATTTTGGCCGGGATTATACTGGATGTTCTAGCTTGTTTGGCTCACGAGCTAGCTCGAGGCTGGCTCGTTATACCTAACGAGCTAAAATCTTGGCTCGGCTCGACTCGTTATCCGAGCCAGCCACGAGCCGAGCGAGCTAACGAGCTTCGAGTTTTTCGTCCAGTCCTACCCACAAGTCATAAGTCACTACTGCATTGATTCTTGTAGCCAGTAGAATTAGCTTATTTTATTGAGGATGAATTCATCTATTTTTTTTATAACAAAGTAATACATGTACCATCAGCTTCCCTGTCCTGAACCTTATTGCATCTTGTAGCTTCCGAAACAATGCCTGAGCTTAACTCTTTTTTAGATGTAAAATAATAGATCTGCTTCCGATGTAGTTCCAAGTGATTATATTTGTATCGCAGCGAAAAATATGTTTAATTTTCCGGTTGTCTCTAACTCCATTGCATTTTATAAATGTGGCATCTTTTAAACATCCGTTTGGATCAGCTGTCCCTTAATTTACAAATGTAATAGAAAGATGATGGTTAACGATAGAGTGTACTTGACATCAATTATATTTATTATTTCCCATAAATGCTTGATTTAGTCTTTGCAAATGACCTAATGATTTGCAAATCTGTAAGTCATAACTGATGTTTTGGTTATTGTAAAAGCTATTTATGTTGTTGTTTTTTTCAATTCTGTTTGTGCCTGTGCTGTGGGGCCAGTGTGATTGCTCTTGCATTTGATCGGGTTTTAATTAGTGTTACTTAAATTCTGTCTTCCTTTTCTTTTTCACAGGAGAGATCTCAAGGTTGCTCTCATCTATGCGGTCTTGTTTTGTTTTCTCATGGTGTCCTGCTATGTCGCCCTTTACTTGAAATGGTTCAGACTTTCAGTCATGTTTGTAATTTTCGGAATCCTTCTTCCAGTAAGTCCTCAAAATCTCTAGGCATAGAAGGCTGAAGAGGAAAAGAGAAAGGAGATTGTTGTTACCACTGTCCATGTGAATATATTTTTGATATCTTGTAACATTCTAGTAAAGTTGGCCAACTACAGATAGGAAATTATCGTCAGATTGACTCAATTTACAGCCCCAGCTTACACTTTCCAAAATGTTGTATGCATCATCTGTTGTGCCTTTTTGTCTACAATCCACATGTGTACATATATGTGCTGACACTTGCGCGGGGGGGGGGGGGGGGGGGGGGGGGTGTTGTTTTTTGCCCCTTTTGTTTTCATCAAACTTCGTCCGTTGAAAGATAATACATGCTGTGGGAGTTTCGGACGGCAAATCTTGGACAAATCTCGTATTATTGTTTGTTCAGTGCATTTGGTGGTGGCCGCAATCATGTTGAAACTTGAAAGATAATGCATGTCGTGGCGTCAGTTGGAATTACTCCTTGTTCAGTGTACTCGGTGAGTCTCTTTGCCAGTTCTAGCCTACAATATAGAGTATGTGAATGCTATGCCAAAATGCTCCAAAATCGTGGTAATTTAGATTGTTGTAGGTTTTGTTTTGCAGGACTTGACTACAGCATGCATGCATAGTCCCAAAAACTACAGTATGTTTGAAAAATCATCCCAAGTGCTCTTGATAGGTGAAATTCGTGCAAAATGGTGATGTGTTCTTTCGGTTTCATTTCTGCGATGTCGGCCTAACATCCACTGTAGCCTCAGTCGTTTGCCGACATCGTTTCTGCAGTCTACTTCTATCTTGTTTGCCGGCCGCCGCTGTTGAGTGTCTCGAGACCGGACTACCGGAGGTCCTGGTAAAGGCAGCCCCAGGACCAGGAGGATAACTTTACATTACCTATCCTATCGGTTGAGGCCAAAAACAGTTCAGTTGAGACGCATTGTTGCTGCTCCGACGGATTAAAAAGGCTAGCTCTAGCTGACCGACCGTGCCTGCTATCCGGAGGGAGGATAAGAGTATTTTTCACTGGTTCGGCACAGCACCACTGGCTTGCAAAACCGTAGTACGGGAAGCGCGCGCGGCTATGGTGATATGATGCAGCTTAGTTCAATCCAGTCCAAAAGACATCCGTAGCCCAATATCCCAAGTACAGAATTCCATGAGCGCCTTCCTTGGCCCGGCCGGGGAGCCTGCTACTCACCGTGCCGTGCGCCCGGCCGCCCGCCGCTGATGGACGTCCCTGCACCACTTGCCAGGCGCGTGGGCCGCGCGGCGCGAGTCGGGGTCGATCCCACTGATCCAGGCGCGGCGCCGCATCCCATCCGCAGCCAGCTATTGAACCACAGTTCGCATGATTAAAAATATAAGCTGATTTTATAATTTATTATGAGAGAAAAATAATATTTTATTACTGAAAATAAGCGCGGATAGCTCAAGATAACATAACATGCAATGCATCTGATCTTGTGCACCGCACGCCTGTGCTTGCGCCCACCAACACCAAGCTGGGGCTGGGGCCATGGCCATCATCACTTCATCACCACGAACCCTATTGTGGCCGCTGATTTGCGCTGCTCTCCTGCTCGTGCGCAGCCTTTTGACCACAGACGCTGTAGACTGCGGTGTGGAGACAGCCCTTCCCCTTCCAAGTGGGGCAGTGACATTCCTTACCACAAAAGTGGGTGGTTTTGTGATTTTGTCATCCACCGAGGGAAGAACGCCGCCAGCATGCACACGGCAGTATTCGTCCTTGTGCAGCAGAGAGAGTTCCAGATTCCATGCTCGCCGGCCGGAGATCGACAAGCGCGAAATATCTGGACTCCGTTTAATTCCCGCACGTGCATGCATACTACATTCCGTGGTTGCGTATTTGACCTGCAGGCAGGCAGGCAGAGCCTCGTGTGCACTTACTACTACCGCACTGCCCTGGCCTCATCCGCCGTAACCCACACCCACCCATGCATGCTAATGCAATGCAAGCATGAGAGTGTCGAGTGTGAGCGTATACTCATTATGTACGCACCAACCGAGCTCTAGTTTAAGCAGCAGCAGCAGCAGCAGCACTTGCATTGCACGCACCATTCGCCACGCTTTTCTGCTGCCACGCACTACGCTGCGCTCTGGACCCTCTCCCGGCGTCCAAAGTTGCGCGACGCGTCCACTACTCCGCTCTGCCCAATACATCGCAAGGTGGGCCTTGCCTTGCCTACGACCCGTCTCATCATCTTTTCAGTTTTCTCCTCGCAGCAGCCAAAAAAAAAAAAAAAACCTGGACCCTAGCCAGACAACGCGTTTCTGCAACGTTGCACGAGCGCACGAACCTGTATGGCTGTATGTATATACTACTACTAGTGCTACGTTACTTAGTAGATTACCCAATCCACTATATGACTTTGATCAAGCAGTGGCGGCCTTTTCACTATATAACAAAATTGTTGCCCACAACGCCAACGTAGTACGTGTCCGTCGCTGTCGTAAGAGCCCCTGCGGCGTTCGCGTGTTCTCGTCCGAAAGCTCCTGCTGCTGCTGCTGCCGGGTGCCGATGGTATCTTGCGGCGGGTTAGCGAAAAGTAGCCGCACCCGCACGCACGCACGAGTGCCCCCGATGGATGGGTGCTCGATCGCCACCACCAAATGAGGCCAAGACAGGTGCCCGCACCGCACCGAATGATGGCCGGCGACGCAATCCCGCACACGGGAGGGAGCCAGAGCCAGCGTTCTCGACCCACCGGCAACTAGCTAGCTTTTCGTCGTTTACTACTCTATCTAACCTGCTGCTTGGTCGCTCGCATCCTGCGCGGTCGACGACGCAATAAACTAAACTAATCAACTGAATGCGAACCTCATCGAGTTGCCCGTTGATCCTAGTCGCCGTTTTGTCTGTCCAGCAGTCGACACATCTTCGTGCACTCGCGTATGTGTAGTTGCATTTTTAGGTAAGGAAAAAGGGGGGCGACTAGTTGCTTGTAGGGGGGAGAGAGAGAGAGTAGCAAAGTTGGAGGCCTCCTTTTCCTCCTCCGTCGTCGCCCGGCAACAATCTTTTGTGTTCATGCACATTCATGATTGCGAGAGCTAGACATCAACACATCTTTCCCGCCCGGGCTCTGATCTGCCGTGATGTTCTATTCCGACTTTTTTTTTTGTGTGTGCCTGTTTATATATACTAGTATATACTGTAGTTTCCAGGCACAGGGTTGCCGACATGTCGTCTAGTAAAATCAGATCAGATCAACGTGAAATCAAACATAATAAGCTACTGTTTGATTGCTTGCAGTCAGCCGCCTGAACAACTGGCTTTCAAGGGGCCGGGACAGGGAACACAGTTCAGTATAACCCTTGTTTTTTCTGATCCTATCTCTCAGGCCTGATCATAAATTAGTCCTCGCTTTTCTATCTGAATTTTACAGGATATACAGAGTAGTACGTAGGAGGGAGATAAGCATCGTCGTTGCAAGGGCCAAGGACGACACCACCCATAGGCCATAGCCACAGCACTCGATCGATCATGCATGGGGCCGGGTCCGGTCATAAGAAATGATGCAGATAAAGCTGTGTAATCCATATCCATGCAATGGCAGCATGCCTCCCTTTTCCTTTCCAGTCAAAGCCTTTCGCTAGTTGCCTCGTTGGCCATCCCTACGCATGGCACTGTGCGAGCTTTTTCTCGATGCCCATGCACATTTTAGTGCAATAGTACAAGCACTATGTAATCATGCTGCACGATCATCTGCTGTATATAGCAAGCATGTACCCAGGGAGGGAGATGTGGAGAAGAAATGGCCAACAATAATCATGACTAACTTGGGCCTGCGACTTATTGTTCAGAGACCGGCCGGAATAAAGCATTTTTTTTCCATCCGAATACTTGTACAGTTGTACTCTGCCTCACTCAAGGCTTTGCTGGTACAATGATCATCGATCATCCAACGCGCACAATACTATTTCCTTTCGTCTTGACGCATTTAAATGTGGTCCGATCGACAATGAATTAGCTACCACATTTGTAGAAGAAACGATAGCCCTTCCAATCCAGTGGCCGGTCATCATCTATCTAGACTAGATAACCAAGCAAGAACAAAAAGAGCGACAAGCAAGTTCCACCAGCCAGCAACTGTTTGGAGCTAGCCCCTGGAACAGAACTAGTGCAATGATCAACATGGCTCCATCCATCCAGTTTCATCTGAAGCTACCTCAATTAGTGTGTTTTGTATTCGTAATGAGTCCTGATGTGAACAACCGTACCTGTTTCCATTGGCACCACCACACGTGAATAATCATCCATGGCTCCATCCATCCAGTTTCATCTGAAGCTCGCTACGCCGGATGTCGATAGCTAACTAAATAAAGCCTTGCACAAGTATAAATCACAGTGTACACTACATGGAACATCTATAGAAGGAAAGATGTAGAATGGTATTTGATAACAAAGCGCAAAATAAACAGAACCTTATTGCTGCCATCAGAGCAGATGCTGAGGCACATCAACAGGCCTAGAATGATTGGAGGAGCAGTGTAGAGCCTCCTGATAGATGAGGGCCGGTTCGCCGTAAATAATTTTCTTGTTTCCTCTTTTTCATAGTCAGCTTGTCTCCCTTCCCCTTCTTGTTTTTGTGTCTGTAATGCTATACTTGGTTTCACCTCTACTATAATAAAAAGGCAGAGTGCCTGCCGTTTATGCTAAAAAATGGTTCTGTTCGCTTAAATTTACCAGCCAGCCATTCAACAGGTGTTTTTCTCTCACAACAATCAGCTAGCCAGCCGTACAATCCAGCCAGCCAAACTGTGCCACATAACTTTGAATATGTATTGTTTTTCTTGCCTTCAAATGTGTCAATTTTGCACCATCTAACTAAGATCATTGTATCTAAATTAGTAACCCTAAACCTTGCTGGAGGTTACTACAAAGGTACTACATGCATGATTTGGCGGTCCGATCCATCGAGCACCGGGCTTGAGTCTAAATATAGCAAATAATATATCAATTTTGATCGTCTCGACGAGCTCTTTGCAATGGTATACTTCGTTTTGTTGTTTGAGATTATTTTATTTCATGAAAAATTTAATATTTCTACAAAACAAGTGAGAATAACAAAACTCGTGAAATTTATTTAAACATTTCAATTTCATCCTAAGTTTTTTGTGCAGGTTGATATCATCATAAAACATCTGCAAATCAATTTTTATAACTTTTCAATATCTATTTTGGCCTACAAACAGTTACTCTCACTTGTTTTGTAGGCCAAAATAAATATTGAAAAGTTATAAAAATTGATTTGCATTGTAGGCCAAAATAAATATTAAAAAGTTATAAAAATTGATTTGCAGTTGTTTTATGATGATATCAACCTGCACAAAAAACTTAGGATGAAATTGAAATGTTTAAATAAATTTCACGAGTTTTGTTATTCTCACTTGTTTTGTAGAAATATTAAATTTTTCATGAAATAAATAATCTCAAACTATATGTCGACCGATTTCTGGCATTCTGTCCGAAAGATTAATTATGGACAGGAGAAAAAATTGTGAGCATCATATGATTAGTTCAGGTTCACGATCGCCCTCCGATGGAACAGTGGAGAGCGTCAAGGGACAAAAGCGGTGCGCGCGAGGATCAGCACAGTCCGTGCCTGTAGGCTCTGTAGCTGTAGCTGTAGATCGACAACGACAACAGACCGCTCTCAGCAGCAGAAGAAGGTAGGGCGCGATCGCTCAATCACGTACTGTACGGGAAACGGGATCAGGCGAATCCTCCAGCACTGACGACGCCGCTGCCGTGCTGTACTGGACTGTCCGTACGTACTACGAGTCTACACACCGTCACGTACTGTATTGTACGCGTGCATGCACCCAATCCGATCCGCCGTCCGCCGTCGTTGGGTGATCTCGCTCGCTCCCCTCGGCGCAGCGTAAATTGTCGACGGAGGTTGGACAGCACGAGAAGGGGGGCCCCAGCTAGCCCAATGATATGCAGGACCGGTAGCTCTCGGGCTCCATGAATGATAGTCCGTGTGCATAGGCATAGCACACGGTAGACGGTACGGCCAGCCAGCTGCGCTAAAGGCCCTGCCATGCCATGCCTCGTCTCCCCATCAAGATCCGGCCGGGACAGGGACGTTTGCGAGGCCGAGAGGCGTACGGTATGGCGTGGTCAAGCGCCCTGCTGCTGCTGGCACGTCGGGGTCGCCGCGCCTGTTCATTCGCTGGCATGGCGCGCGCGCACTCTTCTTCCGTCCTCCTGCTAGCTGCATGCGGGGCCTGGCCTGGGCGCGCACGGTTGGGCAGGGACAGCGGGGGAAAAAGGAGGGGAGTACGTACGTCACCGAGTGCGTGCGCGCGTGACGGCGACGCGCCCGGCCCGGAGAGCGACGACGTGGATAGATATGGGGAGCGAGCCATGCCAATGCCATGCGACCGACGCATAGCGGCAACATCAAGTGCACTGTACTCTCTCCGCTCCGGCCTCCGGCCACCTCGCGCGCAACAACTTGCGTTGGCCGCCGAACCGAACCCCCCGCACCGGCACCGCAGCCTGCTGTGTCAGCTAGCTTCTGCATCAATTCATCAATCCATCGGTCGGTCCTCGTTAGGTTCCATCGATCCGGGCAAACTAAAACCCGGGAGGATGCACGCGTACGTCATGGTCTCATGGAACTACTGTACTAGTACAACTACTACTCATCTGCTCGTCTGAGACTGCATGGGTCTCTCTGTGTGCTAGCTGTTCACTTCAACACCTGATCTGATCATTCAGCGATTCCATGCTCACAAAGTCAGACCGTGCCAAAGGCCAATCAAAACAACTGTGCCATGCACGGATGCACCACGTTCTCCCAGTGCAGTTGCCTGCCTCCTCTGCACCTGCATGCGGCTGCCGCGTGCAGAGGAGCAGCTAGCGATCGCATGGAAAAAGCGTGAAAAAGAAGAGCTGCGTTGCGTGCGTGAAATACTGACATGCCCATCAACGGCCCACAACCCCTGTTGCCACGGACCACAGCACGAGTACTAGTTCGTAGGAGTTGTATATTGTTGACCACAGGTCCAGCCAGGGATGCGTGCATCCATCCTGTTGCAGGAATGGATTCGGCAATAGCTGCTCTGAACTTGTGTCAGTGCTCATCTGCTTTGCAAAGAGGGGGGAAATGCTGATGCAGGCACCGGGGATCACCCTGCCGTTTAGCGTGCTGTCAAGGACGAAGGACCACAGGAACGTCTTTTAAGGAACCTCTTCAAATTTGGAGCCTCCATTCTACCTCAAAATGGCCCTTTTTGGGGATATTCAAGTATCAGTATTCACCCCCAATGAAAGGTCGAGAACATTTCTCCTTTTTGTTTCCGTGAGGGTTTTTCTCTAAGGCCATGTTTAGTTCCTAACAAATTTTCAGATTTCCTGTCACATCGAATCTTTAGAGTTTGGACGTATGCATGGAGCATTAAATATAGTAGCAATTATCGCATGTTTGCACAATTTACCTGTTTTTCTCGATACAAATCTTTTAAGTCTACTTGGGACATGATTGGACATTTATTAGAGAAGATTCTGCATGTGCTAAGTGGCTTTTCACCCCCACTTTTCACGAACTAAAAGGCCTAAGAAAAAAAATACGGGCGAGAGCTTATTGTCATTTTATAATATTAGTGAGAAGAACAAAAACAAAAATTAGACAGGGAGAAACCATAACTCGTAGAACCTAGCTCTCTTCCCTTTTTTTTCCCGACCGTGCTTTGCACTTTTTTCATTAAGGAGTGAGAAGTTTGGTACAAAGTGTCCATCGAACCCACAAGAAGCTAATGATGATTAACATTTCAGTGGGTTCGAAGGACGCTCAGACAACACAAAACAGCACACAAACTACATTGCAACAGATTAGCTCTCTCCCCTTTTTAGTTCTTTGAGTCTTAGAGTGCGTCCAGCCATATGGAGCTCAATTTCAAGATGTATTGAAAAGATGACACAAGATATTATTCTGGTTTAACACACCGGTATGGTTGATATGGTTGCTAAATGAGAAAAGGGTTAGAGAGGAGTCAACCATCATAATTACGAAAACAACATGCTACAGTATAAAATTATGTGTCTTAATTAAGAAGGTACCATTATTAAAAATTGGCGTTATAAACCTATACCCCAAAATTAAGAGCAGATTTACTTTAACACATACTCCCTCTATACCCATAAAACTTGACGTTTTGAACAAGGTTTTGGTCAAACATTGAGAATATAAATAATGAATAACTTTTAAGTTGTCGAGTTTGAAAATGTGAAAATTATATAAATAGATTTGTCTCAAAATATAATTTTATAAAAGTATGCATATATCACTTTTCAATAAATATTTTATATTTTTATAGAAATATGAAGTCAAAGTTAAGCTTGGAGACCGTGTCTTTATCCAAAACGTCAAGTTTTACGGGTATGGAGAGAGTACTCCTACAAGAATGGACTATGGCTATATCACTAAATAAATAAACCCTGAAGAAGCCACAAATTAAACCTCTGCACACCCAAGCAAAGAACATCAAAGGATGTCGTGTGGCACCAACCGTTGGAACATCCACCACTGTCCGGCTCTATTATCCCCACATTATCTTGCTACTCCCTTCATTACAATTTATAGGTCGTTTGACTTTTTCAACTTTAACTTTGACCACTCGTTTTATTCAAAATATTTGCGCAAAATGAGTGAAATTTAAATTAATTTTAAAGAATTTTTATTAATAAAGCAAGCCATAATAAAAGAAGTGATATTCTGCACAAATTTTTGAATAAGACTAATGATTAAACTTAGGGCCAAAATGTGAAACGACTTATAAATTAGAACGGATTCAGTATTTTTCACTTGCACATATAGGATGGGTTTTTCTTCCAGAATTGCTACAGGCACTAGTACACAGAAGCTCTATAGTGGCGGTTGATAAGCCATCTTCACTGGCATTTCACAGGACCGCCAGTGGGAGAGGCCAGTGAAAATAAATCTTTACACTGGCGGTTCCTAACCGCCAGTGTAAATATATTTCCACTGGCAGTTTTAGTTCACATGCAACCACCAGTGGAGATTGCCGCCCTTTTTAGGGAATTTCAGCCCCCTACCCGGCCATATATATGTATTTATTTATTTATTGTAGATATTAAGCTGTATTAGATCATGATCAAATATATCAAAACAAAATTTAATTATTATATAGTATATTTATATACATCAAAGGACTGTGCTCATAATATACACATATATATATGTTCATCAAAGTTACATGTGATAACATCTCAAATTTACACATCTAATTAATAACCCTCTCGGGTAAGCGCTAACATGCTGATTTCCGTTAGCTCTCTGAACTCTTCACTTCCTAGAGTGTCTTCATTGTTGTGATAATTCCCGTTGCTTGGAATAACATGTTTCATGATGAATGAGCACATGTCCTCAACTACGTTGTATAAAGTCTTCGTGCTCATGTTCTACGCCTTGATTTTTTTATAATTCCGCAACTGTAGTTATATATAACTATATTAATTAATATGTATAAATATCATATACACATTTGTAACTTTAAGGTTATAATGACTATTACTTACCTTATCAACGTTCTTGATGTACCGTCCGGACTCCCTCATAAACTCATAGACATAGAATTCGCAGTGGACCGATCCGGGTGGTTGCTTGTGGCACTTATATATGTAAACAGATAAGCGAATATTTAATTAGTTGCAACTTATGTGTTGTACATGGATGATAAATATGTAGTCATAAATAACTAATATACCGGCCACTTGTAATTTATTGTTAATGGTCCTTTTTTGTTTTTGTCGTGCTTTCCGCCTTTTAGTTTATAACACCTATATGTCCTATGGTTTCGAAAGAATCACCAAGTTATATATTCTCAATGCAAACTCTCGTCGAGAAAAGAATGCAAATATTTCTCGGCTTACGTACCTCTCTAAGAAGGTCAAGAATGGCACATACGTAGTGGGATCATAATCTGCGGAGTCAAAGACAAGCACCCTTCCCTGCCTTGGATAAATATAAAAACAAATCCAATGGTCCCTGCACGAATCAAGTTCTCGTGATGCATGGATCGGGGCCACATATATATATGGATTAGACAATAATAACATTAATTGCAAAAAGAAACTCGAGCTTACCTAAAGTTGTATGGGGCCATTATGACTTGCCTATCTTGAAATTGAAGCATTGAATTTCCTAAGTATAGGCAGTATCTGTCTTCCATCTCTCTTTCTAGCTTAGTAATAATCTGTTTAGCTTCTTCCTCAGTCTTGTCCTTCAATTTGTTATTGTCCTTTCCGATCCTGAATGTGTGCCGCTCCTCGCATATTTCGGTGGGGTCGAGATAGACAATCCTCTCTTCTGCGTGTGAATAAGGATCGATACCAAATCTCTCCTCCTGCTGGTCATGTTGTAGTCTGCAAGGCACATGTTCAAATGAATCTCATAGACTGAAACATAATACATCAAAATAATAATCAAGTGAGTATATGAGCAACACTTACAATGCCCACACTGTTACGAGCTGAACGTCGAGTCTCTTAAGGTTCATCATCAAGTGCATGTCCTCGAACGTGACCACAGCTTTACTTCGTCCGTTCATAAAAGCTCTTGGTGGTATACATACGCTCAGAGCGTCGATGCCAACAGAAGCTGCTCTCATGTACCAGTCATGCATTCTTTTAATTAGAGATGGGATTTGGGTTACCTTTTCCCAAGTGAGAAGCGGCCTGCCCGGCACATATGTATCAGGGACATTTTCATAATCCTCTTTCGTTGGCTTCCTGATCTGTATGGTCTTCACAGAGGATTTCCCCGATTCCTCAGCCTCAGAACACTCAACAACATGACTTGTGCGGCTGCGTGCTATTCCTGACAACCACAACATGGTCGCTTTGGCCGGTGTGGAGAGACCATTTTGGGAACAACATTCCTCTTCTTTGCTGGTGGGGGGTTTTTCTTTGGTTTGTGGGGCTGACGGGGTCGATGTTTGCTCATGTTGTTTCTCTTGTGGGCCCGTTGGGGTCGATGTTTCCTCAGGTTGTTTCTCTTTGCTTGCTGGGGAAGGTGGATAGTTGATAGGAGATGCTGGTGGCGGAGGTTCTGGAATTGGATGCACAGGCGAATTTGGTGAGCTAGGAAGAGGCCGGTTAGGTGATGACGACGGCGGTGGGTCATTATGAATGCTATGCTCGGTAGATGGTGGTGGCCCACTTAACCTGATGTCTCGCCTAGGCCAAAGGATGAAATTCTTGATGGTTTGTCCCACTGTTTCAATGCCCTCGGGTGCAGGGATGTCCAACATGTCATCCTCATGTCCTTGCACTACGGTCACCACTTCGACTCTGCAGTACTCATCTGCAATGTTTGCACCATGAAACGTCCGTTCAGGGATTGCGAAGCCAGTGCCTACTTCCCTAGTACGAACATTGGTAATGCCATAGCTTATGACTAGTGAGCAAGGCGTTGGCACGTCAATGGCATCAATTGGATAGCGAACCTTTGCCGTAGACGCGACACTGCTTGGAGCATTTGCAGACTGTGCTATCAACTGCTGAGCTCCCAAGGGCTGTGTCACTGGCACCAGCTGCATCTGCGGAGACAGTTGGGTGTTCGTCCTTTGTTGAACAGTAGACATGACACCCACCAATTGCTATGCAAGCTCGTTATCAGGATTTGCTACTAATTTAGTCACCATGTCTTTGAAGGCTTGCTTTGCCTGCTCCTCAAAAAAATCTTTCAAGTCCTCCTTGTATCGATCACGCTTCTTGTACATTCCGGCCCACTCCTCGCCGAATCCTTCTTTCCATCCTAGCCTTGACGAGATGCCTCGTACACGACCAGGGTGCTCGGGGTTACCAAGACCAAGAGTAAGGATGTCCCGCTCCCTTTGTGGCCTGGCACTTCCTTCCTTCACATGAGCCGCCGCCTCATAAATATTCTTCGCGGCTTCTTCAACCATTGGATCAGAAAAAGATGCAGTTGACTCAGATATTTCTCTTGGTTTGCGAGCACGAAGCCACTTCGCGCTCCTTTTGCCAAGTTCCTCAGACAACACTGACAACCCTGCTGCCTTCTTCGCAGCCTCTTCTTCCCTCCATTTGGGAACCAGCCGCTTGTAACCACCTGTGCCAAGGTGGTGGTGGTACTTGTTCTTCTTAGCAAGTGCTGAGTTTGCTTGGCTCCTGGCCAAGAATTCTGAGTTAGTCTTCTGCTCTTTGAAAACAGCCCACTGACCTTCTGTAATGTTGTACTTACTGGTGGGGTCCAACCCTGTCTTCACATATTTGCTGTTCAATTTAGACCTCCAGTTGCGAAATGTGATGGCCAACTGCCTCATTACATAACCCTTTACGAGTTCCTGTGAACCCCGAGGCAGAACAAACTTCTTTGACAACTTTTGCCACAAGTTTGCCTTGACCGAATCTGGCACATCTTTCCACTGAGACATTGTGATATCAAGATTATCCCTAACTAAGAAATCAATCGCGTTCCGAAACTTAGCTTGCACCTCTTGTAGAGTTAGGGGCTCTCCTTTTACACTTACGTCTAGCACCCTATATGTGTATTATCCCACTTGTTTGATCCCCTGTCACCTCGTTTCTGATCACTCAGTTTCCTCTTCCTTGATTCTTCAGTGCTCGTATCGGTAGGTTCTGGCCCTTGGTCTTCGTGTTGCAATTCTTCTTCTACTAGTTGTCGCATTTGAGACACGACCTCCTGTTCATAAAATTAGGCGCACACATGAAATCATGGATGAGTACATATATATAGATAGAAGGGATTCGTTGAACTCCGTGTATGTTACCTCGTCTTCTCGTGGATCGTAAGTAGGGTCGCGCTCCATTTCACGACGAGCCTTCTTATCTATGCTGGGACACGGATCACTTGGACTTTGATATTGTTGCTCACTCGGCTCGTTATGTTGAGAGGACTCTGATGGTGAAGTCGTCATTGCGATAATCTAACGTAAGATATAGCTCTAATTAAACTAAATTTTATGAATGTGTTGAAACAAAGTTCATCGAGCTTGCATATATCACATCGAACATAGCACATCGCATATATACATCTCTCTTTATAATTTTTTTATTTTAGCATTTTACATCTGAAATAAGAGATGGCATATATGTCACATCTATCATATATCACATATATCACAAAAATTGAAATACACATGATAATTAGAGAAATTGAAATACACATATCACATATATCACAAAAAATAAAATACACATGATAATTAAAACTATTTAAATAATATGAAAAACCTAACTAATAATTAAACGATATGAGAATGTCTTCGTATATGCAATATTGTTTCCCAATATGAAAAACCTAAAACAAACCTAACTAAACAATTAAATCCTAATTAAACAATATGAAAAACATAACTAATAAACTAAAACCTATTTAAACTAAAATCTAATTAAACAAAAAAAGTCCAAGTGGCCGGCCCACTATGTAAAAAATATCTTCGTATATGCAATATTGTTTCCCAATTTATATATGGACTCAAATACACTTGTATAAAGAAATCGCACAATTTGTTTCCCAATTTATTTTATTATTTTTATGCAGCAATCATTTTTATAAAAAAAAACCGAATACTCAGCATTATTGATTTCTTTCGAAAATACGAAATCATTCCCTAATGAAATTGGGCCGGCCCACTTGGTAGCAGGATGGCCCACCAGCCGCGAAGCCGCTAGGGCGCAGCCGCCATCATGCGTCGCCGCACCGCCCGCTGACGCCGCCGCAGAGGAGTGCAACAAGGGCCTCCCGCGCGCTCTACCCATCCTCGCGCACCCATCCTCACGCCGCACCTCGGGCCACGACGCCACCGTGCGCCTAGCATCGCCGCGTCGCCACCATGCGCCTAGCGTTGCCACATCGAGCACCACTGCCGCCGTCGAGGAGGACCGCCGCCGTCGAGGACCACCGCCCGCACCGAGGAGAGAAAGAAAACCTGAGAGAGGAAGAAACGAGAGGGAAGAGCTAGGGGCCTTACCGGAGAGCTTCGCTCGACGATGGCCGGAAGGAGAGAGGTAGACGGTGCTCGCGCGAGCCGGGGGAGGTCTCCGGTGATGACGACGAGCGAGGGACAGAGAGGCACGGCTCGCGGCGGCGGACGAGCGGCAATCTCCGGTGTGGCGGCGGCGTGGCGCAGCGCGGCAGCCTGATGGCGTGGTTTGAACTGAATGGCGCCTTCGGGACTTAGGAAAATTTGGGAGTGGGGCGGGCAAAGTATATATTGAGGCCGGTTTGTACTGGCGGCTGTAAAAAGGGTTTGTACAGGCGGTTGGCAATGTGAACCGCCAGTACAAACCCTTTTTACAGGCGGTTGACAATGTGAACCGCCAGTACAAACCCTTTGTACTGACGGTTGAGTCAACCGCCAGTGCAAAGGGTTTGTACTGGTGGTTCACATTGTTAACCGCCTGTAGCAATAATTTTATGTGATGTTTTATGTTTATATTTATGCACATGCACATTATTTTTGGTTATATTATATTTTGGGTTTAACTAGGTTTTTAATTAGTTTGGTTTAGCTAGGGTTTAGGGTTTAACTAGGTTTTTAATTAGCTTGGTTTAGCTAGGGTTTAGCTTGGTTTAGCTAGGGTTTAGGGTTTAACTTGGTTTTTAATTAGCTTGGTTTAGCTTGGTTTAGCTAGGGTTTAGGGTTTAGCTAGGGTGGTATCCAGAAATGTTTAGCTAGGGTTTAAGGTTTTTAGGGTAAACATGTTCAAATAGAGAAATGTAAACATTTTAAAATAGATAAATGTAAATATGTTAAATGTAGCATAGGATACATGTTGAGATAGAAAATGGATTACATGACAAATGACAAATAGAATCTAGCCAGCTACTGTTCTTCCTTGTCCATCGGGGCGCACCCATGGCAACGAACTTTGTGGGATGCTTCGTTCAACGTGTCTTATTGTAACAACCCTAAAAATCCACACAACCTAAAATCCCAACCAATTAAATTTTTTCATTTATTTATTATGAAAACCCATTTTTCTTGTGCAAGCATATAGGTTTCATTATAAATTTGGTAAATAGAGGAGTATAGCTTGCATTTTAATTCCATTCACATAGAGTAATAACTTATGCATCACATTTGGGATTTATTGCAATTTATGTTTGTGTTTACTCAATATTTAAAATGAGTAATATATGTATTTATACACTTAAGTGTAAATAGAAAAAGAAAAAGAAAAAGAAGAAGAGAGAAAGAGGAAGAGCAGATTCGGCCCAGCCAGCCGGCCCATCTCGTAGCCAAACCACCACGCGCGCGCAGTGCCTTTCGCAGCCGCTGCCAACCGGGACCCGCTTGTCAGTCACTCTTTCTTTTCCCCTGTTTCTCTTCTTCGCGAAAGACGGTGGCCGACAGTGTCATGCAAATGGGGTGGCCGACAGTGTCATGCAGATGGCGTGACCGATAGCGCCACGCATGGTAGAGCCCTGACCCCGTTGTCCCCTGCCTGTCCCCTGCCTTGCTCGCCAAGAAGCCCGCGCGCACCACCGGAACCCTAGCTCGCGCAAGCCGCAGCCCTCCGATCAGCCCGAGCAGATCAGAGCCGCCCACCATAGATAGCCACCCGAGCTCCGCTATAAATTGGAGCACCACACGGCGCCCTAGCCTCGTTCCACTCGCCGCCGCCACTGGTGGCACCAACCACACCACAACACCACACCGTGTGAGAGGGGGAGAAGGAAGAAGGGCGGAGCAGAGAGAGGGGAGCACCGCCGAAGCGCTGCCGCCGCGGAGCACGCCGAAGCTGGACACGGAGGAGAAGCCCGAGCTGCGGACGAGGAGCGGCACGGCACTGCGATCGCTCTGCACGGCTCCGACTCGCCACTGCACCGCCATCCTAGCTTCACCGACACCACGGTGAGCCACCGCACGCCATGTCCGAACCTCGCCCTGCTTTTGCCATGGCGTTCCGGCCACGGGAAGCGCAGGCACGAGCCTTTACCGGCTCAGGAAGATCACCTGCACCATGCACTCATGCGACCGGCCGAAACCCCCGGACTACAAGCTTTGCTAGACCGAGAACGCAGCACGACGCGTTCTCGGCGGAGCGCGCTCGCCACCGACGCGTTCCGACGCCGAATCACCCGTTCCGAGCAATCCGACTAGCACCCGTATAGGTTAGAGCGTCGTGGAGCACCGCCACGACCCCTTGAGTTAGCTACGTGGATCTAAGCGCTAGAGGAAGCCTCGTCCGCCCTGCTCGAGTGCGCCGCGACCTCGCCGGAGCTCCGCCGCGTGCCGAAGCCAGGAGGAGACCCTGCTGTGACACCAAGTTGCCACCAACGACCCGAGGGCCTTACTGACTATGTCAATAGAAGGGAACCACACCCGTTCGTGCCAAAACCGAACCCCGGCCACCACACCGCCGCCCGCCTCGCCGGAGAAGCGCCTGTGCCGTGGCCGAGCACCAAAAGGGACCCTGTTAGCCAAATTGAGTCCCTTAGAAAAGAATATTGGGGCCCGGAGGGGAGAAATTGCCTCGTTGTGGGCTGCAACGTAGCCTACCGGAGCTTTAGCCCTGCGGCAGCTCGCCGCCGGCCGCCATGGCACGCCGAATGGTCGGCCAAGGTCACAAACCACCCCCGACCACCGCCGAGCTACGCCGAGCTCGCCCGACCACCGCCGAGCTACGCCGACGCCCCCCGACCAACGTCGAGCTCGCCCGACCACCGCCGAGCTACGCCGACGCCCCCCGACCAACGTTGAGCTCGCCCGACCACCGCCGAGCTATGTCGACGCCCCCCGACTAACGTCGAGCTCGCCCGACCACCGCCGAGCTACGCCGACGCCCCCCGACCAACGTGGAGCTCGCCCGACCACCGCCGAGCTACGCCGACGCCCCCCCGACCAACGTCGAGCTCGCCCGACCACCGCTGAGCTATGTCGACGCCCCCCGACCAACGTCGAGCTCGCCCGACCACCGCCGAGCTACGCCGACGCCCCCCGACCAACGTGGAGCTCGCCCGACCACCGCCGAGCTACGCCGACGCCCCCCCGACCAACGTCGAGCTCGCCCGACCAACCGCCGAGCTACGCCGACGCCGGCGACTCTCTGGGAACCAGCATCGAACACCTGGTGGGCGACCATCAGGTCTATGTTCTGTTGAGGCGCCACATGCCGCACTACTGGACCCGCGCGCCACGTGGACCAATCCCGAGCTGTCATCCCCTGATTAATCGGCCAATTTCCAATTTCAGAAAATAGGGTAATCTTCGGAAATTCATAACTTATTCATACGATGTCCAAAAATTGCGCACCATATATCAAAATTCTCAGAAAAATGAGATCTACAATCTAAGACTATGTTTGTGTACATTTGGCTCTTTATTTTATTGGATTTTTCTAAAAAACTCTATAGGAGTCGTTGACGCGAGTATTTCGTGTTCGATTTCAGAGCCGGAGGAGGATCTGACTAAGGAAGACGACCACGAGTACCTTCAGGAGCTAGGAGACGACTACGAAGGTGCCACGTCCCACCAAATCCTTAGATCCTATTTACGCATTGCAAATGACATTGTTGCTATTGCTTTATGATTATGTATGGAATGGTTGCATGATAGTGTATTTGAATTTACTGCCTTGATAAGACTTTACCCTGCTGTCCGCTGCTAGGATAGCTGCTGCTTAATTTACTGTTACTCTTCCACTACTTACTACTTGCTATATGCTGTGTGGTGGAATTGGGACGGTGTATAACTGATTATAACCACTGGGAGAGAGTGCTGCGTGCGTCTTGGGTGCGTGGTAAGGGTTGATGTCGACCAAGTGGGATGTGAGACAAGCCCGTGGGGCAAGTCGTGCCGGGGGTGCAACCTGGGCAACCCCAAGCGAGATACCTGTGACGGGTAAAATTGTTGAGGAGGTTCCAGGTGGGATAGCCTTGGTGGTTTGAAGCCCGTGGACGGAGGTGCTGTGATGGCACGGGGAGAGTATCCCCTAAGTGAAGATGCCTGCTTGGTCAAACCTAGGACGGACTAGTTTCAGGTTCATGGGAATCCTTTTCTACTCACTCGCTTCTGATGGGCGGGAGACGGCTGGACTACTTGGTAGGACGGTGCCACTACTGCTAGGTTGAGAGGTGATAAGGGTGGGCGGAGACGGTCGATGGGTTCCCGTTCCGTTCTAGATGCGCAGTACCACTGGATGGGCCCGGTACTGTGTCTCCCAGTCTCAGCATAACGGTGTAGGATCCGGAATATCCCAGGGCTGAGTGGTAGGGTGGCATCGACCTAGGCAAGCAAGCACCCGGAATTCTGCTTAGGTGTTTGCGCAACACCTATGATGGCTAATCTTGTGGGTAGTGAAACCTCTGCAGAGTGTACGGTTGATCGATCGATATATATGCCAACCTGTTGGCTATGGACCTTTCCTGTGAAGCTTCTACTAGTGTAGTGAGTGTTCTCTTCTCCCCCTGGACGATATTTTTCCGGCAGTGTACCCGCTGTGGTAGTGTGCCGCTGAGATAGGCCCGAGAGGGAGTTGGGCCTGTCGAATGAGAGTGAGGTGTGGGTATGTGAGATGTGGTGATGGGAAAAGGGATGATGGTGTTAATTGGAAATAAAACTTGACTACTTAAACATTGATTACAGCTGCATAGGAAACCTCAGCCTATAGGTCTGCTTGTATAGCCTTGCATCCACTTTCCACAAAGCAAATGTTGCATAGGTGGGCTCCGTGGCCAGTACATATCGTACTGATAAATTTGCTGTCAGGTGACGAGAATGAGTACGACTTCGAGGAAGACGATGGCGAAGAATAGGGTCACGTGCCACACTCAAGTTGGCCGTGAAGGATGAAACGTTTTCGCATCTTCTAAGCTTCTCTGAATGTTGATTCCGCCAATGTGGCAATGTAATAAATGTTTATGTAAGACTTAATTACCGTTGTATGGATCCTGGTGTCAACTGAGATATGGGTAATTTCATGGATTGTCCCAAGCAATCTGTTGAATTACAATTCGAGCCTGTGGATTTCTCTTCGCGGAAATCGAGGTCGTTTCACTTATCTTCACTGGATGATCTACAAAGTGAGACATGTCGCTGAATTGGTTAAAATCCTCCAGATCAGTTACACCATCAACTCCTAGAGCTTGTTGCTTCCCAGGGAAACTATATGCTTGGGCTTATCAGAACTTTTCTTCTCATTTTTAGAAAGGATTTGTTCAGCTTAGAAGACCTGTGCGGCACGGTTACAAAGATCCATGAGTCATCTTTGTAACCTACCTTACTTAGATCAAGAACTCTGAGCCCATAGTTGTCCACTATGACATGTTTGTCTTCAACCCATTGGCATCAAAACACAGGTATCTAAAATGTACCATAGTCTAGTTCTCATATGTCCTCAACGAAGCCAAAGTATGTACTAATCTCACCAGTTGCATCATCTATGGCCTCGCATCGAACACCACTGTTTTGTGCCATGCTCTTTTTGTCCTTGGACTTGGTACAAAATGTGAAGCCACTGATGTCGTAGGTTTGCCATGTCGTGACCTGGCGTGATGGTCCACACGACAACTTCTTGATGGTTTGTTCCTCAAACGTTTCCCCATCTAGAATGTCCTGCTCCCTTAGCCATGCGATGAACCGACGCTTGTGTTCCTGCTTGACCCAATCGTCCGTGTGCCCACCATTATGTTGGCGAAGATCATTCATGTGACGCTCGATCAAAGGATCCATTATCGAGAGCTGATGCAGGATGCTATAGTGTGCTTCGAGGACTACCTTGTAATCTGACGGGATAAAAGATTTCCGTCCAGTCCTCCCACTTCCATGTAGCCTACCATCGTGTCGTGACGGGGGCAAACCTATTGCAATCTGGTCTTTTAGGACACTATTGCAGAATGGGCCACCAAAAACAATGGCCTCTTCGGTACAGTACCCTTCTATCATGGACGCCTCAGGACGAGCACGAGTTGATACATAGTCATTCAGTACTGACATGAAACGCTCATAAGTCCACATCTCATGCAAATACATGGGCCCCAATGCCTCTATTTGCGGCACCAAGTGCGTCACAAGGTGAACCATTATATCAAAGAATGATGGGGGGAAACACATCTCAAGCTGTGACAGAGTCTCCACCGTGAATTCTTGAAGTGACGGCAGCTCATCGTGGTAAATAACCTTCTGTGAGACCCTGTTGAAAAAGTAGCATAACCTGGTGATTGTCATCTTTAAGAACACTGGATTTATAGCCCTGATGGCAACAGGGAGGAAAGTAGTCAGCATGACATGACAATCATGTGAGTTGTAATTGGTCAGTGTAAGGTCTCTCATTGACACAATACTCCTTATGCTAGAGCAGAATTCAGATGGAACTTTCAAATTTTTCCACCACACACACATCGCACGTTGCTCCTCTGTGTTGAGGTTGTACCTTGCTGCCGGGAGGTGGTACTTCCCATTTTCTAGAAGAGCAGGGTGCAGTTCCTTTTTTATGCCCAAATTTACCATGTCCATACGTGAGTTGAGTCCATCCTTAGTCTTGCTCTTTATGTCAAACAACGTGCCAAAGACGCTTTCAAAGACGTTCTTCTGAACCTGCATACCGTCGATCGCGTGTCATATGTCTAACTTTTTCCAGTATGGCAAATACTTGAAGAAAATAGACATCTTCTTGAATGTAGCCCCTGGAGTTGGTTTCACATCCTTTCTTAGTTTTCTGTCTTTTGTCTTCTTCCCAAAAATAAATTTGATGTTGCTGACTATTCTGAAAACTGTTTGACCTTTACTGTTACCCGATGGAGCAGTAGAATGCAGTTCATCATTATTGTCGAAATACTTATCCATCTTTCGCAAGCGGTACCTGTGCCCTTTCGATAAGAACCGTCTGTGCCTTATGTACACTATCTTCTTTGATGCATCAAGGAACACGTAAGTGGTTCTATCTATGCAGATTACGCATCCAAGCTTTTCCTTGAACTGCCCTGATAATATAAAGAGAGCAGGGTAATCGTTGATGGTCACAAAAATAATTGCATACAGTGTGAAAGTTTCTTGGCGGTACTCGTCCAATATTTCGACTCCTGTTTCTCACAATATTTTCATGTCCTCCATTAACGGCTCTAAAAATACATCTATGTCAACGCCGGGTTGCTTAGGTCCAGAAATAAGAATGGTTAGCATAAGGTATTTACGCTTATGCATCAACCAAGGTGGAAGGTTGTAGATGGTGAGGATCACCGGCCATGTGCTGTGCTTGCTGCTCCTCTCGGCAAATGGATTCATTCCGTCCGTACTCAGAGCGAACCTAACATTTCGTGGCTCCTTAGCAAATTCTGGATGGTTGGCATTGAAATCTTGCCATTGCTTGCCATCGGCTGGATGTCGTAACTTTCCATCGTTTTTGTGCTCATCTGAAGCATGCCAGCTCATAAGTTGGGCATCCTCAGCGTTTGCGAACAAACACCTCAATCGATCAATCACGGGAAGGTACCACATCACCAGAGCAGGAATTTTCTTCTGCGCGTAGTAATCTACTTTTTCTTTATCTTTCCTGGTGGGTTGGGTCTTTTGTTGGGTCTTCTTTCGCTTCTTCCCCGTACACATGGTGGTGGCACAATCTTCCTCTCAATAGTCTTTATTCGTCTTGTATCTACTTGCACCACAATTAGGACAACTATCCAAGTATTTGTATTCATCACTCGATATAGTATATAATGGTTTCTACATGCGTGGATCTTTTCGACACCCATTGTAAGCGGACTGATTAGCTTCTTTGCGTAGTATGTGTTAGCAGGAACTCTATTCTCCTTTGAAAGCATGTCTGCGAGAATACTCAAGAACGTATCGAAGCCAGCATCGCATAAACCATACCGGGCTTTTACCATCAATAACTTTAGCACTGACCGCAACGTCGTGAAATCTTTCGTGCAATCCTTAGACTCATCGAAAAAAGGCTCTTGTGCAGCCTTCCTCATTTCCTCCATACCTTTCATGAAGAAGATAGATGGATCTAGATGACTACGCAATATTGCATCTAAGAAGTCTGCATCTTTCTCAGCACTAACATTGGGCGGACCATCAGCATTAGGCACAACAGGTTCACTCTGAGGACAAGGTGTTTGTCTCTCGTGTATGAAATGACATCCGTCAGCAAGCATATCTGCACCATCGACACCGATGTTCACAGGAGTACCAGTTGTGTAAGCTGCAGAGCTACCCTCTCCATGCTTTGTCAAAATCAAGTAATTCTCCATAAATCCTCGGCATACGAGATGAGAAAATATTGCTTTCGTGTCATCAAATACGATAACATTCTTGCAATCTATGCATGGACAATATATGTGCTTCGTGTTTGACCTCCAAGCATGAATCTTAGCGGCATCGATAAACTTCTGCACCTCAGGTATGTATGATGGATCAACTCGTGATAAATTGTACATCCAGAATGACCTCTCCATCATTAACTGTAAAAATATAATGAGTTTATTATGACCAATGCAAAATAAAAATGATTGTTTATAGATATTATTTAATAAACCAACCTTTTTTTCAGCAACCTTGTTCAAAGAAATACAGATGAAAACCGTTCACTTGAGAATTTTTGAATTTATAGACCTTTGGAACCTTAGTTCACTAAAATTTAGAAGAATAATGTGTGTTAAGACTCATTCTCAGTGTCAAAGATTGAATATTTTGCAAATAATAAAGATAATTTATAATAAACAAAATAGAAAACTAATTAACAACCTATTAACATAATTAAAAAATAGAAGAATAATGTGTTCTAACAAAGGATTGAATATAGACACCCAATTAAAAAAAATAGAAAAAACTAAAAAAACTAGCTCTCCCTACATGAATACACAAGAGTACACACCATTCATGGAAAAAACTAATTTAACCTAAATTAAGAAGTAATTATGAAAAGGGAGAGAAGAGATACACTATCTAACCATCATAAACAACATAATTTAAATAAATAAAGGCAATAACCTATCAATCATTCTCTCTAACTCATGACAAACCCTAGATCCAAAAAGTGGCTTAAATTGTGCAAAGTAGATTAAATAGAGGTAAAAGATACATAAACTAACATTTCTTAGCAACCTCCTCCAAAGAAATGAAGAAGAAAACCCTCCCTTATATTTTGGCAGATCCGGACCTCCATATATGCTTCCAATGGCGTTTGGCTGCGAGTAACTGTTCGGTCGGGGGGAGAAGAAGGGGTATTTATAGCAGATTTCACACTAGCGGTTGGTCTAACGAACCGCCAGTGAAAATCAATTAACACTGACGGTTTTCTTAAACCAACCGCCAGTGAAAATAGTATCTTAACACTGGCGGTTGGCTTAGCTCAACCGCCAATGTAAATGGTGTTTACACTGGTGGTTTTCTTAACCCAACCGCCAGTGAAAATAGTACCTTAACACTGACGGTTGGCTTAGCTCAACCGCCAGTGTAAACCGCCAGTGAAAATAGTACCTTAACACTGGCGGTTGGCTTAGCTCAACCGCCAGTGTAAATTACACTGGCGGTTGAGCTAAGCCAACCGCCAGTGTTAAGGTACTATTTTCACTGGCGGTTGGTTTAAGAAAACCGCCAGTGTTAATTAGTTTTCACAGTCGGTTCTTAACTCTGGCCCTCCATTTTATTTGCACTAGCGGTCGGTGAATGAAACCGTTAGTAAAAAAAATATCTAACGTCACTGTAGAGCTCCTGTGTACTAGTGAGGATTTCATGCCAAAAGCAAAACATCCCAGGACAAGAAAGTTTGGCCCATCGCCGAGAGAGGGACTGCTGAGGCCGTTTTCAACTGTAGGCACGCACACGTAGGGCTTAGCAACGCTAGCGCTTTCCGACACAAGATGCCCGGAAAAACCGATAGATTTCCAGCTCGTCGTGTTGCACCTGCCCACGTGGCCACGTAAACGAATAGACGCCCCAGCTTTTTTCTTTTGCCCCTAACTGAGGAGCTGATACCACCCTTATCTGCGGACTGCGGAGCCGAACGAGGCGCGGCCGGCCTCGTATCGATCTGCATGGAATGTGAAACCATGGTTGAGCCAGCAGTGCTGATGCTCGCCGGCGTCCGGCCATGGTAGTGGTCCATGGACAGGGAAACGAGAACATAGAGAGATAGACCCTATCTCCACCATGTGTGAAAGATCCGACTGACTATCCTAGGCCGAGGTGAGGACGACGCAGCTAGGTACTAGTGGTCGCTAGATATGATGCTGTACATGTTGCACACGGCCGGCGTCTCTTTCAGTTTGTGTGTTGTCTGCGCCAGGACCAGGAGGTGTTTTGTCTAGTGCGACTACGGAGCAGTGGCCAACCGGGAAACGCGTGGCGTCGTCGCCCTGCAGTCTTCGATTTGTTCCTGAACAAGATAAGCACGCATTGTTTCGATAAGGAAAAAAGGGGCGAAGACGCACGAGTATCTATCTGCCTGGACGAAGACGAAGACGGACGATTATCTATCTGCCTGCCTGTATAGTTGTGGATAATCGCCCATTCTTTCTCATTAGTCATTTTAATAATGTACTCACTCCATCTTGTTCGATGCCATATATTAATTTGCCACACTTGGAGGTAAACATATTTACGAAGTGTTTGGCTATCGTAGTTGCGGTTGAAATCATGTACTCAATGTAATAGCCTCCAAAATTATTACATACCAACATGCATGTACAGGCTAGCACTCTCTGCATCTCTCTATTCCAAATCATAATTCATTTATGTTGTTCTAAATCAAAATTGTATCAATTTGTTTTATCATTAGCAGAATTGTTTTCTTTAATAAGCAAAAGGACTACGCATTCTTTATTAAGGTAGAATAACTAAATGTTTACATGACGCAACATGATCAGCTAAAATCAGCATATTTTTCTCTCACAATAAATCAACATGAGTCAAAATCAACGTTTCTTTTTAGCCAGCTGAACATGAACATATCAGATATAATTAATCTAGATGCCTAGTCATAGCCGGCAAAGCCAATAAAAGATGCCTAGTACTTTCTTCAGAAAAACATGCGACTACTGGTTTTATGCCTGCAAAAATAGTTCATGTTCACCAAAATTTTTACTAAATATTGTTCATATTTATGACTTAAAATTAATTTATTATTAAAATATATTTCATAATTAATCTAATAATATTTATTTAATATCCTAAATAATAATATTTTTTATTTATAATTGATCGAAGTTAAAGATATTAAACTGTAATACTGCGATAGAATTGCATCTGTTTTTAAGACGAAGGCAGTAAGCAAGATCGCCTGTGGAAATGAGGGCACTGGCATAACTAGATCTCTGGCTTTGGCGGTGGAACCGGCGTCGTTTTCACTCAGATCAGAGGCGTCTGCTCGTCCATCGGATTGGATCGCATGCTTCCGATCAAAGTTTCGTCGTCGATCTTGTCAGAGCATCAGGCCAGGCCTCCTGCTGGAATCATGGGTCCGCGCCGGGCAGGCTCGGCATCATTGCACGTAGCGGCGAGAGCAATCGATGATCAGTTTGATTTGACTTGATGCGGGTCGAGATGAGTCAGCGTCGCGAGTCTCGAGTCACGCACCAACTGATTGGTACCGACCGCGCCCGCGTGCGGGCGCCGGGGCCTCGGTTTTGTTCTTACACTGCCCAGGATATCGACCTGACGGCGCACGGGAAAAAGGAGATTCGTTTCCATGGATCATGGATGGATTGCCCGAGCTCCAGCATCTGATCGCCCAAGCATTAAGCATACCCTTTCTTAAAAAAAAAACTAGTACCATTGTTTATATACTTCGTTATTTCGGTTCTACCCGGAGTGGGTGTAATCAGGAGAAAAATACTCCAAATCCGTTATGCAGGGTTCTAGAGAGAAAACAGAGAGTACTGCAGATTTGCTTGGACGTCTTTTACTAATACTAAAACAATAACAAACAACAGCGGCCACTTCGTTTTCGTTGTTGCTTACGATGTTTCCAGGGCACTATATCTATGTCATGCACATTTCTTTAAATTAGTGCCACATATCTTTTTCTGAAATGTTTCCGTTCGTTTGTTGCTAGTTTCTATGACAATGACCCAATTATATTTCGTACAGACCCACAGTCTGTGCTTGATATTTAAACCATGCATAGGTCATTGTCAGTCAGCATAGCTAAATTTATACAACAAATTGAGTTTGTATTATGCATATGTTATATCTTCTATCCTTCTCAGAGCACCCTAGGAAGAATCGCAGATGCTCACAAGCACACATATTCTCATTCTTTGTTTGAGCACGTCCAAAAGACTAAAGACTCATTTGGTGCGGCTCAATCCTCCGCTCGCACTCTGCAGCCAGACCCAAAGCTCTCCAGGCGAAGCTAGTTTTTGCGACTTTGCATATGTATGCAAAAGTAGCTCTTGATCCGTATTTTGCTAGCCAGAAGTGCTCCTCCACGTAAGAGTGTTTGGTGCAGCTCTGCTGACAGAGCCAGTAAAGAACTCGGTACGTCAGCCACGTCAAATGGGTCTTAAGCTAGAAGATCTCTAGTGATGAAGTCGTTATAGGCACATCTCTAGTAACACTCATTTAGCGCTGAAAAAAAAATAAAATCATAGACTTATTGATATATATATATATATATATATATATATATATATATATATATATATATATATATATATATATATATATAAAGTACAAACAATCAAACCCCACAAATGGACATTCACCTTTAAAAATCTAACTAATTAGTCTGCACTTAGTTCATGCATTATCCTTATGATATAGTACGATCAAAGTTGTCATGATACAGTAGCTTGACCGATCAAAGTTGTGTACTTGTCTTCTTTTATTAATAGCCTGTGGAGAAAATTACCAGTATCAAATTGGCAAAGTCCCAGCGAGGTGGGCCCCATGGATGCGACCAGAGGCAGTGTCAAGCAAAACAGAGAGAGAAAATTACAGTACTCCTGCAGTGCAGGATCCATCCTCTTTGGATCTTTGATGGCACGGCACGACCAGCTAACAACGCCACACGTGCGGTCGTCCCGTGGGGCCCACGCCGTCGTATCATTAGCTTTCCACGTGTCGAGCTGCCATTGGGCAGGGGCGCCACGACGGGTGCTGGTCGCAACCGCTTGGCCGGAGCGGACGTGGCTCGACGGAGACGGAGGAGGTGCACACCAACGCCGCTTTCAACCCGGGCTTTTGTTTCCAGCGCGCCGGGGCTGACCGGTGTGATGCCTCTGGGTAATAATTTGGGTATCGTTTTCGCAAACAAGTGCAAGAAACAAAATGGGGTCGCCAATCTAGTAGGGCGGTCCATGCTGATAATCAGGATGGACGGTAATCGCCTCACCCCGACACTACTAGCTTCTATACTATAAATTCTTTTTTTTTTGGGTCTCATACTCGAAATCATCCTTTTTTAAATAAACAATTGAGTACTCCGTAGAACCCATTTTGTTCTATACTTAGGGAGAAATTCGAAACAGAGGATGGCAATATTTGAAGGTATTTGAAGACATGTTTCATCAAATCTCTATCTCTACCAATAAAGAAAAGGGATTTTGATGTTTCTACCTTTGTTTCATAGTCTAATAGTTATTTTACCCTCCCTCGATTTTAACTTTGTGATTTTCCTCTCGCTATTTTCAGACGAAGCTTTCGTTTACCCCTGCTTCGTGTAAAATAGTCGATCAAATAGCAAAAAATAAAAGAAAAGATACCTACACAAAAAGACAATATACCCCTCAATACCCTTTCTCCTTTCTCGCTCGCTCGCTCTGTAGGTTTTCTTCTCGACTCGCGAGCTAGAGAGGCGTGGCTCTGGGTTAGGGTTTGGTGATTTCAGGTGGCGGTATGACTACCGATGGCGGTGCGACCACCGGTGGCGCACATGAGTACTAGCAGCGTGGCTCCCGTGCGCTCCTCTCCTGGCTCGCGCCTGCTGGCAACGGGTACATCCCCGACGGGTACTGGCAGAACAGGTACATCCCCGCAAACTAAAATCTATATATAATCAACATAACATGTAACAATAACACAATAAATTGTCCAATACGATAGTACTTCTAGTATAAATAATTGATAACAAGTTCAATGTCTAGCAGTATGACAGATTAGGGTTAGCAATCCTTTTATATTAGCATAACTGGACAGTCATCGTATGTTAATTGGGCCAATTTCATGTACATGTACACATATTGCGGGTTCCCCAACAAGTAACGGGGACGGGTATACAAGGAACGTCCCCGTACCAGCCATCCTCGTTGGGGATGGATTCTTGCCCATTTACATCCCCGCGGGTACAGATATCATCCAATCCCCGTTCCCTGATAGATCAAATACCCGTCGAGTATTGGGTATTGGGTACCCGTTGCCATCGTTAGACACGCTGTCACGGCCTCATGCAGGCTTTGCCCTGTCGACTCGGGCGACCTTAGCAGTAGGGGCTTTTGGAGTTTCACTGAGATTCTATTTGTCAAAGATCTAGTTTTAAAATATTTTTCAATTTTTCTAGAGATGAATATAAATCTAAGCTTTTGTGGTTGACATTTTTTTTTGGGAGGGGTGTCTCCTCTTATTTATATGAATTGCAATCCCAGGAGCCAAACCCTAGAAAACTTAGAGATGTCGCCAATCACCGCAAAGTTTTAAATAATAATAAAATACATTATTTGGTAGACATAGTATTTTTTTTCTCGAATACGCAAAAGGTTTGCGCATTTTTGTATTAAGAAGAAAAATGAGTACAAGAGTGATGGAGCGCTGCAGCGAGGAGGCTAAAGAAAGGAAAATGGCGCTGGCCTCCCTTGCTTCTTTACAACGCCGATTACTCACGCGCTAAACGACTAAGGTTGCACGCCCCCACCTCGATCCACCGATCGGCAACCTGCTTGATGATGTCAAGGACTTGGGAAACCGATGACTCAATACTCCTAATCGCCTAGCGTTTCGTTCTTTCCAAATCTCCCAAGCCACCAACACGAAGAAGCTATCAGCACCCTTCCGTTTCGGTCCTTGCCATCGGCTCCTCCAGATGTCCCACCAAGAGAGGAGAGTATCACTCCCGTTGATCGTGGTGTCAGCTCTGAGGACGTTGAGGATATTCCACCAAACTTGGCGCGAGAAGGAGCACGCGGATATGATGTGATCAATTGTTTCAGCTTCCTGTCCACAGAGATGGCAGTACTCGTCTGCCTCGAGACCATGGCGCCTTCTACGATCCTCCGTCCAATGCCTTCGTCTTAGCGTCAACCAAAGGAAAATCTTTACTCGAAGCGGTGCCCACGTCTTCCAGATCTGAGTGCAGCCCGGAATTGGGTGTGACGCTAGGTGCAACGCTCGGTAAGCCGACTTGGAGGGGTATTTTCCACTTTCCGTCCATTTCCAAACGAGTTTGTCTTCGCTCTCTGTCAGTTGGATGTCCGCGACGGAGTCCTAAACTCGCAAGTACTCGTGTATTGCTGGCGCCGTGATCCCACCAGTGATTTGGTGCGACGGTGGTGGTCATCAGACTTCTTCTGCTCACGAAGCGGATTAGTGTTGGCATAATAATTATTTCCAATTAATATGTTCGCCGAGATCAAATTGCAACAACTTTAACCTACTGAATTTTACACCATTGTATCAAAATAGGGCCTAATGAAGGTGGCCTATGCAGAAAACAGTCGAAAAAAAACTATATCGACTGGGTATAACTTGGCAAATCCTTCTCTGGAATTTGGGTTAATGGCATGGATGAAATACTGTTTTTTATCAGTTTATTTCTCTGATGCTTTTTGTTAGTTTCAGCCTGTGCAACAAATGCTATTTTGCAACTCTGTCAATCCTCAAAGCTACACACCACCATACCATTATTAGATGGGACCACCGCATGCAACAGCCACTGAATTATGTATAACATTTAAAAAATTATCAGTAAACGTCACCTTAATCATCTACCCATGGCACCGAATTAACAATGATGCTGGCCTATCTGGAAATCTGGATCCAGACCCCTCCTTTTGATCATTTCAATTCCATTCTCCCTCACGCCAGGGGCCATCTCCGCCATTCATACACCGAAAAGACTATCAATGCTGCATGAACATGACCAATCAATCAACTCCAGAGCCACTCGATTTCGTTATTGAGCTGGAATCAATAGAAAGATGGTGATATTTAATTCCAATAGCTCAACTGTTCAGGCCCTTGACAGAGCAGCAGCTTAATATTCATGTTCAACAATATATCTATACTATATGCTAGCTTCTCATTTGATGCGAGAATCTCCTTTAGTGAGCGCGCATTATTTTGCTCAGTCTTTGCTAATCGTTGTTTACCACTTAAATTCTCTGCTTCTAATGCGACATTTTAATTCGAAACCTTGACTTCTATACAGAAAAAGAAAGTATTATTTGAGTTCGAAAATTTTAACTAGCTCTTGTCACTTAATAATTAGTTATTCAGTTTTCCCCTACAAATACATCTAAAAACAAAATATTGAGGTATCTTTTCTTTTTGCCGTGTAGACCGGAGACAGCTTTTCTTACCGTTCATGCATGCATGATCCTGACAAGGTCTGATAAAATCTACTCCCGAGTAAACTATTTACATGTCAGATGATACGGACATTCTATAGGATTTAGATTGATAAATCCATAGCTCCGCCAGGAGATGTGATATTAAACGTTCCTCGATAAATGTATCGCCCAACCACCTTTGGGCTTTGGCTTTTTCCTGAATACTGAACACTATCAAATAACAGGAATTAGATTGATCGAGTTACTGTTATGACTGCATCATTCCTTTTGCAGCCGTCGATGCAACAGTAGAATGATTATGCGATGGTAAATATACTACTAGGTCATTCATTAATCAGTACGGTGTGTTTCAGGATATACCTGAATTGAACTTGTAGTACGGAATAGTATCGACCTTGGTTCCCAAAATTCTTCAGCGCTATGCGTACCTATGCCACGATGGAAAAGCAAAATTCATGCGAGCAGAAACGATTTTCTTGTTCACTTAAATGTTAATATCTCTCTTTTTATAGCCAATGATTCCCAACCCGCAGCAACCATTGGACGTTGGTTGTCGACAAGTTAAATAGTGGTTGTTTGGATGGTGGTGTCGACAAGGTACTTGGTTCGTATAAGGTTTTCAGGTGTTAGATTTCGTACATCTAGGGCCAAAATCACTTGCTGACTGGAGTGAAAGCCCTGATCCAAGACCCATAACACAAGCGCTCATATGCATTTGACCCGATTGTTAACCTGATTCAACTTGAGCAGTATATTTGATGGGCTTGACCGCTTGAGCAATGATTCTCAACCTGCAGCAACCATTGGACCCTGGTTGTCGACAAGTCAAACAGTAGTTGTTTGGAGGGTGGTGTGGACGAGGTACCTGACTCGTATAAGGTTTTTTCAGGTGCCAGATATCTACGTCTATGGTCAAAATCACTTGCTGGCCAGAATGAAAGCCCTGATCCAAATAGGCCCATAACATAAGCGCTCATACGCATCCCTGATTATTTTTTAATGAAATATAAATCCCTGATTTCAGGTGGGAGGCATGAGAAACTAAACATCGGGTGTATAGATGCGCCGACCCGCCATACTCCCTGTGCCGCACCAAAAATAACTTTTTTTTTGGACTAAAGAGCCCCACAGCTACCTCTTGAAAAACTTATATAAGAGCACCACAGAGCTCAGAGGGGAGCGAAGTGGGGCGCCTAGCTTCTTACTGTTTTTTTTTTCCTTCTTTGCGCAAAGCTTGCACTTGCTCATGGAGAGTGAGAGAGAAGAGAAATCCAGCTAAAGGCGCTTCAATTCATTCCCTCTCCTCGCTTTCTCTCTCCAACCCATCCTCTGTCTCTCTCTTTCTCTCTCCACCCACATAAAAACCAACGAAGCGGGCAGGAAATAAATTTGAAGAAAGCAAGCTAGACCCTCCTCTGTGATCGATCAGCAGAGCAGGAGGTGATGGGCGCCATGATGGCTTCCATAACCAGCGAGCTCCTCTTCTTCCTCCCCTTCATCCTGCTGGCCCTCCTCGCCCTGTACACCACCACCGTCGCCAAATGCCACCGGTGGCGGCGGCCGAAGAAGAAGCGGCCGAACCTGCCCCCTGGCGCCCTCGGGTGGCCCTTGGTCGGCGAGACTTTCGGCTACCTCCGCGCCCACCCGGCCACCTCCGTCGGCCGCTTCATGGAGCAGCACGTCGCACGGTCCGTCGCCGCCGCCGCCGCCGCTGCATGGCGCGAATTAGTTAGCTACTGTAGATTAGAATCGAATTAGCTGAGACGACGACAGACGACTGAGCTTGGTAACTAATTAATTAACGTCATATATGCAGGTACGGGAAGATATACCGGTCGAGCCTGTTCGGGGAGCGGACGGTGGTGTCGGCGGACGCGGGGCTGAACCGGTACATCCTGCAGAACGAGGGGCGGCTGTTCGAGTGTAGCTACCCGCGCAGCATCGGCGGCATCCTGGGCAAGTGGTCCATGCTGGTGCTGGTGGGCGACGCGCACCGCGAGATGCGCGCCATCTCCCTCAACTTCCTCAGCTCCGTCCGCCTCCGCGCCGTGCTGCTGCCGGAGGTGGAGCGCCACACCCTTCTCGTGCTCCGCGCCTGGCCCTCCGGCGGCGGCGGCGGCGGCACCTTCTCCGCGCAGCACCAAGCCAAGAAGGTACTCGATCGTCGCGCGCGCTCATGCATCTTCTTTAATTGATTTCCTTCTCTGATGACTCCCATCCGATGGTTCGATCGAGTGCAGTTCACGTTTAACCTGATGGCGAAGAACATAATGAGCATGGACCCCGGCGAGGAGGAGACGGAGCGCCTGCGCCTGGAGTACATCGCCTTCATGAAGGGCGTCGTGTCAGCGCCGCTCAACTTCCCGGGGACGGCCTACTGGAAGGCGCTCAAGGTACGTATGTTGTTACTGATTATATTATATCATATACTTAGGTCGTCTTCTTCCTTGCTTCGATCGTCTCTCTCCTACTCTCCCTAGCCAGTACTAGCTAGCTGCTGCTATAGACTGACCCGGCGGCCCCCGTGCGCGTGCGTGTGGATCGACTCGCCCGCCTGCGGCACACGGATTTTTGTTGCTTCCCAAAATCGGCGGCAGCTAACGTTTCATCAGACGATGCTGCACGCAACAACCGCTACGGCCATATATGATGATGCACACGAGCGGAGAGCAACAGGAACTAGTAGTAGTAGGGAGATACTCCTATAATAATTAATATATATAGAGCCATATATACCCTGCTACTAGCCTGTCAACGTTTTGTTTGGTACTCTCTCTCGTCTCATCAGAAAACAAAACTACGAAAGCTAGTGCAGAGAGAGAAAGAGAGAGATAGGTTGTTAAGTTTTGTTTGGTAGTTTATGTGTAGGGGCATGGTCCATGCGTCAATATATAGAAGAAGAGGGCGGGGCCGGGTTGCATTGCATTGATATACCATGGCAGGGGCAGTGTGGGTTTCAGATTTGTGGATGGTCCAAGGATCGCTGTGTTGTTATGCATACGTCCTACTCATGCGTCAGGTCCAATCAGACAGACCAGTGGATCATCTCTCTCCTGCTACAGGCACTTGGATACATACATACACACAGCCTCATGCGTTCTTTTCTGTACACTGGATTTATGCATCCACAAAATGGGGAAAACAGTAGAACGTTTGTACAGGCACATCTGTAATTATCTACATGCATGCTGGCTTGCTGGGTGAAGTTCTTTTGAAGGTTATGCACCTAACTGCATAGTTGACAGCTAGATTTAGTAGATCTGAGGCCTGCTTAATTTGCAGCTTGTTTTATTTTCCCTAGCTATATTATCATAGGAGTATATGCTTTCTCCCCACATCACTCATGGCCCCATAAAAATGCTGCCCACTTTTCACTCCCTGTGAGGTCACCCTCAAATGAACTTTAGTGATTGCTCCCAGCCGCGGCATGCATGCTTTGCTTTATTCACAGGATCTTTGCATCATACAATTCCATGTGGGGATTTTAACTCTCTTTTTTTCGGGAGTTTGTAGACTACTATATTGAAAAAGAAAACCAATGATCAAAGCCTCCATAACTTAACATGATTATGTGCGTGTTGGGATTGGGAGAACCCTTCATTTATCATGATTCAACAGCTGACCAACACTTCACATTGTTAATAAGCTGGTGATTAACAACTTCATAATTTGCATGCACTTATTAGCAGTCAATGAAATAGCAAAGGCTGTGTTTTGTTAGCTGACGCCAATCATTCCCATGCATCCTAGCTCCATACCTGAAAAACCAAGTAAAAATTGTCTCGATTCTGTTTTACTAATTAATTAGATGGATGGACACGAGAGAAGGAAAATATGACCCTCTCTGTCCATATTTGGCGGTAGTTACATGTCATTTTGCTTCTGATCAATGAAAGGACACATTTTTCTCAAAAATAGACAGAGCGACGAGCGAGAAGATATGGCCCTAGACCAATAGGCAGTTAGGCAACACCTAAAGATAGTACTGTACTGGTCTCCGATATTTTCCTTACACACTAGAGGACTTTGTTGCACTAAAAAGGTTTTACTTTGGTGATCTCAAAATCACATCATAGAATATATTGCCTTTTTTTTTTTCGGTAGTCACGCGCGTCCATACTTGGAGTAATAGAGAGGAAGATGGAGGACAGGCTTCAGAAAATGAGCAAGGAGAACTCAAGTGTGGAGGAAGATGATCTTCTTGGATGGGCCCTAAAGCAATCCAATCTGTCAAAGGAACAGATCCTAGACCTCTTGCTGAGCCTGCTCTTCGCCGGGCATGAGACCTCTTCAATGGCGCTCGCCCTCGCCATCTTCTTCCTTGAAGGATGTCCTAAGGCTGTACAAGAACTCCGGGTACAAACTAAATTCTAGCCAACAATTAATCATACGGCACCTACTTTCACTAGTCATTTTCAAACTATGTACAGTAAGCTAGATATTGGTCAAAACAAAAATCATCATGCATGGAATCGTATATATAATAGTTACACCGGCATATGTCTTGCAGGAGGAGCATCTCGAGATTGCTAGGAGACAAAGGCTAAGAGGGGCGTCCAAATTGAGCTGGGAAGACTACAAGGAAATGGTTTTCACGCAATGTGTAAGCCCCCTTGTTCTGTTCGTCCCTTCCATAGCAGTCAGTGCGAGTGCGAGATCGCTGTACGCTCCGTTGTTTGCTAAGTACTTGGCTTTGCCCCCGTCCAACTCGTACCAGCACAAACCGCTTCGTCTAGTTGCGTGGTACAGGATAGCAACTTCTCTCGAGAATGTCATGTGCGAACGAACGAACGAACGAACGGAGACCCAAGGCTGTGTCTGTCTCTCTGTCTGTGCAGAATAATTGGCTGCCTGTTTTTGGAGCGCATGGCGTCTGCTTGCTCTGATCTGATCTCCCAGCAGAGTTCTTCGTTTTTGTTTTGTTTCGTGTGCCCTTTGGAAGATTTTAGAGTGGTGGCAGCAGCCATCACTCGCAACAATCCAGATACGCTGAGTAGTACACATTGGCCTTGTGTAGCAATACGACAGGAAGGTATCTCGCTGCTCAGACGGGACAAACCTGAACCCGTGTCAAAATCACTCAGGCAACTAATCATTAATCAACCGAGAAGTGTGTCAGTTGGTCAGGTCTCAGGTCTAAACAAAACAGAACTCCAAATAAGATGCTGAACGCAAGCTCGTCCCGAGCCTTAAAACAAACTATTAGATGTCAAATAATGCCTCGTCAGGCAGCTAGCTGCTAGAAGCACTTGAACACCGTAGAGAAACGGAGCCTCTGTTTCTTTTTCTTCTAATGACTGTTTCTTTCTGTGCCGTGCAGGTTATAAACGAGACATTGCGGCTTGGCAACGTGGTCAGGTTCCTGCACCGGAAGGTCATCCGAGATGTGCACTACAATGGTAACCCTTTTTTATATAATAATCCACCGGAAGCTCGTGTTCTGAATTCGAACACACATAACATGCGAAAAACGACATGGTGTACTGATCGTTTCTCTGCTTGCACGCTGTGTCGCTCTATGTCAACATGAAGGGTACGACATACCACGGGGGTGGAAAATCCTGCCGGTTTTAGCGGCGGTGCATCTGGATTCGTCGTTGTACGAGGACCCCAGTCGGTTCAACCCTTGGAGATGGAAGGTCAGTGCCCCCCCTCACAACTCGGCAAAATATACAGTCAGCATGAATGAACTGGGTAATAATGACTGAACTGTCGATAGTTGTAATAGTAATACTGTTACCTGACAGTAGATATCGTCGTCGATCACCGATGTATCGAGAAGAAAAGATCCGAGTATGACAGTAGTACGGTCTCAGGCTCCATGGCATGTAGTCGAGCGATCGAATCCGACTCTATAAAACATTCACATTCACGTTTTGTTCGCTAGAATCTGATCTGAAAAATAAAGGAGTGGCATGAGATGCATGTGCCATGCCGCCTCTGAAGAAGAAAGAGTGAAGACTGAAGAGTACCCGGCCAAAACACGACAGCTACGCCGCTCGCTTGCCCTCGATTATTGATGAGAAAGAGAGCGGCGGCATGGAGCTAGCTAGCTAAGCTGACGTGAAAGGGAATGTTCGGCGCGCACACGTGTGCTCGATCTCGCGTGGTCAGATCACATAGAAAGAGACGTCCCAATTTGCCAGCCAAAGAGCATGCATGGTCCAAACTGAAAACGAACGCCACGTTGCTGGGTGCACGGAATCCAGGCAGTGCGAGTGCGAGTGCTCAGTGCTCTGCTCGGAATCCAATTCCATCCGTTGATGGCAAATACTCGGACGCGACGTGAATGAGGCCCGTCGTGTGTGCTCCTGCCTTTTCTCCTCATCGTGGATTCGTGGTTTAATTTTGCTGCTGTGCTGCTGTTGTTGCAGAGCAACGCGCCGAGCAGCTTCATGCCGTACGGCGGCGGGCCGCGGCTGTGCGCGGGGTCGGAGCTGGCGAAGCTGGAGATGGCCATCTTCCTGCACCACCTGGTGCTCAACTTCCGGTGGGAGCTGGCGGAGCCGGACCAGGCCTTCGTCTACCCCTTCGTCGACTTCCCCAAGGGCCTCCCGATCAGGGTCCACCGGATCGCCGACGACCAAGGGCATCCTAGCGTTTTGACCCAGAGCAGCAGCGCAATGTAGCAGCGGTATTATACGTACGGGTACAGATCGAGGCTGAGAGCCAGTACAGATTTTCGTTGCATTTTGAGGGCTGGGGTTCGTGTTTATGTAGATTGTGATGATGATGATTGATGATTGTGCTATACTAAAGCAAGATAGGAGGAGGATGTATAGACAGAGCAAAGGGGAGGAGGATGGTCCAAAAGTGTTTGGGGGTAGATTCAGAAAAAAAAAAGTGTACTCAGTAGGGTTCTAATAAAGCCGGCCCATGGCCCATGTCAAGCAATAGTATATAGAATATAGACTAGTGATGTCCGACGTGTTCTCTTTTTTTTTTTTATTGTCTTACTTATGGACAATTGCTCTCATGGCCCAATACCATTAGACGCATATTCCAATGATCACATGCACGAGGGCATATTATCCGGTGTTCTGCAAACCATGACATTGTCACGGAGGGCCGAAAAAAGCAAATGTCACTGCACCGCTCGGCCACGGGCCACGGGCCACGGGCCCACGGCTATAGCCCACGAGCAAAGTGATGGGCCGGGCTCTTGATGGAGCAACGGCTCATAACTGGATGGAAGCCAAGCAACCCTGCTAAAATGGCAACAGACAGCGAACCAACCAATGAGGAAGGTCGACCACGGTGGCCACAAGCGAATCGCCTCTATTCCCGTCCGCAACAGATCCTGCAGCAACAATGACGCATGCAGTGACGCTAATTCTCCGCAAGTTGCGGCCAACCCACGCGATTGACGTGGCACCACCAATCATCTCCCGACACGTGCTCGCCATCCCTGCCCGTCCGACTCGAACCGCCTCATCGCCACCGTCAGGATTATGCAAACCGGACAATAAATACATTGGATTCCTCTGCTCTGCGTACCCGCCAACCCTATCCTTGCCTACCCCGCCCGGTCTTCTTGTTGGCCTTCGTTCGAAAGAAAAGTCGCCGCGTTCCCGCGTTCCACTTTGCCTGATGAAATCCTCTTCTCGTCTAGCAGATCTGAAGCCTGAACTGCTTTCCTTTCTCCACGCCTTCCCGTGTGGCTTCCGGATCGGATGCTCTGCTCGATCGAGCAACGGTGAATCTTCTGTTATTTGTTCGTTCGAAACGTGTGGTTTTGTTTCTGTGATGATGACTTGCAGGTCCCGATCTGGTTGGTTCGATACGCATCGGCTTGAAGCGAGACGATGGCTGCATGGGTTTTTTTTCCTTTTGTGCACGGAGGCTTCTGATCTGCGTGTTTGGCGCGTTGGATCTGATGTTGGTTAGTCCTTTTACAAAGGAAACTGGGTGCTACGATTTGTTGCTACTGAGTATTATTGTCTGATTCGTCGAATTGATTATCTGATGACCCTTCAGAGCTCGGACGTTCCTGGGAGATCTGGATCTCGGCGGACTGGGACAACTGGGAGATGTCGAAGCGCTTCCGAAGCGCGGCTGGATTGCTGGATCTCCTCTCTGTCCCGCGACTCTCGATGATATCTCTTTGTATTGATAATTATTGGATGAAATTTCGATAATTATTAGATCTGAGAGATGTTGGTCGGAGCGATCCGTGCCTAACTGAAGGCAAGGTAAGCTAAACGCATGTAACCTACGAGTTGCGTGCGTCGAGTCGAGACGGGGAAAAAAATACTAGAGAGAAAATATGTGAAAAAAGTGAGATGTGACATCTTGAAGGCCTTTGCCATGATGGGTGCGCTCGCATGGCAGGCCACCATAATAAAGATGATGGTTTCGTGTGCTGGGTGGGAGATCGCACAGGGAATTGTTTTTTCATCCCTGGGTTCTCCCGCCCTTCGTGTCCCTGTGCCCTACTACACCATGTTGTTTGGTGTCTTGCGCTTCATCATCACGGCGTGCTGCAAATTGAACGGAGCTACTGCGCAACACAAGGTACAATTGGATCTAATTGTTCAATTTACAGTTGCAATTTATTATGCATAAATTTATCTACATTATGTTGAGCCACCCAAAGTTCATGAAATCGTCAATCATCGTGCAAACTTAGTTTGAAATCATCGACCATCGGGCAAATTTACATACTAGTGCTCTATCCATCCATATTGATTCACCCAACGCTGCACTCACATAATTTGAAATCATCAACCATCGGGCAAATTTACATACTACTGCTCCATCCATCCATATTATTTACCCAACGCTGCACTCTCGTAACACACTTAACACCATTGACGACGATAAACATTGAACTGCATAAATTTTTGGATAACATCTGAAATACAGAAGTCGATCCAAACCGTGCCTATGGCTGTTCCGGTGCACTCAAAATTATTTGCTAGTTGATCTGTTCTGTCCTACGTTTGTTCATGTGTACCCAGTTACTTGCTAGGTGATCTGTTCTGTCCTACGACTGTTCATTTTGGAACTTGTCACGAGGCCTTATGAAATATGAAGTCTAGTCTTTATTATTATTTGTCAAAGTTACATTGTCTCTATTGGAAAAGGTTAGCTGTGTACATATTTAATGTACTTTTGAATGCACGATGCCTGGTTGCTGTCATATTTCATTGTAATCAGCTTGTATGATCTATTATCTCGTCGATGGAAGCTGCATGAAGATCTGCATGAAGATACTCTTGTACCGGAAGATCTGATGCACTGTGATGGGGTGATGGTGTTTGTATATGATTGATGTATGTGAAGATCAACAGCAGTGCCTACATGGTGACGACGGAATATGAATACGATGTCAAGGTCAAACGGCTGGGCACATTGTCGGTATGAAATGGTTATGGCCTTAAAATCTTTCTTTCTGGTGACTGGCCAGTGAACTGTTCTGCTTTGTCACCGTAGATATGAGTCACAGCTCAGATTGAGAGCTTATTGAACTTGCACGGTATGGTTCATTTCAGTTTGGTTCTGATGGCTACTGCTGATCAGTCAAGCTGAAGCTAGGTTTCGTATAAGTGAAAGCCATTTGACGTTCTCTCTTAAACCGAATCTAAGCTTTCGCATGTTGAAAGCCGTTCGATTGATGAGAAGGCAGAGGTCTAATATAGAGGCACGGAAGGGACTATCTGAACACCGAAGGGACTATCTGAAGGGACATCAACCTTTGATGCGATGTAGGATTTGTTCTACTTTCCAGGTCTAGGTGCTTTGGTCGTCTTTGTTCTAAATTAATATCTTGTGCCAATTTATTTTTGGGTTCGACACCTTTGCGCGAACACCTTGCGCGCAAAGCTAAAATTTATATTCAAATCTTTTTTTTAGTAGTTTTTTTTTTGTTGAGCTTCTATTTGTAGGTTAGTTTATATTTATTCTTTAGCCTGTCACTAATTCACTGCAAGTCTCTTTAATACTCCATTTGAAGTTATAAAATGGGACTTAAGCTTTTTTTGTGCATTTGTTAAAATTTGTACGTAAAGCAAATTACTATTTGTACGTAAAGCAAATTTGAAGTAGTGGTAGTATATTCTAAGATAATCGTTAGCATACTATTTGTAAGTAAAGCAAATTTAGAGTAGTGGTAGTAATATTCTAAGAGAATCGTTTGCATACTATTTGTACGTAGGCTACCTCCCATCAGAGGGTTGGGCTTTGGCTACTGATGACTTCGGCTCTGGGCGTGTTTGGATGCATCCTAAATAAAATTTGGAGATGAAGTTTAGCCAGCTGAAGTAAAGTTTTGCCAGGTGTTTGGATGCTCTTGCTAATTTAAAATCTCACCATAGTATCTCATTAGTACTATTGTTTATATAGTTAAATTTTAGTTGGATGTCTTTGATGCTTTAACTAAACTTTAGTTGGGGTTAGTTTGGTCATTTAGAGCTTTTATCTGGTTTTAATTGGGTTGAAACATCTAATTAGATTGTGTATATTTGACATCAGCTTAAATTTAGCTAGGTTTAACTGCGGGGTATTTGGATGTACCATTGTTAATTTAACTCACTAAAATTTGGTTGAGTTTAGTTTTGCATCCAAACGTCTCTTTCGTCTGGGGTCTGGTAGAGGACTAAGAGGAGGTTCGAGCTATTGTATGCAACATGGCGTACAACGGGCATTTTGTCACTGTATATTCGAAGGTATATATGATTCCCGTTTCTCTATTGTCTGAACATTGCTGTTCTTTTTAAAAAAGGTAGTGCTACAATCTTTAGACACGCCATTAGCCCAGTCTGTCTCCTATATAATTGTGGGTCTTGTCTCAGCACGGTGAGGTCCTCTGTGGACTGTCCTTGACAGTCCCAGACGGAAGGTGGTTCGATTCCACCGAGATCCTGTAGTCCGTGTGTGTGGCGGGATTTATTTTTGCGGTTGATTTGTCGTGATGGAAAAAATATTATTCGCTGCAAAGTAGATCAAACAAGTGTATTTTACGGAAAACACAGTTAAATTCTTGTAATTAAATGTTTCTTTCTCTAAAATCTTTGTTAAAAAGACTTCTAGGAAAATACTACTTGAATTTTTGGTATATTTGTTTCATTAGAATTAGAATTTGGATTACATCCTAAGAGCCTATATAGTTTTGTAGTTTATATTCGTATTTCTTTTTGCGAGTGAAAGGGTTATATTAAATTTTGAATGAAGTACAGCCCTTTTAACACAAAACCCCTGAAAATAAAAGAAAATTCATACAAGGCCACGAAGGACCAAAATGCAAAATCCTCAGGCCTCCAGGAACTTCGCCAGCCTTCCCGATGCCGCGCCGTCCGTCGCCGCACCACAGGCGCCCGATCCACCGACTGCCGATGCTCGCCGGCAAGGAAGCACTCGTTGTAGATGCCGCAAAAACCAGCAACCCGGCTACTCCACCGAGCCGCATCATCTTCGTTGAAAGAGTATCGGTCGCTTCTCCTACATCTCCGGCAAGAACCAACAAACCCAGCGGCCAGGGCAACCCACAGGACGGGGGACAGAGCAGCATCAAGAACCACCGGCAGGTACAGACAACTCACCGAACGACGACGAGCTGCCGGCACCGGACTCCTGAACAGGGGATCGCCAACAGGAGCCCCTTGAAAGCCCATGTTTGGTTTTGGATAATTGATGAAACCTAGTTTGCTAACGATTGCTCTAAGTGTTTCATGAGAATTGATTAGCAAATGGCAAGATGGAGCAAAGGACCGGGTCGGTGGAGGTCACAAGTGAAGGGCAATGACGGCGTCCATGAAAATGGTGTAAGTCCATCAACAAAGGAGAAAGCCCTATTGACGGCATCCATGCAAATGGTATAAGTCCATCATCATAGGTGTCCACAAGGTCCATCAAGAGATGAGAAGGAAGTTGATAAGAAATCGGGAGCTCAAAGCAAAGGTATAATTCATAGGAGCTCTTTTGCTTTTGGTGATCAAGACTCCATAGAGGGAGTGATCACATTTAGGATAGATAGCCGTACTATCAAGAGGGGCGAAATCGTTGATGAAATACGGTTATCAAGTGCCACTAGGTGTTCATGATCATTGCATATGCATATAGATGCTAGTGACACTAACTTGACCCGTGGAAAACTCTTTGAAAAAGGCTAACACACGTGCACCTAAGTGAGAGACACTTTGGAGTGTTAGTGACTTAAGAAACGGGGTGAAGTTTGAGGGTTAGAGAGGGTTTGGTCCTCTCTTCCTCCTGCCGAGCTTGCGAGGCAAGATTCGGCGAATTTCGGAAACGTTACAATAGAAAAACTAGCGTCGGACCGTATTGTCACAGAGCGTCGGACCATTAGCCTCAGTCCGACGGCTAACACTGCTGAGAGCGTCGGACGCTCAGTTTCGGAGCGTCGGACTATTGTCCGAAGCGTTCGACGGTGCAGAGCGACGAAGAGGTAACACGTGGCGTGCTCTGAGAGCGTCGGACTCTCGGCGTTAGTCCGATGGTGAGCGTCGGACCATCGTCCGACGGTTTTCAGGGCTCGGGGAGCTCTCTGGAAACGTCGGACGGCCGCGTTCGTTAGTCCGACGGCTCTGTCTGACTGAGTCCGACGGTGGTCGGCTGAGGGCGTCGGACCGGTTGATTTAGTCCGACGTTCGTCCGTCCGACGGTCGTTTTGGCGCGAGGAAATAGCCGTTGTGATCCAACGTTCGACTTCAAACGGCTAGTGACACGTGGCGTTCATCCGAGGCGTCGGACCGTGCGGATTAGTCCGACGCTCTGGCCGTCGGACAGTCCGACGGTACGCAGTGAAGTCTAAACGGCTATTTTCTTGTGTGTGGCTTATAAATAGTCACTTGGCCGGTTTGGGGAGTAGCTCTTGGCACTCCTAAACATCATAACATACTTGTGAGCCTTCCCACTCCACTCTCACTCATCCTACTTGATTGTGTTCATCATTTGGTGAGTTTGGAGAGCATCAAGTGCATTGCATTGTTTGAGATCATCTAGAGGCACTTGGTAGTGGTATTTCGCAGCGGTTTCTCTTGTTACTCTTGGAGTTTGCCGACTCCTAGACGGCTTGGAGCTGCGAGGATCGTTGAGGGGAGTTGGTGATTGTCTCCGCCTCCGATCAAGGTATTGTGAGGGGTTCTTGAGCCTATCCCCGCGGGAGATCGCGAAAGGCATCTTTAGTGGATTGCTCGTAGCTTGGTGGATCCCCATCTTGTGTTGGTTGTGCGGCACCCTTGAGAAGGGTTTGGCGTGTGATGCCAATTAGCGCGTGAACCTCCAAGTGGGTGTATCGCTACAACGAGGACTAGCTTGCCGGCAAGCAAGTGAACCTCGGTAAAAAATCTTGTGTCATCTCTCTACCGAGGATTTCCCTTATATGTGATTGATTGGTTATATTGGACTTCATATCTTCTCTACACCGAGGGTATTGAAATCACCTTCTCTCTTTACTTTTGTGCACTTACTCTCGTGTGTAGCTTGTTAGTTAGTTGCTCACTTAGGAGTAGTGTATAGTAGTGACATAGCCTTTGAGTGTGAACTAGTGATCATAGTGTAGTATACTTGTCTAGGTGGCTTGCATAGCATAGTTTAGAGCTAGTGTTTTGCAAAGCTTGCTATTGTTACTAATCGTCTTGTAAAGTGTTGTTTGTAGATTTTATAGGCTATTCACCCCCCCTCTAGTCATTTAAGACCTTTCACCCCTCCTCCACGAACTCGTCGACGGCGCCAGAGCGTAGCACCACCGGGACGGGGAAAAGCTCAAGAGGAAATTATTCCGATGCGCCGCCGCCGCAGGACACCCGAACCTAGACCTACTAGGACCTAATCTACACCGCCGGACCGAGAGCCGCCGTTTCACCACCCATCCATGGGCCCAAGGGCCGCCGGAGGCGGAGGAGAACGGCGACTTCGTCGGCGGGAGCACGGATCACCCCTCGGTCGCCCTTTTCTACTGTAGCCCTAACTCGGCGGCCGAGGGGAATACATTTCATTTTACATCCCCGTTATTCACTAGCAACCTACCTATATTCGTATTTCTGTGATTCTAAACTATTTTTTACAATCTAAATCAATCCCAATTTATAATCTTTCGCTGCATGTATAAATTCCCCTCAATCAACAAGAATTGTTGCTCTTCCTGTAACTTGTTTTCTAATTTTTATTTCAACATAAATTATATTTATATGAATTTATACGGAATATGTTTTTATTAGAAGAACAAATTAGTATGTACGTGGATTTTTCATATGGCTATCTTTGCTTGAGCTAGTTTCAGTTTTCAGCTAGTCACATAATGGTTATAATTAAAAAATTAATTTTATATGGACTTCTATTATGATTAATGTGTAATTTATGCGTTTCAAAGGGGGTCATTCTCTCCCCCTGGTTAATAACGTAACAAGGAGGATCAAAGAGGCCCTCTCTCTCTCTCCCCCTTCCCCCTGTCATAAGTTTTGATTTGAAAATATATAATATTTATCTCTCTCATAGCGTCCGTTCTCCAGTGCTTAATGAATAATGACTGTAGCAATTTAGGAGACCAGGAAAAGGATGAAACCCATTACAAGTGATATGGAAAGGGAAGAAGCCCATTACTGTATTCCTAATAGAGAAATAGGTAGTCCATAGCCCTTCGACTTTAAGGAGCATAAAATTTTAGATAATGTTTAAATCTTTTATTACCGTGTAACAAAAATGTCATCTGCCTAGGACCATTTAGTGAATTTGGTGGAATGATAGCATGAACGGTTGTGCTTATTGTGATTTTGGTGATCGAGTGATAGCATAAACAATTAAACTGATATTATTTTGTTAGTATATAACGTTTTAGTTTTATCGATGCAAGAATGGACTTGGACAAGACAAGACTACTGATCAACACCTTAAGCAGAAAAGATTAGAGTTTTGAAAGACCTAGCATACAAGTTAGAAGTTTCAAAATTCATTTCTAAGAAGTTATGATGAAAAGATGTAAAGAAATGGAGCTCAAGCAACACCAGAGCTTAGAAGGCTAATTGACAATTGGTTGAAGAGAAAGAGGGCATCTTACCTCTTGGTGGCGTACCATAGCTTTTATACAAGGTCATGGAATGGAAGAAACAATACATGAACTGAAGCTCCCGAATAGAGTTCGGTTTCTTCAATGGCTGGCTAATGGCTAGTCTATGTGGGAGTCAACGAAGCTCTTCGACAACCAAACGACTCAGGTTAGGGATATGTGTTAGTGCTAAATTTGTGAGATAAGGTGCGTAGTATTAGTATACTTTGCAAAGTACTTAGGCAGTTAGATGATTATACCATAATTAGCGCTCGCTTTATGCTTAGTCCCATGTCCAATTAGGTTTACCTTCGTGCATTGTTGCTTGCATGCTGCATGCATCAAGAGGCTTGTAGTCTTGTGAGACTTCTGGTGGTGTATCGGAAGGGGAAAAAAAGCATGTTGACTGATGGAAAAGTTAACACTCATTGGAGATTCGATTTCCAACAGTCAACTGCAAAATCTATTCATCATGGCAACGTAGTGGAACTAATAGTTTGGTGCATACTTTTTTAGCCTCTACATGGAGTTGCAACAGTTAGTTTGATACGTTGGTGGTGTCGTATATATTTGCTCGCACACGGCCATTTCAAGTGTCTTGAAGCTGAGGAAAATTGCCAGTAAGTTGAGGCTTATCCGTTAGTATTCTAGCCATCAAAAGTGTTTTAAGTAAGATTAGACGATTAGAAAAAGTGCTTTATATAATGCTTAGGTTAGTTAGAGGCCGCATTAGCGCTTGTTCTAGGTTTAGGTTTAATGCTTAGTAAAAATTTTCTTGTCATCAGTGGTTATGCACACTAAGTATTGTATAATAGGGACTTCGGTCTTGTGAGACCCTTCAATGCGTGAAGGACGTCTAGGTTGTGCTAATGGACGATGAGGTCTATGATATTTTGGCCCGAAGCTCGATAATGCAGACATGTGGTCTTGAAGAAGACGACACGAAACCCACCTGTGAGTATGAAGGCCTGTTTGTGAAAAAAACAAAGTTTTCGGTCTCTTAACTAATTTATGTTTATATATTGTACGTTATCTAGTCTAGTTTGTTGGGTTGATAGGATTAGGAACCTATGATTAAAAACTTTATTGTGTTAGCGATAACTACACTTGCCAAAACTTTAGTGCACATCTAGATAGACCTGTGTAAGTTTTTTTGGCTGTTTAATTCAACAAGGTATCTTTAATTAACAACACTTGGCAAATCTTTATTGTCTAGCCAGGCCGCTTTTGATAGCTCTAAGGACCTGTTCGTCTGGGCTGTCACTGCTCGGTTCCTACCAAACCGGCTCAAAACCAAACAACAGACCTCTTCACCCGGATCTCCCATCGTCCCGGAAGCAATCCGACCATATGACCAAGGGAGCGGGCCCGTCGAAGAAAGCTTCGCGGGGTGCCTAAATCCAGAATCCTAGTAATAATGAAGGACAAAAAAAATAAGAACTCAACAGTCAACCCTGTGCGGCCGTACCAAAGCATACATTACGGTAAAACACCATCAAACCAAACGACCAGCATATATAATATAATTAGAACGCTCATCCCGCCGTGAATCGACAACAAAAATTTACAAAAAGTCAGTCCAGCTCCAGCTCCAGCTCCTCGCACGCCGCGCCAGGTGCGTTCGTGCAGGGTTGCTTGCTTGCAGCTCTGATCCTTCATCTCCACATCGACTTGTCCGAGTCGTCCGTGGCGCCGACGTTCTCCGACAGAAGCGACGGCCGCGAGCCCGTCGACGTCCGGTGAGACGCCCGCGGCGAGCGGTGCTCCTGCATCACGCAAAAAGGCGTGTGTCAATCAATGCCACCAACGCCGTGCGATACCGGCGAGCGAACAGACCAGGAACAGAAGAAGGCAAAGCACAGCAAAACAATAAGTACTAGGTACCATGCGGAAGGGGAACTCGTCGCCCTCGAGCATGTGCACGATCTGCCCCATCTTGGGCCGCTTGTGCGCGTCGGCGTCGATGCAGCGGAGGCAGACGAGGAGCACCCGGTTGAGCGCGCGCGGCGGCGGCGGCGCGGCGATGCGCGGGTCGACGAGGCCCTCCACGCGGCGGCCGCCGACCATGCCCCGGAACCACTCCACCAGGTTGACCTCGCCGGCGGGGCGGTTGTAGTCCACGGGGCTGCGCCCGGACACGAGCTCCATCAGCAGCACGCCGAAGCTGTAGACGTCGCTGCTCTCGTTGAGCATCCCCGTCGACGCGTACTCGGGCGCCACGTACCCGAACGTGCCCATCACCCGCGTCGTCACGTAGCTCGACCCCGGGCCCAGCACCTTGGCCATGCCGAAGTCCGACACCTTGGGGTTCCATCTCTTGTCCAGCAGGATGTTGCTCGACTTGATGTCCCGGTGTACCACCTTCGGCTCCAGGCCTTCGTGCAAGTACGCGATGCTGCATATATACATTTGATTTCGTTTCAATTCATCAATGGTGGTACATGCATCAGCAACATTTCCCTGCTATACACACAGATTAATAACAACCCAAGATTACGAAGAGCAGAACATGAGCATACCCTTTGGCCGTTCCGACGGCGATCTTCATCCGTATTTCCCAAGTCAAAGGGCTGACCGGCCCGACGTCGCCGTGCAGCCACTGCTCCAGGTTGCCGTTTTCGACGAACTCGTAGAGGAGCATCCTGTGAACGCAAAGTTATGG